>JARKID010000040.1:0-600000 GCA_029449255.1 Mycena polygramma | reverse complement strand
AGGGTGGTGTCGTCCCCCACATCGACCCCTCGCTCCTCCCAACAGGAACCAAAAAGGTCTTTGGTTTTCCCGCTGTCCTCAATGTCTGCTCACTCCACCTCAGGGCAAGGGAGCCGCCTCGCAAGAAGTCTGATCCATTCATCTTTGCATCTTAAATCTTCCCTACGCACTGTACGTCGTTTTCGCCCTTGTATCTTCGTGTTTCTGACAGTCTCGATAGGTACACACCGCGACGGTGCCACTTCATTTATGTTTATAACTCCTCGTTTTGTACCGGTTGTATACTATGCTACACTATGACCCGGAATTTCCACTAGACTGTCTTTGTGCGAAGCGCCTTGGTCTCGTTACTATGACTAGAAAAAGAAAGGCAAAACCCCGCGCTTGTGAAGGGCAAAAAGCATTCGCCATAGTGTCACTACACGCCATCTCAAGCGACGCCCTCGTAGCGCCTGCCCGCCATAGAGGCAAGGATGCGTAACCGACCAGTCACCGTATGAGGGATCTCGCGTTTGATGAAAGGACGGCGAAAGCTATCGTATTTTGATAGGAGTCCACGCTAAGTACACTACACGCCACCGCCTCGCCTGAGCGGGCTCGTCGTGCCTCCTGATACATAGGAAAAGAGTCAAGAGCGTAGTGCTCGCTGGTTCATCGAGAACGCCCAAGCCGTGGCGTTGTGTGTCTCCAGGCCAGACAGAGTAAGCGTCTGCGAAGGACAAGATCAGACTCGGAGTTCCAGTAATGGGGAGAACGTTCCTCGTTGGGCCTGCGTTGTGCTGAAGCTGGATGGCAGCCGTCGGAGAGGGGACAGGCAGGAGCGGAGGGCTGGCACGAGTTGGTATTCGCCTGGCCGCAGTGAGCGCTTTTGCCTTGAAATGAGCCGGCGTGGGTGCTCGACGCTTGGTCGTTGAGGGAGGGAGAGGATGGGCTGGCGGACCCTGATCTTGTGCGTTAGAACTTGGGTCTCGTCTGAAGCAAAGAGGAGGACGTACCCTCCCTGGCCCTGCGGCCTGCTGGACTCAATGGCAGCGTCGGAGACGAGCCAGAGAGCGCTGTACTTGAGAAATGTGTATTCAGTCCGTTCATGGGATTCCGAGGCTGCCTAGCCACGAAAGAATCGCGGGTCGCAGTAGGTACTACCACTCTTCTGCAAATCGCATTAGATCTGCACTTGGACGTGAAGACGATGGCAGACGCACCGAGTTGCTTGGAGGCCGACGGCCTCACATATCGGCCACCGTGACAGACTCTACGTAGAGGCCACAAGGGCAGTAACTGGCCGTGGTCATTCTTTTGAATCCGGAGTCTCCGCAGGTGAGACGCCATCCACCCCGGCAGTAGGCGCAGCCATCCGGGCCACGGTCACAGTCATGGGGATCTTCGATTCGGCTTGAATGGTGGATGCAGTCGCGCTGCTAGCGAGGAGTTGATCGCAGCGTGGAAAAAGCGGGGATGAGGGCCCAAAAAAAGAGGAGAAATTCTGTAGTCCGCGGATTGGAGCGCCAGCCAGGGGAGAGATAAGGCGAGTAGCGAGACTGTTTCCAAGTCGTCCACCAAGTCCACCTTGACACTTGCGTCATCTCCGACGCTTGGTTTTTGAGGACACCGTCCTGGCTCCAGCCTGAGACGTCGGTATCTTGTATGTCTAACGACTTGGGCAAGAGTCGCAAGGGAGGATTGATCGCAGCGCAGCGCCAGGAGGGGTGGAACAGGAAAATACGGCAGTCCACGAAACTGTATGTGAATAACTCTTGGGGCGCCGGCCAGCGGAGGGATACGGCAAGCGGTGAGCCTGTTCCCGAGTCGTCCAAGTCCACCTTCCTTTCCACCTTCCTTGTTCCATCTTCCAGCATATGTTTTTTTTTGCTAGGGCTAGGTCGAATTCGGGAAGTATTAGGGCGTTGCGGACGGCAAGAACTTCGGGGTCAAAAGAAGGCGCACGGACCAAGCCAATAACAGAGACAAACTCAAGATTTCTAGCAGAACCACGACTGCGTTTTGACCTTCGCAGGGCTTTCCCGCTGAAGCTCGACTCCGAAAATTCGGGAGGATCTCTATACGTACTTGACTAACTGAAAACTGGCAAATTCTGTGCGCTTTTTGCGACATTGAAAGTCAAATTGAAACTTGATTGAAACTCTGAATTTTGTGCGCGCGTAGCTTTGGTCTTCTTATATCTCTATCATGCTCACTCCCTCGATCAGATGGCTACATCTCGCTGCCCTGAATGCGGCGCTCTTTCAGCGCCCGTCCTAAAGGAAGAACTCGAAAACTTCGTCGCTGTCGCTCAGCCTGCGTCCCGTCACCACACGCTCTTAAATTCCAATGAGCCACCCGAGGGCTCTGACTTGGCCTTTATTCACTCGGTCGTTTCGGAGACAGAGAAACGCTTGACATGTCTTGACGATGACATAACCAAACTCCAGAAGACGCTAAACCAGCTAGAGGAACTCCGTGTATTGTTGTCTCGCTATCGCGCGCAGAATAGGGCGATACTCTCCCCACTGAGGAGGCTGCCCACCGAGGTGCTTAGTGAAATATTCTTATGGACGTCGCCAACGGTTGGAGAGGACGCGAGGACTGGGAGCAAGCTCGATGTAGGAGCCAGCCCGTGGGTATTGACCCATATAAACGCCCGTTGGAGAGCCATTGCTCTATCCACTCCATCGTTGTGGTCGCTGATTATGATCACTTATTCCGAAGAGTGTGCTGCTGCATCCGCATATCCGCTGTCCTTGATCGAGTCACAACTCCGGCGCTCCCAGACCCAAGCGTTGAAGATTCACTTCCATACTAGTCCTGGTGCAGCCTCAAGCCCTCAGATTCGGGTGTTCGATCTTCTGTCGAAGCATTCTTCGCGCTGGGAAGAGCTCAGTTTGGGATTGACTGTTGACCTGGTGCCGTCTTTGCCAGCACTACGAGATCGGATCCCGTCTCTGAGGCGTTTGTGGATCCAGTGGAATGAAGAGGAACTCACCCGCGTGGATTCCATTGACGGCTTCCAGACGGCTCCCTCCCTGCTCGACGCCAGCGTCTTCAACGAATATCGGTCCATATCATGCGCCCTCCCTGTACACCAGCTCACACGTTACGAACTGGACTGCTCGTGGCAGACGCACAGAGCCGTACTGAAGCTAGCTCCGAAGCTCGTCGAAGTCCGTATTGATGTCGATTTCGACGATGAACCCTGGCCAAGTCCCGATGAAATCATTGATTTACCGGCCCTTCGGCGTCTGCATGTATCGGATGCGGAAGTTCTTGACTATGTCAAAGTTCCTGCGTTGGAGGGACTTTCCCTTTGGGTCGGCATATACACTTCCGATCTCACTCACCTGGACTTTCTCCTTGACCGATCAGCGTGTACTATGCGATACTTGTGCTTGACCGGAGTGCCTGATGTTCATTCGATTACTCAAATGCTGCGAAGGCTTTCTCACCTGACAGAACTCGCAGTTGTTGTCACTGAGGCCGAGGCCAGCAGCGAGGTCGACGACTTGATATCGACCCTCACACTGGATGGGACATCGGTGGTTGAAGCCCCACAGCTCCGCAGCCTTGTTTGCGGTTCCGTGGATGTCGAGAATTACATCGATTTCCCACTTTTCCTCGAGATGTTGAAATCCAGATGGAACACTGAGGGTTGCGCGCTCCAGACCGCGGCATTGGCTTCGAAGGTTGGTGGACCTGATCATGCCACTCTCCAGGGCCTGAATGCTCTGCGTCCACTGGGATTCGACTTTTTGGCAATAGAGGGAGACGAAGCGGGGGAGGCAGTGAAGCGTTGGACTTTCCAAACAAGTTGGAACTGAACTTTAACGGTAAATCATGTCTCATTCTGGCGTCGTCGAATCGTTACTCACATCAGATGACTCAGATCCAGAGTCGCGCCGTAGAGTCGATGGTGTCCCTCATATTCCGCATTTACACTTGCTTGTTGAAAATGCCGCAGTCTCGGTCTCGCGTTTTAGTAGCACGACTATATGGCATGTATCTGGCGGCACGTTTAGAAAATCCATCGGTTACGGGACAAGTACTATGCAATCAATGTATCACTGGAATTGTAGAGACCCGTGCCTGAATTCCGAATATTCTGGTTGAACGTTGAGCGGCAACAATCTCTTACGTACAGTTGTTGCACAGCCGCCCAATTCTCTGTTCTAACCACATTGTGTTTCTTGTAAATTTCTGTGGGCCGTTTCGTTTCTTTTTGTCTCCCTTGCTTATTGTGTCGCTCAGATGCATGACTCTCGCTGCTCACATTGTGGCGCTCCCTCAGCCTCTTCCTCCGTGGAATCGGTCGCACCCGGAGTAACGACCTTTGCAGCTGCTGTTCCGGGAACACGGCACCACGTCCTCTTGAACAGTAACCAGCCACCAGAGGACTCTGAGATAGGCTTCATACGGTCGGCAATATCCGAGACCGACGCTCCTTTGTCGCGCCTTGACGAAGAGATATCAAGGCTTCGGAAGGCGCTGAAAGCTCTGGAGGAGGAACATGCATCTTTGTCCAACTACAGGACGCAAAATGCTATGATCCTATCTCCTCTGAGAAGAATGCCATCCGAGCTGCTCTGCGAGATATTTTCGTGGACGATACCCTTAATCACGGACGCATTGGACATGGGCAGGCTCGACATGGGAGTCAGCCCGTGGGTGCTAACACGGATCAGCAGCCATTGGAGACGCGTTTCTGTCACCACACCTTCGTTGTGGTCGCTGGTTCACGTGGATTATTCCGCGAAGCCCAAGACCTTCTATTCGTTATCACTTGTCGAGGCTCAAATCCAACGGTCCCAAAAGTTGAAGATCCATTTCTATGGATCTGTGGCCATGGATGCCGGTCCTCAAATCGCGATGCTAGAGCTTTTGGCGCAGCACTCTGCACGTTGGGAGGAGCTCAGTCTCGGAATAACGGCCAAATTGATACCCTTTTTGCCAACCTTGCGTGGCCGGCTCCCGTCTTTGAGAAGAATTTGGATCCAGTGGAACGAGACGGAGTTCCCCGTGGATTCCATCGATTGTTTCCATACCGCTCCCTCCCTGGTTGACGTCGGCATTTACAATCGAACTCGCTTCATACCGATTGGCCTTCCCGCGCACCAGCTCACCCGTTACGAATTGGATTGCTCGTGGCCCCAGCACATGGCCATACTGAAGCTGGCTCCGAGACTAGTCGAAGCCCGTATCGACATCGATTTTGACGATGAACCCTGGCCGGAACGAAACGCAAACATTTATTTGCCGTCCCTCCGACGTTTGCATGTATCAGACGCAGAGGTTTTCGACTATTTCAAAGTTCCCGCTCTGGAAGAGCTCTCCGTTTGGGTCGGCACAGACACTTCCGATCTCACGCACCTGGCTTCTCTCCTCGACCGGTCAGAATGTGCCCTGCGGTACCTGTGCTTGACTGGGGTGCCTGATGCTCATCGGACTACCCAAATGCTGGGAAGGCTTTCTCACCTAACAGAACTGGCAATCATAGTCACCCAGTCCGAAAGCATCCCCCCTGTCAATGCCTTGATTTTGGCCCTCACGCTCGATGGGAGATCGACGGTTGTGGCCCCGCAGCTCCGCAGCCTTCTTTTTGGATGCGGCGAGGTCGAAAATTACCTGGACTTCCCGCTTTTCCTGTGGCTGTTGAAATCCCGGTGGAACGCAGAGGGCTGCGCGCTTCAGACCGCGGTACTGGGTTCGAAGGTTGATGGACCCGATACTGCGACGCTTCAGGGCCTGTATGCTATGCGTTCGCTAGGATTCGACTTTTTGGCAATAGAGGGAGAGGATGCGCTTGCGCAAGTAAAGTTATGGACCTTCCAAACAAGTTGGAACTGAACTTGAACTTTTGGTAAATCACGTCTCTCATTCTGGACGGTCGAAGGGTTTCTCACATCAGATCTAGAACCGCTATGTGGAGTTGACGGAGTCCTTCGCATTCTGCGTTCGAGTTTGCTTGTTCAAACTGCTTCAAAGTATAACGTTGCATTTCTATCCACAATGCGTATCAAATGTCCGAGTCGCCCAGTGAACATTTACCTATGAAAATTGTGGCTGTTCAATTCAAGTCGACTCGCCTCGTCGAGGAAGACGCGCGATTTCTCCGACGTGTATTGACTATCTTACTGGAACGTTCATCCCACTTTCTGCAGTGGCAGGCTGACTCCGAGCTGAGCACAAGTCGACTTTTTCTGATTCGACTCCGAACAGTGTATGCAACTCATTCAAAAGACTCGTCTCGACTCGCTGTGCTTCACATGCCATTCCCTCATCTGAGCCAGTTAAACTCTGACCTCAGCTCGCGGAGGTTTTGGCTTGCGATCAATTTATAAACATGTCATCAGTTTTTGATCACTTTAGCATCACTTCCTCTTTCCTCTTCCCCTCTTCCCCTCTTCCTTAGCCTACGAAGAACGAACCACTGGTCGCGATCCCGAACTTCACTTCGCACTCTAGTCATGTACGACGCCCCTTCTCTCCTGTATACGCGTTCAATCCTCATTCTGGACAGATGTGCGCGTCTCTGTGCTCCGCATGTGGCACCACTATTTCTCCTCTTGGCCTGCCAGTAGAAGATATATCTGTGGCTCCCGGAACGAGGCACCACACCTTGTTGAACAGTAACCTACCCCCGGAGGACCGTGAAGTCCCCTTCATAAAATCGGTCATATCCGAGAGCGACGCACGCTTGACGCGTCTGGAGGACAAGATATCCGAACTTCGGAAAACAATAAAACAGCTGGAGGAAGAACGTGCATCCTTGCACAGCTCTAGGGCCCAAAATACAGCGATCCTCTCCCCGTTGCGAAGGATGCCACCCGAGGTGCTCTGCGAGATATTTTTGTGGACGCTGCCCCCGATCGCAGATTTGAATGGCAGATTCGACATGGGGGCCAGTCCTTGGATTTTGACACACATCAGCGCCGGTTGGCGAGCGATATCCCTGGCCACCCCTTCGTTGTGGTCGCGTATCGTCATCGTTTACTCCGCAAATCAAAGCACAACTACACATTCTTTGGCCCTGGCCCAGGCTCAAATTGAACGTTGCCGAAAACTGGACATTCATTTCTACGGATATTCGGGAAGGGATTCCGGGCCTCAGATTCAGATGTTCGAGCTTTTGGCGCAGCACTCCTTGCATTGGGAAGAGCTCAGTCTAGGGGTGACTGCCAAGATGATCCCGACTTTGGCCACATTACGGGATCGGATCCCGTCCTTGAGACGGTTGTGGATAGAATGGATCGATCCAGCAACTTCAGCGATGAGCATCGATTGTTTCCAGACAGCTTCTTCTCTGGTCGACGCCAGCATTATTGATGACCATCATTTCGTCCCGGTTTCTCTCCCCTTCCATCAGCTCACCCACTATCAGCTCGACGCCCCATGGGAGGAGCATCGCAGCCTGTTGACTCGAGCACCAAATCTCACTCAAGCTCGGATCGATATCATCTCTGGACCCCCATTGATAGATCATCCTGTCGAAATAATCAACATGCCACATCTACGCCGTCTGTATGTATGGTGGACGGGTGTCTTCCCCCATTTCAAGCTTCCTAGCCTAGAGGAGGTTGCATCACATGTTCAGAAAGCGGAACCGAATGCCCTGGAAATTCTCACTTCCTTGGTTGATCGCTCGGCTTGTCCTCTTCGAAGGCTTTGCTTGAGTGGTTTCGTCAACAAAGATACAACTCTGCAACTGTTGAACGGGTTATCCTCCATCACCGAACTTGTAATCATTATCGACGGCGCTCATTCAAGGGTCGAGGTCGACGCCTTGATATCCACCCTTACTGTGTCCGAAATCAGCGAGGAAACCACTATGGTGGCCCCCCAACTACGCTGTTTACTCTTCGGATGTCGAAACACCAATTATTTCGATTACACAGCGTATCTCGGGATGCTGACCCCCCGCTGGAATGCGGAGGGATCTGCACTACAAAAGGCGGCGTTGCTGGTACAGTCCGAGTCGGTGGGAACGGGACCAAACCCAGGAACCCTGCGTGGTCTGAATGCACTGCGTCGACTGGGTTTGGACCTTTTGTTATTGCGGGGAAGAGAGGCGCTGGATGAGATGAATGGTTGGACACACGTATCGGTCTGGAACTCTTGATAGTCTCTTACACTGACTCACTTCTCGTAACCTCATTCTGAAAATTGTTGATAAGTAGATATTCAAGTTCTTCATTGAACTGGCATATACTTCCATGATTAACCTGGGCCAAAACCCGCCAAAAAAAGTCGCGACAGGCGCTAAACCAACGCTAACCAAAATGTTGATCCGGGTTTCCACTGTGGCAGTGCAGTTGCTTGGCTGTGCTGTTCAGCGCCTTCGACCGGACCACATTTGAAATTTCTTCGACAGCGATGTATTCACGTTTACTGTCCAGATCTCATCCTCTGTCTTGTGCGAGTCAATTACGACCCTCTACGTCAAGTTCGGTCGGCCCTCTACTCGAATAATCGGGTTCTTTGTCTCGGGCTCAGGCTCAAGTCGCCTGAAGTCGGGCTCTTGTTCCCGCGTTCTTGTGGTCTTGCGAAACAGTCTCATGAGCTGATGGCCTGTCTGGACCTCGACACGATTCGTTGTATTTGCTATCTAGGCTCGGAATCTGCTTGGATGACGATATACTCCAAGTCGCCGCCGGTCCAAAAGGTGTTAGTTTCTCACGTCGTTTTAATGCAATACTTGATCTCCTACGCCCAATGCAGATTCATCTCTGCGGTGTCTGCCCGGAGGTCATTAGAGCCAAAAACGGGTCGATGAGGAAAGGAAAGGAACAACATCTGGGCGACCGCTGTCACCGTTGACGGTAGTTAAAAAAAACCTTCCAAGGTGGCAGGAAACGAAGCGCCGCCCCGTAGCGCTACTCGCCACTCGTCGCTGCTCAGGTACAGAAGAGAGAAGAGCGCTCACCCGTGCGGATGTAGTATGTTTCTGGCTTTGTTCCTTCGAGCAGGACACTTACCAACTCTTCCAGCGCACAGCAGGCATGACTGTGGTCAGGCAATCGTCACCGGTGCTGTCTGGGTCGCTGTTTGACACTGCGCTCCCATGCGCGAACCTGCGATATTCAAGAATATTGTGGCGCCCATGCGGCGGCACACGAGCAAAAAAAGCAGCTCGACGAGACTGGCTTGCGGGGGAGGCAGCATTCGAGGTCGCCGGCTAGCGCGTCGTGGAACCGGTGTAGGTTACGTCGAAGCACTACATACATTTTTCGGCACTCATCACGCGATCCAGACTCAGAGCATACCCGAGGGGCGCACCCCGAAATAAGATACTCTGTTGGCTAGCGACGAGATGCGCGGGCGTATCTCGGTGTCGTATGCGCTGGCGGAGATGCTGTACCCCTCCCGTAGCGAGGAGCTCGCCAACGGGATGACCTTGCGCACGTGGGCTCGTACGCTGCTTGTGCAAAAGCCGGGTGGGGAAGGTGAGGTGGCAGGTGGCGATGGGGACGGGGAGAGGGTCCGGCATATTGAGTCCCCAAGTCAGCTGCTATCCACGGACAAGCTTTTGTGTGTATGCGGCGTTACCTGTTTTGGGAGAGTAGCTAATACTTCAACAGATTCCTCTACTGTCCAAGCATATCGGGCGGGCAGTCTGGTTAGCCCATGCTACCCCTACCACCCTAACGAATGGGATGGCGACTAGAAGAACATTGCTCCGATCTAAGAACACCCTTGGACTCTATAACATCGGTAGGGGCGCTTTCACCGCCTCTCTTGGACAATCTCGTAATTCTCGACGTACTTCACAATCTACCGCTGATCAAGTCTCGACACCGCCCCGAAGCGACTCCCTTACATTGGATCCTAGGCGACGTTTCTTCGACCCGTTCCCGAGGCTTCAAGTTTGCGCTCGCTCTGTACTTCAGAGATGCGGCGGTGATGTGTCTCGATCAGGCGTGCGATACGTGCTGTTCCTCTGGCGCGTCCAAATGCATCCACGGCTTCTGCGATCCGCTTTTGGGTGCCCTCGCGCAACGATGCCTTACTGGGCCCGCGACTGCATCTGCCGTTCCACGGGTCGATCGCCGCCAAAATGGCGATGTTGCGCAACAAGGGCATCTCCATCGCCATTTCGAGAAACACGTCCTACGCATGAGCAGTCAGTCCCGTACGGTTACGTCTGCATGCTAAATACTCACGACAATGTTCCGTAGCCCTTTCTCCGGCTGGTCCCACATTGCGGATCCGTTGATGCTCATCTCGAGCGTCTGGAGTCGCTGCATCTGGGAGATGAGGGCGATGTTATCTACTTTGAAGCTACACACGCCCTCTGCGAATCCCGGACACCTGAGCACAACGAGCGTCGCTGTATGCCGCGGAAGGACGGTCCCAAACAACGTGTTCCAGTCGTCGTCGTCCCGGACGGCACTGATCTCCAGCCGTTCGAGACCCGAATACGATGCGAGGTAGCGCAGCAGGACGCTGTCCGTGGCCCGGACTTTGACCTGCTTCAGCCGGATGCCCTCTTGCTGCATTACGGTGTATAGCTCGGGGCAGGTGTCAGACGACGGGCACTGGAAACCCTCGAGATCCGGGCTTTTCCGCACAACCAGGCTCAACCAGTCCATGGCAGGGCATGTCCACCCGCCACCGCGGGCGCTAGCGCTGAGAACGCGCAAGTTTGAGACGGGGGCGAGGTCGATGAATCGGTGCCCGTGGACCATGTGGTCCACCAAACGCAGCTCATCCATGTGCTCGTGCGCATTCATGACCTCGACGACGACATCATGCGCGCGAGAGGGCTCGTCGTCATTCAGATCCCACCTGCCGAAATGCGTTAAGCGCCGACTGCCTTGATAGCGAGCGGTTTACTCACTCCAGAGCACGAAGACCCGTGAGCGACTCTAATGCGGGACGAAGAAGCTCTTGCATCGATTCGTTATCAGCGTCCCTAACTCGACCACGCAGGGAGACGATTCGGAGTCGTTGGCAGTATGACCACGCAGTTGTGCTTTCCGTCAGGGTCTTGAGCTGCGTAAGACTGTCGCGTCGAGGGTTATTCAGATCCAGGACGAGGGTCACGGATGCACAGAGGAGCGGCTCGATGGCGCGTCTCAGCTGTCTGGAGACGGCTCGCAATGCCTTCTGGTCGGGCGGAGAAACCTGGGTTATACGGTGATCAGGGCGAGGGCACGGCAGCGTAATGACTCCGGACGCACTTCTGAGGCGATAGCCTGCACCAATTCGACGCAGAGCTCTGAGATCATGGTAGTTGGAGGGCGGGAGAGTGTTAGGGGCTTCAAGCTATTCACAACAGTCGTAAATAAAGTTCCTCGATCTTCCGCTTTATTCATTCTGATTGCTGTTTAGGTTCCGTCCGCTTTGGAATGCACTGTCCCGCTCGCGTGGAACTTGTTCCGCCCCTGGCTCCCCTTGTCCGACCAAATCTCGCTGTGCCTGACCGATCTCTCGACTCAGGCCCCGCTTCACCGACCCAATCGCTGTCTCACTTGATTATTTACATCCTGCATCCTCCTATTCGACCGATCTTTGGACTCAGGCCCCGCTTTACCGACCCATTCGCTGTCTCAGCGGATTTTCGTCTTCATGCTGACGGATTCACGCGGATGGATGAACGGAATTCCCTGCGCTGTATATAAGGAGGGGATTGCACGCCATCTTCTCATCGTCCAGTCGTCAAATCATGGTCGCTCACAAACTCGCTCAGTTCCCCGTTGAACTCGTCGAGCACATCATCTCCACTGCTTGGCACATGCCGCTCACTTCGGATGAGCGCATCACCTTCATGCGATCCTCTGCCCTCGTAAATTCGACATGGGCAGATATATTTGACCTCGTATCCTCCCGAGACGTCTACGTCCCCTCCGCCGCGTTCTGCGACCACTTTACCCATCGTCTGTTACGCGACCATTTTGCCCAGCGCTCGCGTTCGCAGGCCCACCTGCCCGCGGTTCTTTCCTTCCTGCGCCAGCTCCTCGATCGGTTTCGCGGGCGAGCGAAACCCTCCATTCAAGCCCGCTCCGCGAACTTGCGATGTCAGTCGCTCACCATCCAAATCCCCAACGTCGACGTCCTTCCGGATTGTAAAGGCCGCACGCGCCAGCCGATGGCCGGCGTCCTCGACGACCTCCTGGAAATCATAGACGCGCACTCGCTCGTCCCGAACCTGCGCCGCTTGTCCATCGAATACGTCGACACGGGATTCGACGACGTGTTACATCGTGTAGCGCTCGCAGCGCTGCCGCCTCAAGTCACACACCTCGACCTGCGCTACTCTTTTAGCTCGGCGATGCCGAGTTGGCTGGTAGAGGCGCTGAGGCGCAAGCAGGGGAGGGAGACGTTCAGGTCGTGGTGGATTGCGCGGTCGGTAACGCGCTTGTCGGTCCATGGTGCGGGGAAGTTTACTGTCGAACAAGCGCTCAGAGCCTGTCCCAATACCCAGATACTAGAGGTAGACGGCTCCGTTGCACCAATCGTTCCAGTCGCGTAGGGTTACGTGCAATAAATAGTTTGTTATCGATACAATGAAAGAACGGTCCTAATATCTACTCCAAATCAAATAACAACATCTCCGCCGTCTTGTCCCCGACGTTCTCCACCGTCAGCTCGCCGCCATCGTCAAAGTGCAGATACGCGCCGTCCCCCTCCTTGAGCTCCACCTCGACGCCGGGCGCGCCGATGACTTTGATGGTCGCGCCGGTCGCAGCGGCGGTGTTGTACCCGCTCGTCTGCACGACGTGGATGTACCCCTTGGACCCCTTGATCGTCTGCTTCAGACTCTTCCCGTCCGACAGCAGCGTCGCGTACAGCGTCAACGGGCTCTGCACCGGCGCGGGCCCCGCGCCCTCCCTGCTGTCCTTCAGCACGCCCTCTGCGTCGACGGGAGCGACGATACGCGCCCACACGTCGCGCTTCTCGGCGTCGGTGAAGTGGCGCGTGAAGTATTTGGGCTGCAGGCGCGCGACGGAGGGGAGAGACCATATTTGCAGGAAATGCACCTGCTTGGGGCCGTGGGCCTTCTCGGAGTGGGAGATGCCTGTCCCCGCGGAGGTGAGCTGGAGGTCGCCCCGCTTGAGGATTTCGGTGTTGCCCATCGAGTCTTTGCTGGAGGAGAATTTAGTCTTGAAGAGGAGATGATTAGTGGGAAGGAAGAGACGCACTGCTCAAGCTGCCCAGCCACGATATACGAAAAGATCTCGAATTCCCGGTGCGAGTGCGTGCCGAAGCCATTGCGAGGGGCGACCTGACAAGCCCAGGTTAGAATTGAGAGACTTCGAGAGACATAAGCACGCACCCTATCCTCGTTAATCACCCGCAGAGCACCGAATTGGGAGTGCTTGTTGTCTTGGTAGCTAACAGCATACACGGTTTAGTGCTCATATTATTTCCAGACCGCCAAAAGCACTCACGACGCGAAAGAAAAGGTGTGGAAAGTCTTGAGCCAGTCGTGGTCTGCATGGCCACGCTCCTGGCTGGGACGAGGTACAATTTTGACGCCCATGTTATTTTCTAGAACGGCAGTCGATGCTTGTCTGGTCAACTTGGAAAGCTGAGCTCTGCGTGCAAGTTTGAGGAGAGAGGACAGTGTGTTTTCTGCGGAGGGGGGAAGTGCGATGAGATTGAGGTAGAGCGCGAGGCTTATATACACTGGGAGGAGAGAGATGAGAAGATAGAGGCTGGATTTGGGGAGCATGACGGACCATCTTATACAGCGCACTTACATGCATCAGCACATCACGAGTATTGCCTTTTCCAGCCACTACGCCTCCACGCCTGTTCGGGTAATTTGCAAATCTAACGTTTCTGAGTCAGCTAGCAGAGGAAAGCACGAGATTCAATGCAGTTAAGCACGTTCCAAGACCTTCTGGAAATTTCTTCGAGTAACGGCCGGGCTCGGTATTGTTGGGAAGTTTGGCTCCTATTTTTGGGTAAATGATTTTCTACTCTTTATAAAATTACGAGTGTCCGAAGCCTTCAAACTCCGCTCGGGCATCTCCGTGGGCTGAGGGACCGACTCTGCGGGCAATGACTCAAGCGAAGTGCCGGGGCGCGGAGCGCCCCGGCGCGCTCTTGTACCCCATAATATTGCGTCCTCAGTGGAGAATTAGTGGTCTCTGGTGTTCTGTTAATAACAAAGAGCACCAGATGTTGCGAATCCAAGACAGCTATTGGCATGTTCAATCGAAGATCGACAAGGGTAACGAGTTAATTCACAGATACAGCTGATATGAATGCTTCAACCGTAAGGGATCGAACGAGATGAGACGAACCACCATAGACCCGGCGGTATTTCTGCCCGGTAAGTCAAAGAAGTCAGAACTTGTCCAGAAAGTTGAAAGCTCAGTTGCCAGGCCCTAGCAATCCGCTCGAGTTGGTCTGACCGGGCCACCTCAGGGAGCACCGCCAAAGTTACGTAAAGGACCTCTTAGGTCCCCTTTCCTGTACCGAAAAAGGGACCTAAGAGGTCCCCATCCGCCCGGCGGATGGTAGTCATGAATTAGTCGCGTTCCTCATTTGGGAAAATATCAATGGGAAGTTCCGGTGATATTTACCCACGACCGCGTCTGGCGCAGCGGCGGCGCGATACGGTCTTACGGCCATACTGGCAGCTGGACGCGATTTCGACGCGTCGGGACGCGTCGTTTCTATGCTGGAGTTTCTTGTATTCTCCTGGTGGCTCCCTGGTGCGCTGGGTCTTGTTACTGGCACACACCGCCCCTTGAAATTTCCCGAATCACCTTGAGAACATGCGAGATAATTCCCCTGTCTGCACACAATGCTGCAAGTTTGGCTCTGTGGCTTTTGGGCCGTTCATTTTATGCTTTGAGAACTCATTGAAGCTGTTATTGGGTCAATAAACGCGCCCGATGCGTCCGCTGGCATCCGCTACCTCCGCGTTCCGGGATTTAGGGCTCTATATGTGTGTGACTTTAGTACTCACAGTCCCATCAATAGAGCATTACAGATTGCGAGTGGATCCCGTGTTAAACTCTCCATTGAGCCGGCGCCCCGCATCCGCTCCGCCTATTGGACCCACCTCCGCGTTTAGGCTCGTAACCACTGCCTACCACGGTACATCTATCTGCAAGCACATTGTCGTACCCACTCTGCATTTCCTTCCCAAGTTACTACTACCTCTTCAAGCACCTGGAAAATAACTAGCAGCTGCAAGCTCATTCAAGCTATCAACACCCGATTCAACACTACATCCGCCCAATCCGCCTGTCGCTTGTACCCTGCCGTTCTTTTCTCACAGTTGCTATTACCGCCCCCAACACAAAGAAAAAACATGGCCCCGTGCAAGATAAGAAGTGGAGTTTGATGCCATGGATATTTTCGCAAGATCTTGGATGCTCTTGTGTTGAATCCCATCAGTCAAGTAGAATAGACCAATGCCAATTATGCCATATCTTCCTCTTTGCCTGATTGAACTGTCTTTAATTCAGTGAGCCCAAGGCTCGAAAATCTGGGTAACTGCAAGTGGAAGCCCCACGCAACTGCATACCAAGCAAGATCTTGCGTGATTGGGGGTTACATAGCGCTGGCTGTAACAAATTTCACTAACCACCTAGACTGTTCCGGCGAACATGGGATGGATTTCGAAATACAAAACATGGCGGCTACATCTGCCCGGCCGCGGGCACATCCGCCACATAGCGTAGTCTATGCAATTAGTGCGGACATTCGGTTTGGTCTGGGTCCGCCATGTTCCTCAACCAAAATTGCACGGCGGATCATCTGAGGGTCGAACAGAGGTCTTACAAATGCAGGGGCGGATGCATCCGCCAACCTCGGTACACTTACTACCAAAGCATTAGAGAGATTGTAGATGGTGTATTGGGACGCACCTGCCTCTGCGAACAATGCTGGACATTGTACAGTCGGGCATGTCCATATGAATGTCCTGAAACCTGAGCCAAGAACTCTTCGACCCTGCTTGTAGAAGAAAAAGGAAACGTGGCATGCGGTGCACCAAGTCGTGAGTCTTGGGATGATAAATTCGGTCGGGTTTCATCGATAGCACGCCTGGATGGTTTCAAACCATATTTAAAACGAATTTTGGTGCTTGACTGTTGCAAGGTACCTATCTTTAATTCAACATGCAGAGCAGCCGTGCTTCCTAGAAGACATACTTTGTGCTCCGACGGTATCCCAAGTCGGTTAACACAGTACAGCAGCCTTTGCAGCGAAGGTGAGATGTTTTTCTTTCCGGTGCATGGAAATGGTCGTAATTCAGGTCAAAGTTCAATTACAACCTTGTTGACATTTCGGACGGTTCGTGCACCGGGTTTCAAATGGCCAGGAAAAACCTGAAATAAATTCAATTCGACGCGGAGTGCGTACAGAATGGGTTTGTGCCCTAAAACCATGTCAAGTTCCCGGGGAATGAGTCCAGGAGAAAAGAAACGCACCAGGACGATCTTTATTCGTCTTCCGATTGGCTGATGTTTTGAGGTCAAGCACGACAATTTATTACGTCTAGGGTGCGGCGGGCATAGCGGCGGACGCGACAGTGCCATCCGCCAGGGTCGCGTACGCATCCGCCGCGTCGGAGGGTGTGTAATGCGGTATCAAACACGGTCACGGTGAGCGGAGTTGTACTCTTGCGACATGGGCAAGACATGGGCGTCGGGCGGGACCAACGAGACGCGGCTCACGCGCCCGATCGGGAAGAGCGGCACTTGAAATGAAGAGCGGCACATGGGTTTCAACCGCGGCGCTTCGCGAGCCCATGAGCGGCTCAAGTGCCGCGCTTGGGGCGACAAGTGCCGCGCTTGTAATCTAACAGCGGCGTTTGTATTCAAAGCGCGGCACTTGCCCCGCGTAGACGAGCAAAGGTATTGAAGGGAACCGCCCCAAAAATACTTACATACCCTCTACCTTTTTCGTCGTGTGTGTGTGTGTCATAGTTCAGCCAAGCATGATGCTCACCTTTAACAAGGCTTTTTCGGAGACCACGATTCTGAAGACTCTGAAGCTTGGTTCCAATAAGTGAGCGGAGTATCGAATATGTAGAAGAACCCGTGAATTGTCAGAATTGACCGTACGGGCAGGGTCAGTGTACTGTTCCGACATTCGGACCATGCTTTTAACAAAACTTTTTCTGGTTCAGATGCTATCTACATTGTGTACCCAGTCGACCCCGACAATCACTTACGCAAAGTTCCCAGCAGGCCCTGCCGGCATTTCATTGCACCCTATTGCGACGCAAGTGCGACTGGCGCAACAGGGTGATTCCTCGCTGGCTGCGCAACCATAAATGCGTGAAACGATGAAATCTAGGTAAATTGTAGCTTTTACCCCCGGGCGGTCAAGATAACAACGGACGTACGTCTGTAGGAGATGACTGCCTCCCACTCGTTCCCGTCCCCGTGCGTGTATCTGAACTTGATGTCTGCTTCCAAATGAGGCACCCTTGCATCGTCGAGGAAACTTGATATCGTGTCAATCGGAGAGGTAGCGTGAGATGTGGCGTAGTTGATGCTGATGCTGCCGAGAACGACGAGATGCGTGCGCGCTAGAATTGTGTATGAGGGTCTAAAGAATAAATTGAGGCAGGGACGCAGCAAAAAAAGAGGTGTTCACGCATCTGGGACCGTACTTTCGCTCCTATAGGCCAGGTACTGATGAAATTTGTCGATGTTGAGGCGGTCGAGTCCGTTCGGCGGCGCTGCGCGGATGACAGTCAGAAGTAACTGTACAGCGGGGTAGAGTGTGTGGTGTACGCACCGGCACGGATATAACCCTGGTAATCGTGAACTTCACTCGTAGTGTATTGCATGAGCATGTCGTGCTCGCCGTTGTTCTCGCCGTCAGTGCGGGAGAGCGAGGGAGATAAGCGGATATGGCCGCCCGAAATCCCGATCGCGCGCGATCAATGGGCGGACATGCGCCGACAATGTTCTCTTCCTTCTCCCATGCTGCAACACTGCTGTTATGTTCTACAGGCGCCCCAACCGTGTCAAATTCTGTCTTGAACGACACCTGCATTCCTTCAACGCTCTCCAAACGCTCTTTGCTTCAGTTTAGAGAGTACTTGCCGCCTCTTGAAGAACTGCGCAGCAAGATGTCGACGTGAACCTGGTCTCCTGAACTTGGCTGCCCCGTTCTAGGAGCTATGCACCTTGAACCCTCCGTGCCGCTCACAAAGTCAAAATGTATGGTGTTCGCGATAGGCGCTGGAGGCAACAGTCTCGTCGTATCTGCGACGTCCCGCACACCGGCACATTGCCGCCCTACTCATTATAGAATCCCTGCACAAATTTGACTGGGTGTACAGTCTTGGAAACTGGCTTTCGCGACTCTCGCGCGCCGCCAACTCCCATGCCACGCTTCATGCGCTTGCGCCTCCGCAACGCTGTCCGTCCAGCCCATCGCATGTTTTGGCCGTCGTTTACAGCCCCCGGTCCACCGCACGCAATCTGGTCGCTCGACGTACTTCGCCACAGTTGTGTCCCGAACTGCTGTCGGACACTCATCGGCGCCCACCACGTCCGCTTTTGCTCAACCCATATTCTGTGCAGCACCCACATCTCCCTGTGGACATCGCAAATGTCGTCCTTTAGAATGTGTTGCGCAGGGCACGATCAATGACAACGCATCGAGGAAGGCGCAAATATATGACGAAGCTACGGGGCGAGGATCAGTTGGCGGCACACACACAACAGATATATAGCCTGCGGCGTACAGCGCCGACGGCGCAGGGACGGTAACAGTGGTCGCACCCGGAACCTACGCTGTTTGCCCGGCGTACAGTTGCCACTCACGCGGGAAGACTTCATTTTCCCCCAGAGCATCCTCCAAACATTGCATCCGTCGTGAATCCACAACGGCGGGCAATTTTTACACGCATCGTTTGGCAGTGGCGGATGCATCCGCTACATGTGTTACTGTTGTGTAGTAAAGCCCTGTGAGTACCGTAGCCCTAGTCAAGTGCAAGCCCAATGCTAGTATTATTATTGCTGCAAATGAGCTCGGAACAGTGCCAACGGCGCGGTCCGTCGTCGTCGTCGCGCGGATGCCGTGCGCACGGCGGCCATCGAAATGTTTCTCGAGAGAAGGGGTTAGGCCAGTGACGCGATCCAACGCGTCAGGGAGCAACGGGGAAGGGACAGAATAGCATCGACGCGTCCTGACGCGTCGAAATCGCGTCCAGCTGCTGGTATAGTGGTAAGAGAGCGGGGCGCGCCGCCGCGCCGTGGGTAAAGATCACCGGAGGTACCCGTCGATATTTACCCAAATGAGGAACACGACTAAGTACTGACTACCATCCGCCTGGCGGATGGGGACCTCTTAGGTCCCTTTTTCGGTACAGCACAGGGAGGCCCCCGGTCACTACCTACTAACTACCTCCGGCGTAAAGTAAATCAACGGCGAAAATTTGGCGTCAAGCAGGCCGTCTGGTAAAGTAAATCAACGCTCAAACTGGCCGACCACGTCCGCCGTAAAGTAAATCGGGCGTAGCCCGAGATTTTTTTTTAACGGTGTACCTGGGCTCAGAGCCTGAGAAAGGTCTGTTTTGACACGGATTCATTCCAAATCGTTAGTGTGTTGTTGATTGGGAGACAGAAAGGCGTCCTTATGGTTCAAATCCGCGAGAATCATTCCCTTTGGGCGAAATTTGTGATTTTCGGCTATTTTCAGCACCAAAAGTGCTCCGCCGTAAAGTAAATCAACGACCTCAGGCCCAAAAATCGTAAAGTAAATCAACCAAAATTTGGGAGTTTTGGCGGAGGTAGTTAACCCCAAGTGACCGGGGGCCTGCACAGGGTACCTAAGAGGTCCCTTACGGCATGACGGCGGTGCTCCCCCAGGTGGACCGGGCGGAAGTCAAGGGGGAAAGCGGGCGGTAGTGGGCGGAAGCCCGTGGCGGAATTTAGGCCCTCGATACTCGGCACTTACTATTCAATATTCAGTGCCGATGGCGTTCGAAGACAATGACCGTCAAGGTCAAGAACAAGTCACACCGTGACGTGACTCTGGCCGGTTCGGGAAATCATTCCTTTCAGTCCACCACCACCATGAAATCCATGGCATCGGACGGGAACTCGATGGACGAAGCCTTTTGCTTTTCATCCTCTATGCTTCCAAATCCGCGGGATACGAAGCTCCTGCGGGACAGTTTACGCGAAAATTATCTGCCACTGGCGCGCGAGACGACGCGTCTTCGCGCGACCATTTCTTCCACACCCCCAGAACTCGCACTGTACGAGAAGCATCTTTCCGTACTAGTATCAGCCCAGGAAACCCTGAGCAAGGCCATTACACGCCTCCGGACGGAGTCAAATAGGCTCTTGGAGTACTCGGACATTTGCTCCAGCACTCTGGCCCCAATCCGACGCTTGCCACCCGAACTTTTGAACAACATCTTTCTCCTATGCAGCACGCCACCCAGGGACTTAACTTCACTTGACTATGCTGCAGAAATACATCGGCTTGCCCGCCGTGATTTGATGCAGCTGGCCCACGTCTGCGCCCATTGGCGCGCCCTCGTCCTCGGAACACCGGCATTCTGGCGGATCATCGATGTGGACCTGATGTTCTGGTCGCATAAAATGTTGCCGTTGGTGCAAACAGCTCTGACGCGCAGCGCGAGCACGCCACTCTTTTTGAGACTCGGCGCACCGGAGGATGTGGCCGTAGATCGCTCGCTTCTCGAGTTGGTCGCGCAGCACAGCAGCCGCTGGCAAGCGGTGGGGATATGCATGGATTTCCCGTTTTACAGCTCCCTGTCCTCGATCCGCGGCAATCTTCCTCTCCTGGAGTCCGCCCATATTGCCGGAGTCGTAGACCCCGACGACGTTATCCACACGACAGAGATGGCCAACGCCGCGGTGAAGCTCTTCTCCGTCGCGCCTCGGCTCGCCGAGGTGACCTACACAGGCCCGCCGCTCGCCTTGAAATTCCTTCCTTGGATTCAACTGAAACGGTTCGAGTACCTCGACCTCCTACTCACCGAACTCTCCGACGCCTTATCGGCACTGCAATACTTCCCGCCTGGCATGCAATTTGAGCTGCGCCGACTCCTCTGTCAGCCAGACCCCGGCGACGAGTTTATTCCCCCACCGACGGTTTCCAACCTCACCGACTTCATCGTCGAATTCGCCTTCCCTTGCTCTGACGCGATAGCATACATCTTAAATCGTCTCACCCTCCCCTGCCTATCTTATTTGGAGCTGCTGTCCCTCAACTACAAGGATGCCCCGCTGACATGGAATCAACCAGCATTCCACGCGTTCTACATGCGGTCCGGATGCCACAAGACACTCACGTCGCTCTTCCTCTTGCACGTAGCGATTTCCCCCGACGAGCTCCTGGACTGCGTCGCAGACCTGCGTGCGCTTCAGGGGCTTGTCGTCGCCGACCATCCCTCAGTGTCCGGAAAACCCGAGCATATCCTCCTCACAGACGAAGTATTCCGCGGTCTCGCAGAGACTGGAAGCGACTCGGAGCCACGCCTCCTTCCAAAGCTCGCGGTATTCGGAGTTCTTGTGCTCCTCCCGCACTTCAACGAGGTTGCGTATCTCGACTTTGTGCGCTCACGCGTGGTGGCGCGCAAAGAGCACGACTTTGAGAGCCACGTGCGTTGGTACCCAGGCTCTGCGCGCGAGGTGAAGCCTGCGGTTTTGGAGGAATTGCAGCGGCTTGCGGAGGAGAAGGCGCTTGTAGCCTCTATCGAGGTTGCTAACGAGGAGGAGCTGCAGACTTTCTTTTATTAATTTAGAGAATAATATAGGTGCTTAGCTTGATGCTCTACTTACTTGACGTTGTTGTATCGTATCCTACTGTTATTGCGACAGCGTTCGCGAGACAGAACATTTCGTGGTCATCCGAGTCAGTGTTTGCGTTTGTGTTTGCCGCCACATCCTCTTTTATCACTCTTCATCCGCACAGAACCTCTCGCTGAAGTTGCGCTGAAAGTTCGTACCACCTAGAATCTGATTCTCTCCCTTTTTTACTCCTTGGCCTCAGATGCGTTCCCTCAGACGTGAGGCGCGGCCTTCAGGAACAGACGAGATTGACGCGTTCCTCACTGGAAACGCCGCTCCTGGGACGCGGTACCACACGCTCTTGAACAGCAATGAGGCGCCGGAGGGCTCCGAACTACTCCTTATCCAGTCAGCCGTCTCAGATGTCGACGCGCAATCGGTGCGTCTCGACGAGGAGATATCCAAATTGGAGAAAAAACGTGCATCTCTGTCGATCCGCAGGGCACAAAATAAAGTCATTCTCTCCTCGCTGCGGAGGATGCCAGCTGAGGTCCTGGCCGAGATATTCTTGTGGACGCTGCCCTCGATCACGCGCGCATTGGACCTCCGAAGGTTCGACGTGGCAGCTAGCCCATGGGTTTTGACGCACATCAGCAGTCGTTGGAGAGCCGTTGCGATTTCCACTCCTTCCTTGTGGTCCTGGATCATCATCAATTACAGCTCGCCCCAATCCTCGTCCCCGTATCCGATGTCCTTTGTCGAGACACAAATCCAGCGCGCGCAGAAGTTGAAGATCCATTTTTATTGCGGCAAAGAGTTCCCTCTCCGACCCCAAATCCAGATGTTCGAGCTTCTCACGCAGCACTCTTCACGTTGGGAAGAGCTCGGTCTCGGATTAAGTGCCAACATGGTCCCGTATTTGGCCGCCCTCAGCGACCGAATCCCATCGTTGAAACGACTGTGGATCAGGTGCTACCACGGGGCAACGTCACTGGTCGATTCCATCGACTGTTTCCAGAGCGCTCCTGCTCTAATCGACGTGGGACTATACCACGACGATCGTCATTTCCAGATCCCCCTCCCAATGCACCTACTCACTCGTTATCAAATGACTGTCTCTGGAACATGGGAACAGCACGGAGCCCTTCTGAAGCTGGCACCGAACCTCGTCGAAGCCCATGTCGACATTGAGGTCGAGGATGAATCATGGCCTGATCCCGATGAAACCATCGAGTTGGTTCACCTCCGCCGTCTATACGTCTCCGATTCGGGATTCCTGGACTACATTAATGCGCCCATCTTGGAGGACCTTGCGCTTTTTGTCCGAAGTCACAATACTTCTGATCTGGAACATATCACGCCCTTTCTTGAGCGCTCTGCATGCACCCTTGGAGGGCTTTGCCTCAAGGGGTCGCCGGATCCTCAGGCGACTTCCCAAATGCTACGAACACTTTCCACCATTACCAAGCTGGCAATAGTTATCGAAAACTCGGACGCAGGGAGAAAAGTCAACCAGTTGGTGTCGGCCCTTACCGTGTCCAAACGTCGTGGAAGTACCACACTTGCTCCCCAATTATGCGGGCTGTTCTTCGGATGCCAATTTGAAAGCCACATCGATTACGCCAGGTGTCTTGCGATGTTGAAATCCAGATGGCACGCGGACGGCTGCGCACTCAAAACCGGTGCCCTCGTAGTAGATATGGGTTTGAAACCCGATCCCGCAACCCTGTGTGGTTTTCGTACACTCCAGCAGGAGGGGTTGGATCTTCTGGTTCAGGTGGAGGATGCAATGGCCGATCATGATGAGACCGGCAAATGGGTCTGCACATGCTCCTGCGGATCGTGACCATTGTCTTTGAGGCCCCTTACAATTTGTTCTTTGTAATCGATTTGCTCTTGGATCATAATTCTCAGGTTACTGGCCAGTGTAAAGCAACCGTACTACATCCTGGACCTTCGTCCTTTCACCATCTACCCACATCTTCTTTCAGCGACCGATTTCGTGCAAAATAATCAGCGAGGCAAACGCCAAATCTCGAACGCAATTCTTCGCGCAGACATATATTAGTTATCACCGACAGATTCAGAAGTTCACGAACAAAATCATCATCCTTCAAGAGTTCAAGATGGATACTTCGGTTTCGAAAACCTCTCCCCCAAAAAAACAGGTCGTGGCGCAGATATGTAAGTGATTCTGGAATCAGTTTTCGGCCTGGATCTGTAAAGGATTTAACCGTCGTTCGAGTTCCAAGCCCGAGTCAGATGTACACACCCAAGGGAGATCGTCGTCGGTGTATTTCTTGGGCGGCCGTTCCCATGCAGATGCTGTATTCACATCTTCCACGGTCATCAGCGGCACAACGACGCCCAGCTCATAATTATTAACCTGTAGTTGTCAGCGTTTCCCGCGCGGAAATATAATGAATCAGAATCGACGTACATTCAATACCGGGGCATCGGCAGAACCAGACAGATTTCCCCACGCCGGGGCCGTGAAGTTGTGCGACCCAACATACATCCAACCAGCTGTATCCGACGGCGCCGACGTCGCGTTATTCTTCTGCGTGAAGGATCCAATGATCATCTAACGGCCGATCAGAGCCAGCAACGCTGCAAAGTCTGCTGGTCGCGACTACCTTGGTGTGCATCAGTACCGGCCCCGCCCTGCTCTTCGAATCGTGGAAGGCCTCTGTTGGGAAAGTCCCCCCGTCCCACTTTTTGCGAGTGCAGAACAGCGAGTCTGAGCCCTATCATTTGAGTAGTGGGTAAACGAGCGGTAAATAATATCGCATGCGCACATATCCGCCGGTACTTTTGACCGTCGCGCGCGTTGGGAAGACGACCTTCACACCAGACGGGTACTCCAGCTTCTTGCGCTTGGCTTCGGATAATTTAATGTACGCTTTGAGCTCAGATGGGTTCCCCGAGGCGGACTTGTAAAACTGGTTGAACCACTGGCTCGTGTACATTCCAATGCTTGATCCCTGCGAACGGTTTGAGCTCGAATGAGAGTCCTTGGAATGGTCGAAACCGACTACCTGGCATTCCACCACCAGATTTTGAGTCTTACCAGCGACGAGGCCCAGCGTTTCGATAGCGCACATGAGGCGCGGATGCCCTGTTCTGTCGAACTTGTTAAACGGGTTGATCACGTCGTAAGAACCCACAAACGTCTTGATTTTCTTCCATCCCTCCCACTTCCCGGCGATGCTAGGTACCAACTCGGCTGTCACATTACTCCAATCCCATCGCTTGGAGATCTCCGTTAGCGACTTTAACGGG
This sequence comes from Mycena polygramma, assembly GCA_029449255.1. Lineage (NCBI taxonomy): Eukaryota > Fungi > Basidiomycota > Agaricomycetes > Agaricales > Mycenaceae > Mycena > Mycena polygramma. Next base: position 575,038 of record JARKID010000040.1, on the reverse strand, counting down.
ACTTCTGGGTTCTGTAACAAAGTAGATGAGCGCAATGAATACTTCCAGCTCATGAACGCGGGACAAAGGGGGAGAAAAATACCTTCTGTTTGACGGATGTTAATGCAGGCCCAACGTTCGTTGCCTTCAAGACAGTCTCCAACAGCGTCCCGAAACTTTCTTCCGCTTTTGCTTCCCCGTTTGATTTCTTTGTCGTTTCAGTGTTGCCGACGACGTTGGATGCCGAGTGCGGGAGAACGTCTTGAATGAATACGCACTGGTAAGATAAGTCGATCATGAGAACCGATGCGTAGTCGACAATCCGAGCTCACATTCTCCAAGTGCTGCCAGTCAAGCGAGAGGAGATTTGCCGTACTAATGACAACTCGGAGACGCCCAGAATTGTACAGGAGAACCATGTACTAAAAACTGCGTAAGCGGCCATATGGAACATACCGAGGAACAAAAATGCAGACCTTCATATGAAAGCACCCGCCCGTGCCCACCTTTGGACACGTCTGGATCCAGTTCGGGCTCTCGAATAAGCGGGACATGCTGGGGCCGCTTCCCTCCTCCCCAGTCGAAATTACAGCGATCACAGGAACACTGGGATGGAAGTGCTCGCCAGCCAATCTGGCTCGAGACCGAAAGAAGAAAGTATAGCGAGCTTGAGGTCGGAGGTGGGTGGACCAACGATGTCCTTCAAGCCGATTGCTTCGCGTCCGTCGGCGCGTGGATTCGCATGCAATGTCGCGGTGGGGAAGAAAGCGCCGTCGTAGAACATTCTCGATGCAATTGGGGTTCGGGCGGATATGCGCTGGCGTTTAGGATCCGTCGTTTGGTCGTCTTCCAGTACACGCTTGCGACGAGCAAGACGTTCTGCTTCCATCTGGGCGCGATCGGGAAGGGATCCGAGGGGAGCGTTCTGGCTCGACGGAGCGGCTTCCTCTTCTTTGCGCTTGCCCAGACTTGCGATACGGGAGTTCGTGGATGCGATTGCGGTGCCACTGCGTCCCATCGATGCCAATGCGTTCTTCTTCCCATTCGCCTCTTCAACGTCCGAGTCATCAGAATCAAGGATAATGGGCTCAGACGCGTGCCCTTTCCGAGTGGAATTCAGGACATGGGTGGGGCGCGCAGAAGGTCCAGCTGTTCCAGTCTTGTTCGAACGTAGTGATATCATCTTCTCGTCTTCAGAGTCGTCCTCGGTCTCAGAATCGTCGACCACGATTGGCTCTGCTTTCGACAGCGATTTGGAGCCCTTTGCGACGGCTCTGGATGAGTTCAGCGGCATGTCAGAGTCTCAAACCGGCAAGGAAATGTACTGGTAACATACCCGCTAGCCTTAGTGTTCATTGAATCAAGTTTGCTGGGGAAAGGGCTAAGAGAACGGACGAGGAAGAGGAAGCGGGCAAGACGAGAAACGATCACATGACCGACGCGCTCCACAAACACAAACATCGATGCATCAATGTTCACGCGCCGCGCAAAACAAAGACCGATTCCACTTGAGAAATTGCAGGTGGCAATAAACTGTACATTGTGCTTTGTGCTCAAGGGAAAGTATGCATAAATGGTGTTTAATTCGTATCAATGTTGCTCGTCAGAACATCCAACGCGGCGAGCTGTCCCCACGAGGTAAATGCTTGCGGGGGACCATGCCAATTCGAAGAATAGGTGTCGCCGTTCGCAGCGAGATCGAGAAGAGCGTTGTACTATTAAAGCGTTAATCAGGGTCCGTGTTGGGGAGACAAAGAAACCTAGAATAGTACCTGGACGTCGCCGTAGCTGTGAATGAGGGTTCGGAGAGCGGTGTTGCTGGGATTACGAGTCCAGGCTTCATGGATGCCACGGATGAAGACAGCTGATAAGATTCAAAACACAGGCGTCTTTGGTAAAGATAATGAATTAACCTTTGAACCCGACGCCGTCGTTGTTTGAGGTCGTGCTGACACCTTCAGTAATGATACCGTCCGAACCTTCCCATGCGGTCGTCTTTACGGCGGAATTCAGGATATTTATCATCCTACACTGACGGTGAGTATATCAGAGCGAGAAGAAAGGATGTTGCGCACAGTGTGCTCCACTGGGAATCGCCTGTAACAGCTGCCAGCACGCTAAGGCCCTCGATATATTTCCCGGAATTGTAAGTAAATAGCCAAGTGGCGGGCGACGTGGAGCAATCAAAGGCGTTGACCGTATCTAGCACCAGATCGTTCGCGTTGATGTTGTGCGCCTTGATCCTAAATTGAATACGTCAACACAGGAATAAATAAATAAAGCACGTTTAACCAACCAATTCGCGCTCAAAATTGCAGCGGCGGTGTACTTTGCATCGTTGGTATATTCGGCGAGGAACGCTGACACTCTAGAAGGCCTTGGTTAATTTCCAGGAAGATGTCCCGGACAACGTACGTGATATATAAGCTGGAAGGTCTTGTCAGCGCAACATATAGCAAGAACACGGACACGAACCCAGTTGTAATGGAATTGACAGATTGATCATCAGTTGTCGGACGCTGGATGTAGTTTGAGAAACATTCCATAAGACACAAAGCTATGTTACCCAAAATACGCCTCCCGCCATGGTCGCTGTTGAAGCTTGAAGGTGAGTGGGTAGGTTATCAACACGGAGAGAGACGGACCTCCGCCGCATGTGGATTGAATAGCGAAGGCTTTGTTTGGTTGACTATGGGCATTAGCTTCGGCCGCAGTGATAACACTAGTAGTCGAAGATGAGTTTTCCATGGATGACCCAAAAGCAAAGCCTCACTATCCAGTGACATGAGTCCAGACATCGACCGCATGGGCTAGCAGATTGGTGTCCTAGAAAGGCGTCTATTTCCGAACGCAGACTCTATATAAACATCGAACATACTCCATACGCCCGATAGGCGTACAATGCGGCTTGCGCCCACCACCTAAGGACAGCCATGTCAGTCATCTGAGCAAGCGCTCAAGGACTGGTGAACATACATTGCGTCATCGTTATACTTTTTAGACGCGAATTAGACCGATTTACGCCATGCCGGACCGAACTCACCCTGATGTTGAAGATCATCAGCAACCGCCGAACGGGGTGATAAATCAACAACGCACTGAAACTGGTCGTAATGGGCCCAGCGGCTGAATACTAGATTGAGATTGTTGACAACCAAGGCTTTGTTGGTCGTCGTCCCGGCGAGGTGGTCTTGATTTGCTAAAACCGACCAAACATTCCCCGACTGCCAATATCCGATACCTAACGGAATCAGTCCAAAAAAAAGCACCAATAATCCCTCGACACACCGTTGAATTCTCCAGTGCCCGAGTTCAATTGCGGAGTCATCTGGTTTATCGCATTCTGTGCAATTGTGATGCGCTGAGATAAAGGCCGGGAGTTGTTGAATTTCTATTGTACGGCTTTAGCACATAAAGACTGAGGTGGGTAGCATGAGACGCACCCGCCAGGATAATGGCACTCCGAGATCCTGAGCTACGGCCGAAGAGACTAGAGATAGCAGCGCAATGTGAAAGAGCATTGTTGGGGGGTGGATAAATCGTCAAATGTGTTGATGCTTTATAGGTCTCGAAAGGCCTCGTTGTGTTGCTGTATGACGACACGAGGTCCATGAATAGGCCAATCAAGAATCGACGGGCTGGAATGACCAGGCTCCATGCGGTGCTACGAGACGAATATCCTGCTTACCATCTCTTTTGAAGGCCCCGCGCTGCCCCGCGTGACGAGAGCCGCGTCTGCAGCGCATCATATGACGCCTGCCCGCTTCTCATGCTGGGGGCAGAACTGCTGCCCAAGTCAACTTGAACGAAACGATTCAGCCGAATATACGGAACAAAATGAACACGAAATGAACCTCAAAATGAGATAAAGCGGTGAATGTTTGAGGATTCAGCCATCCTGTGCAGCGTGCGCATTAAACAAGCTCCTGTGACTGCATCACCAGGCAACGCCCGTGGTCTAGTCTGGAGTTCATCGAAGAAGCAGTGTCACTTGAAGCGTCCCAATTGAGTTTGGCTCGGTCCGGCCCGCCTCGTTGATTATGTAAGTTTCAACCAAGTTTCAACACATGAAAGTTGCTTGCGATGGGCATCGGGTGGGTATTGCGGCTGGCACAGATGAGTGCATCACCATGTCGCTTGACAAAGACTTCAAAGAGTCGAGACGGAGCGTCGAATTTTCCTGAGAAGAGCTCAAATAGTGATGACCAACTCTGCAGATGATCCGAGGACCGAGACAACCGAGCATTCACGAGCCAGCGCAAACCCAGATAGATAGAGTATCCAAGAGGACGTATCCCATCTGGACTGGGCTTTAACGTTTTAACCGAGAGTCTTGCTGCGTCTTCAAGGTTACGAGTGACACGCGACACAGCGGTGTGCGCAATGTTGTGCAGCGAAGGATATGTGCATGCCTTCGAAGTGAATGCATTCCAAGAGCAACAGCAGACTGGCTTGGACGGGGGACCGAAGACAGTAGACGAGCCCATAAATTTCATAACACTCAGAACATCACCCGTTGTCGTTGAGTTGTCGGAATGATGCTCAAGGAGCCGAAGAAAAGACGGGTACGCCAAGGGAGTGGACACGCGGTGACGCGGTGACGCATTTTTCGCCAGCACATTCGACAAACCACCTGCCAAAATGCAGCAAAATGCGTCCGGTTGGGCAAAACTACTTGCGCAGCCCGAGCCTGGTCGTGATGCGGGGGATGACTCGTGAGTGGGTTCGTGTCCACAGCATGATCCGGTTGGTGTTCACAGCCTGAGCATGATCATCGGTTTGCGTACATGACCTTTTGAGTGGACAGTCCCACAGAGTAACGACGAGTCTCCAAATTGGAAAAGAAGGTTTGAAAGGCGATTTAAGGCTCCTTTGGTTCCACAGGCGAAAGGAGAACTCCATAAAGGATGGAATTGCTGTCTGCGTAGCGCTAGAGTGTACATCTGGATTGTGATGAGTGCGGCGAGGGGCGACGCAAAGAGAAACCCGATCAAAGTTTGATCCTCCCTTGAGAATTTGATCCGCTCCAGAGGCTGTGTCGACCTCGGAGAACTTCCATGACTGCCAGCGGGCAAGCCATACACTGCCAGTTAATACAGGCTGCATCGAGCCTAGACTTCACCGGTCACCAAACTTCTGGTTCCTCTGTATGTTCTTCGCCGCGAGCAAGGGAAACGGAAACTCCCTCGGCTTTCGATGTGGCTCGCCGACGATCGTACGAATGTATAGCTGGACAGAGCTGGACTGCATCTCTCGCCAAGGATGATCTTTTTTGCACGCTCGTCGCGTTACGCGGACCGCAAGTCTCGTTGCGGAGAAGATCATGCGGATATGTCTCATCAAGGGGAAAACCACGGTGGAACGGAGGTGAAAGATTATCTCTTGACAGGACGATAGATGAACGAAGCGCTTTACGAGCGTAATCTATGATCCGCGTCGACGTCCAATCTCAGTCTTTCTTTTATACTTGGATTCAAATGGCTTCCAAAGAGATCTGAAGTTCAACCATCTTATCCTGCTTTGCTATCTATCGGTCAATTTGATATAGCTTCAACGTACATGTCTCCTCCCATCTATGGACCGGCCGCCCTTGGCTCTCCCACATCATCGTTCCCGCTGGTATACAACTGTGCCTTCCTGCGTGTCACTGGATGATAACCGTCTAGGATAACAAGTTTCAAGGTGACGCGGTAGCTTGACCTTCGACCCTCTCCATCGGTGTCTGCTCCAAACACATTTTTGTTTCCCACTGCCTCCTCCAACCGCGCTCGTACAACTGGACCGATATAGCTAAATGACGAACGGCCCCGCCAATTCCAAGCTTCTCCCTCTCCTTTGCGCGAACCGATCTCCTTGACACCGTGGCATCTACCCACATCCTCTTGAAATCATAATAATGTGCACAGCTACCACTTCTCTGGCTATGTTACTTCTTCGAGGCGTCAAACAAGGTTTGACCTAACTTGTTTTGGCAAACTCTGTCGTTCCGGACGGTCGATATCCTGGTCTCCGACAGCGCACTCCATGGAGCTGCCTTCGGGACTTGTGCGACCCTCTGCTTTGGGTTTCGTCCAACTCGCTGCTGATACCCTCGTTGGCCTCGGTAGATTGTGACTGAAAGGCTTCTCTCAAATTACACAAATTATACGGCGTGGTGGAAGTATTCAAACACTTGGCGCGAGGATACGGACATGCTGAGGGTAACTAAACGCGGGACCTTCGTCACTGGGATTGCTAAGTTCCGGCCGCAACAACATCGACCGTGGGTACCAACGCCACAGAGATAACCCGAGGTACATACACGTCGTTGAACGGGACTCGGATGCTCTATGCGAACCTCGCATTCGCGAAAAATTCGATCCGGTGGCTTGGTTTGGGAGTTGCTTGATAGCCTTGATTGGCGTTCAGCGGGACCGATGTTATTTTCCACAGGACTTGACAGGTATGTGATATTTCTCACTTTCGATAAGTAGTAAACCACCACAATGTCAAGTATTAACACAAGCAGCTTTTCAATCGTGTACCTGTGGCGCAATCTGTTGGCCCCAATACATTTGCCTCAAATCAACGGAGGTGCGTCAGATTTTGTTACATTCAAAACCACTCCGCAATGATAGGCGACCCGTTGCTCGGGACTCGGGAGGGTGTACGAATCTTCAATTGAATGATGTGCCGAGTCTCAAGGTCACAAGAGGAATCTGAAATCGATACCCATATCTTTCAGTGGAATGGGTTGTGGCGTACGAATGGTTGAGCTCTGCAGACTCAAAAAAACTGGTAATATCATTCTATTGAACCAATTGAGCTTTTCGGCTGTTATTCCTAGTTCAACACTGTGCTAATACAGCATGTTGAACTCTGTTGAACTAGGAATGAGAGACACGCGGTGACGCCGACCGTCCGCGTGAAAGGCGGGGTCCGGGTGAAACGAGGTCCTCGTCATCTATAAGTCGGATCCTTCTCATTCTTGTAAGAGTGGTGAGTCAAAAATAGGCGACCGTTTTTGAAATTCTATCTCTGGAACTCAAGTATCCAAATAAAACCCCGCCCCACAGCTTGCTTTCGAAGCTCCTAAATTTACCGAACTGTCCCTCACACGGTGTATCGCACAAAACGCCGAATATCATCGACGGGAAGTACCACTCTGCAAATCTCTTGAACGGCATTGGTAAACCGATCGGGATACCACGGATGTCGCTTTCCATGATTTTCGTGGGTTCTGGATCGGACGCTTGCTCCACATTGCTTCCAATGATTTAGGCTCATTCAGCCCAGCCACCAGACCGAACTCTGTCCACCTGGGTAGCCGGCTGATTAGCACAACTATGAAGCTCCCATGCACTGCATTTAGGCGGCTCGGAGGCAGAGTAGGTCGCCCTATACCGAGCTGTGCCTACACGGCGAGACCGACTCTGCCTCGCTGAGAGCCCACGGAGACCGACTCGGTCTCGTAATGGAGGCACAGCGCGGCTCAGGGCGGCTGCCTCTGCCTCTACGCCGTCTGAAATGCAGTGATGTGCCGCCCTTGCAAGACCGTCTCCATTGAGCAAGGATCTTTTGTCAATTGTCTATGCAGTTTCTAGCTCTGTGGCCCATGCGTGAGGAACCAACATAGGAAGTCTGTTTCACGCAATTGTCTTGCAGTATGACCGTGGCCTGACTTGGTATACAATCAGAAAGTCGTAGAGGGCCACGGGCGTCTCAGTAATTCCGAATGGCGTCACAAGCCATACTCGGTGAAATTTCTGACTCGGAGTCATCCGAGGCATGCTCGAGAACCAAGCGGCTGTGGATACTTGCCGTTTGACCGCATTCCGATGTTGGAAGATGTTTCAACCAGTGGCTGTGCATCAGCGGGCCGAACCTCCGGTTTTTGAACCCTTGACTAAACCAGCCTCAACCTAGCCTCTTTATCCAAGCCCATGAATGATGGTTTGAAAAAAGCGCACAATAAAACCGTTTCATCCGCTCAATTAGAAGGATCGGAGAAAGTGGGCAATTGTCAGAAGTAAAGGTTGCGAGTACTTATCTTCACTTTGCGACCAATTTGCGCGACATAGTCTACTACCGTCAGAACTGACAGCCCTTCGACATAATACTTGCGAATGGTTCGAAGTTGATCAAGGAACTAATTGACTCCGAAATATTCTTTGACAGATGATACATACACGGCAAGGCGTGTGGGCAAGATGACAACCAAGAATTACTCTTGCATTTCCTGTTTGTGGAAGATGTCTGAAGTACCTCAGTCTTATAAGTCATCTCCTTTACCGCACACATACCTGATATCTCAGGCATCCAGCTGGCTCTGTGTTTGCAGAAGAATTCGCCCTTGGGAGGAAACGCTTCGGGGTCGTCGAGCGTCCCGACAAGAATGTATCGAAAATCGTCCTTGGCAGGCTCCTTTGTGACTCATTCAGCACAGTCGAACGAGACCAACGTGCTGAGATGCGCGGGCGTACACCGTACTCCAGTATATGCGATCCGCAAGTGTCGCAAAATTCTCTGTTCATAATTGTCCCCGAGCCATTGTCCGCTCTGTGCTCCTTCGTTTTTCCTTTGGTGATTTTGAAGGAGCTGACGGGTATCTTGGCTGTCAAGCCATAGTTGGTGCCGAATGCTTTCTATATCACTTCGTAAGCTCATTGGAGCTGGCAGGAGACATAAAGTGGGACACCACCTTGCAGTTATTGCAGTGACATAGCGATGTCCGTGCGTCGTCTGGGGACGAAAGTGTAATCGCATATTCGATAGCTCGACAATAGCAGGAGCCTGTATATGTTCGCATTTTAGAGGATTCGGAGGGACCATGAAAACTCCTCTTATATGATTCTGACGAGGCACGATGATGTCATTTGTGTGAGCAGCAAATTGCAAAAGGATGACACTAATGAAGCGTCAGAGGTCCTATCATGTGACCGTGTCTGGCCAAAACGAAGTGCCCAGGGCGAGAAGAATTTGAGCTTTCAAGCCTGATAGAACGAGAGTTGAATCCGTGAAAAGTCTCCCCACAGTAGTGTCCTGTACGTGGCAGCGCGCAAAACGATAGACGCAAACGATTTGCGAGTTGAACTTGGGCAGCCGAGATACGCCTACACGATGCAGATTGGGTGCAAATGTCGATGTTCAAGCACCACAGTGTATTTTTCCGGAAGATATATGTGGCGTCCATTGCCAGGCATCAGGGAGGGTTCGCAGAGTTTTTGTTTGGTCGCGGCTGTGGCTCGGCCCGAGGAAATTGATCGATCTGCGGCGCCGTGCGTCGGCATGTACGGTGTAGGCAAGTGCCGTGATCATGCCGTGAATAACTTCCCACGGAGCGGGTTCCGCGTTCGGACACCCGCTCAACCAGCCGGCCTCGGCATCGTCGATATAATAAGTTCACACCACGGCGTTCCCAAGCGGTCCTTCCCAGTCCACTCACTCATCGATAGCAGATACCAATGGCCACCGCCGTCCCCGCGCAGAAAAGCGCTCTCAACATCGTCATGGTGCGTCTGCCAGGCTCCAGCACCTCCAACCGAGCAGCATGGACTGAGTTGAGCATTTAGGGTGCGATGACCTTCGGCGCTCCAGGCACCGACGGCGCGCGCGTGCATGACCTGAAGGACGTCGAGGCAATCCTGGATGTGTTCCTCCAGCACGGACACCGCGAGGTATGGGCTCCCGTTCCTTTTGGTTTGCACCGATACTCACGGGTTCACGTTTGCAGCTCGACACGGCGCGCGGATACTGCGCTGGCACCAGCGAAGAGTATCTGGGAAAGATCGACTGGAAGGCGAAGGGGATTCTGATGGAGACGAAGCTCTATCCAGCACCGGTATGTGCTCGGCAGTTGCTGGAGAACACTGAACTGACTTTTTCACCGAACACTACAGGGCAGGTCGCATTCGCCCGAGGTGTGTCTTGGATTTATCTCGAGAAACTAGCTGACCTGTGCATGTAGGACTTACGCAAGTTCCTAATGATTTCGCTCAAGGCGCTCAACACGGAGTGCGTATCCTAGTCCGGAATCCGAGTGTGCAATTACACACACTGACTGTGTGGTTGAATTTACAGCAAGCTCGAGATGTGGTACCTCCACGGGCCCGATCGCACGGTGCCGTATGAAGAGACCCTCAAGGCGGTCGACGAGCTCTATAAGGAGGGTTACTTCAAGCGCTTCGGGATAAGCAACTACATGGCGTGCGTCCTCCCACTCAATAACATATACCTCAAGCAACTACTGAATTATTTCCCCGTTGCACAGGTGGGAAGTCGCAGAGATGGTCGGAATATGCAAGCGGTACGGGTACATCCAGCCTACTGCGTACCAGGGGATATACAACGCTATCCACCGTGGCGTTGAGCCCGAGCTCCTCCCCGCGTTGCGCAAGTTTGGGATCGCATTTTATGAGTTCAACCCGCGTGCGTCCTTATCTTTCTCTGCGCTCGCGTTGTTTTAGACTAAAAGTTATATGTGCGGGTAGTTGCCGGCGGGTTCTTCACAGACCGGTACGTCTCTGCGGACGACAGGCCCGAAAGCGGGTCGCGCTTTGATCCGGAGCGCAACCAGGGCAAGGTATGCATATTCATGATTTTAATCGACATGCCGTCGTTGTTCTATCCCAGACTGATCTACAATTGAAATGGTACTTAGAACTACCGCAAACGATACTGGAAGCCCGCATACTTTGAGGCGCTGGCAGAAATACGGCCTGTGGTGGCGGCACACGGGCTGACCATGGCGGAGGTCGCACTGCGCTGGATCTCGCACCACTCCCTTTTGCGCCGCGAGCATGGGGACGCGGTGCTCATTGGCGCGTCAAGCCTTGAACACATTGAGCAGGTGGGTGCTGCATGATCCATTCTTTTTGAACTCCATAGACGCCAATTTACTGGGTCCCCCACAGAACCTCATTGATCTTGAGAAGGGACCGTTGCGTGAGTTTCTTCTGTTTTATAAACTATGCTCCAGAGATTTGACAGAATCAATACAGCGGATGAGGTGGTGGCGGCGCTAGACGCAGCTTGGGAGCGAGTGAAGCCGCATGCGAGTAATTACTTCCACTAGACGGTGGATGTAATCAGAACTGTACATGTGTATGAGTATCAACTTTTTTTTATAGAACGAGTACGTTTTCCCCATTTCAAGAGGGACACAGAGAGTAAAACAAGTCCTTCCGTAGCCTCAATAATGCTTGAGGTAGAAAGAAGATGCAAGCGAAGCTTCAAATTCAACCCGTGGCGGTGTTCCGAGGTTGAACTTGTGGCTGTGCCACATGAGTCAGCTGTTGTGAGTCATGATCGATGCCCAACGTCCTTCAGCTTTGACCAACTGGCTGGCCAGGAGGCTTACCAGCACAAGAGCCCGTCGGCGCGGGCCGAATCATTACCTTGGACTTACTACGATATCAGGATATCTTTACCTCCGTTACTGACCACAATTTTCGGCTGCTAGCACGCTGCAAGATCCCGTCGGCGCGGGCCGCATTCTGACATATAACGATGTCTCTGCCTGCGCCCAAAATCAACTCTCAACCGACTCCTGTGCGGCTCCCAGCGGCCCATGCGACAATTCTGTTTCTGTCATTCGGCGTATATAACGCCGAGTATGAATTTCTTTCTGTATAAACTCAGTCAACTTCAAGTCTCTGCACTTTAATAGCCACACCATGGCCTCCACTCTCCCCACTCAGAAAAGCGCGCTCAACGTTGTCTTGGCACGTTCTCTTTATCCATCGTTCCGTGTCTGTCCTCGAATTAACGCGAATTGCAGGGCGCGATGGCGTTCGGCGAGCCCGGCGCGGAAGGCGTACGCGTGGACACCGTGCAAGATATCGAGGCCATATTTGAAGTGCTGCTTAAGCACGGGCATTACGAGGTGCTCAAAGTGTACACTTGACGCTCCGGCTCGCTAACCGTACCCTGGCCGCAGGTCGACACGGCGCGCATCTACGGCCGCGGCACGAGCGAGGCGATCCTCGGAAAGACCAACTGGCAGGAGAAAGGGATCCAGATGGCCACAAAAATTCTTCCCCTCTATGCGGTGAGTGTGTTTCCGCCCACCGCATGGGATTTGACCACTGACCGAGTTGCGGTCGACTATAGTTCTTGCCGGATGTCACCGCCGCACATGCACCCGAAGTAAGCCTGACCACCGGTGTTTGGTAGAATAAACGATACTTACGCGCCTTTCAGGACCTGCGCAAGTCCCTCCTGACATCCCTGAAGGCCCTTACCACCGAGTACGTACCAATCGACTCTACAACAATTCCCTGCTCAATTATCAACCACCATAGCAAGATCGATCTCTGGTATCTGCACGCCCCCGACCGAAGCGTGCCGTATGAGGTGACGCTCAAGGCCATCGACGAGCTGTACCGCGAAGGTCACTTCAAGCGCTGGGGAATCAGCCACTACGCCTCGTCCGTTCCTTTCCCTCGTATCGATGTACTATTGCACTAATCACTCACGCGTAGGTGGGAAGTCGCCGAGATCGTCGGCATCTGTAAGCAGCACGGGTATGTGCAACCCGCGGTATATCAGGGAATCCTCAACTTCGTGCACCGCGACGTCGAGCCCGAGCTCTTCCCCGCGCTGCGCAAGTTCGGCATCGCGTTCTATGAATTCAACCCGCGTGCGTGAAACCTTCTTGCCCACTCCATTGACCTGTTACTTACAAATGAACTCTCCTCTTTCTTCAAACCCACCCTCAACATCAAATTCGACCGCACCGGCAGTCGCAGGCGGGCTCCTCACGGACCGCTACACGTCCATCGACGCCAAGGCCGAGGGAAAGGCGCGCTTGGATCCCGAGACGATGGCTGGCAAGGTACAGCTCAGCCGCTCAATATAAACCCGAGGTTTCATGCTAAACCCACTCATTCAGGCGTACCGCAACAGGTATTATCGAGGATTTCCCTTCCAGCCGATTCCGCATCATACTGATCGTGACTAGATACTGGAAACCCGTATTTTTCGACGCGCTCGCGGCCGTACGCACAGTGCTCGCCGCCCACAAGCTGACCATGGCGGAGGTCGCGTTTCGCTGGGTCGCGCACCACTCCCTTCTGCGCCGTGAGCACGGGGACGCGGTGATCATCGGGGGGTCGAACATTAAACACATCGAAGAGGTGCGCCGCTTCTCCCATTTCAATTCTCCCTCTTTTCAAAGCTGATGCGTGCGTGCAGAATCTCGTGGATCTGGAGAAAGGACCTCTGCGTGAGTTCATTGATTTATGTTTTGATTTTCAATTCAAACCAACGACTTGTACAGCGGAGGACGTTGTGGCGGCGCTCGACGCGGCTTGGGCAGCGGTGAAGGGGAGCTCGAGCTCTTATCACAAGGAGTTTTAGACCCCGTATCGAGCGTCTGCGAAAATACTGTCAAGTCTGTCAAATAAATGAGCGAATTTATAGTTTTGTCAAACAAGTTATGGTTGAGTTTTCCTACTATGGCTGTGCATCACATCAATATGTGATGCGCCTCTGCGTGATCCGCTTCTTGTTCACAAACAAAGTTGGATATGACTCAAACAAACCAACAGGTCGTTTTTTATTATTCTGGAGACTTGCTGAGGAGTGCTTGGACCAGGAATCTTCGGCACTGGACGAGGCCACACTGGACATGAGGCCACGGCGCGGAGCCACTAGACTGCTAATCGTGTGGCAGCTGTGTTATGTAACGGAGAAATAGTGAGCCAGACAAGTTTCGACGTCAGCATTTTGAACACAAGCTGGAGCGTCGGACTCCAATCCTTGCTCCGACGGCAATCCGACGGGAGAAGCAAACTTGATCCAACGGTGATCGCCTTGGTCCAAGCAATACATCCCCGCGCAGATGAGACTTGACGCGGTCAAGCCTCTCCAGCACCTGGGAGACAAGTTATTGGGAGACGAGCTGCACAGAAAAACGGGTCGCAAGACCGATTAAGTAGACTCGCGTAAATCAAGCTTTCAACACCATAAATGCTCAGGTGATCTAACAACGCCGCAGGTGACTCATTGTACAGACTGCGGGGGTTAGATTTGAGAGAACCCAAACAGTCGTTGAACCCTTCTTGACAAACCTAACCGCGCCTAACTGACCGTCAAAACTTCAGAGGACCCTAACAGTCGTGGATCCCCTTTCGATTACCCACTAACCTATTTAAACCGCGCTCAACCGGATTTTACTTCCCAATTTCCCTCTCAACCTCAAATGGCCGCCCTTGCAAAAACTGCTGTCGACGTCATTATTCTCGGCGGTGGACCTGCAGGTCTCTCTGCAGCTCTGGCCCTGTCTCGCGTCTTACGCACAAGTATCCTGTTCGACAGCCAAGAATACCGGAACGCTCCCGCTGGGGAGATGCATACCATTATTGGGTTTGATGGCGCTCCCCCAGCCCAATTCCGCGCGACGGCACGTCGCGAAATCGAGCACTATGGCAAAGCCACATTTGTCAACCATAAAGCCCACAAAGTCCAGCGGACACCTGCTGGGTTCATGGTCGACGAAAAGCCCGAGTGGACCTCGAGAAAACTGATAATCGCGTCTGGATCCTCAGATATCTTGCCAGAAGTTCCTGGTGCGTTTTCGTTCTATACAGTCGCCGACAGCCTAATAATACCATTTATTCGCGGCTACTAGGTATGCAGGCGATTTGGGGCAAAAAGGTCTTCCACTGCGCGTTCTGCCATGGAAACGAGGTGGCCAACAAACGCGGCGCTCTCTGGGGGGCACCTATGCTTCAAAATCTGCCGTTCTTCGCGATCACGCCGAAGCTCACTTTGCTTCTCAACGGCGCCTCCGTCCCGGACGCCCTTCAATCCGCCTACGACAACTTCGCCGGAAGCGGGAAATCCGTCATTGTACCGCATGTCTCGCGCGTTGAGGCGGGCACTCACGAGAAGGGTGTGATTGTACACTTTAAAGACGGGCAGCCACCCGCAGAGTTCGACTTCATCGTAATGAATCCCCCAAGCAAACAGGCTGCCCCGTTCGCAGAGCAGCTCGGGCTGGAGCTCGATGAACGGGGTGACATCGCGGTCAAGGCACCCTTTAGTACCACAAGCGTACCGGGCGTCTTCGCGGCGGGCGACTCCGCGACGATGATCAAGGCTGTGGGTCAGGCCACGGTCATGGGTGCATTGAATGCTGCCGGTATAATACACGAGTTGATGAATGAAGAGCTGGGTCGGGTTTAGGAGCATACAATTTATCTTGTCGATGTTCAGTATGAAATTTAGCACGACCCAAGTTTTGAACATTCAAGCCACCACTGGCACTAGCAAAGACTCCAAAAAACGGAGATGGAGCTTGTTGAATCCATCGATATATATATCACTGGTTTAACATGCTGGCTCCCTCCATTCCTTGAAATCAGAACTGCGGCACCTGGAATCATTGGTTAGAAAAACCAAGCTTTACATTTCGATTCGATTCGGAGATATACCGACCTAGTCAGATCACAGTATCAAACGTACCCTAGTCGACCGGTGATATTACTCGTGCCTAGTGAAAATACGGGTCCGCGACTGGCTTCACCATTTCCCATGCCTTGTCGAGCGCCGCAACCACTTCGTTCGCTTTACAGCTAATGGCAGTACCGAAGGCGCGAATCGAAAATTGCTGTTTTGGGCAGATTTTGATCCCTGCGAAAGAATTGCCTGTATCTCGCTGAGTTTGGCACATATGGACCTGAAAACTAGCCAGTTACTTCGGGCTAATTCGTGCGCAATTATTGATAGAGCCAGTTTAGCTAAAATTTTATATTTTCCAAGTTGCCTACGAGCTCAGTGTCCCAAGGCCAGAGCTCGGTATCGAAAGCCCAGTTGTTGTCCGATGGAGCTGGTTTTTTCTGAGAGGTAATATAGGGTCATTGCAACACTTTTCATAGAGCGGCATCCATTACTGGGTGTATCTGAGTGTAGGCTACAAGTACGCTATCGAGTTTCTACCATCCCGGTTGAACTCGCTCTAGATACTCCAGACACGCAGAAGGTAAGAGGGTGAAACACACTCCTCTGAGAACCTTTGTAATAGTCATAAATCGACACACTAGAAAGGCCAGACTCATCGGCTAAGAACTGGGATTGCAATACCGAAATCCGGTCTCGGGAGGCGGGATTTGTAGCGGACCTAAGATATAAAATTTTCGCTAAACTGGCTCTATCACTAATTGCGCACGAATTAGCCCGAATTAACTGGCTAGTTTTCAGGTCCATATGTGCCAAACTCAGCGAGATACAGGCAATTCTTTCGCGGGGATCAAAATCTGCCCAAAACGGCAATTTTCGATTCGCGCCTTCGTACTGCCATTAGCTGTAAGCAAATCAGTCCGATCAGTATCCTTGTCTAGAGGCCCTTTCTCTAGGTCGATGAGATTCTGAATAGCAGGTTCATGAGTATCACGACATAGGGAGAAAAGAAAGAAGGGTGCTTACCTGCTCGATGTGCTTTAGGCTCGAGGCACCAATGAGCACAGAGTCTCCATGCTCACGGCGCATGAGCGAGTGGTGCGAAATCCAGCGCAGCGCGACCTCCGCCATAGTGAGCCCGTGCGCAGCGGCAACGGGACGCACAGCGTCGAGCGCGGCAAAGTACTCGGGCTTGAAGTATCTTTTGCGGTAGCTCTAGAAATAAGGAATAACCAGAATGTTGTGACTTGGATCGGCACGACCTCGTTAATTAAATTGATGACACAAGAACTCACCTTCCCCTGCTGTCGCTCTGGGTCGAATCGCGAGTCCTTTTCGACCTCGTCGTCTGCGGAAATGTAGCGGTCCGTGAAAAATCCACCCGCGACTGAGACGCGGGTCGTAAGCTGATCAAAAGGAGAGAACGGCAGACGCGAACGCACGTGGGTTGAATTCATAAAAAGCGATCCCAAACTTGCGCAGCGCGGGAAAAAGCTCGGGCTCTGCTCCGCGGTGAATCGCGTTGTAGAGACCTTGATACACAGTGGGCTGAATGTATCCATGTTGCTTGCAGATGCCCACGATCTCTGCGACTTCCCATCTGTGAGGGATCAGGGCATTTAGGTATGTTCCCTGACTTGGGACTCAACCCACGACATGTAATTGCTGATCCCGAAGCGCTTGAAGTGCCCCTCCTTATAGAGCTCATCGACGGCCTTGAGGGTTTCTTCGTACGGTACCGTGCGATCGGGCCCATGGAGGTACCACATCTCGAGTTTGCTATGAAACTCAGTCCACTGTGTTTTGCCGGAACAATTCAATATCAGTGGTGCAGTTATGTCGGCAAGAGCACTTGGACACTGGTTGGGACACAGGGATTGCCCATGCAATAAGGGTCCTTAAGGGATCGAGATTTTAATTGACGACGAAAACTTGAAACGAACAAGCTCAGATGTCCGAGAACTTGAAGGAGAAAATAACAAAAGGGACAAGGTACAATTGAAATGTGTCAAGTTGAAAAGGATAAAAAGGATAAGGACACAAGCACGTAAGTAAAAAGGCAACAAGAGAGAGGTATTCAGATTGGATGGAAGGCAGCTCGGCGAAAAGATACGTCTTATTTTTCGCTTAGGGGGGCTCCCAAATAGAATTGTGTTATTTGGCAACCCCAAAATCGTTGACAGCCGGGCTCACAAATAGAATTATCCTCGTTACACTGCGCAAAAATAAGATCTGATGAACATAAATTAATACAACCGAACGAAAATTGTAGGAGAAGAAACGCTACCAACGACCCGGCGTGCAGTTTATATTTTCCCTTCTTGTTTTCGCCCCAAATTGGTTTGCATAATCTGGTCTGTGACGTCCAGTGCTTTTTCTTCTCCTTGTCTTGTCCTTCTCATGTTCGACGCGCAGACGCTCGATCCGCACATGTTTGTGCGCAGTTTGTTGATTGGTTCGGTCGCACGGCACTAACACCGGACAGACGGTACCGAGAGAACGAGTGAGGGGACAGGGCGGCCACGGAAAGACAAGTCGGAAGTGATTTCCCAAGGTAAGCACCAGTTTTAAACCAAACCTTGAATATGTTTCGGGGCCGGAGGTGAGAAGGTGCTAGAGAACCCAGGGCAGAGGTGCGCAGAAGATATGCTGAGGCTGAGAATGGGTTTGGATGGATCCGTGAATGATCGGGAAACGAGTGGATGTGAATGAGGTGTGTCACCGATAATCGGTCGTCAATGAAAAAAGTGTGAGCATCATAGTATCTGCGACGTTGGCCGGGGGATGTTAATGAGAGGGTGTGCAGAGTGCTTTGAGCCAAGCCTCCTCTATATGTCACCGCGATGACGAAGAATTGACGTTGCGAGGTCGAGTGAGAGTATATGTAAGCGGGACGATGAACCGGCGAGCCAGTGTTTCGGTCGAGTTTTCGCGCACAAGGACAATCGGACCTTCGGACTTTCTCGGACGGTGAGACAAGACTGTGAACTTCGAAGGGCTAGAACGTGGGATGCGGCGCGTGAGTGGAGATTCAAAGCAGAGAGGGAAAATCGAGGTGTTCTCAATTGGGAACTCTCAGATCGGGAGAGCCTGGAAGATGATGTATTAATTGGAGCGGGAACCCTGAGGACGGAGAAGGATGTGGGGATAGCGGCGCGATGGCAAACCCGTGAGGGAGCGACAGTGGTGATATAAAAAAGTTCGGATCCAAAACTCGGCGCCGTCGCGTTGGGCTGGTCAAGATGTAGCTGACAGACTTGATATGAACGCATTCAGCGATGATCGATGAGGGCTTGTACGGTCGACAAGAACAGACTGATAACGGGCTCAAACGAATGGAATAGGTTGGGAGAAGAGAGAATCGATAAGCAGTCGGCGAGGTAGCGGGGAGGACGCGCGAGCAGTGCAACTTTTCGATGTCGGAGCTCGACCGTGACAGTCTTGGGAATCGGAGCAGCTTGGGAGCAGAAATTGGAAGAAGTAATAGAAGCCATCCCCATATTGCACGAGTCGGGTACACTGGGGAGGCGTCACAAGCTGGTTCCAATTGGGACGGCGGACGGTGAGCACGGGGTACGGGTAAAGATATCGAGTGAGAACAGGGGTGCCAACAGTGAGCGGCGAAAGTAGCATCGGCGAGTGCAATATCGCTATGGATGGCTCTGCCAGTCTTGGGAACGTACAAAAGTTGCGCGAAGAAAAAGGACGATGCCACTGAGAGTCTACTCGAAGTTGAAGGGCAAATAATATAGCTCGTATATAGCCTGGCAGCGTGTATGTTCCCCAGAATTGGCGCGTGATGGCGCTGCGGTAGGCGGAGCGGAGGAGAACGGTGAGCCTGGTGACCGAGCCAGCAGCAGGAGAAGTTTCATTAGACCATCCAGGGATGAGCGCCGAGCCTGAGAGCGAGACCAAGGCCCAGGATGGGGAGAGCGGCATCACTGGACGAAACAAGTGGCGATTCTCCGAAAACTCTCACGCATGCCTCTTGCCTCAGCGTTATTTTCGTGTTCTGGATTTCTTCTTGCCCCTTGCGTTAGCTGTGGGATCTTTCCCACTCCTTGTGGCTTTGTGGCGCTTCTCTCCGCTTCTCCACGATCTTGGTGGATCCGGGATGGATGGATGGGAGGGGGTCGAGCTTGGCGAGTCGCGACGACTTGAAAGACGAGGTCGACTGAGGAACGACGACGACGACCGGATTGTGGCCATCGACAGCAGACGGACGGATTATATGACCACTGCAAGACCACCGGCAGTCCACTGTCCAGGGATATGGGCCGGCGTAGGGTGAAGAAGAAAAAGTGTCCCGTGACTCTAGCCCGCCAGCGCTAAACCAGCGCTAAACGCGTTCATCTCCCAAAAGCTAGCCAAGTCCTGTTGCCCTGGTTCACGATGTTGTGTTGAAGCAACAAGCTGCGCAGGACTGAGAGTGGATTCGAGCCCGGGCCTTATCACGTCACCGTGGCGATGGCGATTTACTGGCAATTTTGTCACACAAGCCACCGACGATGGCGAGCGCCGTGGGATTGCCAGTGGGCGCGGCAGCGGGAGACACGAGGAGCGCTGTACACAACCGGGGCCGGGTGCGACGTTCTCCGAGTCTTCCGTTGGTTTCGATCTTCCCTTCCGCTCTCGATTTCTTCTTGTTTTCCTCCATGACCTTTACCCATCAATTGGCCCTAGCGTTCTATTGCAATGACTTCTCCACCTGTCCTTCCATCGCCGCCGGCGGGTCTCCAGCTCACTTTTACTTGGACTTCGACGAATCGGGGCTCAACGGCCAACTCCGCTGTCCTGTACTTCCATGTCCTTTGTCATGCATGCAGCGCACCATCCTCGAACCGCGAAATATCGATTCAAAGAATCAAGCGCGTGCTACTCTCCTTCTACCTGCTATACCTATACTAAATGCGGAACAGTTATGGTACTGTATGGACGGTATACCGTACAATTTGTCACCTCGTTCAGACCATTCTGACTTTCTTCTCTTGGCTTATACAGTAGCATTTGAGTTCCGGCAAATGCCGACTTGGAGACAATGCAATTGAGTTGGTTATCAATCGTCTCCATCTTCCTTCACCCCGAGGTCAATTCCCTACCTGTTCCCCGGATCCACTTCTTCCATTCATCGCCTTCTGGACCAAGATTGTGTGTGGACCTACACTACAGACAATCGGATACAGTCTAAGTGGCAGACCAAAACAGAACCTAAACAACAGATTACAGATTTTTCTCAATGCCGGCGCAATGCTACAAGTCTCGACTGTCAACTTTCTTTGTCTTTAGCACGCAGGCTCATGGGTGGAATCATAACGGACAACGCTGAATGGGCCTACGAACTTATGAGGCACAGGTGATCCCGATATTTTGGCGATAAGAACGACTAAGGGCCGGCGTACTGTGCACCCAAGACCAAAAACCTGTTGCGTGCGTGGGAAGGAACAGCGAACGTGCAGGTACGCGTAAAGGACACCGCGAAACGCGAGCCTCTCGACTCACCCGATTTTGTCGCCCAACGCTCCATCGATAATTTGCATTATCGTTGGGTGGGATAGAGCCGCTTACGCCTACGCTGCTGGGAATTTTCCCGCGCCTTGACCCCCGCCGACGGAGGACGCATGCGGTGCAACGTTACAACAACATCTCGGTACCTCATTGCTGTCACTTGTATCATCCACTTATTCCACCGCCGAGATCTTCATATCCGCCGCCGCGAATGACGGTACCCAACGTCAAGTTTAACCACTCCCCTACCCCAGATTGCAAGCCCCAAAGGAGGTTCTTGTTGTTTCCCGCCTCATTCGCGCGGTTCAGTTTAGTTGCCTTCATGATCCCGGCGAATCCAAATGTTGAAACAACGGTCCAATTCAAACCCCGCGGCGTCCGCTGTACTCAGGGACTGTTGGGCGTCGCGCAGCGCGCCGAGCGTCGGTACTTTGGAGCATGGACCCACACATGGGCCGGTTATCAAGAATAATTCCTCGACTAGATCAATCACCTATGTAATGTTGAGCCCAGTGAATTTGCGGTGAGTCGTAGATACACCGGTTGCACCTGATTCATACTGAACGATAGCAGTTCCTTCAAATATTCATCGGGAACTGAGATGACCGGTCCTCAAAGCGGTTGGCATTCCTCCTTTCTTGCTCTTTGAGCTCACCCTTCGGGGAAGTCCTCGGGGTCGGAACGCTTGTTCGAAACGGACCTACAGACTACAGTTCCTCGCGGAGGTTTGCCCCAACTTGGCGCTTCAATCTCGCGTTGTCGGCGAGCATGCAATACTCAGCCGAACGGCCAGCCGTTCAAACAGCATTTGTCGGGACTGTGTGATCTGCATTTCATTTTACTGGTCCGCCGGGGAATAATCATCGTCCTACAGAACTCACCCTGCTCAAATTTGAATAAGCAGTTGAAGTACCTGGTTCAAATCTTCTAATGATAGTGAGAAAGGACAACACGGTTATTGGGGTAAGCTTCTCGGTTCCCAGTTCACACTGGTGAAATATAAGTTGTAGAACACAACTCTGACCATCGCTCGCGTTCGAAACTTTGTAGATGGTCGCGCCACCACGCCCCGACGCTGATTCTGGTGGCGCGACGGGCCCACATGAATACAAATTCGATCCGTTAATTGGTACGGAGAATGTTCAATCCACTAAGCCATTTCAGTGAACGGCGGTCGTTCGACTTTCCTAATTCTCACTTCTGTGTACGCGGCCCGTGGACCACTGGCGAACAAGGGATAGGAATCTTTCCCTTGTTGACGGCGTGAAGCCGAGATTTCTTTCGGGTGTCGCGCATGCATGCGGTGGATGTTCGGTAGCATGGCCCGACCCTGCACGCTAGGAACTAAAAAGGCCGACATTTCGTTCAAGCGGTCGCAGCGGCACTCTGAGACCCAGCGAGCACGGCGTTTGGAGCCCCTGGTGGAATTTGTGAGCCGCTAGATGACGGGCCTGGGACGCCGGCTCGCGCTCCTCGTGTTGAAATATGTTTTAAGGAGTTATCACACCTAAGTACGGTGGCGAGGTATAAAAAGGTACCTTTGACCATGGAGTGCTGATATTCTCGATTGGATACTGTAGATGAAGCAGGCTCGAAATCATGCGCAAGACGTCAAGTTGTTATCCTCCCACAGGGCGGGGATGCGTGGACGGACCCAGCCTCGCATATCAGGACGTGAGAGTGCGGGAGAAATCAGCGCCGGTGTGGGAGGCCGAAGTGCGCGTCGTGCTTTGGTGGTGATGCGCTAGAGATGTATATGGGGACAATACTGCTTAATCACCCTGACTTGGTAGCAACGCTAGCCAGGTCCGACGTTAAAGAGGCTAGTTTATCAGGTCCATTGGGGAAACAGTTTTCTTCCACGACTGACCTTGATCGTTCGAGATGCCTCGCGACATGCAAAGAGTCAAACCCTGCGGGCGGTAAGCGGGCGGTAAAGCAGTGTAAGTCGCACGAAGCCAACGAGGGAAGTCCGTTGCCTTGCTCGCCGTTCGTCGGCAGAGGACAGAAGTCATTTTCCTGCCAGGTATATGGATGAATAGGCAGCTCGCCAAGCTCGTTACATTATGCAGAGCCGGGGCACGGCGGCCAGATGCCGAGTCTGGAATGCGGCGCGGAGACATCGGGCATTCACACTGTGTAACTGCGGCGCTCCCATGGGTGCATATATTTAACGTTGGACGAGCCACGACGGGCGGTCAGCTGGAACAGTGTGAGTGTATCAGCGAGCCGACACTGAGGCCTGGAAGCGTATGTGCAGGGGCGACAGAAAAGACAAGCGTGCACGTATCACAGCGTGAACTTTGCCATCCACGGTCGCGTAGTGGCTGCCAGACCTCCGGTACCAACCATGCACTGCGCTTGATTATTGGACGATTGTAAGAAGGCCCTGCTGAAGTACGTCGCCCACAGTGGCAGGAGGGAAGACCAAAAATGGAGTACAGCGGTTACAAGAATTGACCGATATTTGGTCCGTTGGTCCCAAACAAAGGCTGAATTTATGTTTGCCGCCTAGGTTGCCGGTCACGTAACTCGTAACCCCGAACTCTCACTTGCCTACACGGTGCTCACGGAACTGACCGCCCCTTGTATATCACAGTTAGCGCCCGCACGGTGCCGTAGCGCAGCATACATTTCGGCGTTCAAGCGCCAAATCGACATATTGGAACATGGGGTCTCCGGCAAGGGCGTGGCAATGGCCAGTCGGGAGAGTGGTACCTATGCTGGCCTGAGCACTGGCATGGGAGTAGTGGCGGCGAATACACGCCCCCGTCGTTTCACCGCCATCTCATATGTTGGCATCCATCTCCAGAGATATATGGGTGGCTGCACGTCTACAACCTCCTTTCGTCCAACAATTCTAGGTGCCACTGACATTGATACTTCCCCCGCTGGTAACACTTATCTACCCCACGGTAAGTGCGGGGTATCCCTCCAACTGTATTATTCTTAGTGCGGTATGTGAGAGTCTGATCAGTATCCCGCATCCATATCAGCGCGCATCGGTCCTCCCGGGTCTGGAATGGCCAGGGGGTGATGCTCTGTCTGACCGTGTTGAACTCGTACTAGACCTGAACGAACCAACAATGATCCGGCCCCTTGACGGAACTGTACGTCTGTCGCTGCCACACGTTAATCTCTTAAATCTGGACGTTACAGCACTCTCGGATCCCGGGCCTGTGTAACATCATGATCAGCGTGCTACGAATCTGATGAACCGGACACGGAATCTCGGTGTGTGCGCTTCTGGAAACAACATACGCGCTTCTAGAATGCCCGCCTTTCAACCTCTTTCAACCCGCAATCAGCGATGCCGGCGAATAGTTATTTCCCCCCGCTTCCGCTAGACGCTTGCAGAATCCTGCATGGATTAACATAGACGGATACCCCGGCACAGTGTGTATGGTACGAGAGGAGCTCCCCGTCGGTCAAGGTCACTATCGGGAGAACGGCTGGATTTTGCTACTACCATGTGGTGGTCGCATTGCCGCACGGCGCAAACGCATGAAAATATCATTGATTCGATTCTAACGGACCAGAGAAAGGGCGCGGCAGAATGTAAGCCATTCACTTCAATCGATGTTCACCGAATTTTCACAGGGCTCAGCGTAGTCTCCAGGAGTTGAACCAAGATTCAAACCATAAGCAAAAGGTATGAGATTCATCAAATCTTACCGCGCTGCTCTCTCGTTTTGTGTTCACTCAAAAGTCAACTTAAACATGGGTGATCGTCGCATATCGGCCATCAACGATATCATGATGCGTTCGACTCTCGTCCACTCTTTCATGCATTCCTATTTCTGTGCGGCTCCCACTGACTCGGAAGGATGACAATACCCGCGCAGAGCGGAAACACGCTCCCATGACATTCCCTTGTTCAAATCGTCTCGGGTCCGAGGATTGGCGAATAGTTCTCATGGTTTTTTCTGTACGCCAATTCGTAATCACCAGTCCAGACTTTTCCGAATCGCAGTCCCTTGCGCAGTCCAACTTGCTTTGCTCCTCTATCTACATGACGACTCGTGTTATTTACTATGTCACTGTCCGTCCCGTCTCTGAACTTGAACAACTGCGCCCAGTTGGAATTCGGCCTCGCAGCCGGACATGACGACGTTCAAATATGGCCTGTGATTCGCCAGATGCCTTCTGCTTTCCATATCACCTCCGATGCCAGCGTTGCGGGTCGAATTCCCACAATTTGTCTCCCAGGGCACTTCCAGGGTAATGCACCGGAGGAACATGCAACAATACCTCCAGTGCGCCGCAAATCTCCTCAAGTTCTTGGCCAACATCCAGCCATCGCTAGACACGATCTCGGCCGCCCTGGTACCTGTCCAGGCGCAGATCCACGCCACAGTCTTTGAGCTGGACGAGGCATGATACTCCCACCGCTATTCGCGTTTTTCCCACGTGGCTGTGCCACTGTGGTTCAAATTTTTTTGCTTGTGGTCTTGTCTTATCTATCAATCATGATCAGCTTCATGTCCCACACTGATTACCAGCTCTTCGGTGGGGATATGCACCTTACCCACGTCGGTATTCAGAGACGCATTCAGGAAGCTCAGGAGGTTTCGAGTTGCGCACTTCTTTCTGTTTGATCACGCCCTTGTGCCGACCAAGTGAGTATAATTCCTTCCGTTCACTCGGACCATCCGATTTTAACCACTTCACCTAACCTGAGACAGGCATCCCGCCCTGCGGCGAATCCATGGGGCTTCGTCGAGGTAATGGCGGGCCGGTTTACCTCGTTCAAATTCATACAGCTGCTGCCTCCCAAGTCCTTCATCAGTGAGTGTACCCCTTGAAGGGCCGATTCACAATGCAACTATGCAGTTTCCCCGTCGGTTCTGCTTATATATCAAGCCACCATTGTACCATGGTAATGTGTGGGTGAGAGCAGTGTGCACGGCAACCGCCCTTCGACATTTATGGACCCCAATGTCTGGCGGACTTTTATGGTTTCATGTGTCTTGTTCAGTGTGGGAGCTGGTGGCGCGCACGGTAAGATGGATGGATATATCATGCTGGTATCGCATCTAATCTGGGAGGTCATTGTTGTGTGAACTGCTCTGCGCGGCCCGCTATACCTATATGGAAATTTCCCTTCATAGTTCAGCCGCATTCCTCGTTTTTATGCTTCGAGGCCAGACTGGCTCCGCACCGGTGGACGGACCGTCCACAGGGATTGATTGATTGCAAGCATCCTTTCCGGGTGCATGGCATCCCACGGTGCCACACCCTCGCCCCGAGCCTCCGTCGAAGTATGCTTCAATCGCACACGCAAAACAGGTTTGCTTCCGTGGCTTCGAACGAAGGGATCCAGACCTCCGGGGTCTTGACCACGCTTAAGGTTCAATCTCATTAGGAAAACTTCGAATCCGACCAAGTCGTCATTGTGTGGCTTTAGAGCGGTGAGCACTGATGTTTCGGCGAGGTAGGTGTATGATCGTTTCCCCGGCTCATTTCACCTTGATTTTCGGCGTGAACCATAACAAAATGAACTAATTCGTGGAACCTTTAGATTCTGTTCACACAGCACACGCATCTATGAATCTGGGCTGACCTCGGCGTTGGGATTCGTTCCATTGGTTCATTTCTCCGTGGACGGATGCTCACGCTGACACGGGCTGTCTTCGCCCCCGAACCGAGGAATGAGTACATTCCACTGCATCTTTTCCACACGCTTGCTAAAATTCAACCACGGGACGCCAACATATTCCCTCAGCTGAAAACTGGCAAATCAGTTGCGTTAGGATAGCCTGAGGTTGTAACATTTTGGAATTTTTTGAAGCGACTATGGTTCAGCCATTTTTCATGCTCCCCAAGAGAAAAATAAAGTATGTATGAGAAGAAATGAACCTTCACGTTATCAGCAGCTGTTTTGATTGACGCCAGACTTCGATTCGGGCCAACTTGAACAAGCTGTGAGTGATCATGTAAACACCTCATTATTGTTCACTCTACACCATACATTTCCCCGCGATTCGTCCTCATGCTGCCACGGATCTGCACCTTCTTTGGCCCGAGTCCCGATAGGAGCAGAATAGGATTAATATTCACATGGGCCCAGAACCCCGCCGCCTTGGCCTTCTTGGGATTTCGCGCCAGCTGACGCGCTGCGCGCTCAACCCTTACTATTAATAGTGCGACCACAAATGGGTTTCACCGCAGTCCAATTGTAAATCGCCCTGTTCGATGAATGCGGGATGGGTGTAGACCGGCTGCGGTGAGCGCGCAGCTACCGGCGCTGCTGCCGTCGGCTGAACGTGCGGCGCAGGTCAGCTGGGGCGTGTGCGCCATAGACGAGCTTCCCTGGCATGAATCTGACTTGTTCGATGAAGGACGGACAGTGCCGCTGGCTCGCGATATATTCCAGGGCTCTCTGGGGGGTTGAACAGTGTTTTCAATATTACTTCAGCTGGACCCTTCTGATTATTCCAGGACTGAGTGTAAGGTCGCAGCCACGAGGAATTGAACCAAAAAAACAGTGATGGAGCACATGCGTGAATGACAGAGTCGATAGTCGGGCGGAGCACAGGTGAAGAAAATTGAGTTCAACATTTCTTTTCGTGGCTTGGATGGTGGAAGCTGAAACGACTATGGCAACCCCAGAATGCGTTGCAAAATATCGTTACCTCTTTCCGGAAATTCAGAGGCCCATAAGTATTTCCCTAGCCATGCACTCAGAGCCTGGGACAGCGGGAAAATACTGGATCGCGGGAGGTATATAAACAGTATAAATAAGTTGTTCCGATGTTTTATGCAAGAAAATAAGCATCTGACTGAAGACGAGCTCGGAACTCAAGATGCCAAGGGAGAGTCGGTTCCGCAAAGAAGTCAATCTACTCATTATTTAGTCCGAAGTACTGAACCTTAGGACTTTCTGTCAGTTCGAGGCGAGTTTAATTACAACCACGAGCGGGGCTGCCGGAGAATAAGTCCTGAAGATCAAGTCTCTCAGGTCCACTTCAGGGCTGTACCATGCGTATCACCACCGGCGACTAGGGGCCAAACCTACCCGTACTCCAATTCGCACGACCGCAATATCAATCAACAGCCAGGCAAGACGAGATGCGGGGAGCTATAAACTCGCTCAGTGTCGTGATCCGTACTCCCCGTGCGCATCGCCTGAATAAAACTCGCTTCTACGAACTGCGCATCCCGCTTTACCTCCGTCATACAAATTTTCCACATCCGGCGAGTCTCTCGATTTCCCAGGCAGTGATGAGTCCGCGATAGGATGCGATGAGAGGATGAACGAAGGAACGAGCGAAGCAGGCGCGCTCTGTAGTCCGAGCCGCTGGTTCGGTTATTGCTTCTTCGCTTTCAACGCGCCGTCCCGCTCTTGCGGTTATGAGCGGAGTTGCGCCAGGATTAACTCTGTAGCCTCCCGGCTGCGGGGGACCCGAATTTATTGATACATTTTCGTCGGTGTTCGCGCGACGTTTCGCCGGCGTCATGCTCGGTACGCGACTAGCCCGAGTACCTGTAACTTATGTCCTTGCTGTTGAGGGTATACAAAACACACATTCTCATATTCTCGCGCGGTGCAGGTGACCCGAATTTGTTTTGCATTTTGAACATGTGGCTGTGCCGAGGTTGATATCTTTCCTCCAGCTCGAGTTTTTCTTGTGCAGCGACATGAATAAAGTCAAGTGCGCTCATAGCTTGCGATGTGAGTGTAGAATTTATGGATTGTTCTTTTACTTGATCTATTTCCGTCTTGAACAGAAAAGGTAGGCCGGTGCGTCGAAATTTAAGAGAGATGAGTGGATAGAGAGGAGGCACGTACCCTCTTCATATTCACCGTCGTGTAGCGCGTGGGACGCAGCTTACCAGGCCACTCCACTCCGCTTCCATTGACGAGTGTATGAACCCACACAAACTCAAGACATTCCCATCATCTCCTTCGAATAAATATTTTTTCCCAGCCCGTTGCCCGACCGACAGCAAGATATGCCCTCCTGTCTCCAAATGAATATCATTGGACTCGCCTGTCTGATTGAAACCAGCCTCAAGGAATTTGTTCCTCGTCACCGTCTAAATCGCGAGTGCCACTTCGCCGAGATCTTTCTCACCTACCTGCCTTGGCGGCCAAGGTAGATTATACACCATGTTCGGCAGGATGAATGAGGATCGCCTGTTTGGTCTATATGGTCCCGCACTTGGCAGCCCTCGGTGCTGAAGATAGATAAACTCTCTCTGTGGCTGCCAATGGCCATGGGCAATTTGTGGGCAATTAATTCAAATTCAAACGCACCCAGGCGTGAGACCATGTGCAACGTGGGCCAACTCTGTTGGACGCGGTGGGAGTGGACCGAACCCTGGGGAAGTCGTGTTCGATTAATGAATTCATATCTCCCTCGGTTTGATGATCTTTGGACTCGGAATCCAAGTTTGGGAAGCGTTGTTCAGCTTCTGTGACGATAGTGCCGCCCAAAACTCGATTGATCATGACCCAACGATCCTGCAGCCTGACTTGGAAATGGAGTATTGAACTCGGACAGTCTTTTGGAAAAAATCGAACCATCACGTTGAACCGGAACCTCTGCCATCATCGCTACTACGTACTATGTTCAGGGTCGAGTCTTTTATTTTTGAAAGTACTCTCTCACCCCATCGTCCCATCGCGTCTCCTCACGCTCGGGAGCATAGACGTGTGTTGCCTCCTCGGATTGCGACGAGAATGGACGGCCGGAACCTCCAAGCATCTATCTTCGTCCATGTTCAGGTTCGCGTCATACAGCTGTCAGTAGTTTCCTGTTGAAAAATACAACTCTCTCACACTGATTGCCTTTCTCTGGCGCTTGATTGTCTCTCGGGCCGACTTTCAGATTCGGGACGGACACACAGGGAAGGACATTAATCAGGATAGAGTCAGACATCGACCAACGATGAGTCGAGTGAAGTGCGGGGTAAAAGCGTCATCTGACTTAGAATTAAATCGACTCATCTTCGAATGCGCATCGAGCGCGCTATCTCAATTGTGGGTCCAACCGCTGCGTTAGTGGCACCACCACGCCCGAACTGCGTGTTGGGTTACATTCTTACACGTACGCCGCGCTCAAGCTGCGCGGGGGTCTGGCTCTATCCGTAAATCTAGCGGGCAATCGGTCGGGCACCGCGGGTTCAGAGGTGCATGGGGATTAGGAGGTCATCTAACTCGCCTCGTAATCGCAGAAGGGTCGACTCACTTTTGCTCAAGTCCGTTCGTGTTGGCCCACATCGGAACGAAGCCTTCCTCAACCAAGTAGTTGGCACAATTAATTGAGGCAATCGAATGGCAGTTAGTCAGACTGCGTAATTTACTTTGCTCGCAGCCTGCTTCAAGTACTGCGCGATTCGCCAGTTAGTCTCGGTACAGTCAGTGAAATGGGTAATTTGCCGCTGCCACTGCGGCTACGGCTGCGCAGATAGTCTCTTCTTAGTGGAAAATTTGAAAATCCGATTTCTCGCGATGAAGTCGTCAACTCGGATTCGTATTACATCCAGCCAGCCTATACAATATAATATATATGTACACGAGATTACAGTAATGATTACAGATTACAACTAGTTGTGGCTTAGTATGGGGATAATATCAATGGTTATGAGGACCAAGAGAATATGCAAGGGGAAAATGTGCGAAAAAAACGACGAAAGTGGTGCTTGGAGGCTTGGAGCATATCCCTCGCTTGCCGGGGGCACGGAAGATCCACGCGCACTCCCCCGACGACCGTGCGACGTGGGATCCATCAGCGTCGCGTTAGGGTAAAGCTTAGCGCCTGGCGTCGCCATCACCGTGGGAGCTCGCCAGCTGGAAAATGCCTAGCGTCGCCACCAACCGCTGGGATCCGCGCGCGCACAGCTGCCCACGCTTGGCCGTGAGAGCAGCCCGGAATGGCGATCGGAGAGGGTGTGGGGCTAGCGACGGCTCGGGATGGAGATTCTTCCCAGCGCCAGAGTCCGCGGCATGGAATGCGCCTACGGTGCCCGCACGTCTTCCATCGCATAGGCCACCGCGGCCCCACAAGCGACGCTTGTGTCGGCGTCGGCACTGTGCAGCGCATGGACGCGGAACGCGCGCGTGCTGTCGAAGCCGCGGTCGCACGCCGGGCAGAGGGTGTCCCGGGTGGATACAGCCGTGGACATGGACATGGTGCGGTGGTAGTCGGCTGGTGTGGGCGTAGTGGGGGAATGTGGCGCATTCAAGGTCAAAATTGGGGTAGGGACGGTAGAGGGGTAGGGGTGCGCAGGGGAAGACGAATGGCGCTGGTGCCGCGGGGAGGTGTGTCTGCGTGCAAGGTTCGTCGGGGACGGGGGTGCGAGGAACAGGGGCTTCTCGGGCCGGGGCCGAGTTGTGGCGGCAGAGGCGTCCAAGCGCGACGACTCGGACGGACCCGCAGTTGCTTGCACAGATGACGTCCGGGACCGCTTTGAGCGGGGCACGGATGAGGACGAGCAGGAAGAGGACGCGGATGCGGCAGAGCGTTTGCGACGAACTGAGGACGCCACATTAGAATGCAAAATTAGCACAAAGAGACAAAGGACATACCACGAGTGGGCGTTGTCGGTGACAGAGACAGGGGCGGGGGGACCAGGCGGGGCTTGGGCGTCGTTGGGGACAGGGGATAGTGCGGTACTATAGGAGGTGAGGTGACTGTACGGGCGCGCCACGCCAGTATGCGTCCAATCTTGTCAGCCTCGGCCTCCTTAGCGGCGCGCTCCTCTTCGTCGTCGCCATCCGCGGCACTGGAGCAGTAGGAGTCGCAGTCCTCCTCCAGCTCCTCTGCGTCGAGGTCCATATCCGATGCGGCGGAGGAAGATGCTAACGAGGACGAGGAGGAGGAGGATGCAGACGCAGAGCTGGGGGGAATGCGCCGGGGAGGAGCGGGCATTTCAACGAGCTGGATGACACGGATGTTGGTTGGGGTGAGCAGTGCATCGGGGCCGGCCTTGTCACCCTCGACAACGTCGGAGGATGAGCGCGACGTCGACGCCAGGGCGATGTGCAGCGGGAACATGCTGGTGGACTTGGTTGAATGTCGAAGTTAAGTCGTCGATTCTGACTCGCCAGCAAACAGGGGCCAGCCCAGAGTAGTGGCGGCTTTTAAGAAAGTCCTGGCCAGGCGGTGCTGCCACCTTTCAGCCTCTCCAACCAAATGGGTGAAGACTGTCGAGATGAGATCTGGAACCCAATTCGTGTGAGAATTCTCCCACAACGAAAAGCGTGATCCCTTGACGGGGTTAAGGTCACGTCTGACGCTCTCCGAAGTAAGGTTTGCTTGATGAATCCGAATTCGGCCCAGCGCACCGTTGTCCGTGCCACATCGCGCGAAACTCGGATCTCCCATTCAAGTTCTCGTCTCGTCGGCCTTTAATAGCATCTTTTCCACGTCTGCCTCGTCTGCATCCGGTTTGTCTTGGTCGTCACGTCGACCCTGCGCTGTGAATCGCTGTGAACAGAACTTGTCGGGCCCAATTCCGTGCACGGTGCCACGGATGAGCTTGGTCCAGGCCGCCACAGAATCCTGGAAGGAGATGTGGTCGTTCGCAGGTCAAGGGAGCCTCATCGTTTGAAATGAAAGCGACAAACCACCGTGTCTCACGCGCACGCTAGAGGCCGACGAGCTGGGGGACGGCTGGGGACGGCAGGCGCGAGGCTCCCCCCATCATTTTCCCTTGCCCTATGCTAGGGAAAGAGCGCCGAATTTGTCTTGCTCCGGTAGATGCGCAAGAGTGCTGTTTTCATGATGCATAGGAGGTGTCTTTGTATTCTTTTTTTAAGTACTTGGCAGCAGTCGCAGCGGGAGGGAGCTTGAAGTACCACGGCTTCATCGCTCTCACACGCCTCATCCCGCGTCCACGACCCGTACTTGGCGGACTCGGGATGCGTTGAGAAGCCGAACGCGACGCGTAATTTGTCGTTTAGCTCTCTGGAGTGTGAGTGAGTACGCCCACCTTCCCTGAGAGCGGAGCGTCTTGCAAGCTTTCAAGTCAAGCGTGATTTTTTCGAGACGCACGTCTTCTTGCCTGAGAATCTGCTGATACGCGTCGGCTTGACCAGTTTCTGCTTGTCTCTACGCGTCGCGAGAAGCGTCCGCCAGGCGGGTGCGAGAAAAAAAGAGCCAGAGGAGCGGGCACTGGCACCATGAGCTTGAGCGCGTTCTACGGTACACTGTGGGTAAATATGACCAGATCCAGCCCAGGGAGTATCTCCAGAGTGTTCAGCTTCACAGCCGAGGACGCGTTGAGTGGACGTGTCGAAGAAGAAAAAAACACGAAAGGTCACACGGTCACACGAGGAAAGTCACACAGGCGCGGAACAACCACTCACGTCGGGTAAATTCTGTAAATTGCTCGAAAGTCGACTTGCGGCGTGCGCCACTGTGCGCACACGTCGACCGACGCTCCTGCGCCGATAGGACGAAACCTTATAATAAAATGATTGATCCTGCCCAAGGATCCTTGTCTTAACCCTATCTCGAAAAGCAATTATACCATCCGGCGTAGTCGATCCCCCTCGTTTTTCCATCGCTCATCCCATTGCTGCCGACGCCAAAAAACATTTTGTGTCAACGAAAACTTCGAAATCCCGACCCCCTGGAGAATACCCCCGAGCCCGCTCACGGTCGCATCGGCGCCAACCACGCCTCCGCCGCCTCAAACTGGTCGATCAGCTCCCTTAGCACCGCGCCTTCCGAGTGCAGCTGCCGCATCGCGGTCAGGGCCTGTAAACGCGCATCAGCGGATGATATTGGAAAGATTAAAAACGATTGTGAGAGAAAGTAGGGATGAATTGGAAATAATTGGAGATTAGGCGGAGCGCAATATGGACCGGGCGCCCTGAGTTTCAAAGCTTGGAAGGTCCACATCGTACGCGGCGCGCATGTTCGTTGCCGCATGTTTCGTCGTGCATGCACCAACTCGTGAGAAGCCGCCGACGGCATCCCGAACAGGATAAAGGCGAGCCGTGAGAACGGATGGGCCGCAACATTGAAGCAGCAGACCATCGACGCACACACACATCACAGCATCGATGCCTCGCCAGGAGCGAGGCCCACCTCCGACAGACCCGAGCGAAGGTGGGGACGTGAGAATGGAATGGAGAGAAAGATACGACGGCCAAAGCACAGCTGTGAGTAAGGAAACAACGGAGGCCGCTGTGCGCCGAAACTGCCCCATCACCGCCTGAAGCACGACTCCACCGCGACACCCACAGTCGTGCACATAAACAGATAAGGAAAGCCGGGGGCGCTGCTCGATAGACGCCCGCCCACCAAGATGGACGCCGTGCAAGAACGGGAGACGCTCGGGGACAAGGAGGTTGAGACGCCAGTCAGGATAGACGCCACAACACCTGCCCAACTCGCGAGAAGACGTTAACAGCTTTCGCTGCAGTGTGAGCTCCCAGGGAAAATTCCCCAAGGAAAGCCCAAAAATACAAGTGGGAGCAGCGGCGTCGGGGAACAAAAAGAAAACAACGAAAGACAAGAAACACAGGAATGAAGGAAAGCACACGCACCACGTCCCAAAACCTGAATCCACGCTCGACTTCGAGCTTGGGCGATTTGACGCCGGGGAACGTCTCCTCGCAGATTTCGAGAGCCATCGCCTGTGAGATAGTCTCAGCTTCGATATTTTCGAGTGAAAAAAAAGGCAATCCCACCTTCGCCTCTCTCACACCCGGCGCGTTTGGGTCCCGCACCCGCGTGCGGTTGTTAATGTGTGTTAGTGCGTCGAGGTACACCTTGCCTAGCACGCCGAAGCCGGTATTGACCTGTACGAGCGAACGTCAGCGAGCTAGTATGGGCAGAAGAGTGGCGGAGTTTTAACGCACCTCAGTCTGGAACGGTAAGCTCAGCGCGATATCCAGCAGATCGTCACGCGCGCGGCGCGCGTCGTTGCGCAGGAGCATGTTAAGTGAGGTGACCTACGGGAAGGGAGGTGTGTTAGCATTTCCGCATCCGAAGCTTCAGCTGATGAAGTTAGGAAGAGGGGAGGGAGAAGTGCTCGAAGCACGGGAGGTGAAGGAGGAAGGGTGCGAAATGGAGAAGGTGAACGGAAGAGGTCCAGAGGGAAAAGAGGAAGGGAAGGGGGACGAGATGCCTGTCAAGGGTGGGCAGGGACGAGGAAGGGAAGTGGCAGGCAAAAGGATGAGGGAGACGAAGATATATGTGCTCGAGAGGGAGTAGGGCAAAAAAAGATGCAGGAAGTGCAGGGAAGTCAGAAGGCGAACGGGACGTAAACAGCAAAGGGTATGCGAGACGGGAGGAATAGAAAAGGACGGCGCAGGCAATCGAACGAGGGCGAGGAGAATTGGGTGGTAGCATGGGGTGAAGGAAATTAGGTAAGAAAACCCACCTCAAGCAACGTCCTCAACGCGCGCGTCAAGCTGCGCACAAACGAATTGAAGACCAGCAGCTCGCGCGAGAGCGGCGCCGACCACGGCGTAGGCTAGTCGCAATCATCATCAGCCCGCCTGCTTTTATTTGCAGAAAGAAGCAAACAACGCACCTTGAAATTCAGTGGCACGATGCTAAGCACACGCATCACGAGCAGCATGCACGCTTTTTCTTCGTCTGCGCAACGAACATCAGCGACTGCTTTCCACCAAATCACGGAACCAAAGTAAGAGCGCAGCGGAATCGCATCATGGAAACGATATAGCCGCCGCCGCAGCGGAATCGCTCTCAAAAAGATACAGGTGGGGGATGCGCGACTCACCAGTCCCGAAACTCGGCCCCCCGCTAAACGCGCGCCCGCTCCACAAATGCCCATGCATCACCCCCGCACGGACGAGCTCCAAAAACAAATAAAGCGGGTCCTGGAACTTGTCGTTCACCTTCGCGCCCTTGATCGCCGCGTACATCGCGCGCGCCAGCGGCGAGTGCGTGTGTGTGTTGAGGAGGAAGCTGTGGCGGAGCGTCAGCGATTCCCGGACACGAATCCACTCTCTCGCCCGGCCGGTGTTATGCAGGGCAACAGCGAGAGACAATTATTCAGACAAGAAGAAAAGAAAAGAACGCACCCCCGCAGCTCCAAAAACCGCCAAATCACATTCGCCACCACCTCGTCCTTCTTCTCCAGCGGGCCCCCGCCCGTCTTGTCCGCCCCCGGCCCACCGCCCGACTTGCCCTTGGTCCGCCCCGCGAGCCGCTCCGACGAAGTCGCGCCGAGGCAGAGCGCAAAGTCGATGGTGGAGGACTGCGTGTGCGCGTGCGTGCGTTAGTTTGGGTTTTCGAAAGAATGGGGAAGGGAGGAAGAGGACGTACATTCTGCCTCCTCAGCTCCTCCTCCACGACCGCATAGCTCACGTTCCACCCCGCCACGCGCTCCGCGAGCTGTCGAAAAATAAAATCGTGAGCATTATTTCCTTCATTCGCTCCTCAGCTCCAACTCGACCTCCGCTCAGATGACGGGGAACGATGCCCATATTCATCCGAGCCTGGCGGAGAGGAGCATAGGGACGGGAAGCAAAAAGTCACGCACCTGCACCGTCTGCGGCGCATTATGCTGCACCGCCTTTTGTGCATGCGGGCCGGGCTGCTCGAACCAGAAGAAGCCCGCGACCTTGCGGTTTGCCCAGAATGGGTGCGCAACAGAGGAGAGGAGGGCGAGGGCCTGTGGGCGAGGGTTAGCGAGTTGTTATGCGGGAAAACGAATGACGAGGGTGACGAGCAAAAGACTCGGGTAAGCGATGGAGAAAGGCGAACAAAAGGAGGGGCGTGCAGTATGGTAGCACGGAGGGGAGCGAGTGGAGGTACGGCGCGACGCGATTGGGAAAAATCCAAAAGGGTTGTACGGAGGAGACAAGGAAGCAAGCGTAGAGAAACACAAGAAAAAACCGCAAACACTCACAGTCGCCCTCGGCCCCGTCTGCCCATCCGTCACCACCTCCTTGACAAACCGCTTATACTCGGTCGTCTCCCCGTTGTCGAGCGGCGGGCCCTCGACGATCTGGCCGCCCGTGAGCCACACGAGCGCCTGCGGGCCCAGCAGCCCGCGCGAGAGGTAGAAGAAGACCTGGGGGTGTGCGTCAGTGATAGGTCTCATACTTTTGACATTGACTTTCGGAGGAGGAGAGATAAAGGGAACGAGAGACCGATCGGAGGGGAGGCTCCTTCCCGGAACTTCTCTCTCTCTGCATCTCTGTGGCAGCAGCGTCTTTCGCCTTCCCTTCTTCCCTTCCTCCCTTCCTCCCTTCTCTAGCACAGAAGAAAACACATACCTCATCCGGCAACCGATGCGTAAACACCTCGTGCAGATCCGTCGGCACCTCCGCCGCCGTGGGTCCCAGCTGCATCCCGCCCTGGCCCTGGTTCTGGTTCTGGCCTTGGTTACCTGGGATGAAGATAGTGAGCGCGTGAAGAGAGAGGGAGGGGAAGGGAAAAAGGCAAGAAAGAAGAATATGAGGGGGGAAGGGATAGACAAGTGGAGGAGTAGAGGAGTCGTAACGTGAGGTAGAAATCAAGTCGGCAAATAAGTCAAGCGAAGGGTAGTCCCCGATAAAGGCAGAAAAATCAAAGGGCTCGCAGGAGTAAAACACAAAATCATCCGTCAAGAGGCCAGAGGCGAAAAAATACCCAGGACAAAAGATACAGAAACAAAACAAGACGCACCGTGCCCCCGCTCAGGCAACCCGCCTGTAGGCCCGACGCCGGGGCCGCCGCCACCGGAGACAGGGAGGGGAAGGACAACGCCCTCGGCGGAGAGGATGAGGGAGTAGCGGACCTAAGGGCGGTTAGTATTTATTTATCCAGACAAGGTACGAAGAGAAGACGCACCATACTCCTCGTCCGCGCATAATGCTCCGTGTACGCGATGCTCTTCACAGCAGGATGCTCCGCAAACGCCGACACCGCCGCGAATCCCGACTTGTAGTACTTCACCATATCGACCGTCGCCTGCCCAAGATTCAATATTCAATAAATCGTTCCCCGACGGCAACGCACCTTCAGCGCCTGCTCGTGCATGGTGGGCGGGAACGGCGGGCTGTGGGTGAAGCCGACGAGGATGGCGATGTCGAGGAACTGGTCCTCTGTGACGGTGAGCTCTGCGAGGAGCGCGCGCTTGGAGAGGAAGGTGAAGGTCGGCGTGGACGCGGCGAGGTCGAGGGACGTGATGAGCTTGTCGACGCCCGGGTACAGCAGCGTGTCTGTCGAGCCGTAGATAGCGTGGATGTACTGCTTCGGGTGGCGTTGCAAGTAGATGAGCTGCACGCCGTACTTTCGTTAGCATTTTTCTTTCGGCCGAAAAAAAAAAGACAACACACCTGCGCCCACGCAACATACGGCGCGACAATAAACTCGACGTTGCGGTGTCGAAAAATACGCAAAACCATGCGCCAGAGATCCCACTGCTGGAACGCACTCCGCCCCTCAAACAGCCTGGTCGCGGCGTCCTCCTGGCCAGCCTCGTACTTTGCCCACGCGTCACGGCGGTCGCGGCACGCCTCAGTGTGCTCCGCCGCGGGGCCCGGCTGCGCCTTCCAGCGGCGGTTCGGCGTGAGCCCAGGGAAGACGAACACGGGCTTG
Organism: Mycena polygramma; assembly: GCA_029449255.1. NCBI lineage: Eukaryota > Fungi > Basidiomycota > Agaricomycetes > Agaricales > Mycenaceae > Mycena > Mycena polygramma. The sequence continues at coordinate 536,657 of JARKID010000040.1, read as the reverse complement.
ATGCGTAGCTTTTCGAGCGTGCGCAGGTCCGCTTCAATTCGCTGCGTCAGCGCTAGTGGCAATCCACCCGTCGCGGCGAGGAGGGGCTCGCGCGACGGGGGGTTGTCGGTGAGCTGCTGCAGATAGTACGAGGCGTCGATGCCCAGACGCGAGTCGGACAACACCGACAGCTGGAACGTCTGCAGGTGCTTCCGTTCCAGCAGAAAGTCTGCCTGGGTCAGTCTAGGGCTTATACAGCGACTAGAAACATACTTTCGAGGTGCTTGATAGCCATGGTGTCGTTGCTGCTGGCTGCAGTCTTACAACCAAATAATTCGAGGCTCTTGCCAAACATGGCCATTTTTTGTCCATCATTTCGCCCAAGCTGTTCCATCCTTCTGCCAGCGTTCGCGCTGGTGTTTGGTTTGTACGAGGAAGCTGTCCTCGTCGAGCTGTGATTCCGGAAGATTGACAAAACGGGGGTTTTTTCGCGTAAAAAAATCGATGGAAAAATGAATCCAGCCTTGGCCCGACTGCCCAGTGCCCATCTTTCTCGTGTTATCCAGAGGTGCGCGCAGGGTACATGTTCTTCGGGGTATTTCAAAGTCATGTTATAATTTAGCATGGAACGACCGAAGGAGGCAAATAAATTTTCGTACAATCGCCTCGATCGTGTCTTTTCTATCTCTCGGCCAGTGGATGTGGTTTAATTCGTAGATGCTCGATACTTCTGGATAGGTTTTAATGTCAACGATAGGTCTGCAGGGCGACCGGTGCGCCTCGAAGAGCTCGAGACCTTCCGACTGAGACCTTCCTCGGTGATACTTCGACTAGCCACCGCTTCCTTGACAAATACTGCACATACGGTGACATAGATATGTCTGGGTCTCGCCAAAGTCTCGTTCCAAGTGGTCCTTACAAGGGCGATAGTCTCTTCTAAACAGACACTACAACAATCTGGTGCTCGTACCTCGCATGTTGTAGTCTGTCAGTAAGGTTGATGCCGTGTTCGCTCGCCGCGGTATTAGTAATCATCGGAGTTTCAAAACATTCCCACGCTCATTCGACGCGTCTTTTCGCGTTTCTCGCACCTCAACCTACCCATACGACGCGTCTGAGCACTCCAGACATGCAGCAAGATGAGATATATTACGAGTAGTGCCCCAATTCCAGTAGCAAGGTACATGGCTCGATTTACACATCTACACGCAGCAACACTTCATGTCCGCAAACATTTCGGAGTGCACGTCGGCGTATAATGCTGTACACATCATTCAAAAATAGAGGAGATTCAGCTACATATACATAGATCTAGCAAAATATCTACCAGTCTCCATCAACACGAGACAGGCCCGACGCGGCGCCATCTGCCCGTATGCATCGATGCAAACGAGTACACCTTCGGGAGCACGAGCGCATGCAGCGCATCGACGCGAGGTCCACGACGTTCCCCGGGCTCCTTCGGAGCCATGAATACGCTCGGGCTGACTACGCGTCGACTGACTCGAAGAGTCTTCCCGCACGCCGACTACGAGAATGATTTTCGCACTGTGTCGAGGTTGATGATTTGTGTAACGTGGGGAGGAGAGCGGCAAGCCGCGTAGAAGTACGGCGCAGGCTTCAGTCCAATCGTCGAACCGGAATGCGTGCACCATGCCTCGGCGAGGAGTTCCAGCATCGGCAGAGGCTGAGGACATGCGGAGCCACACACGTTACGGACTGCGCGACAGGCGCCAGCACGTCGTTTGGGCAAGAGAATGAGCGCATCTTCACGGGTTCAGGACTGTGCGCTGGCGGGGATCGAAGTGGCGGGGTGCGGACATGTGCATGTGGCAGTGTGTGATTTCAACGGGTGAGGAGACAATGCAAACAAGGTACGCACCACGTCACCGTGTTTTGCAAGGGTCGCCACAGCCCGGCAACGAAATCGTAGCCCCGCGACGAAAACGCGTGCACGCGCCTCCACAGCGCTGCACCGCAGGCGCAGACGGAAGGCAAGAGGTAGCGCGGAGTGGAGGACGGGGATGAGCTGGTGCAATGCCTTCAGGCCAAATAAGCGACAGAAAGCGACGAGGCACGCACCTGTCAATTTCGGCGTAGACTTTATCGCTGAGAATCGACCTTGGGTAGACTGTAAGCGCGGGTTGGTGACGACACACAGTGGGGCAAATGCCGCTGTCGGGGCGGTACGAGCCGCACGGTAGTCGGCTTTGCCATTGTGCGCGGACACGTCGTGCGGTGAAATTGAGCCATGACTTGTCGCACAGACGGCCAGGGTCGACACGGATCGCATTCGAAGGCGTCCCACGTGTATTTGGTGCACCGAATTGCGGCCAGATATACAGCATGGTGTCTTGGGCGATTGACCGTCAAGGACGCTCAAGGAAGCGTCTGACAGGTCTTGCTCATAGCAAGGAAGACCGTCATTCACGGCGGGACTTGTTCTTGTACAATCTTGGTGGGGTGCGTCTCCTTAGGGTCGCCAGGACAAAATTGGGTGCCATCGGGGGCAAACGAGAGTGAGGAAGGGCGGGGAAAGCAGAGAAGCATGGACTGCCATGGACGTGGCGAAAAGGAAAGGCCGTGGGAACATGATTGAAACTCCGATGATTACTAATACCGCCGCCACCCTTGCACGGTGGCGCGGTTAACTACAGACTACAAGGGCGAGGATTCTTCACCTCAGGAGTGACCGCCAACATGCCGTAAAGGGCCTCTTAGGCCCCCTCCACTGTATGAGTAAAGGGGGCCTAAGAGGCCCCATCCGCCTTGCGGATGGCGCCACTGTTAGTCAACACTTTCCATTCGGAAATGCTCCTGGCGGCTATCTGCGCGCCGTCGTCCGGTCCGAGACCACAAGTGATTGCAACTCTGATTTCTTACCACGGTTGATAATCGGCGCAGTTTCGGCGGGTGCGTCGAATACTCACCTTGGATTCTTGCCTGTTCTTGCTCCGACTTACTAATTCTCATGCTACTGTACTTGATCTTATGCTTCCCCGTCAAAAGGTCCGATTCGGCCACATTTTGACAGCGGCGGAGGCATCCGCCATTCACTCGACCACTGCCCTCCTTGAAGCGACTTATTGAACTGCATTCAAGACGGTAACTATTCAACTATTCAACTTGATGACCACTAGTCCATCCAGGGCAAGGATGGCTCCATTTTGTGTGAAGGAAACCAGTATCGGATGCTGCCGCCCTTTGTTCTGCACCTCTAAATTCGGCCGCCAGCCTCCTCTGGCAATATGGAAGCAGCAATACAGAGTACTGCACCCATCCAACCTCTTGACGGAAATCCAGGACCCGCTCAAAAATGCGGGCTGGGCACATCCGCCACATCCGCCAATCCGCCAATCCGCCAATCCGATATTCCCGACTTCTTCCCTTATCATCCAACACCGTACACTGCAGCAAATGTACCATTGAAACACGAATGAAATGGCCTCAGCTCGCCCTCCGTCAAATTTATGCCAATGGCTGGCATGAATCCCTATGATTGGTTCTAAGATCAGACCAGGATGGGTTTCAGGCTACACGTTGCACCCGAACCTTCACGCAAACGTGGGCTCATCTCTGTCTCAATTATCCTCTATTTTTCGACGCCTACGAAGCCTATATGTAGCATTCTCAATTAAATGAATTCAATGCAAGCTAACCCCCACCCAGCTGTTGACCGGCAAGACTAGCTCTTCCCTGACTATGCTGCTCCTCAGTTGGTAGGCTCGTCCTTGAAAGAGACTTGTGGCAGATGCATCTACCGGCCTGTCGAAACAAATAGGGCACCCTCCATGCTAGTCTCTCTGAGTCTCTGCACATTATCCGTGACCCGGCCATCCTCAAATTTGTGTGGTGACTATTCTGTTGACAAACCAAGGCCTTTGAACCATGGGCAGATGGTTCTGCAGATTCGGCGGATGGCACCGCCGCGTCCGCCTTAAACCGTCATTACATCCGAAGCGTCGGAAACGTAAAAGAATGTGGCGTTCACGGCATATATCAACCAATCAGGAGGCGAATAAACCTGGTTCCAATCCATTCTTTTTGTCCTGGACTTGTTTATCTTGTAATTGATAGGTTTTCTGGGTGGAACCCCATTCTGTATATGCCCCGCAGCCGTTTAAATTTATCCCAGATTTTTATTCACCATATAAACTCCGGTGCACGAAACGGCCCAAATGGTCAACAAGATTCCAGTTGAACTTTAGCCTTTACGCCCACCGGTTCCATACAAAACCAGTGCCGGACATTCTTGTGGCTTCAAAACCTGTTGCTGGCTTCGTAAATGCGTTGGGATACTCTCGGAATGCAATGTATGGTTTCCAAGTGCACCTGCTACGCTGTGAAGCAAACCCCATGCTGACACATTTTCAGCGGTAAAGCAAACATATACGCTGTAGCTGAGCGGACTACTGACCAAAAACCTGTCCATGGCTTGCAAATTAACACCGGAGCATCTTCTGGGTGCTTCTATATAATACAGACAGACTGGAACAGAGATCTATCTGTTCTTGCGGCAGTTGAGTTTGGGCATGGCGGCAACACCGGTATCTTGCGTCGTGGGAAGTGACACTGATTGAAGACCATGCCTGGCAGCAGGTGCGTACACCGTATCATTGATACTGCCCCGGTTCTATTCAAATTCTTCGCCGACTCAATAGTGGCGGACGCATCCGCTACCGCACAATGATGATTCATTTTTCTATCCGTTGTTCTCCAGATGACTGTATGATCCCACTCAAGGAGAAATACTTACATTACCCCGAATACACAGAACTTTTACGATCTTCACAGTGCGGCGGATGCGGCGGATGTGCCCGACATCACAAGACTTTGTCCAAGAAAAGACAACTTGGGCATGTCCATCAAGAATCACGACCTAGACTCGCAGAAACCGACCACTGGAAATGAGCACACGGTCTGTGCTGTGGGTGACACAGATTCAGCGGCGAACGCACCGCTGAGTTCATGGTTAGAAAGGAGCTGGCAGGGGCATCACAGAAAGATCTTCCATAAAAATAACTGCTTTCGTAGAGTGGTGTATCGAGATCCGAGAGGGGTGATAAGTAGAGATCATGGGACGTCGGCACATACGGCGGATATGGCGGACGCACCCATGTAAGTATAACCCACTGCTGCATGTATATGGGCCCGTCAGACTGCACACGATGAGCCACGGATGCTTACACCAATCAGTGCCCGGAAGCCTGCGCAGGATACATAAAATGGCGGATGCGTCCGCCACCATATTGCAGATGCCAACATGTGCCTGAATTGAAGCCATTGGTAAACCTGGTCAGGAAGCTGATGCACTCTTGCTATATGCAGTCAATTTGCAGTCAATTTGAAGCATTCGGGGCCAAGCTAATGAAGTGGCGGAGACTGCCGCCATGCTCAGAAGCACATCAAACCGGAATCTGGGTGCCATGGCCCAGTTTTCATATTGATACATGGTGCATCAACACCCAAGCCCGTAGCAGGATGTAGCTGTCTGTTCCGGAGCCCGATAAGAAGCAAGAGGATACAACCCCGCCTACCTCCGCCGCAACATTGAACCGTGAGTAGATATCAGAGTTGCGATCAGTATTCGGCGCGCCGGCACAGATTTCTGGAACCGAGCAACTTGACTACTAATGAAGAAGCATCCGCGCGGCGGATGGGGCCTCTTAGGCCCCATTTACTCATACAGCGAAGGGGGCCTAAGAGGCCCTTTACGGCATGTTGGCGGTTACTCCTGAGGTGGGATTCTTCTTGACGAATCCAATAAATTTGTCGTGAAACTCTTGCTTCATTCAAGTGCGCAGGTCAGACAGTGAAGCCCAACGAAGCTTATCGTTGTGTAATGGACCGAATTCGTAAGCTTGAGCGGGAGGAGAGGACGAAGCGGCCGTGTCGACGAGTGGCATTGCTGAACGGAGTCAAAAGTGGACAGGATCATATTCGGGTGTCCTGAGGAAATTTTCACAGGCAGCGAGCAGTTCTGATGGCAGCACAGGGTATTCTTGAGCGTACGACGCGTAAGATGGCGCGTTTTACGCGTCGAGAGTGGGCGATGTGTGGCTTTGAAAGAGCTTGAAGGACTCGGGCGGGCATCATTGGTGTGGCGACTTGCAAGGGCAAGGATAGACCATGGAACAATCCATATCGATGCTCGATGCCAGGGAATGCTGAGGAGCAACGAAAACGGTGGACAGTTGGCCCACAGCTGAATCGAGGTACAGTTGCCGTTTAAGGAGAGGAACAGACAAGACACGCAGATTGCCTATTTTAGACGTTCGGACGTGATAGGGGTGAAATTTATCTTTCGTGTTCAACCGATACCCTCTTGGCTGTGAGAGAGACGTGACCGCGTTCTCCATGATTGCATGACAATCAACCGCGGCATTTATTGCGCTCACCAATCACCCGGACAAGTATCCCGTGCACACGACAATTTCTCACCCGGCACCGCGCTCACCGAAAAATGCAACCTATACGAAAAAGCTTCCGACGCGTTTGGGAAGACGCTTCGGCTGATTTCGGTGTTGCTGAATTCCGGAACGTTGGCCCATCTAGAAACGAAAAAAAATTCGCAAAAAATCATATGCATAATTGCATCGGCGGGGAATCGAACCCCAATCCACCGTCATACTCAGTGAGCAGCGGTCCAGTATTGTGCCAGCGGTTGTCCAACACCACCGGTGCTCCCATCCCCCGTCGAAGAAAACAAATTGCCAAAAAAATTGTGCCTTGCTCGTCCATATCACGCACCAGCGGAGAATCGAACCCCACTGGATCGCCCTCGCAATGACCAAAGGATGGACAACAATGGTATCAGCGGGTGTACCATGTACCACTGGTGTTCCTTACCTAGGATATTCATTGCACCCCATACCGTTCTGTTGGTTCGGCTATTCGATGAAGAGTGAACCAAAAACTCGATGTTCGGAAGTTGAACGTAGTCAAATACAAAACCAACCCCAAGCCAGCACGTGTATCGGGGATGGGCACCTCCAGTTCAAGTTACAGTATTGACTGATTGGGCAGATATCGGTCTGCTTACAGCGCACTTTCGGAGATGAACTGTTTACAGAGTTGAAAAAAAGAACCGTCAACGAGCTATGCACCAGCGGGTCAGAATCGAACCCCTAATCGCCTTTAGACTGATAAAACCATCCACCACGGTATCGGCGTGTGTACCATACACCACTGGTGCTCTTCACCTAGAGCTTTCTCTGCGTTCTCTGGGGGGGGGGGATTTATTATACTCGCGTGGTCCAAGTGTCTGAACAACGAGTTTACCAAAGACAAACAGGCAAGTAATGTACGGGTGGTTATCCTTACATATACCTACAAGATGCCAATGGAGCACACACCATTCCAGGGGGTCGATCATGCGCGACACTGACTCACTGTGGACTGGCCGACCTTTCGATAGGCGGGACCTCCGGTTATAACCTCGTGGGCGCCCGACCACGAGCGTTCGTGGTGCACAAGTGTGCGGGAGGAGGGGCCCTCCTCCCCAGACGGTAATAATTTCCCCGGTATCCACCAGTCACACTGAGCTGTGGGATGTCTTTCCCTTTGCAGAATGCATGCACAAAAAATATCAGCGTGTTCAACTTCCAGATGAAGGTCCACAGCTGAGAACCATAAGATTTTGAAGACCGAGAATCAACGAGCGAACGAGAAGGGTCATAGACCCAAGAAAACAACACCGGCGTCCATAGACATCGGAGACAAGAAGAACAGAACATCTCAAGGCAAGCACGTCGGCTCGTGCACAATGAGCATGGGATTCGCGTCAAATATTTTGAGCACGTTGTAAGCTAGTTTGCTCAGGAGCGGTGTCGTGCGCAGTCAGTAGCAATGGAGTCCAGAATATGCATAGCCTAGCCATCGGGACGGGAATGCAAGACGGGGACATAACAGCATTGAACGCACGAGCCAAGCGCAAGGATCGTCGATCTTGTTATGGCATTTAGCCGCAGAGACAGAGCTACTCTGAGTCCCAGTATTTGATCCAGACTGAAGCAAGAAAGCGATTTTCGGAATTTGAAGGTAGCTAAATAGAAACCCAACCACAGCCCAGCACGCGTATTCAGCGTGTGTACTTCTTGTTCAAGTTCCAGTATTGAGTGATTGGGCAGAAATTGGTCTGCTTACAGCGCTCTTCCGGAGATGAGCTGTCTACATAGTACAAAAAAAGGGAACCAACCAGCTATGCACCAGCGGGGAATCGAACCTCCAAATCGCCTTTATAGGGAAACCAACTAATCGCACGTATGGTATCGGCGTGTCTACCATACACAGCTGGTGCTCTCTGTATAATAATGTTTGTGCACTTTGTACCCTCTTTTTGTCCTGTTGGCGCAAGTTCGGTGTTCAGAGGCAAGTTGAACGGTGCAATCCGGCACCCAGTGCTAGTGGCAACCGATTTCCGTCTGAACCACGAATACAGCAAGTTCCTCCGTGTCGTTTATCGCGGGAATGAGGCCCAGGTGATATTTCATCCAAGTGGCTGTAGATCATGTTGTGGAACTCGGCGTCGGGATCTCGTACGTCGACCGACGTGAGATGGGATTCAAATCTTCCTGGTGCGCAAATGAGACGCGAAGATGCAGGCCGCACCCTCCGCACCCTCCGCACCCCATCCGACGGAGATCGAAATCTCCAGGCACGCTCTGGGAGAAACCGCGTATTTGTGGCGCTTAAAATCGCTGTGGCGGCGACGTTGGTGGCGCACATGCAAAACACCGGCCACGATCAATCAACCGGTGGCCGCAGATTGACACAATGTTTCAATCATTGAATTAAATCGAGTCGAGTCTAACCCTGGAAATCGTAACTCTTCCCCTCCAAACATGGGAAATCTACACACCGAGATCCGATGAGTTTTGGTCAAGCCGAAGTTGGTTCCAAAACCTGTCCAGGGATTTTCCCATTGGGTCGGCATCTTCCGGACCACTAGGAAATTTCCCGGATAGGTTTTGGCATGAACTACGGCTACACCAAAACTCATTAGATCTCGGTGTGCTAGCAGCGAAAACAGAGCTTACCCCTCCGCCTCCAGCCAAGGAGGAGGAGGAGACCAAGTATCCCATTTTTTGATTTCTCCAACCGTCGTTTATTCCCCAAACACGTCAAAACGAGCGTCGAGATATCTTCCCACTTGAACTGGTCAGGTGTCGATCTTCGCAAAGATCGCCTCCACAATCCACAAGTGTCCATATTAAATTCTCACCTGAAAATCTGGGAGCAGACGGGATGGGATCACTGTCATCTCATCCCCTTGCGATCTAAAAAGGCCTCGAGGATGTTCAGTCATTTGACCACAAAACACGGAACGCGGTGCCAATCTAATTCATGGCTACTTTCGGCTGCTATCCCGACGCGTCGGTTGCAACTGTGGCGCCAAGTGAGGCCAAGTTACAACCGTGGTAAGTATTTTCGGACGATCCCGAGGTTATATCACGCGTCACGGCTCCCGTGGTCCGTCACTAACACCCAGCTGGGTGTTTCGTCCTGCTGCACAGTCCCGCACTCTATACACTGGCAATCGCTAGGTCCGAGCTTCGCATGGCGCGGCGTACCAAGTCCATCCAAACACTATCGGTCCTCCCACTCCAACACTTTAGGTTTCCTGTTGGAGAGTCCGGGAGTCCGGCTTATGGCAAGGACAACGCAAAACTTTGGCATAGTCTTGAGCGCGCCCCCAATCCGTTCCCCCTCTGCGCGCTCCACTGACCACGCACGAAGTTCCCGACATACAGGAACAATTCCATCTCTCTCAAGGCCGGGTACATGATTTCTAACTCGCTTTTCATCAGTTCTCGCTGTCTCCTACCTGGGACCCGGTCCGTACTACACAGTGCAATCTCCAATTAATCGCCTTGGCAGCGTGTGCGTACGCAGCTCCCAGTGGCTCCCGTCCTACGTCCGTGCATCTATCTGTCTTGCAAGATGGACCCAACTCTCCATTTGGGTCTGGCAGTCTGCGGGGAACTCTGCTGGACACTCAGCGCGCGGCTTCCCGCGATGTCTGTACATTTTGCTTGCGCAGCACCCACCCCGAGCCCAGGGAGCGGGAACCAACGCACCAGTGTTTGCCGACCATCTTCTGTGGCTTCTAGCCTAAAAGTATCCGACTCCCGAAAAGGTGCACTCAGTGTTTATCGGACGCTATCCTTTTCTGACATAGGCATTTTTGTCTATGTCTCCCACCCCCAAAAAGGTGCGCACAACGTCTATCGGATTCGGTTCTCTTGGGGCCGGGCAACTATCATACTAACTCCGCTCATGGCAGTCACAGACGCGGCACCAAAGATCCCGCGCCACATTTGTTCTTCTCTACAATCACGCAGTTACTGGCATTCAACCCGGAACTGCCTCTGGTCCGCAAAAATATTCTACAATGCCGGTATCAGTGCCCCGCTGCCGCATTGCGTGCGTAAAGAAGTAGGTCCGATGGCAAGTTGTATCGATGATGCGTGTGCGCGGCGTTGCTTGGCCAAAATGGACACAATGAAGGCGGCTTGTGCGTCCGAGCGTGCGGGTTTTGGAGGCGCTGATATAGGATCTATCCCAGGAAGCATCACGAACTTAGCTTTCAACCCATCCAAGATCGATTGGCCGAACAGTGCGGGTCGCAGTATGAACAACCTCCGTTCCGATATCGATTGCATTGGATGTGGGAGCACCGAAGCTTGCTTAGCTCCTTACCTTAGCTCACCTTTCGCAGTCGCACTTCTACGACGGAACGGCACGGCATTTGTGGCAACCGGTGGGTCTAAACTGGCGGCCACCGACAAAAATACAAATCCAAAAAAAAGATACGTAGACCCCCAGAGCGCGTTCTGTGTCGGATGGAGGTCAATTACATCAACCTAAGTACTCGACTGCAGCTGATTTTACAAACGGGGGCAATTCAACTCGATTAACTTCAACGTTTAACTTTAAGTTCAGAAAATTGATTCCAATGACACAGTCAATTTCGCCGAGTGTGTCGGCGTCGGTGTCGGGTGACCCGTGGCCATCTTTGGGTGGAGTCAAGGACGACGCAAATCCGGAATTATCTCCACCGTGGCCCCCTGCCGCCGCGCGTCGAGCAGTAACGTCCATTTAGAGTGCCACACGCAACAAAAAAAACCTTTGAAGGGCGTGGAATCTGGGTCGGCTGGTAACAGGATGCTGTCGCTGAATGCTCGGAGAAGTTGCACTGCGGTGTGAGAATGGCGGCACGTACCTTGCGTTCATCTTGCGTTCACGCCGGCGGGAGAGTTGAAAGAAGCACTTCGAGCTTCTTTGGAGTTCGGATCCCCCGTTCATCCTTCGCGAACGGATTCTCCGACCTCGGTCACAGATGAGAAGGTAACACTCGTGTAGCCAGTCGGCTCGCCGTGCATAACATATGCTATGCGCGAAAGCCATGAGAATCGGAACTAAATGATTGCTTCAACGGTTTCAGCTGTAGCCACTTGTCCACGCCGCACTCCCTTCATCACCCTGGACCCCGGCCAGCCATTTTCATAGCACCACGCACGCGCTGTCGTAAGTTCTCTTGACGCGTTCGCACAGTCCACTGGCATCCGACGCTAGGTGACACGATGTGAGAAAGAACAGGTAACTCGGGCGCGGGACTGCCCCGCCAGCAGCAACGCATCCCGATGGGACACAGGCGGCGTTGCTACAGCATCCTACAGCATCCCGTGAGCAAAAGTTCGAATGGACTGGTCTGAGAAGATAATGCCGATGACGTGAGAACGGGTGCCGATGCTGGTCGACAGAAACACGTCGGGTCTTCGTGGTGTGCCAGGGCAGGGTACACCTATCAGCTGGCTATCAACGGCTCCCGTGGGGATGGCCTCGGAGACGGTGAGCGCATGCCGCGAGTCCAGACGCGCATGGTTTCTAAACTATCACAAGCAAATCAAGGATCGGTTCGAAGGAACGAGCAGCCGCTAAAGTGAAGGCGAGGGATTAACAGGTGAATGCGAATCGTATCCATGAGAGAGTAGGGCGTAACAGCAAAGGCTCTGGTCAAGCCGAGGCCACCATCAATCTACATATTAGCGAGAAATTCGCAGGCTCAGCGTGAAGTGAGAAGTGTTTTGATGTGGATTTGCGGACCAATTTGTGGAACACGTTAAGTCAAAGCAAAGAGACACAGGAGATAGATGGGACTCATACGGGAAATCAACTATCCTGTTCAAATTAGCACACAGTAGCCTTTTGCCGGTGTGTGTCGCATCGAAAAAATTTCTGTTGAAACAGCGGAAACGTGAAGTTGTGTTGTGAAAAGATGACGCACGAGGGAAGCGTATAATCCTGGAGAGAGGCCGGGAATCACAATGGAAGCACCAAATCGATCAGGGAGACTGTGAACCTCGCTAAGGACGATCAACTGTCGGAAAAGACTCTAAAAATCAACCTCCTTTGTAAAAGAAGGTAGATGATTTTGGACGATACCTGTTGACCTGATAGACAAAGTTCAGGGAGAGAAATAAAAATTCTGCGCGTCATAGAGGTTATTCTAGGGAAATGTCTCACGGTTTGAGTCATCGGATGTCCTTGTTGCTCTTCTGTCGGCCCTCTCGATTCCAAGGCGACGGAAGAGCAAGTGATAAGCACCTACCATGCAAAGACAGGGTCGATACCGTATGAGTCCGAGACAGAAGCAGCGGGAGAAATGTTGCATACCAACAGCACCTTGGTGGAAAAGATTTACCCCATCCATAGATGTATCGCAATAACAGGCAATAACTGCGGTTGCGCAAGCGTCGTCAACGAAGGAATCAACAGGAGCGGGGGAATTTCTAGGGGGAATGGGTCAACAGAGAATAAGCAGCGAAACGATTGTAGATGTGCCAATGAGTCGCTGGTGAGACATCACTTACAAAGATCGCAGCCTCAGGAACCCTCGGAGCTGGCCTCTGATGTCAGATTAAAGGTTGTGCAATGTGAAGTACCTGGAAAGCACACGTATGAACCACAAGCGCACGAGGAGTGTTTGACATAGACTTACCGATGCGAGCCAAAAACTACACGCGCGCCTAACTGCAAATCATGACCTGGGAAGGATTCGGCGGAGTCTGCTGTCGCGGGGGCTGGACCATGGTGACATGGAGACCTGTCACTAGGATGGGAGATTTTCCCAATTCGGGATCCGTCTACCGCTTGCGTGAGAACTCACGGCGTACACGGAAAAACAGAGAAAGAGGTTGCTCTGCACGTGCATTTTTTGTTCGGATCACCTCAACCAAGTAACCTATTTAGGAAACAGCAATTGAAGTCGCCGCGCAGTCCGAGGCTCTCCTTGGCCGCAGTTGAAGGAGTACGGTGAAATGCAGATTTTTTTTTTCTTTCTCCGCCGAGTTGATAAATATTCCTCCTACGAATTACGAAATACGATTCCCGATCTTATCCGAAGCCGCTTCACGTTCCCATGCGCCTCCACAGGGTCTCCCGTAGATGGGCTCCAGGTTCAAATTGAAGACTCAGTCGGAGAGAATATTGAGAATCTCTAGGGGCGACAAGAAATACGACGACAGATTTTGCAAAAGTCTCATGATGAAAATTGGTCGACACAGAACACATCGCTCCCGCGCTGTTGCCCTCCCACACACGACTTCGCGCCATCGGCTCCTTTGTCTGCAGCGAACTCGACGACGTCCTTCCAGTCTCGTCCCGGGTACTTGCGCTCCACAGATGCAAGAAGGTCGTTGAAGGCATCCGCGGATAGCGAGGGCGACAAGGACAGATGCGTACTTCTCTCAAGGAGGTAGGGAAGCCCAGACGACCAAGAGCACGGAGGTGGCGATGAAGGCGTTGTTGGACCATCGAAGGATTCGTCACTTGAAGAGGTCTGGCCGGACGGCGACCCGAAACCGAAAGTCGAATGAACGCGCCGGAAATGTCTGCCAAAATCGCGCTCGTCGTCCAACATGAGATTCGAATCTCGGTCCTCGATGATGTCCACCGCCTCGCATTGGTCAAGTGCAAGGATCGAATCGCGGTTGAATAGGTTCCGGACGCTCTCCGCCAGATCTTCGTCTCCTTCTCGAGTCTTATAGAGGACGCTCCGAATGCGCGCAGCCCAGTCTTGCGAGTCACCAGGGATGCTACCAGCCTCCAGCTTGAGAGGAGTCGGAAAGAGCGGCGCATGAGCAGACGGAGCCAATTGAGAAGACGTGTCGCGATCCATGGACTCGATTATTATATTTGAGCCGAGGGACTTTCCGTGGCGAGGATATTGCTTTTTGGCCGGCTTCGCAGTGGAGGTTACGCCCAGATTCAAATATCGCGGCGGCTGTTTACGAGACGGCTGGGCTGGAGTCGGCAATTTGTTCTCGTCCCGGATCTTTCGCGAGATAGCAGTCTTGGGCGGGGGACCAGGAACGCGAGCGAAATTTGTGGCGACAGACAGCGGGGCGGACTGCGTTATCTCTCGTTCCAGCTTCGGCATGGGCGACGAGTTGAAGGCGGAAGGGTGATGATGGACGGTATGAGCTCGAGCTCGAGGGCGGGGTTTAGACGATACGTTCGTGCTGGAGGCGGCTGCTCCCGACGTCTTGTTCGCTCCGTGACTGACAAGATTGTTCTGGGCCGCTTGGACAGTGGCAGGACGACAATATGAAACTAAAATGTCCGTCAGCTCATGCACGCGATACATGTCAGCCCCGCCGAGGATGCTTACCACCAAAGCCCATCTCGAGATCCATCGCCTTGCCGGCAGCGTCGATGCTGGTGTCTGGGACGGATATCAGAGACCTGTAAAGCATGGCATGGGAAAAGTGCTCACCTCGCCCAATGTCAAGAACACGACCTTCCAAATGCGGGGCGAGGGGATAGGGAGTAATGGAGGGCGCGTGGAAGGCAGGCGAGCGCACGAACAAGCCCAGGAAGAAGGTGAGAATCGAAAGGAGCGTGGCTTTAAGGAACGTGGTGAATCTGCTACAGATTGAGAGGGACATGGTGGTGGGAGTGAAGGAAGACAAGAACACACGATGGCGGCTGACACAGTGAAGCCCCTAACATTAAGCACAAACATACATGTCAGCCTCCTTTGGAGAAATTGCGTTGCAGCATCTTCGAAGCAGTAAAAACCAAGGCTGGGAGATGAGGAAAAAAACTTGCCTCAGTAGCCTTCCAGTGACATAGCAGCCACGACCCGAGGACACTTGCATTACGAAGTACAATGAATATGGATATGAATAAAGTAACTACACTGCCCAGTGTTCGCAAGCAACCCCCAGCTCAAGCAGTACTAGTTCTATGCGCGCGATGCCGCCCCAACAACTCGCTCAGCTTCCCCGCAGCGACGCCCCGCCCAAGCTCCTCCCCACCCTGATCCTCCTCCTCCACAATCTTCCCCCGTGCGGACGCATTGCCGTTACTCTGCGTCTTGCCCAGATGCGGGCGCGAGCCCAGGACAAGCGAAAAGCGCTTCGCCCTCCCGGGCGACCGCCCGTCCTGATGGTGCCCCCCCTCATGGGCATGCGTCCGCGCCGTGACGCTCGTCGTCTGCAGCGCGACCGCAGGCAGCGAGAAGCGCTTATTCCGCCGCGCCGTGTCCTCCTTCCTGCCCTCGCCCCCATGCGGCGCCCCTGACCCGCCCGAGTCCCCGTCCCGGTCCTCATCCCGATCCTCGTCCGTGTCCTCCTGCACCGTCGACGCCCGCCCCAGCCGCGAGTCCTCAAAGTCCTCCAGGATCTTGATGTAGCTCCTGGGCCGCGGCGGTGGCGAGCGCACAACGCGCACGCGCTCGCCCGACATCTCCACATGCGACATGCTCTCGCTCCCGTCCTCCGCGTGCCTTCCAAACCCACCGCCGCCGCCGAAATCATGGCTGTCAAACTTGGGCGACGCAAGGTCGACGCTGCTCTCCCCGCGCCTCAGCCGCTCGTACTTGGCGCTCTGCTGCCGCTGCTGCCCGCGGTCGATCGCCATGAGCGCCTCCGTCGTCGACGCGAGCGGGAGCGACGGCATGGAGAGCCAGGAGGGGAAGTTCGAGAGCGAGGTGAGGGTGTTCGAGTGCGCGTCGAGCATGCTGTTGCTGTTGTGGTGCTCGCCATCCGCGTCGTCCTCCTCCGGCGGGCTGTCGAGCAGGGGGAACACCGTCTCGTAGCACGCGTTGCACGCGCGCGCGGGCTTGCTCGAGGCTTCGCGCGCGTTCGGGTCCGAGATGAAGAACGTCTAGTCGATAGGTCAAGATGTGTAGGAATAGAATGAAGGGAAAACGTACACGTTCGGAACACGACGCGCAGACGCACCGCCCGCAAAGTCTACAGTGGTGCCGCCGTCTGCGCCAGCCAAACGGCCGTCCGCAGCGCATGCACCCCTCGGTCTTCTCGTCCGGGATCCATATCGCCGGCACCCAATGCTCCACGCGCCCCCGCCGCTCGAGCTTCTTCCCCTTGCCCTTGCCCTCTCGCACCGTCGCAAGTCGCTCGTCCGAGGGTGGGAACGGCAGCGCCTGCAACGAGCGCCGCAGATGCGCCGTCGAGGACGACGACGAAAGCGTGGAGTCTGGATGCGTCGCGGTGAGGGACACAAACAGCTGCGCCTTCGTCTGTCGGATCGCCGACGTCCACGCGTCTCGATCCTCCTCCGAGTCTATCATATTTATTTCATCAGCACGAAACTCGTAAGGGGAGAAAATCACGCACCAGCATAAAGGACAAAGCTGCCCTCGGGACTGAGCACCTCGAACCTCCGCTCCTCGCCAAACTCCCTCGGCGGCGTGACGACCACCTCGAGGTCCACGAGGTCCGCGCGGCCCTTGTACACCCACCGCCCCTCCTCCGCGGTGCCGCTACTCGCGTGCCGGCTCCGCTTCATGCGCGACATGGGGTGGTGGTACGCGGACTTGCGTGTAGTCGGGAGCGGCAGCACGCTGCGCGTCTTGGGCGCGCCCGCCGGCACAAGCTCGTCGCTGGTCCGCGGGGAGAGCTCCGCCTCGCTCTTGCTCCGCGTGCGCGTCATAGCGGGCCGCGAGGGCGAGCTCTCGCTGGGGCTGGCGGCGCTCGCCCAGCCGTCCTCGGCTTCGAGCCACACGATGCAGTCGGAGAAGAGGAGGAACTCGCGGTCTCGCGGCTGGGCGCTGCGCTCGATGTGCGAGAGGGGGCCGCGGCGGACGAGCGTGCGGCCGGGGATGATCAGCTGGAAGGGGAGACTCGGGGTGGCGCGCTGCAGGGCGAGCAGCGAGAGGGTCTGCGCGTGCGTGTGGATGGAGGTGTTGAGGGTGAGTGTGACTGCACAAATTACCATTAGCGTAAAATAAAGTCGAACCGATGAAACCCACTCTTGGCAACAAGGGCATGAGCGGCGGTGAGTTGCGCGTGTTCGGGGTCGTCCGGCTCCGTGCAAGATATCAGGTCCTTGAGAAGCAAGAGGTAGCGCGGGCAGCGCTGGACAATCGAGAGCAGCCAATCGCGCAGCTTGAGGTGGCCGCAGCGGGGGTCTGCCTCTTGCGCAAGCAGATACGCAGCAAAGGCCGGGCTGTAATGCGGGTTGGGGTGGTGTGCGGTCGGCGGGGAGGCGAGGTTGGCCATAGAGGATATGGTGGACGGAAAGGACGTCACGAACGGGTTGTATAGGGACAGGTACGGAAAGTGCGAGAGTAGGACGGGGGAGAGCGGGGGCGGGTCGTCGTCCACGGACGAGCCCAGGAGGTCAGATAGAGACGCGTAAAAGGCCCGGTGAAGATTCCATATGTCGACAAAGTTGGAGAACACCGAGGCGAGATCAGAGCGCTGCAATAGAGGTTGGGGGGTTTCCAGGGACGCGATTATGGGCGTTAGAAAATGCTACAAAATAATTAGCAAACGTTCCCCATTAAAAATAACGAAACGTACGGAATATATTAGGTCAAGACCATCCACATACGCCTTCTCTGTCTCCAAAAACTCCTGGATTACCTTACGACGTTTGACTTCTCTACGATCGTTGGTCGGCGGCTTGACAAGTCTCCGGTTGCTCGACGTAGGTCGAACCTTGGGCCGCCTTGGAGGGTTTACATTGTGCATGACCACCGGAATGGCCGGGGTGGTCGGAGAGTCGCCCTCTTCCGGCAGAGAATCGAATGAAGCTACACTGACCACAGATTCTCGATGACGAGGATTACTGGGCAGAGAAATACGGCGAAATGGCAAGTGCGGTGGCCGAGGACGCGGAGCAGGCTGGTAGTTCTTGTCTGTGGTAGGAAATGCAATAGCATACGACGAGTTGTCTTCAGCAACCGATCTCGAGTCAGTCTCATTTCATAGTGTTTCGGAATGAAATACCAATCGCAGCCATGGCAATGCGCTGGCCTATGCGGACCCACAGACACCTTGCGGGTATGGGGAGAGGGTGGAGAGGAAGGAACCCCTGGACAGCCTATTTGGGAGGGAGGAGGAGCGTGTTGTGGCGGTATTTGGCTTTATGTTGACTTATTAGGCTCTACCCTCTACCGGTTGACTGCCAGTTGCCTTACCACCATGATGACGGGCGCTCAAGGCTTGTCCTTCACCGTGGATTCTGACGACAGCTGGACATACTGGTGACAATTTTCTCGTCCGACAAGGCCTCAACTGTGTCGCTCCTGTGCTCAATTACTTCTGGGTTTCCCTTGGTTGCTCTACAGTCCGTATCTCGTCACCACGCCTGAAAAACGACGGGGGCGACACGTTACGCTCGACCAATGATGATTTAGCAGGATTTAGCGCGTATGAATTACCCAGAACTCCATTAAAAAGCTTTTAGCCACGCTTTGTTGAACCCAAAATAAATGCGAACTACAAATCACCAAAGAATTCCCCTGCAACGAACTCCCAGATTTTCTGGGGCTGGTTGAACTGGTCGTGCGTAAACTGATACTTTTTTGTGTCCGCCTCAAACACGTATTCCAGGATGCCATCTTGTTTGTCGATATACGGGATCGCGTTCCGGAAGTTCATCGTGAAGTCGGCCGATATGGGGAACGGTTGCGGCGCGGCAGGGTCGTCCTGCAGGCCCGCGAGCTCGAGCTCAGCAATGACGGAGTCGTAGTCCGTGACCTCCGAGCCCTTGACGCCGCCATCAAACTGCGACACCGTCGAGCTGGGCGTCCCTCCAAACACAGCTGAGCGCACACCGTGCTTCTGGAAGAGGTACGAGCTGAAAATGCTGGTATACATCACAATTGATCAGAAAAACATAACCAGCTCGATGTGAGTAATCTCACGAGCATGTAGAGGCGCAGATTGAGTTGGCTACGAACACCATATCTGTGCCGTCAAACGGAGGCACGGTGAAGTTTGTTACGGCGGTAGAATTGTCCCCAAAGTCGTCCAAGAACTGCTTCGAATAAGCATCCTTGACCCCATTGACTGTTTGCGGCACAGGAGGATCCATGAACTGTGAGTTGTTTTGCAACAAAACATAATCTGTTCTGACGTGTCAGCGCATTGAAGGAATACAATACAGCAAACCGTTTACTGAGGTCTCGGTAAAATGAGAAGGTATATTCAGACTCCCCCAAGCCTGACGCCGCAGCAACATCGGACTCGCGTCTGATCAAATCACTGTCCCTGAAGACGGCGGGGAATCCGGGATATAGGTCTTGCGGCCACAGTGACCAGAGCGCAATCGCCCCAGCGAATATGAATCCCCCGCGGTTCCCGGAATTGTCAACAATAATCTTCTCGACGCCAGCGGCCTTGAGCGCGTTCAAACCCGAGAACAAGGTGTCAGAAATGCCGTTGAAATAATCAGTCGACCCAGTGCCGTCGGACGGTTCGAACTGCTCGAAGTAGACGACACCAACTTTGGGGTGTTCCGCAAGCTGATAAATGTCGAGGGTGATGAAGTGTCCGAACGATGTCACTAATAACGAAAGCAAGGTTAAATATCAAAGCCGCGAAGAAAATCAGAGACGCACAATTGGGCTGCACAATATTCCCTGTCGGCGCTACCCCTGCTGAGCTCGAGCTCGCCGCCTTTCGCACGGGATCCTGGGAGTCGGGAGCAACTACGCCCTTTCGTCGCTGGTTCATCGGAGAAGCCTCGATCCCCCGGTCCAACCTCCGCTTACGCGCAACAAGATCTGTCTCGCCAATGCACGTCTCCGAAATAAACGACGCGGTTGAGTTCCCGCTGCCGATGAACGTAGCGGCCCAAGGAATCGTCACGTTCTGTATCCCCTGCGTCGTTTGCAGGGTCACCGTGACGGAATCTGCGCCAGGATAAAGCGCGCGCTGGCCAAACCGGCCGACTTCCAACGTGTAGAGGCCAGCGACCGTGTCGGCGCTGTACCGCGCCATGAGCCGCATGTAGCGCGGATTCACGGTTTCGTAGGAGCCGACGAGCCCTTTGAAGATGCTCGATTCTGTGGCGAGCTGAACCAGGTATGTGCTCGCGTCCACGCCGTCGATCATCAAAACGCGAGAACCGTCAAGGGGCCGCACATGGACGCCGATGCTTTCGAAGTAGTCCTCCATACCGGCGCGGCCTTGGTTCGGAAATTCAAAGTTGACTAAGAACGTCGGGACTGCAGTTTTGTCGAAAGGCGTGGTCGCCAGAGTGGCGATGGAGAAGGGTAGATTATAGCTGAAGGCCTCTGTGCATGCGGCGGCATAAAGTGTGTGCCCATCTGCCTCTTTATTGAACGCGTCAGTGACCTGCAGAGTAATTTCTCTTCAGCATAATGCAACGCGAAATAATAATGCACTTGCAGCCATGTTGAAATCCCAATCGGTTTTGAAGTTTCCGCTTTCCGTTGTCTTTTGAACATCTTCCACACATCAGGGATCAGTTTCAACCGCCATGGTAAAGATTATATCGAACGCACTTTCAAGGAGACTCCGGACATTGACGTCGTGCGGAATCAGCGGGTTGGGGGAGTGGAGGAACCAATTTTCGAGTGAGTAATATTGTAGTGCTTTGATCGTCGAGTCCACAATCCCCAGACTGCGTGTCTTGTTGAACGGCACATGCAGCTCACATGCGTGAGCGACTTTGCTGGACACCCATGTCGACGCCGACGCTAGGGTACAAGGGTCACTAGCAGCTGCGGTAACCTCCGCACCCGCAATGCCAGTCAATACTACCAAGAGCAGAAGACCTTGAGGGGAAAACATGGCGAGAAGGAGGAGCGGGGTCTGACTGTCTGCATTAGAGGCTTTATCCGAACATGTGTCGGTCGCCTCGGTCAAGGGAGCTGTAATGGCTGCTGGCACCGCGTGGTGCCACGCACCTCGGGATCCCGGATTCTTTGTTCCCCGCCAGCTCGGGGAAGATGGACTCAGCGATAATCCTAAGAATAAATTATTGATATTCACATACCAACGAGAGTCGTTTTGAATCCGATTTATAGATTTTTGCGCACATGGCAGGTAGGAATAGCCTGGTCGAACGGACGCGCAGTCTCAGTGAAGATGCCAGGGGCAAACCTGGTCGATATATCTGGGCGGACCGGCGCATGAGCATGGGGTAAGAAGGTCGTTACTTTGATACTGTTGGATCTCACGCCCGGCAATCCCACGATGAAGTGGGCCCAAGGACCGCCGTAGTTGGGCGGAAGTTATACCCGAAGCAGGCAGGAGCAGGTTTCAACCATGGGGATTTGGTGGCAAGCGAAATATTTATCCCAGTTCAACCAAGCGTAAAATATGCTTGTCAACCCCTTGATGACCGAGCCCGAATTCAAGCAATGTTGAACCTCCGCCAGTGGTTCTTACAGCCGGCAGACACGATAGTTTTACTACTTATTCAGCGGAAAATGACAAACGGTAGGTCTGTTTCGGCATGGACCACGATCTTCATCACTGGTGTCGGTGGTTGAATACTATATGGTGCCGAAAAGGTCAACAGAGAACGAAACACAACTTGATATCGTAATTCCGCTACATCAAATCAGAAGATACATGGATGCGAATCAGGCAAGAGCAGGTTGTGTCTCGCAACCATCGACTTCGAGTATTTGCGTGTTGGGGCACACTCTCAGTGCGTCCTCAACAGTGTTCTTCCCGGCACCGCGAACTTCCAAGCGCGTTATCGAACGCGCAATCCACCCGATATGCCTTTGCTTCTCTTGCTTCCTCCTCAGCGATTCGATGAGCCAGAGAGGCATCGTGTCGGTAAACGAGAACCCCAACTCGAGATGGGTGATTTGAGCGGGGAGAGCGGCAAGTCCGGTACGTTGGAAGACATCGTCAAATCCCGCGTCCACATATTCAACGCACAAGCGGCGCAGATTGGGGGCGAGCGAGTGCGCGTCGAGAATTTCGAGAAGGTCATCGAGGACGCCGCCCATCGGTAGACGCATGCGCCCGGTTGCGTCGGGATGGCCATTGGCACTTGGGATTTGAATGGTGAGCGACTGGCATGCCAAGTTCGCGGAGCGGCCGTTGGTGAAGGGTTTCGCTGGCCCGCGGAACTGCTCGAGGAATCGATGCAAAAGGGAGGGCGCAGCCGGTGGTTGCGCACGTAGCCGCTGGATGAAATGGTCGCAGAACGAGGAGGATGGGATCCAGACGTCGCGCGAGGACACTAGATCAAATATATCCGCCCAAGTCGAGTTTACGAGGGCCGATGATCACATGAAGGTGATGCGCTCAGAGGAGGAGAGCGGCATGTGCCAGGCTGAGTTGATGATCTGCTCAATGAGTTCAACGGGAAGTTGAGAGACGATTTTTTGAGCGACCATGGTACACTAGAGAGGACTGCAGTACATTCATTATGGATTCGCCTAACCTTTTATACTGCACAGGCAAATTAGTTGAGCCCGTCCGAGAGCGGAAGAGGTGGAAAAACACACTGAGACAGCGATTAGGTCGGCAAAGCGGGGCCTGAGTCCAAAGATCGGTCAATTAGGAGGATGTAGGAAGTAAATAATGGAGTGAGACAGCGATTCGGTCAGTAAAGCGGGACCTGGTTCAGAGATCGGCCAGGCACGGAGAGATTTGGTCGGACAAGAGGAGCCAGGGAGCGGAAGAATACTCCATGCGAGCGGAATCACCTTTGTTGGCGGAAGGGTAGTTTTTCGGAGCGATCGCGATGGGAGAATGCACACCAAAAGTCGAGCTGTACGATGGAACTTTGAGCGCAGTTCGATCGTGGTTGGATATACAGACCCGTACCAAAGAATCAGAGGCCGGAATTGGAGAACAGCGAGCAGCTGCAAAAAATGTAGATGATCGTTGAGGAAGGGCGTTATTTGCGACTGTTGTGAGCAACTGTATTGATCCAACCAATCACGTGGGGTCAACTCCTTAGCTCAGCTTTCGCTGCACAGAATTCTTATCTGTCGGTTCTCGACTCGAGAGACATTCGACGACTCCGACATGAATGGTTCCTCTTCGTGCAAGCCTGAGGTCTTTTTACCCTTCCCCCGTTTGCATTGACTCACTCAGCAGCTTAGATTTACGCGCTCCGCCGGTGCCCCAAATGTGGTGCTCTTCCTACCGAACCACCGAGAGAAGAAGCGGTTGATCTGGACGTTGCTCCCGGAACGCGACATTACACGCTTCTGAACAGTAACGAGGCCCCAGCGGACTCTGAAACAACTTTCATTCGGGCGGTCGTATCCACGGCCGAGGCACGCATGGCACGTTTGAACGAAGAGATAGCGAAACTCCAGGCACAGCTGGAACACTTGGAAGAACAGCGCGTCTCGTTTTCTAGCTATCGCGCGCGGAATCACGCGATCCTTTCCCCGCTGAGGCGGATGCCACCCGAGGTGCTTGGCGAGATATTCATATGGACGCTGCCCTCGCCCCGAAACTCGCTGAGCCCCAGCCAATTCGACGAGGGAGCTAGCCCGTGGGTTCTACCGCATATCAGCAGCCGTTGGAGAGCGATTGCTCTTGCCACTCCCCACTTGTGGTCGCGGGTTATCGTTGACTTTTCCCAAAGCCCAGATGCCTCGTCTGCATATCCATTGCCGTTCGTAGAGGCACAGCTTGAACGTTCCCATGGCTTGAAGATACATTTCTACGGACATTCCGAAGTAAACTCCCAGCCTCAAATTCAGCTGTTCCAACTTCTGGCACAGCACTCTTCACGTTGGGAAGAGCTCAGTCTTGGTTTAACTGCCGCACTGGTACCGCTTCTACCCGCCCTTCGGGACCGTGTCCCATCGTTGAAAAGATTATATATCCAGTGGGATGTTGCGGACAGCCAAACAGTTGAATCCGTTGACTGTTTCCAGCAGGCCCCTTCGCTGGTCGACGCCGGTGCTTATAACGAGTTTCGTTTTCTGCCAACTGCTTCCCCCATACACCAACTCACCCGTTATCGACTGGACGGCCCGTGGGCGACACATCGAGAAATACTGAAGCTGGCATCTAACATTATTGAAGCTCGGATCGAGATCGCTTTCGATGATGACCCTTGGACGCAACCGGATGAAATCATCGACTTGCGCCATCTCCGACGTCTCTATGTATCCGATGTGGGGGTTCTGCCCTTTCTTCGTGTTCCTGTTGTAGAGGAACTTGCGATGTGGGTCCCAGGCGACGATGACGCTCCTAGCCCCACGGACCTCGAATCCTTCGTCAATCGCTCGGCATGTCCTCTTCGAAGGCTTTGCGTCAGAGGCTACCCCGATGCAGATGTAACTACCAAGATGTTACAAGGGACTCCCTCCATTACCGAGCTCGTAATTCTGGCTGCCGACTCCGATGCCGAGAAGGGGGTCAATGCCTTGCTAACAGCCCTTACCACGTCGAATTCTGCAGGGAGCACAGTGATCGCCCCACATTTACGCCTCATATCCGTCGGATGCTGAGAAGATGGCCACATCGACGACACGATATATCTCGCCATGCTGAGATCCAGATGGAAGGCAGATTGTTGTGCGCTCACGTCTTCTGCCCTCCTTGCAGAGTCGAGGCTTAGACCAGATCTGGCCATACTCGAGGGTTTCGGGGCCCTCCGTCAGGAGGGATTGGATCTTTCGGTGTGGGAGGGAGTAGAGGCTATCGATGAAATGCAGTGCTTGACACACGGAGGAGGCTGGAATTGAATTCAAACTTTGCTCTCAGTCTAGTTGGTTGGGCTTGGTACGTTGACTGCCTAAAGGGGGTCTCGCCGCGAATGTATGAAACAATCTGACGCGCCTTACAGTTGAACCTTTGTGTCAGTGCGATAATAGATTTGGATGGTTTACACTCCTGTCGCAAACCTAATGCTCCCAAGTTCTGGCCGTAAAGCGAGGACCGCAAATAGCCACGCGAGAGGCGAGCTATGAATCCGGATTTGGGGAGAGATAGGCATACGAGCTCAGAATGTTCATGAATGAGATTTTTCAAGAAGTTTTCTGTGCGCGGGGAACGAAACATTTCCGCGAGCTTGAGGCGCCCAATCTCGCGTTACTAATAGTAGATCACGCCTTACACAGGAAGACGACGGAAGTTCGATTACAAGAAAGTCCAATTACAAAGATAACCATGATCAATGAGCTACTAGTACGGGATAGCCTGTCCGACCCTTGCTTCCAGAGTCCTGGCCGGGATGTCAAAGAGATAGGCTTCCTGGTGAGGCCGAGCGAGTGAACATCGAACGTTCTGTGTCACAGTGAACTTCTCCACTCCTTCGTTGGGCGTCATCCCCATCGTAACTTCGAGAGAGGCAAGGGGACCCGCTAGAGCATGCGGCCATACAATTGTCACGGTATACCCTTGAGGGGAATTGACAGCCACCTGGCGGTGCGCAGCAAAAAAGTCGAAGAAGAACATGCCCGACTGAGGACGGGTTCCGCCGGGGAACAGGCGTATGGAAAGGCGATCCCGGGGGATGGAGATGAGAAAGGTATCGGGTTCATTCCGAGAAGCGGGGTCCGGCTTCTCCTGAGGACAGTCAGCAACAAATAATATGTAGAGGCACAACGAGACGCACCCCAATCACGACAACACCTGTTTGATTTGTATGCGCAATAAACCTGTCAAGCTCCATTTGGCGCTTTTGGGGGTCTTTAAGAGTATTGGAATCGAGCACGGACTCGATTTCGGCGTAAGTCAGAGGATGACCGTATCTAGCCAAAACATCGTTGAGGGGTCCCGGCGGGTAAGCCTCACGGATGGAGGGTTGAATCCTGGGAGTCTGTTCAAACTTCAAGAAAGAGTTAGCTGGGGATTCGACCGAGACAGTGAGGGTGCTGTTTACCAGGCTAGGCGCGGACAATGTGGGAAGAACGGTATACAGCGATGGCATTGCGATGGCGGTTGGGAGCAAGAAATAAATGTGATGAGTGGCAAGAACAAAGCGTGTTGTGCGGTATTTGTGGCCGTTCGGACTTGTTTGTTTGTTGCTTGCTTTGAAGAAGCGACATCTTCCGACAACTGCAAGCTAGATCGAATTCAAGGTGTTGGCTACTTACCCACTTGTTTTCCTTGCCCGTTGTCCGGCAAACTTGGTACGACGATCTGAAGATGGTTTACAACTCGGGCATTCCTGCTGGTTTCGAATTCTTCCTCGCCGCGACGCCGCCGGTCGGCCGTCTGTGCTGGCCGATGCGCTACGCATTGTCCTCGGCCCAGCTGAAGCGGATCTGCTAAATGACTCGCATAACTCGCCGACGAGTATTATATATTCAACGGCCGTTACATCTTGGCTGACTCCGGAGACAAATTCTGGGGCTGCACTGGCTATACGCGTCCGGCGATGCGCTGCCGTCACAATTCGTACTCTCCTCGTAGTCCCAGGTATCGCGGCTGGGGAGTGAGTAACCGTATCCAAGTCCGTCAAACAAAACTCCTCGAAAGTCTGGCCAGTCATTGCTCACTCCAAGCTCATTCGCTATACCCCAGGCTGATTCCCACCCAAGCCCACGGTGGGAGCGAGCACACATGAGTAGTTCGCCCACATTGGATGAAAGTCCGAAACGTATGACGGGGTTTCTCGGACATTATTCGAATGCAGAGCAATGCAGTCGATGCAAAGCAATGCAAATCAATGCACTTCAATGCTCAGTGATGCAATTGAGTGCACTTCGATGCAATGCAAATGCACAAGTACCAGGACTGAGGTTCAACTGCACTCCTGCATTGCATTGCACAAATTCGCCGGATACAGTGCCGCCGAACTGATGCAATCAATCATGGACCTTCGGCAGGCCTGTGGCAAGGACTATCACCCAACACATTCTGTCCCCCATGATTTTGATTCCAACTCCGTACCTGATGGAGGGATCCTAGTTGAACGGTAGAATTCTTGTGTGACGCTCAATGAATTCTGTCCCCAAATAATGACACTAAGTCCCAGTTCTCCGAATCTGGAGGAAGACAGTTCTCGAAACAAACATATATCAAGAATATCTTAGCCCTGAACCGAATTTGTAGGTAAATGGTGCCTTTTGTCTCCACATAGGCCCTTGCGTACAGATGATGCCCGAAAACGCAGTCAATAGACAACGCCAACCCGGCGATCAATCGGCATGTTGGATTCGCGCTCGGCACAACCATGCGTGGTTATGTAAAATGCACGGGAGTGCTCTGCGATTCAAGTGCAGTCAAATGCAGTCAAATAGCAACTCAAACAGGCCGCGCATTGCAGTGCATTACCCTGCATTTGATGCTTGCATTGGGTTGCATCGAGGTGCATTGCACTGCATTGGGATGCATTACGTTGCATCCCCTTGCATTGCCTGCATTCGAATATTGTCCGAGAAACTCAGTCATAATAGTGAGACTAGAGTTTCTATGACTGAGTTTCTCGGACAATATTCGAATGCAGGCAATGCAAGGGGATGCAACGTAATGCATCCCAATGCAGTGCAATGCACCTCGATGCAACCCAATGCAAGCATCAAATGCAGGGTAATGCACTGCAATGCGCGGCCTGTTTGAGTTGCTATTTGACTGCATTTGACTGCACTTGAATCGCAGAGCACTCCCGTGCATTTTACATAACCACGCATGGTTGTGCCGAGCGCGAATCCAACATGCCGATTGATCGCCGGGTTGGCGTTGTCTATTGACTGCGTTTTCGGGCATCATCTGTACGCAAGGGCCTATGTGGAGACAAAAGGCACCATTTACCTACAAATTCGGTTCAGGGCTAAGATATTCTTGATATATGTTTGTTTCGAGAACTGTCTTCCTCCAGATTCGGAGAACTGGGACTTAGTGTCATTATTTGGGGACAGAATTCATTGAGCGTCACACAAGAATTCTACCGTTCAACTAGGATCCCTCCATCAGGTACGGAGTTGGAATCAAAATCATGGGGGACAGAATGTGTTGGGTGATAGTCCTTGCCACAGGCCTGCCGAAGGTCCATGATTGATTGCATCAGTTCGGCGGCACTGTATCCGGCGAATTTGTGCAATGCAATGCAGGAGTGCAGTTGAACCTCAGTCCTGGTACTTGTGCATTTGCATTGCATCGAAGTGCACTCAATTGCATCACTGAGCATTGAAGTGCATTGATTTGCATTGCTTTGCATCGACTGCATTGCTCTGCATTCGAATAATGTCCGAGAAACCCCGTCATACACTATCAGTTTCAACTTTGCGTTGCCAATAAGACAGGCCGGCCGGAAGACGGGACGGTACAAGCGACACCACTTCTCAATGGGCTCCGGGTAGACCATGGGCTACCATGGGTTTCCTGATGACGGAAGTCGCAAGAGCTCATTTGAATAGCACGCTACACGGATTGAACCCACTCTCCCTCAGCAGACATCCACCATTATTCTGCCAGTGGACTTGAAGTTCAGTTTGCTCGGTACATTCATCCGGGGAGTCCTTGTCGTTCGAACTGATATGGTCATCTTTTCTATCCACCGGCAGAAGCGGCGGATGCCAGATGATGCAGACTTCAGACGCGGCTCTCAGTCAAGCGGGGCCGTGTGGCCGGCAGAAGAGATCGGAGGAAGAGGCTGGTCAGTTCAGCCCGCTGGTTCATGATTGGCCAAGGTATGGATCTCGTGCCGTCATACCGGCCATGCGAGGCGATATAAAGCATCTGACGATATGTTCACCCCCACACGATGCTCTTTCATCTTGCGCTAGTGTTTTTTATCTCCTCAGCTGTAGCTCAGGATCTCGGAGTGCCGCTGTCCTGGCGGGTGCGTCTGAATTTTATGCTCGCTCAAACCGTATATGCTAAAAATCGGAACAGAAATTCAACAACTCTAGGCCTGTGTCTGAGCGCATCACCATCGCACAGAATGCAATAAACCAAATGACTCCTCAATTGAACTCGGCCACCGGAGAATTCAACGGTGGGTCATGACTGAATCTTGCCGTCGTTATTTACTCATTCCGGTAGGCATCGATTATTGGCAATCGGGGAACGTTTGGTCGGTTCTGGCGAACCAGGACCACCTTGCTGGGACAACGACCAATCAAGCATTGGTTGTCAATAACTTGAACCTCGTCTTCAGTCGCTGGGTCCATTATGATCAGTTTCAGTGCGTTGTCGAATTCTCTCCCCGTCCGGTTAATATTCAACATCAGGGTGAGCTCAGTCCCGCACAGGGTAAATTGGTCTAATTTTCGTCTAAACAGTACAACGATGATGCCATGTACGTTCGGAAGTCCTTCTGGTTCAAAAAACCAATACATCGTCAGGTGGTGGGCGCAGGCCGCGTTGTATGCGTATCGCGCGTATGGAGTATGTTCGATATCTGTATTTCTTCATTCGGAAAAAGTCACCTTTGCAGGATACCAACCTGCTAGCTCATGCGGTCGATGTCTGGACTCATGTCACTGGATAGCAGGTGTTTTTTTTCCCTGGCAGTCGCGTAAAACTTACCCTTGATTACTAGCGTTATAACTGCAGCCGAAGCTAGTGCTCATAGTCAACCAAACAAAGCCTTCGCCATTCAATCCACATGCGGCGGAGGTCCGTCTCTGTCTGTTGATGCCCTACCCTCTCACTCATCTTCAATAGCGACCATGGCGGGAGGCGTATTTTGGGTAACATCTAGCTGGCATTATTATGAAGTCATTCTCAACCTACATCCAGCGTCCGACGACTGATGATCAATCTGTCAACTCGATTACAACTGGGTTCGTGACCGTGGTCTGGCAATGCATGTTTCGCTAACCAGAGCTTTCAGCCTATACATCACGTCCGTCGCCTCGGATTTTTTTCCAGAAATTATCTACTTAAGGCCTTCCAGGTTGTCGGCGTTCCTCGCCGAATATACCAACGATGCAACGTACACCGCCGCTGCCATTTTGAGCGCGAATTGGTTGGTTAAACGGACCTTTTTCTTCATTTTGTCCTGACGTTTATTCGATTTAGGATCAAGGCTCACAATATCAACGCAAACGATCTGGTGCTAGATACGGTCAACGCCTTTGATTGCTCCACATCTCCCGCTACTTGGCTATTTACTTACAACTCCGGGAAGTACATCGAGGGCCTCAGCGTGCTGGCAGCTGTTACAGGCGATGCCCAGTGGAGTACACTGTGCGCAACATCCTTTCTTCTCGCTCTGATATTCACCGTCAGTGTAGGATGATAAACATTCTGAATGCCGCTGTGAAGACGACTGCCTGGGAAGGCTCGGACGGTATCATCACCGAAGGCGCTAGTACCACTTCCAACAATGACGATGTCGGTTTCAAAGGTCATTTTATCATTTCCGCACAAGGACCTCCACATTATAACTCTTCTTTCTGTCAGCTGTCTTCATCCGTGGTATCCACGAAGCCTGGACCCGGAATCCCAGCAACACCGCTCTCCGAACTCTCATTCACAGTTGTGGTGACGTCCAGGTAAGATTCTATGTTCCTTTCTTTGTTTTCCCGATACGGATCCGGACCGTCTGACGGTTGGACAGTACAACGCTCTTCTCGATCTCGCCGCAAATGGCGACACATACTCGTCGAATTGGCATGGGCCCCCGCAAGCATTTACCTCGTGGGGACAGCTCGCCGCGTTGGACGTCCTCACGAGCAACATTGATACGAACTAAACACGGTGTACATATTTTCCCTAAATACATCTTCGCCTATCAAATTTATCTTCACCTACAACCTTTGAGACCACAAGAAATACGGGGCATTTGTCTCGCGCACAGCGCGTAAACATTGATGCAATCAATGCATCAATGTGCGCGTCGGTCATGTGGTCGTTTCTCTTCTTGCCCGCTTCCTCTTCCTTGTCCGTTGTCCAAGCCCTTTCCACAGCAAACTTCATTCAATGGACATCAAGACTGGTAGGTATGCTATCAGGCCCTTTGCCTGTTTGTGACTCTGACGTGCCGGTGAACTCGTGCCACAGAGCCGCCGCAAAGGGTTCCAAATCACTCTCGAAAGCAGAGCCCATCGTGGTCGACGGTTCTGAGACCGAGGACGACTCTGAACATGAGAGGATGATATCCCTACTTTCGGGCAAGACTGGAACCGCTGAACCTTTTGCACGCCCGCACGCGTCTGAGCCCATTGTCCTTGATTCTGATGACTCGGACGTTGAAGAGGCACATGGGAAGAAGAATGCATTGACATCGATGGGGCGGGGTTCCACCGCAGTGGCATCCACGGGCTCCCGCGGCGCAAGTTTCGGCAAGCGCAAAGAAGAGGAAGCCGCTCCCTCGAGCCAGAACGCTCCCCTCGGCCTCCCAGATCGCGCTCAGATGGAAGCAGAGCGCTTAGCACGTGGAAAGCGCATACTGGAAGATGACCAAATCACCGCAAATCCCAAACGTCACCGCGCCGTCGTCTCGCGCACTGCCAAAACCCCACTCGCATCGAGAATATTTTACGACGGCGCCTTCTTCCCTACATCCACATTGCGTGGGAACCCCCGCGCAGACGGACGCGAGGCAATCGGTTTCGCGGACGTAATTGGCCCCGCCAACTCCGACCTCAAGCTCGCTATAATTTCATCTTACTGCCTCGATGAGGAGTGGCTATCACATTACTTCCATCCCAGTGTTCCTGTGATCGCTGTATTCAGCGCGAAAGACGGACCGAGCATCAAGAGCTTGAATTGGATTCAGGCGTGTCCAAAGGTGGGCACAGGAGGATGCTTCCATATGAAGGTTTGTGGTTTCCTTGCTGCATTCCACGAGGTGACCGCTCACGACGTGATGGCCAGTATATGGTCCTTTTGTATAAATCCGGGCGTCTCCGAGTCGTGGTGAGTACGGCAAATCTTGTCGCGGTTGATTGGTTGCACCTGGAAAATGTAAGTTCCGATTCCTGATAGGCTCGTGGACCAGCCGGCCCGGTGAAAATGATGCCATCGCAAAACTCGACAACAACCGGAACCGGCTGGGCTCCCACGTCGCGTGTTTTGGTGACGGGGGATCTGCCCGCCATTTAAGAGGTGCGGACTTCGAGAAAAAACATCATAAATATGCAGAAAATCGCTCTCAAGTGTCCTAATGAAAGATGGATAGTTTTTGATTCTCTATCGATTCGTATTTTGAGGTTTCCCGGACCCAACAAAATAAATTACATGGTGAAAATATTCAAGGAAGTAACTAGGAGGTACATGTATTGTATGAAACGCAAAAGAAGGCCATACAGCTCGTGGATGGTGTGCGCTAACGGACGTCGTGGTGGTCGTCCCAATTAGGACTGGTATGTGGCTGTGTACCGTGAGCCGAGAATGACGACTGCCTTTGTGTTTGAGACGATGAGGTGGCCGGTGAATCTGGAGCATTGGCGGGGGTGGAGAGGAGACGTGCATATGGATTGTTTTGAAGGTTGGGAGGAATCGGGCCGGGAGTAGCAACAGGGAAGGCCGTTTGTAGAGGTTGATAGGGGTACCCATAAATGCTCGGATAATATCCCTGCTGAGGCGCGAATGGGCTCGGATGCATGGACGGGAGAGAGGGGAGAGTCGGAGGGATGTTCCGACCGGATATATGGACCGGTGTTGTGAAAGGCGAGGGCACCGTGTGAGAATAGTAATGGGTAGCGGGTAATGGTGAGGGCTGTGGTGGAGGCCGAAAAGCGTAGTCTCCGTACGTCGGTCTGGGGACCGGGTGAGGCGGGAGAGGTGTCTGGGGAGTAAGGGGGATTGGACGCATTGTAGACATGCACAGCCGTTATGCTGAGGGTGCATCATTGTCGAGGGATGTGCCCTGCGTGGGATGAGACCGTTTGTGCTGCCTGGCCAGTCGCGAGGAGCTGGGATTGGATGGGGTGGATGTGGCTTCGGGACACGGTTCTTGAGATGTAGAAGCTGCTTTTTTGCGAGTAGCTGGGACTGGGAGAGCGGGGATCTCAAGACCTTTCATATAAACAAAAAGTCGATTTCCGAGATCATCCCAGCGCGAC
Source organism: Mycena polygramma (assembly GCA_029449255.1). Classification (NCBI taxonomy): domain Eukaryota; kingdom Fungi; phylum Basidiomycota; class Agaricomycetes; order Agaricales; family Mycenaceae; genus Mycena; species Mycena polygramma. The sequence goes on along the minus strand of JARKID010000040.1, from coordinate 503,497 downwards.
CAGCTGGATTGGAGCAGCTGCCGCAGAACGTCGATGCTGTTGACAGGGCCAATCGACACCAGCAGTTCGCAGTTCGCATCGTCGAGTATCGCATGAGGCGCAAAGAGAGCGTGAGGATAATCCATCCTTTTGATTTCACGCCTCCATTTGAAGAGTGCCTGCCAGACTAAGTCCACCGGCGGACCTTTTCGAATCCCTTTCTGCCGCACCGCGCGAACGGGCGCACTGGGGCGCACACTGTCAAAAAGCTTTGGGTTGCAGATGTTGCAGCAAGTGTCCTTGGGCACAGCTGGTCTGATAGTCAGCGAGCAGTTGCAAGAAGGTAAAAAAGATGGCATACTGGGCACTCCATTCTTGCAAACTCGGGAGAGAATGATGCGCCGGCAGATCGTAGCTTGTACCAATACGTAGAGCCCTTCAGCCGGTGCGTCTGCAGGGATGTCTGCGTCCGAGTCGTCCAGAGCCGAAATATCATCATTGATGCCTCGGTACCACCCGCGCCTCAGACCATGTCTGTCCGCATAATCTTTCCCTTGGTTTTTTGCACCTCATCGACCATTACCGTCACGCCCTCCGACTCCTCTACCACGGCCGCGGCCGCGCGAACGAACAGGCGTCGGAGCTGGAGCTTCCACCTCGACCGAAACACCGAATGCTGATTTTTCGACTAGCATTACCGCCATGCCCTGCAGGCCAGCACCGCGCGCGGCGCGACCAGCGCGTTGAATCCACGAAGACAGGTTCTTTGGCAGCTTCCACTGGACCACGAGAGCAATATTGGCTATGTCGCATCCCTGTTTGAACGATTATTAGCGAAGATATATTGTCGGATGGGAGGGAAAAGAATTAACCATTCCAGCGGCATCGGTGCAGACAAGGATTCGGACGATACCGGCCTTGAAAAGCGCCATTACATGTGCATGATACTGGCGCGACATCCCTGCGTTGTAAGGCCGCACCAGTCCACGGTTCCGAAAAGCGGGATTGACTCGGGCATTCAGGTGGTCCACGATTTTACCACCGTCTGTGATGTCGTCGGTATACAGAAATGCAAGTTTGATGTCTTGGGGTTCAGCCTCGGTATCCACCATAAAATTGAGATCTCTGTAAGAGTTGGCCGGGTGTTCCATAGACCGAATGACTTGAGAGACGTTAGGGCGATCATTGCCAATCGTACAAAATAGATAGTTCTTGGGATCGAATTGGAGCTTGGTGATTAGGTCTTGGTGGACCCGCGCAGTCAAGGTAGCGGTGACAGCAATAATAGGGGTGGTGCGTGGGAGAAAGGCGCGAACGATCCCAATGGATGCGTACTTTTTGCGGAAGGAAGCACCCCAGAGAGAGATGCAGTGTGCCTTGTCAATAAACATGGAGAGACATCGCGATCCGAAGGCGGGCTTGCGGAGTACGCCGTCGATGAATCGACGGGACAGGAGCGTCTCAGGGGACAGCATTATGATCTGCCATTCTCCTCCGACAACTTTCTACTCGCCAAAAAATTAGTTACCATTCCTGAAGACTAATACCTCCATGATTTCTTTCGTGCAACCACCATTTGCACTGTTGATGGCAGTCGCCTTTAGGCCAAATTCATTCTGGAATGTGGAGACCTTCAATTGAATGAGTTACAAGACTACCGAAAAAAAATTGATTGAGCGGGTACCTGCTCATCGTGAAGAGCCAGGAGCGGGGAAACCATGAGGGTAACCTTGCCCCTGCTTGATGGAAGAAGATGTGGTCCCGCTGCGATCCCAGTTTTGCCAGAACCCGTGGCAGCATGCAGGAGTGTATCTCTGCCCAATTTTTGCGCCCTCATGCATTCGAGCTGAAAGTCCTGCGCACCGTCCGTCCATTTCGTATAGTGTGTTCGAATCAAGCCGGGCAAAGACTCCAATTCTTTGTTAATGGCTTCAAGCTGTTCTGCAGTAATTTTTGCTGATGCTCGCGGTGCACGACGGACTTTGGAGGTCTTGCCGTGCTTACGAGGTTTCGGAGCCGGCATTGGTAGGTGGAAATCTATCGAAGCTGGAGTTAGTTATACCCATAATTGAGACGCAAAGACTGACCGAAGATAGGAGGCGAGTATATGTGGAGAAGAAAAGTCACAAGAGGAGAAGAAAAGTCACAATTTCCCAATCCGTCCGAATGGCTTCCCGCCGAACGAATCGCTTTGTCGTGCTCACTTCCGATAACGCTGAGCCAGATGGCGAGGATCCAACTGCAAACAATGCAGACTCTGCGCTTCCGCCCTCAGATCCACCCGAGCCGTCCTCTGGCAGCGAATCCAGTGAATACGGAGGAAAACACCCCTATCCCGCCCTTACCGTCGCTTTTGCCCTTTCTTCGCAATGCTGCCCAGGCCGTCGCCCCTATGTCTTCCAGCCCATTGATAAGTCGCGGACGACGTGTCTACCGCGCTCGGTCTACGTCCCCAGTGCGCGGGTCATCGGAGCCGGCCGCAGACTCTCCACGAGTAATTCTCGAGGAGCATAAAACCAGTGATGATATTATTTTCACGCCGCGAGCTGAGAAAAGATTTGTGAATGCACGGGCGCAGCTGAAACGACAGGAGACTCGTGTTGCCACAAGAATGCAGAAGGTATGTGCCAGCTTTAAATTTGTTCTTCTTGTCTTGACCACCGCAAAGGAAATTGATAAGCAAGCTGAACAAGAGGCCGAACAAGACCGGCTTCAGGCAGCGGAGCAGCTCAGGCTACTTGCGCGCAATGTCATGTTCGACAGGTTTCTCGAGGAGATGAAGACCAAAGAAGCATCCATGGCAGACTTCATGGAGTATGTTTTTGACCCAGAAAATAAATTCAACACGGACTGGCGGTGGAAAGGCTTCTTCGCTCAGCGTCCCCAGGTTCTGCGTATTTTCGGACATTGGACAACGTCCAAGTACAACGCCACGACTCGGGCCTTCATGGACGAGTGGGCCACAGACCATGTTTCAAAGAAGGTGTACACCGAGGCGCGGTCAATTACGAACTCCGGAATCCTTAGCAAGGCTAAGAAGGTTGTAAATGAACAGTTCTTCCTCGACTTCAACCTCGCGACACTCACCCAAACTCTACGCTCCATGGCTCCGTTCGCATTTGCCATTTTCGATGCCTTCTCTGACACTGCGCGCCAGTTGACGCAAACAAAGCACACATTCAAGCAGAGGAAGGAGATTGTACGTGGTATTTGCTACATCGTGTGTCAGGTCTGACAATTATTGTTTAGATGAAAGGGACCGCTGCACTCACCCTCCTTCGTGGCCGCAGTCAGAAGAACAATTATCCGCAGGCTGTAACGGGCACATACCTGGCGGCGACCGGCGGCCAGCGGCAACACTATTCTGTCTTGAGTCTATACGGCTTCTCCATGGGTTACGCAAGTATCATTTCGCGGTCCACTGCGAAAGCACCGACAGAGGAAGAGAATGTGGCGGTGAGGCTTCTTTTTTACGTATCCTTACATCCGCTCATGCGCCGCAGGATGCGACGGCTGAAAAGGCCGGCACTTCCGACTCTGACATCGACATAGACATCGACGACGAGGCACCTGCGCTGCTCAGCATCGGGAAGAACAAGCGCCGGAAGAACAAGAAGAATAAGCCACAGGATTTGACGGCTGGAAATGCCGGTAATTCAGACTCCGATAACGACATAGACGACGAGGTACCTGCCTTGGCTCGTATCGCGACGAGGAAGCAGCGGCATAAGAACAAGAAGAATAAGAAATTCAAGAAGCGGAAGCGGATTCGTGGCCCAGGGCTGTTCAGTGTTCTCCATGATGCGTGTATGGACACGACCCGGACACTGGCTGCCTCGCGATTGACAACCTTTGTATACGACAATGTCAATTTGATGAACCGGATTGCTGAACAGATTCTGGGACGCAAAAGTGAGTTTTAAAGACGATGAGAACACATAAAATTGACCACGGAGTTCAGGTGCGCAGGAAAACGGGACATGCGCCACAGTCATACCGCTTCACAACGCCAAATTGGAACACCTACTCACCTCTGAGCTCGACAAATCCATCTTGGCTGCACGTCAATTAACCGTGGACGATATCACTTTAAACGCCAACGAAACCAAGTTCTTCGTGAAGAATATGGTGCACACCATTCTGCGCACCATACTCTTGCACGGCGGGGAGGGGTTTCAGAAGTGGAAGAAGGATGTTGACGCATCGCAGCCAGTCAGCAAGGACACCATAGACGTCCACAAGACCCCGCTGCATCCACTGCCTGCAATGGAAATCTACGAGAGCTCCATCACGGGGAACGTCGAGGTCATCGAAGAGATCATGCGGGTGCTGGGCTTCAAGAGTGATGATCCAGATTATGCGAAGTACATCCAGCTCATTGCAGGCGACCAGCTGACTATTGCGCGTCAGCGTTCTATCTTGAACGTCCGGCTCGGGCACGAGAGCGGAGCCAACTCCTGGTGACACATTGTACCGGTCCCCGGCCTTTTTCACGCAAAGATTGCAGACTGTCACGGTGTTCTTGAGACGCACTTTGGGAAGCCCACATTTCGCAGTCCCGGAAGCCTCGGGTTTCACAACACTGTCCTTGACCGCCTCCCCATCACTCTTACCTCCCTACCTCCGTTCCGCACCTGCCGTGATTTAATCATGGTCTCACTTTATGCACGCGTCCTTCACTGCTTGCTCCTGGTGTCCAAGAAGGATTCGCTCGAGGCTTGCGCGGAGTCTATTGACTCCTACAACACTCTCGTCAGCTACGCCCAGCAGATATACAGCACTTACACAGACGTCGATCGCGTTCAAGAACTTCGCGAGCGGCGTATCCCGGAGGAGCGCGCCCGGGATGCCGCAGCAAAGGCGGCTAAAAAGGACAAGTCAGCTTCACTGGACGACAACAAATCCGCGCCGCTGCCGCACATCCGCAAGGCGACATGGTTTATGAGAACACTGTTCTATTTTTGCGAGATGCTTTACTCACCCGCGAGTTTTCTGACGCGATCAAGGACGAGGACTCTGGCCGCATCCTGATTATTCTCCGGATGTGGGCATTTTGCTACCGGGGTAATGGTCGCACGAAGTACGCGCACGAGATGCTGCATCTCTTGCACAATTTGATCTGTGTCTGGACAAAAGAGCTTCGGTGAGTCTTCTTTCGCCGTGTTACTTCTGCATCCTGATGGCTGCCAGGTATACTGTGCTTCAAAATTGGCTCGGCAATCCCCAGGGCAAGGCGAGGTGTTTCGTGGAGATTGATCTTATACAGGAACATTTGAATTTGTGGATTAAGGTGTGTGCCGCCCGTTTCTTGCGTGAATTCATCCTAACACGCGTCAGAAAATATACAAGGCTGACGGTGCTGGGCATTCGTGGGACTGGTTGGCCCTCATATCCCCCTGTGTCGACATTCTACGGCAACTCGCGACGAAAATCAATGTGGATCTCGGTGCCCGCCAGGGCTCTAAGCACGCCACCCCGGATCTCGAGGACGACATCGACACGCTCATGGATAGCCTCGCCGAGCACGACGTGTATGTCGAGACGGAGGGTCGCGTTCTGGACGACGATGAAAAGCCCGCACCTGACGTGTACTCTGTCGGCGCAGCAGCACTCACTCATGGGAGCTTGACCACACCACTTGCCGATTTCAATGCCGCATTCGAGGTTCTTCGTGCGCGTCGCGACCTGACATCTGTCTCCGACCTCCTGCCACTTATCCCCATTCCTGGCGACGCTGCGACCGCGTCTGTCATGGCCGCCGCGGTTGCTTCCAGCAATGCCTCCGCGGAATCTGATATCACTGATTCAGATCTTCCGTCGGTCGAGGCTGCTGATGGCAGCGACGATGAGCTTGAAACAGGCGAGCCTGAGCACCCCGAGGAGGAGGAGGACTTGTTTGCTGAATCCCCGACTCTAACGCGCTTCGACGAGGGTGATGTGGAGTTGGATATGGATGATATTCCCGAGTGGTATTTGGATGATGAGGAGGAGTCTGAGTCGGATTCGGATGAAGAGTAGCCCTAGATAGTGTACAAAGAGTTTGATTTTGCATCTGTACGTTAAGAATGCTTTGTTTCGCTCAATTGCGTTCGGTACCTGGGGAATTGATCGCGGGCACAGCCACATATCAAGCCCGATTTGGATGCACTCTCAGGTATTCTCAAATTCCGCAAGGCTTTGCCCCGGGAACAAGCTGTTTGAGTGCGGATATATCTTAGATAACATGGTTTATGACCCAGCTGTGTGAAATAAAGCGAAATATGGCATGATTCGGCCAAAACACAACTGTGGCTTAACGGATAGGGAATCCAAAATAACCCATCTTTCATCGAGACGCTTTGAGCACTTTTTCCAAGCTTTTCGGCGTGTTTTTTCTAAGTTCGCACCTCTTAAATGGCGGGGGCGACGACCATCACCAAAACAGGCGATGTGCCGGCCCAGTCCGTCCACGAGGTTACCTGTTGTTGTTGTTTCCATCATTGTTTTGTCTGATGTTGTTCTTGTTTACTCTCTGCCTAATCCGTCCGTTCGCCCGCCCACTCGGATTGTAACCTCAGTGGACGTCGACTGGTTAGCGAGTCTAGATTCCTGATTGTGCGATTGTTCTCACAGTGATTTCGTTTCAGTGCGTATTCATTCAAGACGTGTTCCTGCACTCGGCATCCAACGTCATCGGCAGTGGCAGTCTTAGTATTGCAACAGGCTCTGGACAGCTTCGGTTTTCCGCGCCGGCCGTGCGGCGAGGTTGATTGGCGGGTGCGTATGACCCATTTGGGTGCCAGGACCCCGAAAACATGCTACTCATGTATCCGGGTGGGTAGTAATTCAGGCGGTGAGTCTGGATATTCGCCGCCTGGGCAGGGAATTATCTATGCAACTTCGGAACACTGACCTGGCCAGTTTCAGTGCCTCTTGGCCATTTTGCGCCAGCACGTAGGTTGACGGGAGGCGGGCTGTATTACGTAATTAACACAGCCACGTTCCCAGGGTTGCGTTCTTCGTTCAGTTGGGTCAAGAAACGACAATAATTAATTGCAACTTATCATGGGCCTCTCATTAAGGTCTGAATATGGCGTTGAGAATGACCGGTAGTGAGGGATACTCCGATTGCTGTATAGTTCCGTGCCCGAAGTTCCTGTCCCCGTAACGGTACAACTGCGGTCGCGTGGGTGTCTGACCTAGAGTTTTTGATTGAACGGTGGCCGCAAGCTAATTGAGATCTGGACCGGCAATGTAGAATTTGATAAAAGCTGTGGTGATTGGTGTGGAAGCGAGGTAGCAGTAAGGAACAAAGGTTGTTGACTGGAGGATGGAAGTCTGTTGAACGTGGTTAAGGGACATTTGTGAGTAAACATCTGTGGATCAGCCGGTGTAAATCTAAATTCAACATCCAGATTGCCCGCTCATTGTGCTTCAATTTTTGGATCTAAAGGTTTCCAAGCCATGGTGCAAGAGTAATACACCTTGTGAAAAAATGCCAGTTCAAGGGTTTTGTGAAGGACCGGATGGGGACTTGCGCAAATGTTCTTTGAGTTGAGTTGAACAATTGTGAGTTTGAAAAGAAGGCCGTCTTCGGAGATGGATTGTATCCAGGTAGCCCACATCCTAGGATATTGAAGAGGGATGCGGATGAAACGCTGACTATGGGTTTGACTATGAAAATGTGCGAACTAGCAGACTTAGTTCTTGTGAACTAAACCTAACCAAAACACACACAAACACACACAACACACTACAATCCTCGTCTTGTAAGTTCGGGGCTCCAACCACAGTATATGGCTGTTGCAATTTGGTTTAATTCTAATAGGGAGACTTGTAACTAAAGGTCGGTTTGAGCGTTTATCCAAGTTGAACCAGGCGCTATTCGCAGCCTAATGTCTTAGGAAGTTTGCCTACAGATGTTGTTTTGGATTTTGGAGTTGTCTCTGGGTCGCTTGTGCAGCGAAGAACGTCGAATATCTTATTTATTCCAAAGTGCAATGTTATAGCTAAAGCCCAACTAAAGTCAGAACTATTCGCCTAGATGCTTTTGTCCGTTCCCTTGTATGTCCACGCGTCCGTATATGATCCCTCTTGTAATTCACGCGAAAACACTCAAGATAACAACCAACTAACACTTTATATTGCTCGATGAAACAAACAAAAGAAACTCTTGGCTTCCAGTGATGCTCCGAATGGATCTCAGCCTTTCGTACCACAGCAAATAGCCTATAGCCAATATGCCTAGCAAGAAACGGGGGTTCCACTGGCGCTCCCTGAAATCCTACATGCCTTATATACTATTTACAAAGTCTAAATCGGGAACTGCTGAATAAATACAAACGGTTAAACGGAAGGATAGTCTCGGAGTCTTGATCTCCGGCGCCCTAATTAGTACAGATTACGATGGTCGGATAAACGGAGCTTTGGTATAATGGTTGAGAATTCTCGGCATCCCCCGATGGGCCTGCTTTTCCCGCTCAACCGAGGTATATTTAGCACTCTGCTGCTCTTCCCGCCTCTCTTGGTTCGGATACAGATAGCTCTCTTAGCTAGCTATAATTATAATTTACCCTAGTGGCGGGTTGCTCCACCTACTACGGTTAAATTCGACTTCCCATGCTCCCTGCCGTCTCGGTAAAACGGAATCGGAGCACTGATGGGATCTATGCTTCTTCGGAGATGTCTGTCTTCGGATCTACTCGGCCTTCTTCGGCGTTCAACTTCAATTTACGTTCCTTTTCTGAGATACTCGTCGTTCTCATGTCTAGCACGCCCACGGACAACTCCAGTCTGAATGGATATTTATTATACCCTTGTTAGGACAAGCAGTCAACTCCAATCCGGTCAAAGATGGTTAAGCCGACTTATAGCTAAAAGTCTTCTTCGCACTTTCTAACGCTGCGCCTTCCAGCAACATTGTATAGTAGCCTCTTAGAATACTCCTAGGTGCCTTGTAGTCCATAGCCAGCCGTTCGGGTCTTACCCTGGCCCTCGTCAATGATCGCATTCTTTAGCTTAGATATAACTAGAGCCATGAATAAAACGAATTTTCACGGGTGGTTATTTGCCATGCTCATCACCGCCAAGTGGGGAGCCGCGATGTTGTACCGTCGTGAATTGCTGGAGAGGCAGGCTGCCGCTACCCCTTCGTCCAGGACCCGTGTCCGCCGCCCTGGTACTCGCCGTGCCGACGGATATCGCGAGCCGCGCGCTCAGCTTGTCACTGCAGCAGATCTTTATTATACCCCTCACCTTCCCCCCGCCGAATCCACCGACCGCGTCCACCAGAAGTGTGGAATCTGTTTGCAGATCAAATCCCATCCAGTTTCGTACGTCGTCCTGCCTTACCTGCGTGCGTACTCTGACTCTCCTTTCAGCTACAACTGCGGTCATGGACACTGTTACGTGTGTATCCGCCTGTGGCTCCGGAACAGCTGGGAATGCCCTACGTGCCGTGCGACCATGCTTCAGCCGCCTCACAGAAATTACGACAACGAGGATGCAATCGCGATGGATTTTCCAAACAGGGTGGACCTGAGCATTGTCGACTATAGTTTCAAAGGCCTGTACTTCCCGAAGCGTCGTCCCACTCCCGCTTGATTATTTAACGTCGATCTAGTCGGTAGTAACATTGTCGTGGTACTCATTGCTTTCTGAATAATCATCCCCCCTCCCTCCCTTGCCCTGGCATTCTCTGAGTGAAAACAAAAAAAAAGGCAATCATAATTCAAGGCTCGGGACAGGACAGCAGTAACGAAAGCGAGGCAATACATGTGGTGAACGTATCAATAATGTCGTTAATAATTGTAGTCAATCAGTTCGTCCGGCTCCGCCGCATTCGGAGTCAGGGGTGGGGTCTGGACATTGTCTTTCCGCTGGCGGGCGCGACGCCGCCGAATAAACTCGTCTACACTCTGAGTCTCGCGGGACTTACTGACAAGGGTGAGGAATGTCAGATTCGCCAGAAGCGACAGAAAGGAACGGGTGCTTGACTGTTCCCTCCGATCTCGCTCCTTGACGATAAGTTGCCATCGATGGCTAAGAAAAGGTGAGGACGGCGAGGGGGATTGGTATGCACTACCCACCGAGCGCGATACTTGGCTCGGGAAGCCCGAGCCCGCTGTTTGAGCTCCTGCTGAGCGTCCGGGGGGAGAGCCTTGACGGCGGCACGGTGACTATAGGCTGTTCAATCAGAACAAAGGTTTGAGGGGAGGAAAGAGACATACCGCGCTGCCCGTGCGCGGGCCTGCAATCGCTGACGTTCACGCTTCTCTTCCCTGTCAAGAAGACGACAATCAAGCTACAAGAGATTCAATGAAGAAAGGACGAACTCGGTCTCCTCGACGGTGTACAACTCGGCAGGCATAAGGAAATGGGCAAAGACAGTTTGTGGTGAGCAGGGTAATGACGGTGATGGTGGAAGAGATTTGTGCCGGCCCGTTGGCGGCGTGCGGAGAAACGTGGCTGGGAACAATGATGCTTGGCGACGCGTCGGAGGCGAGGGTTGGTTGACCGCGAGCAAAGCGACAAGAGTCCAGGTAGAGTACCAGTATAGCAGGAGGCGGTAGTACGTCGTCGGCACCAGTGCCAAGTCAAGTGCCACAATTATTTGAAATCTTGGATTATAGGAGATGAGAGACTCGCATTTGAAAGGTACTCGAGCGGCGTACCAGGCGCAAAAAGTGTAGAGATTGAATTTGAGCGAAGGCTCGAGTGCGGATTGTCGGTGTTTATTGCCGAAGCCCTCATCTTCCGTCTCGACTCTTCTTGGCACTTCCTCGAGCCATGAACTTCGACCACGATGATATACCGCCGCTGGCAAAGGTAGACTCAGCATCTGTGCCCAGCGTTCCAGGCTTTGTCGATGGGAACGGATGCGTGGCTCTTCTGTCTCTCCTCCCTTGACTGACTCTTTGTTTTGCAGCCAACAGGAAGGGCATGCGCGACACTGCGAGTTTGAAGGCCATGCGCCGCGCCGAGGATGTTACGCTCCTTGAGGAGGAAATGCGGTGGGTCAAGCTCTGGGTGGACTATATGCAATCCAAGATCAAGAATGGGGCACTTCTCGAGGACGCAATGCGAAGGGTCGGGCACTACGTCGACTATATACACGCGCTGGGCGCCGCCGTGCCCCCCGTCTTTACTATTAGCTCAAAACTGTAGTCTTGTCTCTCGGGTCGCGTTTGGTATAAAAAAAATTGGTCTATTCCATTGCCTTCGGGCCTTGTTACATCAAGAAGCTAGTGATACTGCGCGACGGGGCGCGACGTAGGTCGCACGCAAGCGGCTATGAGGCGCGCTGGGGCCGGAAGCAGAAACGGTGGGCTGTAGCAAGACAGTGAGTGGCTTGAGGAACGGCAGAGCGATGAAAATTTTGTCACCTTGGCATATGCTCGGGCAAGCAGGGTTTCGAAGACAGAGTCTCGCAGTTGGTGCCGTTGACCGGATTGGAAATGAACAGCAGAAGAAGATCCTTGGTCGTTCCCGAGAGCCCAAGCGCGTTTGATGGGCTCTCCGTCCATGATTGTGCCCCGGTTGATAGCGAGGTGGACAGCGAGGTGGAAGTGGGGGCTGGGAAATAAGTCAGCGCGTTGGCAATGCCTTGTAGGGAACTGCAGCACAGTGGAAACTCCATGGTGGGCCCCATTGAGGGCAAAACCGGGTTGTCGAGAGAACCACACATCGAGGTTGGTGGGAGAAGACAAAACGACTATAGCCCTTCCCGATCAGGACGCTGAGTGAGGGTGCTGTTCGTGAAGAAAGAAAAAAGAAAACCGGCCTTCGCGTGCATGAAAAAAATGAGAACTGCTACGCACAATTCGGGATGAAGCTGAGGATTGCTAGCGTGCTCAGAAACGGGTGAAAAGCCAGCATCTCAAAAACCAAAACTGAATGCAGGGCAGAAAGCGACAGAGCTAAAGGCCGGGGAGACTTCGGATGCCAACAGGCGGATTGCTGGCTGCAAACCAAAGTATATCCGTGAGTTTGTGGCATGGAGATGAGGTAGGGGTGTAAGGGGAGGGGTGTGAGTTGTGCTTGCCGGTATGAAACAAACACAATGCAGAAAATCGGTGTACTCGTTGGTCTAGCCAGCTTTATGCAAGCCACAATCTTTAAGGCCGTGTCGAACCCTTCCTGTCCATATACGATTCCAGGGGGGCAGATGGGAGAAAGTGGCTGAGTGCACAAAACGACGACCGAAAGCAGTCCAAATACAGTATGTCACAAGGAGACGAAACCACTTCATTAAGAACGTGCACAAACCTTTTCACTTTTCAACCTGCCACCCTTCCACTATCATTCAGCTGTCCTCTGGTCGCCATAATGGGTCTATTGCAACTGTCTGGAACACTTCCGACGTGAACGAAGCCTTCAAAAACACGATATTCGAATTCGTGCCATCTCTGACCAAAACCAGAAAGTCGACCCCGCAGCGCGGAGGACATATTTTCGTATATCGGCGGCGACGTGAACGTCTTCAAGGACACAAGCCGTGCACTATGTTACATGCAAGGCCCATCGGGCTCATCTATTGGCCTGCGAGATCATCTAACTTCCGCGGGCACTTGAGGGCAGTAACATCGGTGCGTCTCTGCTTTTTGAAATAACATCGAAATGTATTCATTGTCTAGCTTGTTTCCCAGACAGTCTATCCTCTCTATCCTCTGTCTCCGACCTTGGGCGGGGTACTTAGCTTGTCACTTCCCGCCACGATTGAGATCACTTTTGGGATCCGACCAAACATTGCCACATCTCACTCTTGTTTTCTTACGGTCATAATGGCTCGAACAGCACGAAAGGCAAAGGGGAGGTGAGCGTTACCTTAACATCGTGATCTGCGAGTAGCTGATGACGCTTCCAGGCACAGCACCAAGATACAAGACCCCAGTGAAATGGAGGAGACTCGTTGTCGAGCCGCTAAACGTCGCGAGATAAGCCGACGTTACTACGAACGGTGTGTAAGCTTACCCTCGGGAACAACACTCCGTGGGCTGAAGACATTCCTCGAGGCATCCAGAGATCCGGGAGAAAAACCGAGCGAAGATGAGAGAGAAAAGGTCCGCCTTCTGGCACTTCTTCTGGCTCGTTTTCTGACCCGCATTTTCGTCACAGACAGTCTGTGAAGCTCTACCGACGCCAATGGGATCCTCCGAAGGAAGCGAGGGTTACAGCCAGCGATGGGTAAGTAAATGGCTCTGAGATTACTGCGCGTCGGTGGTTACTCATTATGGGATAGAGGCGACGATGTTTCAACGAATTATGGCGCCGCTCAGTCGGATGAAAGAAGCACCTCTCCAGCCACGGCAGTGGCCCACGCCGCGCTGACGACAATGTATCGCATGTCGACCATGTGAGTCAATTTTGGAGGCACTCTACAACATCGTCATTAATTATATTCTCAGCCTCCACGGCGCCCGCGTTCCGCTGAGCCTGGCGGAGATCGAGGATATCGAATCTTCCGGCTCAGAGGCCAGCGACGCATCCCCTACGGCAGAGGTGGTGGAGCGTCGGACACGGTTGGCAGCATTAAAAGCCACACAGAACGCCCGAATCTCCGCGGCGGCAGCGATGAACGGCAGGCCTGAGGCTGTCGCAGACGCCTGGATTGACAGGGAACGGGCGGCAAGGATGAAGATACATGTGGAGACAAGGTAAATCCCTCAACTTCGTTGCTTTCAAGGGTATTATTAATCATGGAGAACGTAGCCCTCCCGTAGAAGTCGTTCATGAATATCGCGCGTCCGCTGGGGTTGAGAACTGGCTGCGCCATCTGAGCGCAGAGTAATAGGAGCGTGTATATTGTGCTTGTTGATATTTAATACATATTTACTTGTTCAGAGGCATGGCGAGAAACGGCACTGAGTTAATGGTACGGATGTGTTACAAAGTGTATGGTACCATCCCCCACCGCCACATTCCACCGACGTTGAGCCTCCTGAAGGGAGTCCGCCGAATCATGCCTAGCACCAGAGAGGCCGACGGTGTTGAGGGCGCATTCGAGACTGTGAGGACGGTCACCAGACGCGCTGAACGGAGGTGGAGAAACATACTGCGAGAGATAGATGCCGGGTGTAATCCCGGCATAAACAATGTACCAGGTGCGGGTGTCAGAGGTAACTGGACCGTGGAGCGGGTTGTGTGTAAGATTGAGAAGTGGGGTAGGGACGGGCAAAGCTCCGATCGCCGATGAGGATGGTGGTGGGGCAGAAATCCCACGAAAGAGGTGTGGGTGGCGCGTGCGGACTCCGGTCCAGTTTCGCTCGCGCGCATAATCGAAGGCGGCTCCTGCGTCCGGGGTGGAAGGGTAACCTTGATACAGGGAGCCTGGAACTCCAGTAACCTGCACCTCGGCGCCTTCGGGTCCGTACCTTCAAACAGGGGTGAGCAGATGATATCGCACGGATGAGATACCTACCATTCGTCATAGACACCGGGGATGATACCGTAAAAAACTACGTACGCATTGTTCTTGGGGCGTTTTTTGGGGGACCGCACGAGGCTGCGAACGGTGGCCTGAGGGACGCCTTGAGTTAGGTGGGACGCTTCCGACCTGGAGAGGCGATGGTAAGTCAAAGTGTTGAGACAATTGCCCAAGTAATTCTTACCATTCCGTTGTGGTTCCCGAGCGCGTGGGTGAACGGAATTGGTACCGTCGCACTGGGCGCGGAGGCGTCACCGGGGCAGGAACGGGGTGACTCGATGGAGTTTGCGGCCGATTGCCGACTCGCAAGGTTGCATGCGTCCCACCAGAAATATTCAGGCTGGAAAGATTGGAGACAAGAGCATCGACTTGGTCATTGCCCTGCCGGATGTGGGGGTCCGAGACAGAGTAAGGAGGAGGTGGGCCGGGCATGGGGAAATAACAGAGGGTCGCCACAGTCAAAAGACCAGAGGAAAGTCGGGTTTATAAGCTCGTGCTTAACTCGTGCCGACGAAGAACTGTCGGTAGCTGTCCGGAATTGAGAGAAACGGGCTTCCGCGCAGAAGATCCGGAGAAAAAGGTGGGGCGAGAGGGTGCGAGACCCTGGATAAGTGCCGAGACCGAGATGGATGTAGATTGGATACGGTAGAGATGAGATGGATGCGTGGCGAGGAACGAATCAGAGGATCCGGTTAGGCGATGTGGTCATCCTTTTGCCGCCTTCTTTGATGCGAGACGACCGGTGCTGTCACTGCTGTGCAGAACGCGCGGCGAGATGCGACGTCGGCTGTCATTCTCCGAAGATCGCGATTTTGCAAGCCCATGCAGGGTAAATGAGGATTGATGGGGAGACTAGATTGGCAAGCAACGAGGATTTGAATTCGGACAGCGGGGGAGCGCATTTACACAGGACACAGCACAGGTAGACTAAGTACGACGATAGGCTGAGAGAATGGAGGAGGGATAAGCAGAAGGAAGGAAGAGAGTGGAATGCACATACCGTTACACGATCGCGACCAGGCCGCCGACGGGGAAGGCAAGCGCGTCGTTGAAAGCGCGAACGGCCTCGCTCTGGGAGTCGTAGCAGACGCGGAGGGAGTGAGAGACGCTAGTCACGGCGTGGTCGGCGACAGCACCACTGTTGGTGACGCCAATATACTTGCCCTTCGTGATAGCATACCACTTTTCGCCGCGGTCAGGGACGAGGGCGAGGGGTCCCTCGGGGACAACGCCGTACAAGGCGCCAGCAACCCAAGGAGCGGACATCTGGAGTCCGTTCTGCATAACGGCTGCGTAAGGCTGGTGAGCGACGTGAAGCGTGCAAAAAAAAATAACGACTGACGGGCAATCGCGGCAGCGTCCGGATTCTCCGCAATTGGGTTCTCCGCGTTGTGGCCATCGTCTTCATCCTCGTCCATGGCGTTGGCGGCGGTGCGGCCTTCATCTTCGATCTTGGCCTCGACTTTGGCCTCGACTTTGGCTGAAATAGGATGAATGTAATGAGAAATGAGAGAAGTTGGGGGAGGGGGAAGTGAGACGACATACGAACGAGGTCGGCCTGCGGCTCTTGCGCCGTAACTTGATCTGCAGTAGACTGTGTGAGGAACAAGGAAAGCCAGAAGGATGAACAACTTACCACTCTGCGACAGCGCGCTCGCTGCGGCAGCAGGAGAGGCTGCGGAAGCGACCAGGACGTTGGAGAATTGGGTCATCGTGGTGGGGAAAGAAGTAGTGGGAGGAGTAATAAATTGGAAGAGGGGGATTTTCGACGCGGTGGGAATCTGGGAAGGTTTTATATGAGAAATTGGGACTCCGCTGAAAGAAGATGATGGAGATTATGATGCGGGTAAACGCACGAGGTCAGGACTTGGACGGGGGCTGGACGGAGATATAGTTAAGTATTTGCAGAGATTTGGAGCACGCCGATTTGTTTACTGTAATTCCCAGGCACGTCCGTAACCACAGACCCTTCAAAAAGGAGCGGTCATCGAGAAGTAAGTACGTCGCTGTGTCGAGGAAGGAGGTTACTTACCATTGGTGTACAGATGGCTAAACGTCAACGAGCGCGAGTACCCAAGTCCAAACGCTGGAATCTCAAGATGTGGGCGGAGGGGGCGCGCGAATCTATCCTCACGCCGCATATCGAGCCATACGCTGACAGCATGGAACGGGGGTGGCGCTACGAGCGCGAATATTTCCAGCAGATCTGTAACGAGTTCCACACTCAAATCGACTGGCGCCTGGAGGATCACGAGGAGCCAGTATTGCCGTTGCCAAAGTTCGACCCGAATGCGCCGCTCCTAGAGCTTGAAAGATTGCCAGAAGCAGAGGAGGGACGTCGCCAAGCGAGGATGGACCTGCTAAACGCTGTGAGTGACATCGATCAGACAACGTGACCGTGACTAACTCGTCCCACTCACCTCAGCGCATTCGACGATGGTTCAAGTATCGTGTCAAGCGACTGCGCAAACACGTCCGGACTAAAATCAACTCTTCCAAAGACCCTTGGGCAGTTCTTTTGGCAAAACTTTCTGGAGTCACCACGCCGCCGAAGGCCCGTCAAGGCTTTCAGCAGTACATGCGCGAGATGTACGAAAAACCCGACAACGACATCGAGGCGCTGGTTAGAGAAAAGTGGGCAGCCACCCCCGCGGATGGGTCCAGTGTGGCGACTTCGGCACAGCCAAACGCTCCATTCCGTGCCAAGGTCGTGCGAGAGCTCTTTGCCGAATTGCCAAAGGCCGAGCAAGAGGAGTACAAGACGCGCGCGAGAGCCGAGGCGACGCTGGCTCGTGAAAAGTTCGACAAAGCTCTGAACTCCCCTCCTGGGAACAGCCCACACGCGCGGCAGACGTGAGTCTACCTTTTAGCGACATGAATCTTACTGAGGATGACTGTAGCGCTATCGACAATCTAGGAGCCTTTGTAGTGCCCATCCTACAAGGTATCTTCGATAGAACTGGTCTCCACTGCTGTCTGCTGCTCGGGGGCCCGATTCCCAAGTACGGCGGTGATCTTCGTACAATCCAGTCAGTATTCCCCATTCAAAAAGGTTGGCGATATTAACAATGCCTTAGTGTCTCATTTGGGCGAAACCGTACCGCTGCGCAAACGCATTTTCCGCAGTGGGACAAGTTGCACTTCAACAGCGGTGTCTTGGGACTGATGAAGGAGTATCTCGAGACGGTTTTCAGTAAGTGGAAAGGCAGATCTGCAGAGCATTCGGGGAGCTGATTGACTCGTAGATAAACAAGACAGCGCCGACGCGGCTTTGCCGACTGGCCTCGAAGGCGCCAAATTCACCATTGACCCGGAGGACACGGATTCCGACAGTTCTGTCGACTCGAACGATTCATCCTCCGAAGAGGAGGATTCCGACGACTCAGACGCGCCGGCGAAGAAGAAGAGTAAGCGGGCGGCGAAGCCGAAGCCGAAGGCAAAGACGTCTGCAGCAAAGGGCAAGGACAAGGACGTAGCCCCAGCGAAGACACCGCGCGATTTGGAAAATGAGCGGTTGGCCAACATCACGCGCGTAAAGTCGCTCTTACAGCCGGTGGTCGATGGATTTGCGGCAGACAAGGAGCAGTGGCGGAAAGACGACGCAGCGGCGAAGAAGGCAGCGCTTGGGAACAAGAAGACCGCCACCAAGAGGAAGGCGGGGGAAGGTAGTACGCAGCAGGAACAAGGCAGGAAGCATCGTCGTCTTGAGGATACAGCGGGTACGTATCATCAGGTCGGTGTGATGATCTTCTCACTGACACCGTCTGCTGCAGGAGGGTCCAGAGCAGACGAAAACACACCGCCAGCGGGCACGGCCGCAGGGACAACCCCGCCTGCTTCCCGTCCCGTGCCCTCGCTCCCGTTGCCCGCCTCGACCGCATTGCCTTTGCACCCCGGCGCTTCAAGCACGACGCCCCCGGGGCCGTCGCCCCTCCATAACGGCAGCGGCAGCGGCACCGCTACCACTTCCAGCGCACAGGATGTGCCGCCCCCGCCACGCAAGCCGCCAGGCCTCGCTGCCACTTCGACCGCGACGCCCGCACCCGCTAACAGCCACGGCATCGCTGCGTCGAGCGCGGGGGATGCCCCGGTGCCAGGCGCCGCTCTCGCTCCCGGCACGACGCCCGCGCCCGTTCACAGCGGCGGCACCGCATTGCCCGCCTCGACCACATCGGCTTTGCACCCCGGCGCTTCAAGCATGATGCCCCCGGGGCCGTCTCCCCTCAGCGCAGATCTGCAGCCGCCAAGCGCGTCGCCTGGCGGTGAAGGCACGGGCGCTCCTGCCGCCTCAACGACGCCCGCGCAAACCATAACGCCCGCTGACGACGCGGGCGGCGGGGTTCCTGCTCCAAGTGCTGCTGCGGCGGCTCATATGTCACGCCCATCGCCTCCGCCCTTCGCAAGCGACACCGCCGGCGACGCCATCGTGGCGCCTGCGCATCCAACGCCGTCTCCGCCACCAGCAGACGACCTGCCCGCTGCCGCTTCCAGCGCACCCCCGCCGCCATTTGAATTCGCTGACGACGCTCCCAATTGGCTGCGGGACAGCGTGCGGGTTCTGTCGCATGTCGATCTTGGATGCCACTACAGATCGCTGCTGGAGGCGTTGATCCGTGTGGAGGACAAGTTCGGCTACGACAAGAATCCCCCGAGTGGTGTGTCGTCGGATGACCGCCTGATGGAGGTTCAGCAGTGGATCAGAGCCGGGCGGGGAATCAGGCAGAAAAGCCCGTACAACGCCAAGATCAAAGACATAGGGGAGTACGGTGGAAGGTGGTGGACATGGTGGGATTCTTTGCAGCCAACGTGGCGCAAGCGCGGGGCGGACAAGGTCTGGGAGATCAGCGATGGATATTCGAAGGAGTGGGAGTGGGACCCGTTCTGGTTCCCTGGCCAGAACGGGTGCCTATGCATCGTGGCGAGCTTGTATTTCTGGGGTTCTTCAAGACTGGCTTTGGGAGGAACGGAGGTTTGGGACGAAACTAACCGCAAGAGTTGGGAGCGCGCGGTGGGTGATGTTGTATGGATTCTTGAGGGGCTGGAGCAGGCGCTTCCAGCGCGCAAGAGGAAGCGAGCGCGGGCTTGATATGGACTTACTTTTCTTTTCGACGGACGAGTACTTAACTTAGTACACCAATTACTTACCTTACCGTGCTTGTCTGCTACTTAGGTACTCTACTCTGTTATTGACATCGCCGAATTCGACTCAGAAAGAATCTGCAGTACGTTTGTTTTGTATTGCAAAGACACGAAGTGAGACTTAGAACAGATCAGGTATTTATGATGAGTGTGTAAGACCGCATTTCAAAAAGTGAGGGAAATGTGACTTCAAAAAAGGGGGCAGCTTGTACATTGATGTGCTCTAAAGCAGGGACAGCTAGGTATAGTGTAAGTAAGTACTGGAATTGACTGCAAATGGGCTGGAAAAAGGGATCGACTGGAATTGAAAGGTTCAGACTCGAGAGATAATGACGATCGGAAAAAACGTGAGAAAAGGGGATGAAGCGCGAGGGAATCAAGAGGGAATCAAGTCGACGGTGGATGGAGGCAGGGGGCGGGACGGTGGGGCAGGCCCGGCAGGGCGGAGAGAAGCGTAATAGCTACTCCGAGCCACTGACTGAGTCAGGAGAGGGGAATCATATTTAGAGAGTGGCGTACCGACGGAAAACACCCAATGAGACAACGGCGACAGGGCGATTGAAACGGTAGCGGAAAAGCAAAGGTCGGGGAGGCGAGGCGGGAGCGGGAACGAAAGCGGGCGCCGTCGGCGGGCGGGCGGCGGAGAGCAGAAGAGGCGCGCGAGGGCGCGAGGGCGTGGTTGAGAGCGGTAACGGAAAAGCAAAGCTCGGGGAGGCTCGAGGAGGCGAGGCGGGAAGGGGGAACGAAAGCGGCGCCGGCCGTCAGCGGGCCGGCGGCGGGGGCCGGGAAGAGGCGCGGGAGGGCGCGAGGATGGTCGAGAGAGAGGGCTTTTAGGGTATGTGGGAAGAGCGAACGGCTACGGGGCGGGTGGTGGCCAGCAGCGAGGAAGGAGGAGGAACAAGCACGTGGGCAACGGTCTATTTGGTGCTTTTCCTCCAGTGATGGCTAACATTTTGCAGGTTTCCGGGGACACAAATAAGGGTCAAATAACGGGCATTCCGAAGCCGAAAAATCGCCCGGCGCCCCTGCGGGGTGCAAAACAGGAAGACGCAGCCAGCCTCTGGCTACGTCCGGGACGTTTGGCATGTGAGCACGTGGCTAGGACCGTATGTTTTAGTGTATATACTACAGCTACGGCTCCTGGGGTATATTTCGGCCACTTCGTCAAAATGGTCGGACAAGTAACCCATGTCGTGAGTACGACGAACATAGGCGTCGATGTCGGCGGCTTGATCGGCCGCATGGATGTTGCCAGTGGGGGCGATCTCCTCGACATCAGGCGATATCCTGAAAAACGGATGTAGATCAGCGAAAGAACAGATTAGATGTCGTAGAACAAACTGACGAATGAGCGGCTTGGTGCCCACGGCCGACAACGGCGGCGCCTCTGCCAATCGGTTTGGGTTTGGGACGCTCGACGACGGGCGGAGTCAGCTGGCGACGAGACTGGACAAAAGTTCGTTAGCTGCTCAAGCAGAAGGTGCAGAAATGGGCGAGAGCTTACCGACGACGCTTGCGGCGGAGGGGTCTCTGCCACAGACGGAGAACGATGGCGGGCTTTCTTGGTAGGCGGCGGCGCTTCGTCCCCGCTAGACGCATAGCGCAGGCTGGCCAGAATACGAGGAAGTTCGAAATGCGAATCAGGCAACGAGGGGATGAAAGTCTGCAACACCTCGTTAGTAAAAAGCGAGAAAAGGGATCGAGGAGAGCATACCTCGATCTCAGCACGACGGTCGAGGTCCGGAGGAACGATATTGTACAGTGTGGGGAACGATTTCTTCCAGGCGAATTCGGGGTAGGCCTCCTTGGCCTCACGAACGGCGATCCAGATTGAGAGCAGGAAAGCTTCAATTTCGATGGGCCCAATATCTGTTTCCGCCCGGAACTTTTTCTGAAAAAGAGATCGTATGAGCACAGAGTAATAGTGAAAAGAGGAAGCGAGTGGCACTAACCATGACGCGTTCACAACCCTGGAAGATACCCTGGAGTTGGCCACAGGAACGACGGGGGACGGCTCCACTCTGGAGGAGAGGGATCATCGCCTTCACCTCGGAACAGACGAGCGGGGCCCATCGCGCCTTGGTCTGCGCAGCGCTGAAAGGTGGGTGGATGACGGGCTTGGGCGCCGCCTCCGCCTTCTTCTTGTTTTGCTTAGAGGGAGGCGTGACGGTGAAGCTACGCGCCGAAGCGGGACGCAAGTTGTAGTGAGGGCGTTGAGCCAGCGAGAACGAAAGTGGGGTGGTGGGAGTACGGAAGCAAGAGAGATTGGGCTGCGGAGACCCTGAACCCACGACATCAAAAGTTAGAAAGAAACTTTAGATGAATGAAAATGGAAGGGCACCTAGGCAATTGATTTGCTAAAAATATTTCCGCCTCAAGGCCACAAGAATTGATTTACCTAGGAACGACTCACACGCATTCAATTGCCGTTGATGCAGTCCTAGCAAGGTGCTTCTACCGAGAGGTCTGAAGGGTAGGCCTAGGGAAGAGAGACTCTCCTAGGGGAAGTGGTCAGAGGAGGGAGAGACAAGTCACGAATGCCCCTATGATGGCATGTGGCTGATCTTCAATTAGAATGTCGTAATATGATGAACTTCTTAACACGGAGGCAAATCTGGTCAATTGAGATAAGATTGCACTTATCTAGGATGCACACGGTTGAACTGAGTCGAGTCGGCTATGGGAAAGATCAGTCAGAAATTGGTTAAAGCAATAGGATGAAGTGGTTCAGATGTGGACGATGGGCAAAAATAAAACAAGTATCCGACGGGTGATATCAGCCCTAGGACCACTAAATATTGCGGCGAATGGCGCCTGCAAACAACCGGGGACGGTTGAGATTTAGTGAGGGGGAGATGAGACGGCCCAGAAACATGTATGGGCATACATCGTGTATTTTTGCGATTCTTAGGCATAACCAATGCTACTAAGGATACCAGGATGCACCCCTAGGCTAGTGTAATCAAGCCTAGGGTCCTCTACACGGTGATATAAAGGAGAATCAGAGTGAGATCCGAGCTGCTGGTTGTAAACGTCCAAGATGCGCAAGCTAGACTTACTACTAAGGATATATACCAAGCCCGGACTATCGAACGATGAACTTCTATTGCTACAAACGACCGAGACTGCATAGGCATGACTGACAGGGAATACTAGATGGCCCTAGGGCACAAGATATCGGTACTAGACGCTTGCTAGGCCAGAGCTGGGCTCGCTAGGAACGTTAAATACTTGTCAGGAAGTAGCCTAGGCTGGGCGTTGAACCCCCTAGGCCTCCGGACTTGAAACTGGAATGCACCCTAGACATCGAGGGAAGGGTCTAGGGCAGTGTAAAAGGAAGGTTGCTCACAGGATTCGAACCAACGAGGGTTCCAAGAGATCAGAAGAGTCAGGTGACAGACGCGTCGTGTCGACACTACAAATAGGGACAAAGCGTGGTTGAATTATGGGAATTACGAGCGCGGTCCCGGGCTGCCGCCTTGGCGTGCGCCCTGCCGGAGTAGAACATGTGGAATAATGCAGCGAGCAGGTCTTATAAACCAGCGAGCGGATATTACTCACCAGCGATCGAGGTCACGGTTTTGGCGGGTGCAGACCTGCCTTGCCTAGGACATTAGAAAGCACCGATGAGACCATGTGGAGAGCACGAGGAATAATCCAGCGAGGGGATATTATCAAGCATGCCGATCCAGGCACGTCCTAGGGCCGAGCGGCGGGTGCCTAGGGCATTTGGAAATATACCCAATCCAGCAAACTGATCACACCAAAAGCGATCGGCCGGCCAGACTTCACGACAACTCGACACGGCAGCCGTTTTCTTGGCTGCTGTATGACTCAAGACCTTATCTAGCTCGCTCATTTTCCTGTTATCTCCATATATTTCCTGTAAACTGTATATAAAGCTGCCTAGGAGCACCGCAAAAACCCAGTTCATTGCGACGAGATCCCCCAGACTTAGGTCGAAGGTTTCAATAAAGTCGGTGGTGTCCTCAGGTCGGCTTCGCGGAGATTCGTTCAATTTCTGTTTGTAGTTGCTCTATAAATTGGTGTTTGTGTGATAATTGATTGAGTTGTGATATAAATTCCACGTTGTCTGACCCGTAAGAAGGCATTCACGTACAAACGAGTCGCTGCAGCACTGGCATAAGCTCCAAGAGGATTGCCGTTGGGTTCTGAGTACTAGACGTGCTGCCTTGCCCCCGGATTCTTTCTGTTGTCTTTTGCATTGGTTGTAGGATTCCCAAACAAACGTTCTTTGGCCAGACGCTAGAGTCCACTGTTTAAGAAGGTCTT
Source organism: Mycena polygramma (assembly GCA_029449255.1). NCBI lineage: Eukaryota > Fungi > Basidiomycota > Agaricomycetes > Agaricales > Mycenaceae > Mycena > Mycena polygramma. The sequence continues at coordinate 479,682 of JARKID010000040.1, read as the reverse complement.
GCAGTGTTGGTTTCATAAAGTCCTCTGTTCCCTGGGTCATAAAGTTGACGCCTTGGACCTTGGCATCGATCCTAGGGCTTTAAAGTAAGCTCCTAGCGTTCAACCCGTCCCGGAAAAACACATATAAAACATTTGGTTCATTGCCTAGGCGAGGCATTTCACTCAGTTTATACTACTGGAAGTTCAGTACAAGATTGTAGACCCCACCCCAACGAGACTTTGTTGTGTTTAGTTCGATTCCAGCTGTCCGCATACTACGGAACGAACCCCGTCCCCGCAACTTTGGTGTGCGCTAATAGTATAAGTGTGTGTGTATGTGTGTGTGTGTGTGTGTGTGTGTGTGTGTGTGTGTGTGTATGTGTATATATGTGTGAGTGTTGGTTGGTTGGTTTTGTGTTCATTCACGAAGCTAAACTAGTTAGCATTCGTATACCCCATAGTCAAGCGCCCCGTTTCATCTGGAGCCCCACGCGGGGGTTCAGTTTCGAAACTTTTCGTAACAAAAAGTTTTTGGTTCCAAAAACTGGGGGGAGTGGGAAGTCTCAGGACTTTTAGACGGTTGCAGTTGAACGTGAAATATATCGATTGAGCCACAAACCTGTCAGACGAACAGTCAAACAGTTTGCAAAGTCGATCGCGCATTCCTAGGAGGGTACAGTCGTCTCTTATACCAGAGCCTGTAGCTTTTTCGGTTTCCGCAAAACCAAGGACAACATATACTTCGAAGAGGACTGCTGCAAGCATCTCTTCAGGTACTAGCGAGTTCCAAGTGGCGCAAGACAGCGTTTCAAGAGGGCGTGAGCAAGTTGCGTCAACATCGAAAGCGCGTCAGGCAGATCTAGAGCTTGATAGACAAAGAGGACCGTCCTTACCACCTTCACCCGAGCGTGGTAGATCACCCCCTTCTTTGGAACACCCGGAAGATAATCCGGGTCAGACTGAGGCACGCATCTCGAACCCGCAGCCTAGTCAGAACACAAATCCTGTGTTGAATAGTTCAATACAGCCCCCTGCGTCTATAACGGTCCAAACAACTGTCCTAGCGCATCCCGTACAGTCAAGTTCTGTGCAAAAACCTGTACAATTAAAACCCGTACAAAAGAAACTGCAATACAACATGTTGGGACCTGGAGCTATGGATGTTACCAAACTTCCGAAAGCTTGGGGCAAATATGAGTTGCAGTGGAACGGCAAATCGAGTGAACTGGAGTGGTATCTTGATGCTATTGAAGACGTTATTCGATCAGCCAAACCGGCGAATGATCAAGAGAAGAAGTGGCTCCTACTCCGATATGTGAAGCCAGAGATTAGACCCCAGTGGGAAGCTTTTGAAGCCATCGAGGAGAAATACTCGTACGAAGATCTCAAGGACGAGGTCCTGGACAATTATCCAGAGTGCAAGGATTCCGAGCATGGTTCCATAGCAGCCCTAGAGAAGTTTGTGGCCCAGACAGACAGAGTTACCGGTAAAAGCCTATCAAATCTGAAGAGCTATGTTCGAGGGTTTAAGGCTCAAGTTAACAAACTCTGGCCGGATCGCATAACGAACCGTGAAGTGTCGAAGCTCTTCATGGCAGGTTTGAGTGAGGGAATGGGCAGAGAAGTCCGCACCATGATGCGGGCGGCTCCCAAAGAAAGCCTAGGATCCTTCAAAGCTGCCAAAGCGCGATGGGAAGAGAACAAGGAAACTAAGGGTAAACCTTATTCGTTCGCTGCGCGAGAGAACGACGACCCTCATGACTGGCGGGATCTGATAGACGCGGCTACCAGGATAGTTGAAGAGGAAGCTTTTCAATACTATACTGCGTACAATGGAGGTCAGGAAGAGAAAGCGCACAAACGCACCGTGCTGATGCATGGGACTGATTCCTCACAAGATTCGGGCATTTTGAGCAAGCTAGTGGAGAAAATTTCGAGCATGGAGACTGCGTTGGAAAAATCAGTGGAAAACCATATGGAAAAAGCGATGGCACAGCACCTGGACAAGTTCAAAACCCCAGAATCATAAAGAAGTGGCAGAGCTGAAAGCGCAAGTGGAAGAGTTCAAGTCTAAACCTGCGCCTAGGCAAAATTATCAGCCAAACAACTTCAACAATAATGGTCCTAGGCCCGTTCGTGGAACAGGGTGTTTCTATTGCGATGAAGATGGTCATTACATTGGTGATTGTGTGAAGCGGCATGAAGATATTGACAAGGGTATCGTCAAGGTCGTGGACGGACGGACTATGTTCTTTGATAGCAAAAACATTCCGCGAGAGCCTAAACACAAAAGTCAGCGCGTCAAAGCACTTGAGTATTACTCTCACCGGTCGCTCAACCAAAATGTTCAGTTGGAGGATCCCTATGCTTACTATGGTGACGAAGAAGAGAATGCGTATGACTCTCGGGACGATGAGATTCGAACGTTGAAAGCCGAAAAATTGCAATTGAACCAGTTGTTGGCAGTTCCACAACCTTCAAAGCAAATTATGCGCAAACCTGAACCAAAACAAGATGAGTCAGGGGGGACGCAAGGCACGGCAACGAAGTCCATTGACCGGTTAACTTCACTCTTGGAGAGAACTGTGGATCAACTGGTGCAGACCAGGGCAAACAGAGGTTCCGCTGACGCTGAGGGCTCGGATTTTCAATGAAACCGAGGACGGGGGCAAAAACCCGTCACAAGCCCCCTGAGGACAACCAGCCAACGGGCGAAAAAGCTGATAAAAGCACAAAAACAATGGAAAAGTCCAATAAAAACCCACAAAAACAGAGCAATCAGAGTCAGCGAGCATTTGTAGAGATACCCTTGAGAGAGAAGCAGAAGAAAGTCCCGGACAAGCAGCCAACTGAGCCCGCTAGAGGGGATCTTGATGCTCCTAGGGAGGCATTAGAGTCGCCTAGGGCTGATAAGGAACCGCCTAGGAAGCCAGAAAAAGCGCTAGGAAAGGGCAACCCGAGTAGAACTTTGCCAAAAGTGACCGTAGAGGAAGTTGAGGATTCGGGAGAGGGCAATTCTCCTATCAACCCGGTAGAGGAGTTACCTTTTCGAAATGTCCCACCGATCGAGAGGGTGGAAGCATCCGAAGTTCTGCCTCGCAAGCCAGATGGGCCTGGGAAGTCTGTTGAGAAACGGGCAGAAGGGTCTAAAGCTTACAGAGTTACACCTAATGTTGATATAGAAGCGGCCACAAAAAGAGTGGTGCGAGATATTGAAAACACGACGGTTCAAGTAACTGTAGGCGATCTTTTGGCTGTCAGCAATGGCGCTCAACGGGGAATTGCAGCAAAGATGGGCAAGTCCAGACGTTCGAATTTTATTCAGAACATAGAAGACGACGTACTGGCAGAAAATGTTCAAAATTTTTCAGCCACAATGGTGCCGATGTTGGGGGGACCCAAAACAAAGCCCCTAGGCTCGAAGAATTTGAACGTACCTGATAGAGCGGCTCAGTACATGAGTCTGCCAGTTGATGCAATCTCGATTAACGATCTTGAGTTCGATGAGGCGCCTTGGGTGATGAACCAAGCAGTCGCGCATATGCCAGAGGGAGCGTACGTGTTGGAAGACCCTGTCACCCAATATTTGGATTCGTTGGCACCAGGCGAATTGCCTAGGATCATTTATGCCAGCTTACCTTCAGCGCACTTACGGTGTATCTTTCCAGTCATAAATGGAATGTTGCGTGTAGAGTCGATTCTGGATTCAGGATCACAGATCGTGTCAATGGTTGAATCAACGGCAGCGGAACTCAACGTACCTTGGGACCCAGATGTTCAGATTTTGATGCAGAGTGCGAATGGCCAGTTTGAAAAGACGCTAGGCCTAGCAAGAAACATACCTTTTCGGATGGAAAACATTGTGGTGTACCTGCAGATTCATATTTTGCGATCTGCACCGTATGAATGCCTCCTAGGGCGACCCTTTGATATCATTACGGAGAGTATTGTTTCAACTCTGGCGAACGGAGAGACTACCTTAACCATGAAACACCCTAGGACAGGTGCGCGCTTGACACTGCCTACCTATAAGCGTGGAACAAGGAAAGTCCTTCAAAAGGATAAACCGGTGAAAGAGACGGAAGAGGGCGAGTCAGAAAAACCCAGTCCAGACCAGGATTTTTGAGTCTGTTCGATGAACTCGAGGATGGGGGAGAACTTATGACAACCTGGGACTATAACGATAAGGGGGAACTGATTTGCACGGGTTATGGATCACCAAAAGAGGGTAGAAAGGCAACGAAAGCCGACCGAAGAATGGCGTACCTATGCGCATCTCAAGAGGCAGTAAAGGAGGATGAAAGTGCGGCACAGTTGTTGAATCAGTACATAGGAGACTTGGAAAAGGATCCTGGTATGGATGTCTTCGTATACAGTGAAGCAGACCCTCCAACACGGCGCCAGAGACGAGCAAAAGAGCCCCCAGTACCAGAGAAACGTCCAAAGAAGCCTATAGATGCGGGAAAAATGACCCGCAAAGTTATGTGGCTGATGAAAGACCAGTCTAGGGGGGGAGCGCCAGTCCTAGGGAAGCGAGTAAAAGCCACGACTTGGCCGAAGATGCCGGAGGTGCCGGAAGTTCCTAGGGAATCAGTTATTGATGCCTCCAAGGAAGAAGCGAAAGTTAAACCGCCGCTAGCCAAGGATAAACCCGAGGTGAAGGTACCCGAGAAACCGATTGTTGAAACAGAGAAGCCTGAAGTTGTAACTCCAGTAATGGATAGTGAGCCTGCAAAAGCTTCATTCCTAGGGAAAAAGTACAAACCAGTACCTCGAAGCGTTCGAGACAGGCATGCTCGCAGCACCTGACGTCTTCACCATAGGAACATCATTGTCCAGGTGAACCAGCCTCCCTGTACCGGCTAGGCATTCATGCATTTGTTCTGAACCTTCAACCAGGCTGCAGTTCAAGGTCTCAGAAATCCGCCAAGAGACCCTACACAACTCGCGTTCGAACTGGAAAGAGTTCTGTGGCTTCTTCAAGCATAGTCTCACCGTTCACCGCTGCATTTGGGAGGTTCGCGACCTGGAGACTCACATTGAGGTGCTCGAGTTCTTTGCGCTTTTCGGTCTTTGACCGAAACTTGCTTTTGCAGATATTAAAGGAAGCTCAACTAGGCGGAAATAATCTGAACCCGTTGGCGATGAGGGCGGTTTCTCTTCGTCGACGCTGCACTGGCAGATATCATGGGACCCATTCCTAGTGGACCAGTTGCTTATCTAGTTGCTATCAAACTGTTGTCTGTGTGCTGTTTGTCGAGGAATTGGAGGATGCTTTGTGTAGATCTGGACAAATAGACAATTGTAGACTTGGAGATTGTAAACTGGAGATTCTATTTGTTAGAATTTGCGTGGTCGTGGCCCCAGAAGGACTCCGGAAAGTCCGTCCCGAGCGCGAGAGTGGGTGCGGCTTCGCTGCGAAATGGTGCCACAACCGGTCTCAGCGCGTTGCATGCCAGAATTTGAGCTATGCAGTTGCTATGCAGCTAACAGAGCCCACTGGCAGCCTGCAGAGTAAAGTGTCGATCATTCACGATGTCGCCTTGCGTACGCTTAGGTACTCTCGCGGTGCAACATACAGCGGTAATAGTCGACCACGCGTTCATCTTGGAAAATTCAACATCCAACACGGATCATCCCGACTCCGCTATGTTCGGATCAGTGACGGCTCTTTTCCTTCTTTAATCTTTTCCTCTCTTTTCTTCTTCTTCGCGACTCCAGCGTACCCGGCGGCGGCGAGCGTTAGAATGCACCACAGTCTTGGTATCCCGGAACTTGTCGCGCTCATATTCGCGGAACTACAGTGCCCCTATCCTCACGAGAACCTCAGCCATCGAGATTTAGCGGCCCTGGCGAGGACTTGCAAAACCTTCCAGGAACCTGCCCTGGATCTCCTATGGCGGGAGCAGACGACACTCGCGAATGTGTTGAGATGTCTACCATCATATCTATGGCAAGAAAAGAAGCCCTTTGGCTGGTATTCGTGCCGTGAATTTGTGAGTTTCCACCGAGATTGTCGTGCATTCCTAAACATTCCAGCTTTGGTAGAGCATACTTGGTCCTATTCGGCCGGTGGATTGGAATGTACCCTTGTCGTACGCTTCTCGGATCCGGAAACTGACATTGTCCGACTCCAAATTCCATACTGCTGACATATTCGAAACAATCCGCTCCGGGCTTCCCTGCGACTACCTCTGCCCCAATCTTCAGAGACTGGTGTTCCAACTCAACACCGACTCTTTGTTCCCCTCCATTCACCTCTTTCTTGGCCCCAAGGTCGTAGACGTCTACATGTCGTCTCCCCCGTCTTCACGTATATCCTCACTGTCCGGTCTACCACTTCGCTGCCGGGACCTGAAAAGGTTATCCATGGTAACCTACTCCTGGCAGCACGATGACCTGCTACTCGCCACGGATTCGGAGATTGCATTGAGCCTGGAGCGAATCGAGGACCTCGACGTCGATAAACTTGATAGGGCAGCCATCGAGCATCTTTCCCGACTTCCTACCTTGCAATCACTGTCTTTGTATTCCCCGCACTCACGGCATTTTGAACCCTCCTCCCGTTGTCCGAGTCGAACTCTCGAGGATTCTCCGCGCCACCTCTTCCCCGTTCTCCGCGATCTCTGCTTTAGCGACACGACATTTGACTTCGTTCTCGAGTTCCTTGACATGTTGACCGACGGTCGTCTTGCTGGTGTGTATATTGGCACATCTGACGCCGTGGCAAAAACTGCGACAGGTCAACTGTATGCCGCGTTAGCGAGCCACTTGTCGCACACCGCTCTCCAAATCCTCAGTGTAAAGCGTGCACAAGATAGTGAAATCGATACGCCACCAGCAGGTACAATCACAAATTATGTGGTCGACAGACACAGTCTGCAAACACTGTTTTGTTTCGCGAATCTCACTGATCTCCACCTTCAACCACCTGTTGGATTTGACTTGAATGATGTTGTTGCATGGGAGATGGCACGCGCGTGGCCGAAGCTCACAACCCTCTGTCTGGATGCAGCCACAGATTTTCACTACCCGTCCAGCATCTCGATACACGGACTGCGCGCCTTCGCAAAGCACTGCGACGACTTGGCCTCCCTCTCCATTACCCTCGACGCTTCCACAGTTCCACTCGACGTTTCTTCCGAGAGCATCGCGCAATCCACCCTGACCTGTTTAAACATCGGCTTATCCCCGATCACAGATCCGCTCGCTGTCGCCCATGTCTTGTCTGAATTATTCCCGAACCTTGCCTGTGTCCATCACGACGGCGATTGGGTCTTGAGCCAGCACGAGATGCACGATGACGACCGTATGGCCGAAATGCGCATCGATGCCGCTCGTTGGAAGGAGGCGGAGGCCCGGCTTCCACGGGTTGTTGGAAAAAATGCGTAAATGAAGGGTTCCCAAGCTTACCTACAGCTCAGCGCTGTTGCCACTATCCTTCGACGTAGTTTGAGCCCACGCCGAGACTTGGTCTCGGTTCTGTGTCTTATTTGAATGCACGATTGGTGTTCTTGGTTTTGTGTCAGGATAGAACAGAAATCCGGCGGATCGCTCAGCAACAATCCCACCAGACTTCGATTGCGTATGTAGCTCGACTGCAGTGGAAATACGAGCTGCAGGAAAAATTAGAGATATTCGAACTGGGCTCCAGAATATCAGTTCAAGGAAGACGGCGCTTTTCAGGATGGGGAAAGAACTGGAAGGATGGCATAGAAAGGCAGATGGAAGGAATAGATGAAGGCGAGCATTGTCGCACGCCTTGAAAGCTACATACACTTTTACTGTGTTAGATTTCTTACGCTCAGCGCGGGAGGGGAGGCGCGTGGAGAAACTTGAAGTACAGTGTTGGGTACTACTTGTAGGGATTTTGGCGATGTCTTGCGCTTTCAGAATCGGAGCGAACCCAAGAACCACGTTTATTTCGGGCATCGCGGTCGGACAAATGTGATGCGGTGAATTTGCAGTTCGTCATTGAGAGCACTACCATTATTCAGCCGCCTCCTCTGTATGAAGGGCCGTTACCCAAGAAAACTTGGCATCCGGGCGATTCTCTGCGTGTGGAACTGATTCGGGCCAAAATCAACCAACGGACAGATAACAAGGATGATACCGCTCACCCCAAGACTGAGCGTCAACAGAGGCAGGACACACACTTATCCAGTCCGTCTTCGTTGGGGAGCTCAAGAATAAGGATGTCCCACACTCCGAGCAAAAGGAGCGAGTGAGACTGTTTCCACTGATCGTGTTGGTGTCGTGGTACTTGCGGACGAGCTCCTGGCCGTCGGTTATTGTAACCTTCTGGAACAAAAATGGGGTTGGAACAAAACTCCGATGTACAAGGCGCATAGTTGAAGTCAGAAACGTACATCTGGCCGAAAGAAAGCATTTGTCATGAAGGCGGAACCGGCAAACTTCTTGCAGTTGCTGCAATGGCACACAGCGTAGTAGAAAGGTTCGCCAACGACAGTGAAGCGTATCCTGCCGCAGAGACAGGATCCCACCCGCTGTTCGCTGGTGCTCATGGTGGCGAACGTCAAGGTGCGACTGATGATCAGTGATTTTGGTGTGAGTACAACATAATTACAGCTTATCCTGAACAAAAAATGTACCAAAGTCCTTGAAGGTGAGCTGCAGGAGGTGGGGGTACACGGGCTCCATGTCGGAGATTTGGCCGGTTGAGGAGAGCGAGAGCAGAAATATTGATCAGGCTGACAAAGCCAAACTAACCCTAACCCTTCAGTCTTCTTCTCCGTTCCTCGCCAGTGCATCTACTCATCCAGTCATTGCTCGCTCCTCTGCTGGCAGTAATCTCATGTTCTTTAACCGCGAATTGCCTCCAATGGATCCCTATACACCGCTACCAAAAGCACCTCGCGCAAGAGCTACAAGTCTAAGCTCAAACCATCCACAAAACGCTCTGGCAGCCCGCCTACGTTCTGCCTCTGTATCTTTCGTTCCCGAGCATCTCACGCACATGGAAAAGACATCAAAGCGACATACATACCACACGCTGCAATCGCCGGTCGTGCCCGGACATGGCACGAACGAAACGCGCGCAAGAGATCGCAATCTGCTCTCAATGCCTTCTACTAAAGCCTCTATTCCGTCCCCTGGTCATCCACGTCGATTGGAGAATTTGGATCCTCGGACTCTTCTGCGGGCTCTCAATACCCTGCTCGACCCCAAGACCCAGCGTGTTCCGGATTACCTTGACGTCGACCATCTCATGGCACTGTACGAACGGGATCTGATGGAACGAGAGCAGAGGGACGTGATCAAGCTCAAGACACGGACAGATCGCGCGCTTGGTAGCGCTGTGTGTAGTGGGCTGGGTCAGCCATTGTTTCTCGCATTTATTCCTCGTGCTGACTTGACATTGTAGCCATCTTTGGATCCTCTCTGCGTGAAGCCACCCTGCATGCATCCAACCCGACAGGACTCGGCGGCTATGAACACGACTTGCCCCTCGTCGTTTTTCGGTGTGTGAAAGAGTTGTGTCGGCACGGTTCGTGGGCACCACTTTGTGCGTTCTTTCAGTGCTAAATATCCTTCATGTAGGCTTCCGCAGCACGGTACCCAAGCCAGACCGCGAACGTCTTCTCGCCCTGATCAGTGCATTCGACTCGGAACCACAATTCGGGGAAACGACGTCGCTAAACTGTCCCTACAACCTCCCGGAAGTCTACGCTCTCCTGACGACATACCTCTTTGCGCTCCCCGAGCCCATCCTGAGCTCCGAGATGTTCGAGGCCATCTGGGCCTGGTGTGTTCTCCCCTCCCTTCGCAGCACCGACTTCTTGGAGGAAGAGAACCGCGTCCGTCGCCAAGCTCCCACCGACGCGGGGATCCACATCGCCCAGCTTCTCCTCCGCTTGCTCCCGCTGCCCAACTTCTCGCTCATCGTATACATGATGGGCTTCTTCCAGCGGCTCCCGCATATGGTCACTGAAGACGTGGGGACGGCGGTATTCGCGGGCAGAAGTGCCAAGCCGAACGTTTCCGACGGCCGGGCGGAGAGGGCAGAAACGATGCTGCGGTGGCTCCTTGACCGCTGGGACGCCATCTTCAACGAGCTCTTCCCGCCCCTTGAGACTGCCGCACCATACGAGGACCCGTTTCCAGCCGTACTGACGACAGCAGAATCCACGCCGAGAGTCGGGGCTTCGCGCGGTAAGCTCGTCCTGCCCGTAAGCCGTATAACACTGATATTGTATCATAGCGCCGTTCTCGCGGCTCCCCTCAGACGGCCTGTTTGAGAAGGCGATCGGGACCGAATCCGACGCGTCCAGCGTGTCGTCTTCCTGTGCCCGTGCGTGCGCTCCCGCTATCGTTTCGCATTCACTCATATCTCCTCATAGTCGGCGAGCGGCTCCTCGACGTCACGCTAGAGGATGCCCAACTCGAGACGACGCGGTGGGATCATCGCGGCTCCGACACCGCCTCCGTCGACTCGGGGTACCAGTCCCCGGAGGAAGACCACCACGCCCCGCCGTCCCCGCAGCCCCCAGAACCAGAACGCGAGCTGTCGCACGTCCAGGCGCTGCGGCGCATCAGCCTCCTGGAGCGGGAGCTCGAGCGCAGCGACATCGCCGTCGCGGAGGCCATCTCGGAGACGTTCAAGGCGCGGGAGCAGGTCAAGGCGCTTGAGGCGCGGCTGCGCGCGCCGCCGGAGCGGGACCAGCGGGCGGCGGACGACTGGCATGCGGTTCTGCAGGCGGACACGAACGCGCTGAAGATGCAGCTGGCGGAGGCGCAGAAGGAGCGCGATGCGGCGCTGCAGCTCGTGGAGGAGATCAAGCGGCTCATGACGGCGCGGGGTGTTCTCGTTAGTTAAATGTCCAGTAATCATTGGGGCTCCTGGGTGGTCTTCTCAATAATTTTTGAGGCTTTCTGTGCGGAACGGCGATGGTGCGGAGACGCTTACGTCCTTGACTTCAGTTTCTGTTTCGAGTCCGTCAATTGAACTCCTGGCAACCCCCGCATCGAAGCGCCGTCAAAGGTGCCAAGAACGCCAGGGGCACTGCCACCGACTGGAACTCTGTTCTTCCCTCCATGGTCGAGTGTACGATTTTCCACTTTTTTCGGCCAACCCTGCTTTGAGTGGAACCACAGAGGCACATACCTTCAAGCCATCTAAGCGCGGCTTGTGGACCACCGCCGCGAATGTGTTGTGAGAATGAAGTTTGGCTTGGCTAGCGCTTTCGGCAAACTTTCAATTCAATCTCTTTGATCGTATCCATTTTTTCAAGGCGTTTATCAGTGGAGGGGCAATGGTTCGTAACAGCTAGCCGTGTAAAGTATCGAGCAGGCGCTCACCCTCGCGCTCACCCTCACCCAAACCCCCATGTCGCGTGTGCCCACTTTTGAATATCCCATTACACGGAGCTTTCCAGGACGGTGGTTCGCGCCAGCCGCGTTCACTGGTGCTGTCGTCGCGCTTGTGCTACTGGCCACAATAAACGGTCCGTCCTCCGCGATAATATGTGGCGGAATCCTCACGGATTGTGTCTTTTAAAGCGGCTTCCGCGGGCTACGAAACTGTCACTGGATTCGATTCAGATTTCAACGTGACGCAAGTTCACTGGTTCAGTCGAATCGTTCCAGCGCTGGTACCGAAACCTGGAACGCTGTGCGATCCCCGTCTTCTGGGACTTGGCGACACAATCATCACCAACAATACGCTCTTTCAGTACACGGTTGCGTCGATCGACAAACCGAACGCAGGGAAGTCCGGCCTTGCATATAAGGGCTGGACCCTTGATAACTGCGATATCACATCACTCTACGTGAATGGAAACGCCGACACTTTTGTTATAGATTTCACAGCGCTCATTTCATGTCGGGCGGATGGCCTCCAAATCGCTCAAGGCAATAATTATCAAATCACGGCCCGCACGGATTGGTCCGAGTCGACGTTGGACGGAAAATACGGGTCCTTGTTGGGGGCACAGAGGGCAGCGAAAAATCGCCAAGCGGGGACGGTTAACGCAACAACCGACGCGCAGGGGACAGTTCTCGACGCGGTCTCGGCGCTCTCCAGCGTTGACTTCGCCACACGCATCCTCAGCTTGGACACGATCACAAACGGTTCCTTCCCCACCATCATCTCCTTCCAGGCCGATTTTCCGTGGTGCCCACCAGCCTTCGGGCGCGATGCGCCGTGCGCTCTTCAAGTCCCTCCGGTGAATATCACGAGCATATTCGAATACATCCCCAGCAAGGGCTCGCGACAGTTCGATTCCACTGAACCGCTGAGCGATTCCAACCAGCCATTAGTTACGAACGACACGTCCGCAATCATCTCGAACCTCGTTCAGAGCGCGTACGCCGCCGTGCGCTTCGACTTGGGCAATCCCAGCCCGAATAACTTCCTGCTCAACACCTCGATGATCCCCGAGATTATCAACGCGTCGTTTCCCCAGACGTTTCCAGGGCTGGCCAACGAGTCCTTGCTCTACACCGTTCTCGTTGGCGGCACAAACGCTGTCTCCCAGGAAGCCGCTTCGCACAACATACAGGGACTTCTGCCGCTAACGCTGCCCGGGCCCGCGGTTATCGACGGTGTGTACCTGTGTCGCTTCAAGAGGACAAAGTCGCCGGGTTCGGCGTTCCTTTCTGTCCTGGTCGGCACCCTCAGTATGTTTTCTTCCGCATGGGCGATTTTCCTCGGGGTGGCGGCCGGCCTGGTGAAGAGACGCCAGCCGTGGGGTCAGTAAATCGGTTCTTTGAACTTGCGAATGGACGCTGACGCACCCGCATGTATAGCAAACAAGTGTGTGGATCACGAAAGTTTTAACGATCCATACGAGGCTGCTCCGCAGAAGGATTCTTATCTGTAATTCATAACCATACAATTCGTGCGTGCAACACATAAATCTTGTAAAGTACAGGAGTCGTGGAACGCTCGTGCTTTCACCCCTATGTAAATATATTCAAGCTCGATAGACCGCTTTTGACAGACTGGGAATGTCTTTGGCGCTGCGCCTGTCCAGTAATCAGTTATATATGCAATAGCTATAGACCGTGATGCGAGACTTGAGCAAAAGCGACCGACTACCAAAATGTACGAAAATTACAACTCCATGTGCGAGAAAATCAAGGAGAGGCCGCCTCCAACGCTCCTGGTTTTCGAGCGATGAATACGATTCACAGGATCCTCCTCGGCAGATACCTCTGCTTCATTTTCGTCTGAATCCTCCTGAAATTCAGACGCAGCCGAGAACAAATCCGGTCGTCGTTTCCGAAACCACCCCATGCGTTGTCTGTTGAACTTCTCCCGCTCGCGGGCATGGTCCTCCCACATCCACTCGGTGCGCCAATCTACGGTGTGAAGTCGCATCGCGGATTGGGATCGTTTGAGAGGGGAGCGCACTGGTAATAGTTTTACAATACTAATCAATAATCACACCCGATTTGACATAGGCCAGGTACTCACCGTTGCTCCAGGAGACTGAAGAGGATGCAGACACTCTCTTAACGCCCACGCCGAACCGAGTCTGAAGCTCATCCAGTGCTGCAAATTGTTCACTGTTGAAAAACCTGACGCCCAGCCGGATATCCCAGATTTCAGATTGGTCGAGGCCGTAGAGCGTCCGCAGACCATCTGCCATCGGTGTGACGCCTTTCCGATCCAAAGACCAATATCGCCTGCACGGAAGAATCGCCCCATCGGCGCCGAGTTGTAAATTTTCCAGAAACAAATAAACGGTATCGGCGGCATCGACGCCTGGCAGTGGTTTGAAACGTCCATTTACGTGGGTTCCAACACTGATGCGGTTAACTGTTTACTATTAGTCAACGGAGACTCCCGTCCCGACTGCGCGTACCGAATCCGATTTGGGTGCTCTGAGTGCATCGTTGCAAGCAAAATTCGCGCAAGTCGGCTGGGGCCGTAGTCCAGTTCTCAAGCGCAGAAAGTAGCACGCTCCAATCATCGACGTTATCTCCATCGTCGCCAATGGTGTCTATGGACGCAAGTGCCCCCCATACACCCTTGTTTTGATGAAGCGCAAATCTATCAAATCCTGAGTACAATGCGGAGAAGACGCGACACAGAACAAGACAAACCGCGTCCATCCTGGTATGCCGTGGTAGATACCTGTCGTGGTATTATCATACCAGCTCCATTTGTACGATTTGTTTGCGTAAGACGGGAAGGGAAAGTGGTACCGCAGTTGAACCATGGATTCCCAAAATTTTCGTTCCGAGTTCTTCACAACCAGCTCGCCGAGGACTTTCGCGGTCTCCGGTTTGTTGGAGACAATGATTGTATCACCCGCACTTGCAACCATGATGGAATGAAATACGGCCAGAGCTATAGACCGGAATATAGGAGCTGAATTGCCATCAGGATTCCTGAACTTAGATTCGATCCACGAAATTGTGTTGTGGTCGATAGTGCTGGTGTATAGAGCATGAGGGTAGTGCCAGGTGTGTCCGCCGTCTGGAGCCTACTGGAAAGTCAGCCAATTATTGGGCAAAGAGAGGGGAGAACTCACGATCACCATCTGCAATCTCCTTTGCGTATTCATGAGCGTGAGCAGCCTAGACGTCGAAGGGGACGCGCAAGGGAAAACGACATGACTTGACCGGCCACCGATCCAGAAAATGGCATCAATGATAGGGAATGCGGTAGCGGCCTGTTTTTCAGAGATGAAAACGCGGCGAAGACTGGGCGTTGAGAACTCACGTTGTAATCCAAAAGCTGATGCTCTTTGAGCGAATATATAGATAATGTGTTGCAGCGAGGTACGTACGAAGCGATGCTTGGCTATTACCTTCTCCACGGGCGTGAGTGAGTCCCAGTAAAACGTGATATCATAAAGCTCTGTCAACGAGTTCAGCGCTTCCTATGACAATCATCCTACAGACGTACCATTGTGAGGAATGGAACCCAAATGGATATCGAGCTGAGAACTGACAAAAAGCTGAAGGGATTGTAACGGGGGACCATTCCGCTTCTCTCTCAAGAAACGCTGTATCGCCATGAACATCAGAGGTGTGCACTCCATGCACGAGAAGACAACGACTAACCACTGGTACCACGAGTGATCTAGTTTGCGCATCGAAATCTGTGTCGAAAGAAGCGGTGGTGCCAGAGAGTGACTCGTCTGTGTGGGCTGGAAGGATGGCGCGGATCGTAGACAACATGAGTGGCGGATGAGAGTAACATCGGAACACCGCCAGCCTTGGTCTCCGAGACACTGCCATCGGATTAGTCCGAAATCTCCGGTGTTTCCGGGCTTGAACCGTGGGAATTAGAATCAATGACAACCAGCTTGGCCGTCAGTTTCATCCTGTGTATCCCGGAGAGGGCTGAAAAATGTTTAAAAAATGTCCAATCGGGACCTTGGGCGATATTTGATTTTTGAATGTGGACGGGGTCAAAGATCGAGTCTCGTATCCGAACGCCTTCGATACAAGATACCAAGGCAACATCAGCTCTAGACAAACGAGCTTCAGTGTGACCTTACTCGATGTTGGGAACATAGGCAGGATTGCAGGTCCCGGAGTGGATCGTAAAGCTTTACCCAACACGAGCGAGATCTGAGATTCTTATAGTACAAGCGCACGTTCGACGTCGGAGTGTGAATAACTTAGCGACGAATTTAAAGCGAGATACGCGTACAAGACAGTTATCTCAACAGGCGTGGATGTGGCAAGAAATGGAACGCTTCATGACTAATGCATTCTCGTCTGAAAATTCGGATATCACCTATTTTTGAAGCATGGTTTCGACCTGTTTCCAACGATCGGCGGTGATTCGAATTCCGGCCATTTCGTCATCGTCGTCGTCTTCCTCGTCATACAAAAAGAGCCACTCGCCGTGCCAGATTTTCGCGAGGTTCGGGAACAACCCAGCCATGAATTGGGCCACGGGAAGTGGGTCGGTTATTGGGGATGCGTTGGTGTCCAGCGAGGTAAGAGAGCGCTGCGAGATGCTCTCCGGCAGATTATTGGTTGGGACTGTGGAAGCGTCGAAGCTGATGCTGAGGTTTTCGCCACAGTGTTTCGCAAATGCGCGTAGGCCGTGGAGAGACATGCTAGATGGATGATACAACTTTGTAGCCGCACCCAAATGAAGTGATTTGATTTTCGGCCATGCTCTGGCCATATCCCAAGCCGTGGAGTCGTCTATATCGAACCCAACAGGCGGTGCAAGGTTCAGTTGGGTGAGATTTGTGAAGCAAAAGAGCGCCGCAAGGATAACCCCGTCAATCACATAGTCAGCGATTACATCCAACGACGGTGGTTTCGGTGTGGAATAAGAGCTCGGAAGTTCAATCTCGAGGGTCTGGAGAGCGCTGTGCGACAAGCGGCTCGCCAAATGGGAGTAAAGTTGGCCCATGGTGAGTTTCGTCGCCGAAACCACGGTGCCGACGTTGAAGATCTCCAAACAGCAATGGGACACGAGACTGAGGAATTCGATCGCCAAGTCAATTGTTGTGTGATCAAGATAAACCTCGCGGAGAGTGGGGAATGGATAGTGTTGGGGATCTAGCGTGAAGGGACCGTCGCGCAAACGGCGTGACTCGGGGAAACGCAACGTTTCCAGCGCCAGGAATCTCAGACTAGGAAATTGGGAAAGATGGTTCAGCGATGCCGGATCGAGCCCGAGGGTTTCGAGACACAATGATCCCAGACTAGGCAGCTGCGAAAGATATTCCAGCGACGCCCGATCGAGTCGCTTCAGGGAAAGGTCTTCGATTCGCTCCAGACTCGATATGATCTTCGATACCGTGGAGCATAACACAGTTTAATTATCGACTAGAGAGAGTTCCTTGAGCTGGTGGTATCGAAGAGCAAGATCGAGTAGTAACGGTATATGTGTTGTAGGAACAGAAATGGTGGCGTTTACGATTTTAGGCCCAAGAAAGAGACGGATGTAGGGGAACAGGATGTGGTTGTCCCTAAAAGTCCACGTTATGCTTGTGAGATTGGGACACAGATAGTCGCGAGGAAGACCGGAGTTGATCCTATGGAACACATCGTCCAACGCGGAGAATTTGAGGCTTTCGTCCCATGAGTCTAATTTCAGCGTATGAATTCGAAGCGCATATGACAACGGTATACTCCAGTCCCTTGTATGAATGGGGCCAATTAGGTGCTAGAAAGTATATGAGAACAGCGGCTGTGAAGCATGAAGCAGCAACGCACCAAGACACGGCGGACATAAACGGGATGCGCATCCTCTCTCCATAGATGTGAAGGCAAACATTTCAGCAAGTTTGAGAGTGTCCCTTGCTCACGCCACAATAAACGCAGAGCAGGATCTAGGAAAGTTCTGCAGGATCTCGCAAGGGCAGCGAAATCTCGGTGGCCGAGAGCCTGATTAGGATAAGGGCATTGCAGTTCCGCGAAGATGAGGTCGACAAGTTCAGGAATATTGAGGCAGCGGTGCATTCCTGTGCGCTCGGAGTCTCAATGGTGGCCGTTGTGAAAGAGTCGGTCCGGGAATTGCCGCTTGCGCCGAGATACGCCTGCCGAGCCTAAGAAATCTAACACAGTAAAGTAGCTTTCCAGGTGTGTCACGAGGCTCGCCTTCATCTATTCCTTCCATATGCCTTTCTTAGTTTCGATGCAATCCTTCCGGGTCTCTCCCCATCCTGTCGTCCTCCAGAAGCGCCTTCTTCTTTGTAGAGCGAGAAAGCTGCGTTCCTGACAGCGTTGAGATTCTGGAGCCCAGTTCCAAAGTCTCTGCAGATTGCATTTCCACTGCAGTCGAGTTACATACTCAATCGAAGTCTGGTGGGATTATTGCTGAGCGATCCGGCGGATTTCTGTTGAATCTGTTCCGAATATAGCAACTTGAAGGCACTAACTCAGAACCAAGAACACCAATCGTGGATTCAATTAGGACACAGAACCGAGACCAAATCTCGTAGGCGTGGGGATCAAACTACGTCGAAGGATAGTGGCAACACTGAGCTGTAGGTAAGCTTGGGAATTGGGAATCCTTCATTTACAATTTTTTTCAACAACTCGTGGAAGTCGCGCCTCCGCCTCCTTCCAACGAGCAGCATCGATGCGCATTTCGGCCATACGGTCGTCATCGTGCATCTCGTGCTGGCTCAAGACCCAATCGCCGTCGTGATGGACACCGGCAAGGTTCGGGAATAATCCAGACAAGACTTGCGCGACAGCGAGCGGATCTGTGATCGGGGATAAGCGAGTATATACAAAATACGGAGAGCGTCGGATCCGCTGGGATCAATTCTCTGGAGAGACTCTCTAGAGACATCAATCAGTGCGTGTAGAATTGATGGATGGTGGAATTGATGCGCACTTCCGGGACGTCGTTGACAAGCCAGGACACACAGTGATCGCAATTGAATCTTGACTGGAACGGGCTACCTACCTCACTGTCACCCACAGAAAAATTGGACAAGCTAGCCACATTACCTGGGGCCTGTCTCACTTATTTTTTGGCGCGTCTTGAGATAGTATACAGGAAAAAATGAGAGACGTACATACTTCACCGTGATCAAAATCGCTTTGAGACATGCTAAACATTGGACAGGCAGCGTAAAAATCTGGAATATGTTCGGGACTATATTTCCCTCCAATGTGGGCTAATACCTGCCCGCAAAAGAATGCATCTTGGGGAAAGAGCCTCCCAAATTCCAATAACATTGGAGGACTGGTCTCGGGCCGAGCGTCGGCACACATCCGTGATTCGGCCACTACGCGTCTACGCGAACTCCAATTTGGCTGCCGGAGTCCACCGGGGATAACATTCTCTGGAGAGGATTCTCTCCCAGCGGATTCGATCTTCTGGCGAAGTCTATTGAAGGGCTGCGCATTACGAAACTTGGGACGTTTTCATTCATTCTCTGACTCACGACCTCTTTGAGTCTCTCAATCTCCCGCCGAGGGTAGCGCGCGACAATGTAAGCGCTTGTCTTGGACTTCCTACCCCATATGCTTACATGTCTTTCCTCTATACGCGCACTGGTTAAGGGGATTTCGGGCGCTGGCTGTGGGCTGACTATGCGGTGTGAAGCTGAGGAAGCAATATGTCAGCCAACTCCAAACCGACTCTCGAATCTTGCTGGGCTCGTTCATCGCAGAGTTTCATTCAAATGACACTTGACGCTCAGTCTCTGGTAAGATCTATCGTCCGGCCCCCGTCAGCCTCTCCCTCGCGGCACCTCTCTTGGAACTAGCAGATTTACCAGATTAAACCTCTTGATCTCCGTCCTCCTCTATCCACGATAGGTAAAGCGGATCCTCCCTCATCCGGATCGGCACCGATGCTCCCTCGGGGGTCCCAATTCGCTTTCATCCGACGAAGATCAGGAAGTCGTGGCAGCGGCTATACTCGGGCTTTCATCAACGGTGTATGCAAAGCTGGCAACAGCCTCGACGAACTTACAATGTTGTTTCGCTCTACCAGAATGCGCGACGGATGGGCCATGTCGGTCTTACCGGAGTGCAAGCGGAATTATTGCTGGAAGCGATTGATTCCTAATGTTGAACTGAATTGGTGCTTCCAAAGCGCCTTAAGCGCCTTACTGTACGATTATATTTCCCCGCGATTATGGTAGTATGGTTCCTCTATTTTTTACCTGCGCAGCTTTGACTCACTGGATATTGCTGGCCCGCTGGTCACCGATCTCCACTCTCCTCTTGTCCCCGTTCCGTCCCGTTGCGTAGAAGCGAGCAACACTCGGACGGTTGCCCTACTTCCTCACTGTCTCTCGCCAGGAAGTCTCGCCACAGGAAGCGACTATATCAGGCCGGTTTCAGTATTACGCGACCGTGTACCACCCGGCTCATCTCACCTGGTCGCGAAGTCGGACAGATATTTTGACCGGATCACCCCTCACATGAACTCCGGCATCACCTCTCTGGGCTTTCTGTATTGCACAACGACCACTAACGGCAGAGCGCCAGGTCGCAGATATTTTGACCGGATCACCTCTGAGTCCTCACTTGAACTCCGGCATCACCTCTCTGGGCTTTCTGTATTGCACCACGAACACTAACGGCAGAGTGCTAGCAAAGCGGATCACCGCTTCATTTTTTGAGTCTCGGGAGACTCACGGGCGCATGCACGCATAAATACTGGCGTGGTTGGACATACTAGCAAACAGAGACGACTCTTATTTCGTACGTAAACCTAATGCCCCCCGTCTCTGGAACGCCCATCGTCGCCTCGGTGCTCCCGACCACCGTCACAAGCGAGGCGCTGTCCGTTTCCCGTTACAGCCAGGCCTTTTCTCCCAATGATATGCTCGCCGTTAACGAAACACCGTTCTCCATCGTCGCCCCGGCACTCGCAAAAGATATATCGATCAAAGCTCTAGCTGTGATCACCATCTTCGTGGTCATCCTGAACGTAGTCCACTACGCCTCTCCGACGCGCCTAACGGACATTCTCGTCGACGCTATATCTAAGGCGGAAACAGCATGTGTCGAAGCGTTTCGCGCAGGACACCTCTCGCGTTCACAGAAGGCCAAATTTGAGAAGTGCGTCTGCTTTTTATTCACTGCCATCTTCTCGCTGAATGGTGGCCCAGCCTGAAGCGGGAAGTCTCTGTCATCAGGCGGGAGACGCTACACAACTCCCGGTCATACTGGAGATTGTTATGGGGATTTATGAAAGGTCGGACCTTCACCGTACTTCTCTGCATCTGGAAAGTGCGCAACTTCGAGACTGAACTCGAGGTAATTTCTCTTGTTTTGCAAGACCGAGAGGCGGCTGGTTGACTGAGTCTTCGACCACAGATACAGAAGGAAGCTCGAGCGGTTCGAATCCCCTGAATGTTTCGCCGCCACTGGCTGGAGTTGAAACGTCTACACGAAATTGTTGGAGGAATATTGGTCACTTTTCGAGGGTTTAATCACGTACTTTCCTTATAGAATCTTGAATGTATACCATACTCCGCGAGGCGATGTGGGTGTGCGTGGAGCTTTTCTGAGATGTCGTTCGCACTTCGTCTCCAATCGGATTTCTTTTGTATACGCCCCAGAAAAACACGGAAAGCCAAGAAGTCGTGCAGGTCAAGTGCAATAGAAAAGACAGAAGTAGGAAGAAGGAATAAGTACTCACTCTCCAACCCAGAGTAGATGCTGTTCGACCGCGCGACGCACCGCTCAGTGGCGCGCTCGTCGTCGCTTCCTTGTTCTTCAACTTGAAGTTATTTCGTTATTCCTGCTTTCCTGGATGTTCGTTCTGCCCCGCCTGTCCCTAATACATGGCGGCGGTCGAACTCCTGCCGCAGGAACAGAAGGCGAAGAACAAGCGGGGTAAGCAGTCGCAGGAGAGAGCATACACGCGTCAGATCGCATTCTTGTCCGACCAGTCTCAGGGATCGAGTAAGAACAACGCAAGAGCCAATTTGAGATGACAGTTGGTCCAGTCCGTCACCCAAAGAATCGCGACGGCCAGGTTGAAGAAATTGTTGCGTAGATCCAGCGCAAAGGGAAATGCTCCAATACTAGATTCGACAGAAGTTGGTCTCACATGGAAAGAGAACCTGGGAATCGAGAGACCGAGAATCAAGAAAGGTCGAGCACGGTGAAATCAGGCACCCAACAGGCACCCCGCTTTGTGCGACATGCAAGAAACTCGCGAGGACGGCGATAGCAAACCGATAGTTAGTCAGCCCTACCTACATAAAACGATGAACACATTGGCAAGGAAGAGTCGGAAGGACGCTCTGGATGAAGCTCAGTTGGAAGCAAAGAGAACCGACTCGGAATCATTTCATCGATCTGCAAATTTTGAAATTCGGCACCAGGAAATGAGCGCCGGGGTCGTCTTTACTTCCCGGTTCAGAGTCGCAGCCAAGGAGAGGAGACCCAGGCACTGAGTGAACGCCGATAAGCCTTGCCATGATAGTTGAGAGCAAGAGGGTCCCTCGCCGACAGCGTGCGACCTTGGAATTTGTGCACGTGCCAGCGCGCCTTTCTCGGCGCCCGACTAGCTGCCCGACTCGCCGGGTCCTCGCTGCTGCAGGACTCCCCGTCCTACCGCAGACCTCCAAAACAAGCCCCTCTGCGCTGGGTCAACGGAACAGCCAATAACAGCTTCCTCTTCCCCCGTCACAATAATCCCCGCAGCAAAAACAGGCGGCCCCCAACAGCCGCCGTATGTTGGCCGTATGGCCAGCCATACACCCACGAGCCTCATCCGTGCCAGCCCCCGCCGCCGCAGGGTAGCGTAGGCGGGCCGTACTCCGCGCGCAGCCAGCAGGCGCTGCTGTACCCGTTCCTACCACCCGGTCCGGCCTGTCCCACCGCAGGCGTACAACGAGTCGTCGCCCATCATCATGTCGGCGGTCATGGGTGCGCTGCACAAGCCGGAGTCGCCGCCGCGCCATCATAGAGGCCGCGAACGGGATCGGGATCGGGACCAGCGTGAGCGCGAAGGGGACGGGACAGAGACCGCGACCCGCGCGACTTCGCCCCGCACTCGCCGCACCTTTCGCTCGCGTAACAGAATTAGCCGCTCCCGCCCCGCCGACGCTTCCGCTCCCGCGCGAGCCACCCGAGCGCGTCTTCCGCGCGAAGCGTACCACCTCTTTGGGCAGCTCGCCTCCCCGCGCGCGCTGTTCTCGTTGCATTCCTGCCCGGACCCAATTCTCCTCAACTCTCACTCACTCCACCTTCTTCCGTCTGAACGGCTAATTCGATCAAACTTGGACTCTGCACTCCCTCAACAAGTATAGTATCCTCCCCATCTGCAGAGCTAGACGACCCGAACCTCCTTGCGCTCGAGACGCGCGACGCTGCTCTTCCCCGCGCGCGGGGGAATGCGGGGGGGAGTGCGCATGAGCCTGCGCGCGACCGCGACCGCGAACGCGAGTGGTATCATGGTATGTATCCGAAGCTGACTCCGAATATCGCCACCAGTTCCAAGGCCGACCGAGACGCGAGTCTTGGCGTTGCGAACGTGAAGGTACGTATACAGGCGCAGGTACGTGTGTAGCGCCCCCGCGCGCCCCTCGAGCAGGGTGAGATCGACTTAGAGGATACCTCGGGACCTGCGGACGCTCCCGTGGCTAACGTCCTGCTGGCCAAACCCTGCCGGTCGAACGCGATTGTTTTGGTGAGGAACGTGCTCTCCCAAGTAAAGTCATAACCACGATTTCTTTTGCAGGATTACGCTCCCAGCGAGGTCGGTTTTCCTCCGTCCTCCAGGAATCTGACTCAACCTGCACTGACAGAACCTATATGTTTCGATTAAACATCTGTTTGTTGTCGAATCGTATTTTGGGTGGAAAACCACTGTCGTTCGAGAAACGATGAAGTTCGATGCATCTCTCGTGTACGAAGGGGAGCGAGAGTTGACAAGACTTTGCCAGGTGCGCAACAGAAGACTGTCTGAATATTGTCTGTGCAACAACAAGCGAATTAATAGTTTGACGCTCGCCGCGGACAGCTGAGCTTGGTACGTTCTATTTTGAACCGTGGGAAAGCTTTCAAATCTCAGCTTTCCATCGCTTTCGTCCTCGGAGATGGGTACATCGGTTTGGGAGGTTCGGTCGATATACACGTACCTATCGAATCCCGGTCTACAATTTCGTGTTTTTATCAGGTCCAGACGAACAACAGGGACGAGTCAAAGATTTCAACGAAGCCGAAAAGGAAAGTTACGACACGAAGAGGTTAGAGCCATCATGGCACATACAGCAATTCAGTATCAACCGAGAAGTACGGAAACTAGGTGACTAAGCATAGGTCCCACGACGCCCGGCACAGCGCCGACGGAGGGAAACCGCTCTCATCGCCAGGGGATTCGAATTCTCCCCGCGCAATTGAGCTTCCTTCAGTATCTTCGAAAGCAAATTCCAGTTACATAAGATTCCGAAGTGGCAGAATATAAAATGTACCTCGATGTGAGTCTCAAGGTCGCGAACCTCCCGGATGTAGTGAAAGATGGTAATACTTCGACCCTGGAAGAAGCCGCAGACCTCCTTCCAGTTAGACCGGGAGTTTTCCAAAGTCTCATCGCGGATTTTCGAGACCTTCAGCTGCAGGCTGATGGAGGATTCAGAAGAAAGTCATGGTGGAGAAGATGGAGTGCCAACTTACCTGGACAACAGCGGTCCTATGCAGACAACGTCCGATGCACCGAGTAGACCTGTCTCAAGCCCTTCGAAGTATGTGTTCTCGGTAACGGTGATGGCGTCGATCAAAACGCGCGTGAGGCGCACTGGCGATACGCAATGGCGGAGGAGAACAACCACAAAGCAAGATGTGAGGACAACGATCACTGCTGTTGTGCCGCTTGCTGGTATCGTGGATAAAAGCGTCGAGAGGGATGCTTCAGAGATATTTGACATTCTTGTTGAGCTGAAGTGTTAGGGACGATCTTGTTCTTAGGGAGGGGCTACGTAGCAGACAGGTGCCATTTTATACTGCTGACGATGGCCTGGCAATTCGACCAGCCAGAAAAAGCCCGAAATTACCTCTTTGGTGGCGTCGTGGCGGTGCGAGGAGATCTCCGGCCGTGAGCGGGAACAGAATATAACCGGAAGCAGTGCGTCTGTATTGGAAAGGCTGTCATGAACACCAAATTGGGATGTCATAAACACTAAACTCACTACTTGTTTGTTATTACCGCGTCCGCGTCAAATAATCGAGCTTGCGAAGAACTCTGCAGACCCCAGTCATTAGTCGAACAATGTTGCCCCCGAATGTCATGTTTCCGCGGGGCTGATTCAACCAATGAAGGAGGGTGACCATTCGGGCCTGAATAAATAAGCTGCAACAGTTATTGGCAAGTTAAAATCACCAGCAGGGTTTTCTAGAGGAGGGTCCAATGCTAAATGCACAGTCGGGCGACGAGTGCGCCCGCATTAGCGCCTTTTTTTTGCCCTATTCCGCCTGAGGCGTCGGGCATGTGTACCATATGCGCCACACTATGTACGGAGCAAGATAGCACACCGAGTATGCGAGCGTCCGGGCCGTGCGACATAACTGATAAAACGCAAGTGGGTCGATCCCCCCAGTCTAAGCGGGGAATTTCAAGCTGGGAAGCCAACTAGTCAAATGATGTCGGCGAGGCACACGAATATCATGCATGCTGTGGAGTTTACGCGCAGAGGTTGAACCGTGCGGGATACACAGTGAAGGCGTAAATACTTATACTCTGGCGCCGGCGCCGCTCGGCACGCAACGACAGGGAACCACATATTTAGTTTTCAGGAGACGGATTGATCTCAAGTAAACATAAAGTAGACGTCCCCGCTGCGAACTGGGGTTCAAAGAACAGGGAACAACTTTATTATTTTGAACTTTATTTTGAACCGTGGGAAGTTTGTGATCTTAATTTTTGTATCACAGAAGAGCTGAATTTCTCCACCTCGTGCCGCTCATGTGTACAGTCATGGTCGTGCGCATGGCTGTGTTTCCTCAAAAACGGAGGTGCATTCATGTCGCTGATAATGATCATTTATGCGAAGCGCCCGAGCGCCACACGACCAAAAATATATGGTGGACAACAATGTCCGTATCGATGATGTAGTCTCCCGTAGTCAGACTCAATAACGTAAAAATTAAGACAGTCGACATTTTAGCTTGTATCGATGATGTCGATGTCGCGTCTCCGATTTTCGGGTCTACATATGTATATGTTTAGATTTCTCTGGTTTACAGACGTGAAATAACGGAAAGACGACGTTTATAATTCGAAAGCAGAATCAAAGCAGAGAAAGAAAGGAAGAAAATTAGTAGTCGATGATATCCGATGGACACATTCGAAGGAAGTCAGACTAGTCGGTTTTCCTTCTCTATCCGTGGTTCGAAGTTTAGTCAACTAGCCGCCTCAGTCATGCAAACCAAAATGATTACCTTGAGCTCAGTCTCGAAGTCACGTACCTTCCAGATGCATAGCAGCACAGTGAAGGTCCGGCCCTTCGGAAACCTTCACAGTGATTTCCAGTATGACTGGGAGTTGCGTAGGGTCTCGACCTTTATAACAGAGACATCGTGCTTCAAGCTAGGGCCGCGGCTGAGCATAGCTGGGAGGAAACTGAAAGTAAGCGCACATTTTAAACCTGCGCTTTTGGGAACACGAGATCTGGCCTGCTTCGAGCGCTTCGTCGTGTGTAGTTTTCGCCTTGGACATGTCGTCCGCGAGGATGTCTGTGAGGCGCGCCGGAGAGGCATAGTGGACGACGAGGGGGATGGACAGGAAGACGGTCACCACAACCAGATCTCTGATGGAGATGTCTTTTGCGAGGGCAGAGGTGACAATGGAGAAGGGTGTTTCGTGACCGGTGGGCATCTTATTTCGAGCGCAGACGAGGCAGTGGATACTAGCAGTGAGGAGAGTGAGGCTGCATGTTCTCTCGAACGCATCTCGAAATATATGGCAGGGATTTAATCCCTTTCGGTTCTGTGCCCAATCTGAGATTGGGTCCCCAATTGGACAACATCAATGATGTTAGATCCACCACTCCTTCCATGAAGAACACGCTGAAACGGGGCGCTTGACTATGGGGTATACGAATGCTAACTAGTTTAGCTTCGTGAATGAACACAAAACCAACCAACCAACACTCACACACACACACACACACTTATACTATTAGCGCACACCAAAGTTGCGGGGACGGGGTTCGTTCTGTAGTATGCGGACAGCTGGAATCGAACTAAACGCAACAAAGTCTCGTTGGGTGGGGTCTACAATCTTGTACTGAACTTCCAGTAGTATAAACTGACTGAAATGCCTCGCCTAGGCAATGAACCAAATGTTTTATATGTGTTTTTCCGGGACGGGTTGAACGCTAGGAGCTTACTTTAAAGCCCTAGGATCGATGCCAAGGTCCAAGGCGTCAACTTTATGACCCAGGGAACAGAGGACTTTATGAAACCAACACTGCAAGACCTTCTTAAACAGTGGACTCTAGCGTCTGGCCAAAGAACGTTTGTTTGGGAATCCTACAACCAATGCAAAAGACAACAGAAAGAATCCGGGGGCAAAGCAGCACGTCTAGTACTCAGAACCCAACGGCAATCCTCTTGGAGCTTATGCCAGTGCTGCAGCGACTCGTTTGTACGTGAATGCCTTCTTACGGGTCAGACAACGTGGAATTTATATCACAACTCAATCAATTATCACACAAACACCAATTTATAGAGCAACTACAAACAGAAATTGAACGAATCTCCGCGAAGCCGACCTGAGGACACCACAGACTTTATTGAAACCTTCGACCTAAGTCTGGGGGATCTCGTCGCAATGAACTGGGTTTTTGCGGTGCTCCTAGGCAGCTTTATATACAGTTACAGGAAATATATGGAGATAACAGGAAAATGAGCGAGCTAGATAAGGTCTTGAGTCATACAGCAGCCAAGAAAACGGCTGCCGTGTCGAGTTGTCGTGAAGTCTGGCCGGCCGATCGCTTTTGGTGTGATCAGTTTGCTGGATTGGGTATATTTCCAAATGCCCTAGGCACCCGCCGCTCGGCCCTAGGACGTGCCTGGATCGGCATGCTTGATAATATCCCCTCGCTGGATTATTCCTCGTGCTCTCCACATGGTCTCATCGGTGCTTTCTAATGTCCTAGGCAAGGCAGGTCTGCACCCGCCAAAACCGTGACCTCGATCGCTGGTGAGTAATATCCGCTCGCTGGTTTATAAGACCTGCTCGCTGCATTATTCCACATGTTCTACTCCGGCAGGGCGCACGCCAAGGCGGCAGCCCGGGACCGCGCTCGTAATTCCCATAATTCAACCACGCTTTGTCCCTATTTGTAGTGTCGACACGACGCGTCTGTCACCTGACTCTTCTGATCTCTTGGAACCCTCGTTGGTTCGAATCCTGTGAGCAACCTTCCTTTTACACTGCCCTAGACCCTTCCCTCGATGTCTAGGGTGCATTCCAGTTTCAAGTCCGGAGGCCTAGGGGGTTCAACGCCCAGCCTAGGCTACTTCCTGACAAGTATTTAACGTTCCTAGCGAGCCCAGCTCTGGCCTAGCAAGCGTCTAGTACCGATATCTTGTGCCCTAGGGCCATCTAGTATTCCCTGTCAGTCATGCCTATGCAGTCTCGGTCGTTTGTAGCAATAGAAGTTCATCGTTCGATAGTCCGGGCTTGGTATATATCCTTAGTAGTAAGTCTAGCTTGCGCATCTTGGACGTTTACAACCAGCAGCTCGGATCTCACTCTGATTCTCCTTTATATCACCGTGTAGAGGACCCTAGGCTTGATTACACTAGCCTAGGGGTGCATCCTGGTATCCTTAGTAGCATTGGTTATGCCTAAGAATCGCAAAAATACACGATGTATGCCCATACATGTTTCTGGGCCGTCTCAACACGCTCTCTTATCCCCCCCCAAAGAACGCCAGATTTATTATTTCCCGCCTCCCATCTGACTTCTGGCCCCGGTGCAGTCGCCGCACACCACCCACAGAAAGCAATTCTACGTGCCTGTTCCGTGATAAACCGAGCCATTCATTATCCCCGGCCCTGCATGCGCATCACCACTTCCCTTGCTGTGTATTGATATTAGTAGGCCAAACGGGTTGGCGTGGGCCTGGAAGTTGGAAGGCTTGTACGGCTCACTGTAATTCGTAAGCGTCTATGCATGCAGTTGGAGTCGCCTGCCACAGGACATCGATTCCAAACAGTTTCCGTACCATATAGTTACCTTCGAGCTTGCTTGAAAATGTTATACATAGACGAACGGGACCATAATTTTAACGGATAGACATCAAGGACAGCTTTCAGGTGAGTTGCATATTTGCTGGCAGTATCAGGCAGCATCCATCGGCGGCGGTCAAGGACCGTCTAAGGCGGGGCATCTAACATATGCGCCGTATGATTTGACGCCTGGCGCCGAAGGGTAAGGATTCCTACAATTTTTGTACTCCGGTCAAATCTTCAACCATTGATTCCTAGATTTTCAGTAGCGAGACGAATACCTACCAGATGGTGCGGGAAACACGAAAGAAACATCCTGATTTGTGCTTTGTGCGCAACGAGTCATTCGGGTCTAGAGGTGTCGCCTGCCACGAGGCGGATATAGACCCAGCACCCCAGCGGCGGAGCTAGCACCAACTCGCGGCTATTTTACGCCCCTTGGCAAGCGACTTTGCGTGTGGGTCGACGACTTCCTGGTGGTAATCGGTTGAATCGAGCATGGTGGAGTTGGGTAAATGTTCACGACTCAAGTGTTGCTTCCAGATTGTGCGTGGCGCCCCGAGGATTGTGAGTTGAACCCAAATTGTGGTATTGTGGCCCAGAAGATTTCCTAAATCAAGGCAGATTTAGCCGCGACGGTCAAGGCGAGAAACGACGTGCATCTATTCCGCCCACTGAAAATATCGGAGATCCACCAGTAAAGGACTCGACAGGATAGCGGCCACGGACCTTCCTTCGCGCCGTCGACATCGAGGTCAGTTTGAAAATCAAGATCAAGAGTCCTCCCTCGAGAGTCAAGGAACCGTCGAGCACCGAATTTAGCGGCAAGCATATGCAAGGCATTTTTGAAAGACAAATCGACCTCTTGTAGCTTTGAATCTGGGTGTTCCACAAAGTTGGCATGGCACAATTCATTCGGTTCGTGCGTACGGCTCGTCAAACATTCCCAAGTTTAGAGACAGAGGAGGAGAGAGGATGAGCAAAAGAGGAGTGAGTGAGCCGCGACATGACGGCTGAGAGCAAGAGATAACCGGATCATTCCTCGCCGACAGCGTGGGACATGCATTGATGCAATTTCCTCGATTGTGTGCACGTGCCAGCACGCCTCTTGGGATGAACGTCACCGTCACAACGTCGCCTCGCTGCTGCAGGACTCCCCGTCCGACCGCCGACCCCCAAAACAAGACCCCCTCCGCTGGCCCCAGCAAACCAGCCAACAACAGCCTCCTCCTCCTCCCCCGCCCCAACAACCTCCGCAGCAAAAACAGTCATGGCCGCCCCAGCAGCCGCCATATGGCCAGCCATACGCCCGCGAGCCTTATCCGCGGCAGCCCCCGCCGCCGCAGGGTAGCGGTGGGGGCCCCTACGCCCCGCGCAGCCAGCATATCCATCCCCACCACCCGGCCCGGGCGGGCCTGCACCACCGCAGGCGTATAACGAGCCTTCGCCCATGTATGCGCCCATGGGTGCGCTGCGTCAGCCCGGGCCGCCACCGTGCGATCATAGAGAGCGCGAACGAGATTGCGATCGGGACCAGGGGTGAGCGTGAGCGCGAGAGGGACCGAGCGCGTGAACGCAAAGGGATGACGAGACAGAGAGTTAGACGGCGCCCTGCGCGACTTTCCCCGCGCTCGCCGCACCCCTCGCTTGCATGGCAAACACACAACCGCTCCCCTGCCCCCGCCGCCGCAGGGGGGGCACGCGGGCAGCGTACATTTCAAGGGCAGTTCCACACCCTGTTCGTCCCTGTGCGTGAGGCGGGCTGCGCCGAGGGCACTTAGTGGGAAGTGCGGGAGCCAAGGGAGCACGACAGCAACTGCGAACGCGAGCGGGAGGCGCGTGTCGTGTATGCGTGAGCAAGTGGGATCTTGGAATGTATCCGAATTTGGCTCCAAATTTGAACGCAAATCCCAGCGCGGAACCAAACGCAGGTCTTGATGCTGCGGGTGTGGAGGTCCCGGCGCGAGTGCGTGTGTAGCGAACCCAGTGCCCCGCACGAGCCCGAGCGGGGCGAGATTGAGTTGGTGAATATCTTGAAGCTTGGACTCGTACCTTTGGCTAACCTCCTGCTCAAGCCTGTGCTGGTCGGTCGCGATTCATCGACGAAGCATGCGCACTCCGAGGCACAAAGACAAAATCACCATTTGTTCTGAAGGAAGCGCAACTGGGCGCCGAGACCAGCCCGATTGCGCTCCCAACGATGTCAGTTTCCCTCCGCAAGAATCAGACTCAATCACTGACAGAAGCTTTATGTCGCTTAAACGTTCAATTTGTTTGTCGTCGAATCATGTTCTGAATGGAAAAACAAATGAACTTATGCTTGAGGGATCGTCAAGTTTCAAGTTCGATGCAGTCACAAAATGGGAATCTCTGTACATTGACATTTCAGATAGAGCTCGAAGCTTCAGACCTTCAGGTTCCCGGAATCCTCTTTCGCTTTTTAAGGGTAATCATTGCGACCTTCTTCTCTAGCCTGTTGCCAACTCATGTAATGCTGTCCCAAGAACTCATGGCGGACGACGCTGCGCACTGTTTGAACATGGATTCAGCGACTTGGCGCATAGACGCACGACGGTATCGTCGATGATTCGGCACCTTCGTACGCAACCACGCCAGGATTCGTCGCGGGCGATTGTACCTACCCGATTCCAACAGATGCTGTCTACGCTGGTCAGATCTACGGGCGATTGGCAGACATCTTTCGATCTCAAAATTACATGGCCAATGTCTCTCGGCATGAAGGTGCGATATCCATTTAGGAGAACCTTGAACCTCCCAAATCCCGAAATTTAGCTCTGTGCAATTTCCTGGAGTTCTGTTCAAATTTTCTGCGCATTTTGCGGAGAATATGTATGCTACATTACAGACGTGCGGACACAATCTACCATGGAAGCTCCTCCTGATCCCAATCCCAGGGCTTTCCGCCAAACATCGCTTTGAAATTCCAGAAGCGACCGCTGGATTTCTCTACAGTCGCCCCGTCGATACGACTCATGATCCCCGCTACGACTTCGTCCACATTGTGAGGGGCTTCGGGCAGCCCAGCTAACTTTGCCCCCACATTCCCCATGTCCGTCGCAACCCAGCCCGGCGAGATCGCGAACGCGATAAGCGAAGGATTCTCCGCGTCGAGGGCTTTCACGAGGAAGTTCGCGGCGGCCTTCGAGGAACCGTACGCAGAGCTGTAGTTGTTGAAGTACTTGGTGATGGAACCTGCACCAGAGGATATATATGCAAACGTGGGCTTGCCGGAGGGCGAGGCAAGCAAGAGTGTATGTGCCGCCTGGAACAGAACCACAGTGCCAAGGGTATTGACTTCCCAGTGGTCACGGAGCTCCGACAAGGGTGTGGTGGCCAGCGGCCCGGAATACTTGGCAATAGCTATGGAGAGGTTCATTGATAGACGGCTCGAACGAGGGAAGAATACACACCTGCATTCGCAATAATCACATCGAGTTGGCCAGCAGTCTTTTGGATCTCGGCAATGGCTGCCTCATTGTCGGCCTGGTCACCACAGGTGTACTTGACTGGGTGCACATTGGGGTGTTTCGCGGCAAGATCCTTGAGCGACTGTGCAGCTGGATCTCGCGCTCCGGCAAAAACTACAGAGTTTTCACGCGCAGCGAGGAAAGCTGCAAGTCCTAAACCAATGCCACGGTTCGCACCGGTGACTGCGTAATTGTTAAACGTTTACACAGAGAGTTGGTCAGAAGAACAAATTTAGGTAAATGGTTTTAGACATCGGCGAACGAGTTAGTGTGGTAGGGAGGTTGATATAAAAAGGACTGGTAGCAATTGTCTTTATACTCCCAAAAATTCTGCGGAAAGACGGTAAGACGGGAGAGTGGGAAAGAACGAGATTCGTCATCCCCGGTAGAATCGGGCAAGGACTGACAAATGCCCGCTGCCGGTCAATCCATGTATTATTTGTGACTCGAGCACCATTGACGTTATGAGTAAAGACAAACTAATTTCTCGCTCGCTGTGGACTGCTGAGCTTGAAAAAGCCAGGTACGTTGTGCATTTTGAACCGTGGGAAAGTTATGACAAATCTACAGTACGGGAAAAGTCCCAGGCGAGGCGATAAATCATTTATACTAATAATTCCGATGCAAACCATGCCTCAGACAATGACGTGTGTATCTCAGTCTGGGGCTTACTGAATCCCGATGCCACAACAGATTAACCCAATAGCAGAAAACGAAAACAGAACAGGAAAACAGCTCGAGTAACTAATAATCAATCACGCCGACCTAGCAGATTCAAGGGTATCTGCTTTGACTGACGATACACTGGCCGGAGCTACATGGCTCGGCTTCTCCTTCAATAACTGCAATCCAAGGCTAGTCCGTGAACTGCTTCCGGTGTCATATTAACGGAAACTGACCTTGAGTTGCGTCTCAAAATCCTGCGCCTTCCAAATGCACCGAAGGACGGTGAACGTACTACCCTTCATAAACCCGCACACTGCCTTCCGATGTGAGCGCGAGTTGTGCAGAGCTTGCACGTGGATAGCAGAGACTTCGCGTCGCAGGTTGGTCGACAAGTGGACTAAATACTCGGTGAAGGTGGTGGAGAGCAAGTGGACGTATGTTTCCATCTTTTCCAACTCAGAGGCAGAGACATGGCCATCCTCCGAGGCTTCGACGTACAGCTTCTTGACACTAGCCATGGTCTCGACGAGGACACCCGTGGGACGATGGGGGGAGCCCGGTGGATGGTGACTGCGAGCCCTCGGAGAAGATGAAAATCACTACATGCGAATTACGAGCACAAAAATGTTGGAGTGTCTCTTTAGAAGAGACTAGACAATCACTGTGGACGTTTTCTTGCTGATGATGATGCTCGGTAGGATCGAGGTGAAGATGGGAGGATATATATATACTGGGGCAGAATCGCCATGGGAGGTTTGGGGTGTGTCAGTGCGTTATGGTTGTCCTTATTATCCCACTTTCCCTACTTCCTCTTAATTTCAGTCTCCTAGAGCGTGCTTCAACTTCCATGAGTTAAACTTAGTCAGGGCCAAGTCATGGCGCCTGAGAAGACTTGACCCTGTTGTGCATGTTTCTTGATGGGTCCCCGACTGCTCTCGGTGACCGGCCGATTTCAGGTGGTCGTAACGAGAACGGTGGGCCACCAAGCCTCCGAGTGCAGTCGGGATAACAAACGGCCTATCCAAATGACATGAAAAACACGGATGTAAACATAATTCTTATATCTTACAAAAAACTAGGCCGACCTATTATGAACCGTGGGAAATGTTCTGAGTTCAATGTCCGCATCACAAAAGAGCTACATCACTTCACCTTCGCACCGTTCTCTATAGTCCTTGGCTCTACGCGTGACCATTGATGTTAAGCGAACATGCGGCGCAAATTTCTGCTGGTAATAATGATTATTCACTGGTGAAGCACCCGACTTAAGCCCCGCATGGCGTTGGTGGATAACGAGGCCCACCGTGGTGCACCTGGGCCGACTTTCAGGTCTAAGTCCCTCAATTTGCTGGGCTTACAGCTGGTGAAAATATCTGGGCTAGGACAAAGCAATTTGATAGCAGAATGTAAACACGAATAAAAGAAAAGAAAAGTAGCTGATAATGGAGTATGGATATCGCGGACACGTTACGAGCGACTATACTACTGATCGGTTTTCCTTCAAAATCTGAAGCTTGGTCAATCAACCTCTTCAGCGAATCATGTCGATCGACATTTACCTTGATTCGGGTCTCAAGATCCCGAGCTTCCCGGATGCAGAGAAGCACAGTGACGGTACGGCCTTTCAGAAACCCAAATAATGTCTTCCAGTGCGAGCGTGAATCACGGAGGGTCTCTAAATTGATGGCTGAGACTTTGCGTTGGAGTCTGGGACACCAGTAATGATGATTCCGACTGAAGAGAAGCCAAAGTGGACGTACATTTTGAGTCTGTCCACTTCGGAGGACGAGAGGTAGCCTTCATCAAGCGCTTTGGCACCTGATGTCTTGACCTTGGACATAGCGTCCGTCAGGCTGTCCGTCAGACGCGCTGGGGACGTGTAGTGAACGAGGAGTGGGATGACCACGACCACGCTGATCACAGTCAGAGGCATAATCGGGATGCTGTTTGCGAGTGCCGAAGCGACAACAGAGAACGGTGATGTGCGAATGGCGGGCATTCCGGTGGGAGTCTGGGAGAGTGGACCTGGCAGGGGACACAAGCAGGGGAAACATAGAGTCCTTTCAAGACTTTAATAGTACGTGGCTGGGCGTCTGTCGGGATTTAGATGTTATCTTGGGATCACGGCTTCCAATGCTTCTGGTGATCGCGTGATCGATCAGACTGACATGTAACGAGATGTGAGAGGTTCATTCATCATGATACTTAGTCTCGTTCCCAGACGAGATAGGGCAGTCCGCTCACTGCGCTCGCGGGGCAGAAATACCAAGCGCCCAAACGGGGATGTCCAAATGTTGACTTGGCAGAATTTGATGCGAAATCAGAGTGGGGTTGCTGCGTTATGGCGGTGATCTCTGGTACGTTTTCTCATCAAATTCTGCCAACTCAACATTTGAACATCCCCGGTTAGATTTCCGCCCGGCGAGCGCAGCGAGCCACCGCCATAACATCTGGGGACGAGATTACATGATACTACTCAAGGCAAAAAAAACTGGCATGAGATCCGAGGGGACGGGTTTTCGGCATGAGCCGCACTCAATTTTGAGGCATAATTGCACTTCTGAGTGATGTTTCTGGGAGTTCTGGGACATCGGACATTTATGTAGTACTGTAGTATTTCGTTCAAATTGATAGTCACGCATCACGCAGCCCCCTATCGATATCGAATTTTGGTCGATGTCACGCGTCACCCGGGCCAGTATCGAATTGGTCCAGAGGTTCGGAAAATGGTCTAAAAATGTAGATAAATTCGGAAAATATATTCACGAGGCCTTGCAGTCAGTGCTAAGTCAGAATCTATACGATTTCCATGTAGGACCACAAAATGACCGTTCCACCCCAACTTCTGGCGTGAAATCTTGGTCAAATCGCGTCAAGAAAGGTGTGGGAATAAAAATTGTTGAAGGCAGGTTAGCACATAGCTGTATTTGTGGCGACTGTGCTGGCACTAAGTCTCAATGAAAGGGCATCGTTCCGCCCGATTATCGAAATTTTTGTCGCTGTCACGCACCTTTCAGCCGGCTATCGAAAGGTCGAATTGGTTGAAGAAGTCACGCGTCACACTATCGTTCGATTTGATCGAAATACTACGGTAGTAGGAAAGATAAGAGCTGAGTCGTAAGGGAAGGTCTTGTGAGGCTCAGGAATGGGATACCTACATATAAAGCCATGCTTCATTTTATACGCGATTGAGTTATGGGCGCTTGCACAACGCTTCCAAAATTCGTTTCTGGGCGGCAGTTGGATACAGCCTCGATCGTGTTCTCCCGAATGCCAGATGCCCTTTGCGATCGTGTACATTCACACGAACACCGGACCCCATTCGAGTGTATCGTAGTTTAAATGGCCAACTCCTGCCTTGGGTTATGCACGGCTGGGCCGCCTAAAGACGCAGGGACGACGGCTAACTTGTGCTACCGCGTCTTGTTATCCATCGTGCAGGGCGTCGTTGCACGAGATAAATATCATCCTCAGCATTTCTGGCCGGTGCTGCAGGTAAATTTCTCCACAATGGAATTCAGATTTGCGAAATAAACAAACTAAGTTGAATTGCAACTCTACGTCATCCTGTGCGCACAATTATCGTTCTCGGATGTTCTAATGGACCTAGTCTCTCGCAGCCAGATGCTCTAACAAGTGAAGCTCGTTGAGCGAAGGAAGCTCTGTCCAAGCCTCTTTCACTATACATGTAGCCCTTCTGAACCTCTGTCCCTAAATAAACATCCCGCTGTGGAGGCCAATTGCCGACATGTTGACAACACATGTGCTTGCCGCCTGGTTACATCCTGCACTTCTCACGTATGTCCGTTCGCGCGAAGAATGGCGATGACCAGATGATCCAATGGACAGCTATGTATGTATATTCAAAGCCCCCATTAGCGCCTTCTTTTGTCCCCTGTCACTGATCCTGA
This sequence comes from Mycena polygramma, assembly GCA_029449255.1. Lineage (NCBI taxonomy): Eukaryota > Fungi > Basidiomycota > Agaricomycetes > Agaricales > Mycenaceae > Mycena > Mycena polygramma. The sequence continues at coordinate 443,033 of JARKID010000040.1, read as the reverse complement.
CCGAGGCATCGGCCGTCTATGTGTATGATATACACCACATCGTGCAAATAGTACGGAGTATGCGAGGGTGCGGACCTTGCGGGACATTGTGAAGTTGTTGATAAACATCAACTAACATTCCGGAGGATAAAACACCACTGAGCCCCCACGTGCAAAATTTGGGTGGGCAGCAGGACGGGCGGGACCTTGTAAACACACGTGCCACCCCATTTTGAACCGTGGGAATCCTTCGCTTTCAATGTCCGCACCATAAAAAAGTTACATTTCTTCACCTTCTGCTCATCTCTACCTGTATTCGTGCCCCCGCGGCCGTGATTACTGTTAAACAAAAAAGCAGCACAGTTTCCTCCTGTAAGGATTATTATTCAGACGAAGCACCTCAGGCGTCGCCCGACCAAAAAGGTTTGGCGTATAACCATGTCGAAGAAGGTCCACGGCCACAACTGTTACTCCGGCTCGATGGTATCGCTTCGAGACGGAAGCTCACCATTTTTTTCCCCAGCAGAGGTGTGTAAAAAATCACTTCAAGCTCAAGGATGCTAGCAGCTCAGAGAAGCGTCGCCGGGTCATACGGCACGCAAAGATGACCGGATGGTCTGGGGGCTTCCTTCAAACCCTTCACAATGTGTCGCAGCCAAAAAATCTATGGTTGGAAAGCTACTGCTTCCGTTGCAGTGTACATTCCTGACATCTGACTGTTACTCAAGGTTCCTGTATCTTCTGCCGTCGCGCCGGTATTCTAGTCTCTCCAGACAGACTATCACTCGTAACCTCATTACTTAGTCTGTTAGTTACCGCGTCTGATAAGCGGCGTCCAGCCTTATTATGTAACGATCAGGGACACACAGCCAAACAACACGTACATTTGACACGTCTTTGAGTAGTTTGACGCGACCTTGTATGCCAAAGTCTGAAGTTGCGGCTGGTGAGGGGCTTTGAACACTCTCGGATGTCGCTGTAGCATTCTCTGAATTTCTCTCACCTCATAAGCGCTTGACGTCTGAATGCGGCCATAAAGCCGGATTTCGAGTCGACGAAGTAGTTCCGGACCAAAATCTGACGAGAAACGACGCAGTTTAAGAAGATAGCATATGTGGAGAGCTCTGGTATCAGATTTCATGCTGTAACCCACGACGAACGCGTAAAGTCGCGTCTCGTCGCGTCAGGGAAGGAACACGTGATGTCCCAAACGGGATGCTTATATAATAACCCTGGTCGCCTATTGACAGGGCGTGGTAACCACAGGACTACCGGTATTCGTGTGAATGGGCTTCACGTCCGAAATAACAATTCACCACTGCAAAAATGCTCGATGCTATATCCCAAACCGCTCTCAGCTGGCTCAGTGGCTGATACGTTCAAGAGTATTTCCGCATTCGCAACATTGTCCTGATTTTTCAGCTGGGGATTCAACAGTGTAATCATCAAGTTGAAACCAATATCCTACCGCCCGGGCCCGTCCGTGTCACAGCGAAGTTTTTGGCCTATTCCGTACATGCGACTTTGTTCACAGCTTCTGACCCCTCTTGAGATCAACAGAAGCTTCCGGAGATTCCCTATTGCCGCAGATCCCAAGTTTTACGACACCGGCTGGTTCACAAACTTGTCCCGGTGCCAGTGGAACGAAGAAAACCAGGTTCTCCCCAGACGTTACCTCGGACTCAGTCCGAACCCCTTTTATCATCTGCGATAGAGATCAATTTTCCGTCCCAGAGAGTGACATACATTCCGGTTCACATAAACTGGAGGAGTGACCAAAAGAGTAGGACTAGGACTGCCCCAGTCCTATGGAAGTAGGACTTGTTGCCGCATTAGACAGCGGATGTTAGTCGTCGCTTAGAATGACTGTCATCGCTTGAATGACAAAATGACAGATATCGTGGGCATGCCGTACCATCGGTACGGCGGGCTTGCTTTGCTAGAGCTTTGCCGAAGTCCTAAGGAGGTGATCACGGTCAGCCTCCTTTACGTCGTGTTTGATTAGTCTGGTTGTTGAACCACAAGGGAAGAGGGAAGGGAAGCAGAAGGAAGACGAAGGGATAATTAAGGACGACACACCAAGTCCATGGCCTGTCCATGGGAAGATCTTTGCGAGGGTTGCTTTGAAGGATCCGCGTGTCATTCAACGTTGCTGGGTTTAAATTTGAGCGTAATTTACTGCCCCGCATCAAGATTCAACATGCTCGAGATCCCCGAGACACATTCTGTAATTTGACTGGACCCACACTGGTCATAAGCACCGGCCAAAGACAAGTACATCCATACCCCAAGGTAAATTCGGGAAGGATAGGGAAGTCGGCATTCACAAACCACGCAAGAATACAGCGGTAAAGTTCGGTTCTTTCTTCCGCAAATGTTCTCCTTCTTTTCCTGCAACATATTCCTCCTTTCACCACTGCTTCGAATGGATCCTCCAGTCATGTGAAGGTTTAACTCAATGTATGCTCTTTGTATCTACCCTTTCCCGCTATGTATGATAATAACTCCTCACATTCAGATGTGGCGGGCTTCTCGGTCATGTTGAATTTGACAACAAGTCTTGTTTCCTTGCCCTTCCTCCAACATTAGTAAGGTCTAGTGATTCTTTTGATACGATAACCGACCCCGGTAGGTATTTGTACATCGGACGTATATCTCTGAGATAATCCCAGCCCTCGTTGTTTGGGGCATTGTACATTTTTTGTCTGTTCTCCCCGCCTACCCAAACCGTCTATTCAATGGCTTTTGGGTGTCCTGTTTGATTCCTCATACAAATTTCGACTCTGTAACAGTGTGGATCCCGCAATAAGTTGAAGGGAAGCGAAAGATTAGATAGTGATATAGTGTATATAACATTACTGCATCGATGTCGAGAATATGCACGCGAGCATGATGTTAGGCGCAACAATAGGCCGGGATAATGGGACTCAATCCTATTCCATAGGACTGAGTCCTACTCCATAGGACTGGGGCAGTCCTAGTCCTATTCTTCTGGTATATACTCCATAAACTGGTTCCCCGCTCCGAAACGAAGAAAAATCTTATATAAAGTGTATATGTCGAAGTCTCAACTCTATGTAATCCCAGGGTCCATAGTCCGATCCGACTCGGTCCGACAGAGGCCGAGGATTGCTGCGAGGGCGGACCACCTAGGGAGCCTCCGCTTTGATCACATGCCGGACCTCTTAGGTACCTTTCTCTGTATGAGCTAAAGGTACCTAAGACTCAGAGGTACCCCTCCACGGCGCCCTCAATTATAGGGTCGTTCACAGTTCACTTTTTTCCACCCTTTTTCGCTCCCTTTTTTCTCTCTTTTTTGTATTGCTTCGGTTTTCCACCAAATTTTTTTCCCCTTTTCAATTCTGTGATGCAAAAAGGGTATAAAAGGGAAAACACCAACTCCAAAGGTGAGGAATTGCCCAAATACCAGAAAAAAAAAGGAGCGGAAAAAGGGCAGGAAAAAGTGAACTGTGAAACCCCCCGAGAGAACTCCCTTTTTTGTGCCCTTTTTGCTTCCTTTTCTTCTCCTTTTCAGTGATCCATGTATTTGGATGCTTCTGGAGTATATTAGAGGCTTGCATGACCCTATACCAACCTTCAAGCTCACACGTTGCTGATAAGGAACTCCAATGACCGATATTTGGCCAGTTCGTTGGAAACAGCAAAAAGGGAGTGGAAAAGGGAACCAAAAAGGGGAGCAAAAAGGGAACCGTGAACGACCCTTATGTCACCGTCTCACGTGCAACATGGCGGCTGCTTCCATTGGCCTCCGTACCGCTAATTATATCGCTTGGCACCGCTTTTATAAACTTGCAGCGGCCTCCTACAATTGTACCTACCATGGGCAGTAGGATTCTTGGAAGTATTCATGACTCAGTACAGACTACAAGCAAGATGGCATGCATTAGGGTCGTTCACAGTTCCCTTTTTCCAGCCCTTTTTGTTTCCCTTTTTCACTCCCTTTTTGCTGTTTCCAAGAACTGAATAAATATGGGATGTTGAGATTTGGTTCAAGTTGTCACTGAGTCTGAGACTCAGAGAGAGGGTCATGTAAGGCTCTAGTAGACTCCGGACACATACAGCACACAGATCGTTGAAAAAGAGAAGCAAAAAGGAAGAAAAAAGGGCAGAAAAAAGGGAATACAGTCGGGGGGTTTCACAGTTCACTTTTTCCTGCCCCTTTTCCGCTCTGGTATTTGGGCAATTCCTCACCTAGGAGGATGGTGTTTTCCCTTTTATACCCTTTTTACATCACAGAATTGAAAAGGGGAAAAAAATCCGGGAGAAAACTGAAGGAATACAAAAAAGGGAGAAAAAAGGGAACAAAAAAGGGCGGAAAAAAGTGAACTGTGAACGACCCTATTATATCAATTGAAACCAAAAGCGCGAGCAGTAGATGCCAAATAACGGCTTACCGCAAGAAATAGAGGCCACCTTTTCGCCACCGCACATTGCACTATTCAGACGTGTGACGCTCGATGTGTTATTTGAAGTGTTGTTCATTCGCTCATACCATATTGATGTGGCATGTATAGCGACTGCGATGGTACAGCGTCTCAGAAGCTACGTTGGAGGTCACCGAAGCTGCCCGTAGCTCAGGATCACCTAGAAAAATCCACCCGGGTTGATGTTGTACGGAAGCGATTGTAAGGTTACGCCAATAGCTAGAGATCCCGAAGGAGAAATGCAACCTCTCAATAGCGGAAACAGACGGCCGTGAAAACGGAAAAAAAAATCAACCGTGGGAACGTATGGTCTGCTGGTTGAATGTGCCGCAAATAAGTGGGAATCATGGTGAACAATGTTCAGAGGTAAGTATATTCCAACAATTGTGGAGGCCACCCCTGCGCGATGAAGTTGCCTGCCCAAACTTTGGTGAGAACCCAAATCTATCAAAGAATTTAAGCGAGTCTAAGTGTACCGGTGCCCAAAACCCCAAGGCATGTACTTGCATGCTTTTTGAGAGATAGAAAGGAGGCCACTCTCGATAAGGTGAAATCGGAGGGTGCCGTTTTGACAGAGGCCACCCGAGATCGGGGCCGGGGTTGAGTTCTGGTTGGGTAGCAGGTTGGGTATTCAGGTCTTCAATTAATCCTGGGGAGACATGAAGCGGGAGACAGAGAGACCAGATCCTAGAACAGGGATTGCTTTCAGTACCGCCTCCATACCTTCTCCCCGCAGGCCTCCAGGCCTCCGCCTCCGCGCCTCTTTCGGCTGGTTGCGTAACATTGATCAGCCAATCGGATCGAGAATAAACCACCTCAGGAGTAACCACCAACATGCCGTAAAGGGCCTCTTAGGCCCCCTTCGCTGTATGAGTAAACGGGGCCTAAGAGGCCCCATCCGCCGCGCGGATGCTTCTTCATTAGTCAACTTGCTCGGTTCCAGAAATACGTGCCGGCGCGCCGCGTTCCATGTTGATCGCAATTCTGATATCTACTCACGGTTCATCCTGTGGCAGGTTCGGCGGGTGCGGCAAAAAATTGCGCCAAATGTTCCCCTCTGCTTCTTGCTACCATTCACTACCTCTCATGCTACCAACCTCGGCTTCTTCTCTAATGTACTTGGGTTTCTCCCTGATGCTGTCCAGTTAAAGGGTCTGCTTTGACGGCGGCGGAGGCATCCGCCACCTACTCGACCACCTCCCGCCCTTGAAGCACTTGTGGCAATACGTCTTGGGCAGTAATACTTGATCTTTCTGACACCACTTGCCCATACAGGGCACATTTGGCTCTGTTTTGTGTCAAGCACAGTAGTATCGGATGCAGCCACCAGTTGGTTTGCACCTTGAAATCAGCTGCATACTCCGCACTTGCGAAAGCAGCATAACTGTATACTTAGCCTATCCAACTCGTTGAAAGAATTCAGGCTCTGCATATCCGCCACCCCTGCCATCCGATGGTCCCAGATTCCTCCTTTATCATCCAACACCCAGACACAGCAGCCTGCTCTGCGTCAAACTCCTCACGTTCTCTTTCTCTCTTCTCCTCCAGTATTCGCTGCTGAGAAGCCTCGAATAACTGCGAGTAGAATAAATGACTGCTCAATGCCCGCCCGATCGCTGACTGGCAAGGACTGGCAAGGCCACGCTTCTGCTTGATGATTCTCCTCGCCATCTTGTACTCTCTTCCCTGAAAGGACTTTTACCAGCGGACACACCTATCGCCCCAATCGAAAAAACGGATGGGTCAACATCCGTGTTAGTCTTTCTGAGTTGAGGCCATGAACATTATTTACGACCTGGCCAGCCTCGAATGTACAAGCTGCTGACGACACCAGGCTTTGAAACATTGGCAGATGGATTCGCGGATCCGGCGGATGACACCGCCGCGTCCGCTTTACACCGCCATTCCATCCGAAGCGGCAGAAACATAAAAGAACTTAATGCTTCACGGCATATATCAACCAATCAGGAGGCGAATAAACCTGGTCCTAGTCGATTATTTTTGTCCTGGACTTGTTTGTGAGGAGATTGTTGGGTTTTTTATGCCGAAACACATTCTGAACACACCCCGCATCGGTCTGAATTTAGTCCACATTTTTATCTGGCACATAAATACTCGTGCACGAAACGGTTGAAAAGGTCGACAAGATCCCGTATGAACTTTGGTCTTTATTCGGGGTATATTCATGCCTCGATGAGAAAAGTATTTTCCGCTCGCTTCAACCATGGTGGTATACTGTGTGGACGACTTGGACACTCTGGCCCTCTCTCAGAACAAAATACACAGTGGATCTCAATGGCCCATGGCCGTGTGGTGTGCAGGTAGAGTCAAAGTTGAAGTTCAGGGAACTCAGGGCTTACCTGAATTACCAGGCAGGTGCGTAGCATCATGCTCCGTGGACAGGGGTTTAATTTAGCCTCTGTACCATCTCAGAACCTTTGAACACGCAATGTTTTTGGGGAGGCGGATGCCTCCGCCGGTCTGAACGTGGCAATATAATTGTTCACTCTTTGACTTTCAGATGATTTTCTTCGCATAATCGTGGAAGAATGTTGTTTATATCCCCCAGTTGGATACAGACATGAAGTGGCTGCGTGTGGGCGGTGGCGGATGCATCCGCCATGCGACAAGATACCTCCATGAGAGGCTTATATCCCACCATTGATTGAACCACGACGTAAATTGAGCAGACTAGTGATAGATAAGTACCTGAGCCTATCTCGCTGAGCCCATCTACCTGATAGGAAGCGCTTTAACCAGGCTGCATCCGAATTCGTTCGGTGTTCAGTGAATTGAATCAACAAAAAGATGTTGCGGTCTACCGACTCACACTACAGTGGTACCCTTGACCCAGATACCGCTTTGGTAGAACACACGAGAAGCAATTTAAAGAAGACATTGTGGCCGGCTGTTGCAAGTAAGTAGCTGGCCGCCTGGTATGCACGACATGCATATGTTGGAGGTCAGCCAGTAGCAGAGATGGATGGTATGTGGTAGCGAGAAATAAACAGAAGGTGAATGACAGTGACGGATGCGGCGGGTGCGATGGATGGCCCTCATGTTGGATTGCGTTTGGATTTGATCAGCCGGGAGCCCAATATTCGCATTCGATTTGACATGACGTGCAGAGTTCCCAGTGGTCCAAGGGTTTGCAAGCCGTGATGAAGTTTCCTGATATTTCAGAGCCTGCATTCGCTCGCAGCACGGTCCATTCACCACGCAGACAGTGCTGTGTGCTTTCCCCGGTGTGAATAGATGATATTTCTTCTGTTTGAAGTATGGCGCGCACTACTAGGACGGTAGAGGACAACTGCATTTTCTTTTCGTAAACAACATGAGGCAATTCAGGCAGAAATGGAGCGGTAATAAGGGAATAATCTACCGTATGGTGCATGAGGACGCAGGTAGGATGCAAGCTGTACGTCCTGGCCGTTCAAATTGCCAACTTGCAGTGGCAGCAAGGCGCGGATGCCCCCGCCGTGGTGGCAGCGATCGTAAAGGGCAAACCTTTCGTAATAGTGGCGCCATCCGCGTGGCGGATGAGGCCTCTTAGGCCCCATTTACTAATACAGCGAAAGGGGCCTAAGAGGCCATTTACGGCATGTTGGCGGTCACTCCTGAGGTGGAATAAACATCGGTGGAATCTATGTTTTTTGTCTCTCCCCAACAACTCGGATTCAGCTATACTTTCAAGAGCACAAATTGTCCGTTGGCATTGCCCAATACCCCTCAAATTATTACCAGATTTTTTTCAGAGCCCTGAACACTGAGAATTTAGGTGCGCACAATTTGACCCGGAATGCACGGATAGTTTCGTTCCAACTTCGACCCGAACTCCCACTCACTTCATGTCTCGTCGCATGGACTACTTCGCTCCCCGCGTATGAACCCTATATCATGCAGAAAGTACTTGGCTATGTTCTGGCACTGTTCAATCAGTGTTCTGGGACGCTTTTCCTGTCTACGGCGCTGCGAGGAGGCCACCTCATGTTCGACCCAAGTGATAGATACAGGCTTTCCCCGTACAGATTTCGACGAATTCGGAGCCTGGATATTCATTACTGTGCTTTGCATTTCATTTTCGCCCTCGAAACCGGCCAAAACTGTCATGATCCACTCATTCCTCACTTTTTCAACCATTGCCAATAACCCGGCCTCCGGGTTCTTAACCACCCCTTTACCCCTCCGCCCGGATCATTGGCGCCCTAAACCCCTCCTTTTCCCTAACTCCTAGACTTCGTCCCCTGGTCCCTCCCTCCTTACCGTCGCTCCTGACCCTGTCCCCTTACTGTTGTGGAGCAGTCCCTGTTTTACTCCTGACCCCTAGTGCACTATATAAACCTAGACCTCCAATAGTAGATCTTTACACTATTCTAGTCTATTCTCCAGAGTTTAATCGACGCACTTGCCTATCTTCTTGTATCGCCCAGCCGCCTACGTCGCAGTAACCCTGCAACTAAGCTCTGTGCTGACAAAAACTGCGAGTTCATTCTGTCGATCTTTGAGTGGCGGCCTCCGCATATGTCGCAACATGGCTCCGAGCCCTTGCGATTTGATCGTACATGAGTGAAGCATTCTAATGCTGTCAAGAATATAAGCATCCCAATTCCCATGCTTCAAGATCTTCTGCAAGTTCTGCCCCAGCTCCCAAGTCGTTATCTGGTGGCCTCCGACTGGATGATGTATACCGCGGGTTGACGCCTATATCAATCTCACCGCCGCCCCGGCCCGCAGAATATATGAAGGTACAAACATCTACGGTTCGAACAGAAGGTCCACTCCATTCGCCAACCAATTTATCGACCTGGCGAATACTAGTCTCTGGGAGGGCTCCCAATTTCCATTACAGGGGGAGGGCACCGAGATTCGATTGCCAATTTCGGTGCTACATCGCCACTCTGACCAACACCTCCAATTACATCAAACCACAATCCGTCTGTCTACCGTTCAGCCAGCTATCCCATCGAAATCACAGTGGCCTCCGTTTACCAGCGATCCGCGCCGTTTGGGTTCAACCCCGTGCGCGTATAAGCTACTTAGACACGGGTGTCAACGGTAAATCGATCCAAGTGTTGTAGGCCCAGGCTGAGCAACTACTGGCCGAGACGGTGGCCACTGGTTTGTTAAAATAGGCCTGTTAGATGAACTACAGACAATTATCCCAACGTGCAGTTGTTTTTCCCGGCATTTTGGATCCTTCCTCAATTTTATTCCAAGGTACCACGAGCTACATCCACTAAATGCACTGTTTTGTATCGCAAAGGAGGCCTCCATAGCAGATCCACACCCACCGCACAGTGCCCGCGATGCGGCACGCACGCCGCCGGTGGTTCCGTGGTTGCCGCCGGAAGGTGACATAATCGAGACCTCTGATGGAGGGGTACCTCTTAGGTACCTTTAGCTCACACAGAGAAAGGTACCTAATAGGTCCGACACGTGACCAAAGTGGAGGCTCCTTAGGTGGGGCGGACCTGGCTACAGCTGGCAACGGATTGAAGTTGCATGGCAGTGACACAACAGATCGGGGATCGGGACGCACACGAGAAATGACACTACAGACTCCGTGGACGTGGATCTACACTGCCAATAGACTCCGGACGTGGGGCATCAAGTTTAGTAGATTCCGGAAGTGGAACGTCAAGTCCAATAGACTCCGAATGTGGACCTACAAGTGCGATCAACTCTGAAAGTATTGAAGTAGACCTCCCAAGGCCAAAAGCTCATAGGAGGGTATCCGGACTGGGACTCACCCGTCCGTCTCCGTGCTGGAGCCTGGAGGCTGGCCAGAGTCTGTTATCTTGTTAAGCCGTTGGTGACCATCACCACAACTTGAAGCTGATTGGGATCATAATGCACAACCTAGGTCCTAATCTAATCTTATTTTATATCACCGCACAGCTGTTTACAATGCATGAGAATTTCGGAGACTCCCAGGGATCTCACAGCAATTGAATAGTGAATTGAAATCCAAAATTGTTTACGAGCATCACGGGCGCCCCACAACACTAGACTGCTCGGCGTTCCTTCAATATCTGTAGCTCAAAGGTTAGCTATGCATAACTATGGCCCCAGTGATTCTCATGTAATTTGGAATTCACCTTGATTTGCGTCTCAAAATCGCGCGCCTCACAGATACAGAAAAACACCGTGAAGGTACGACCCTTCAAGAATCCACACAATCCCTTCCAGTGTGAACGGGAGTTTTGAAGAGTCTCCAAATTGATGGCAGAGACTTTGCGTTGCAGGCTATGTAGGACACTATTGAGAATAAACAACTGAAGGACATGCAAAGTCAGCGCACTTTCGGAGCTTTTCCATCTCGGAAGACGAGAGGTGGCCTGCTTCGAGCGCTTCCGCACACAATGCGTTGACCCTGGACATGATGTTCACGAGAATATCTGTTAGGCGCGTTGGGGAGGCGTAGTGGACGGTGAGTGGGATGACCACGAAGACGGTAATCACAGCGAGCGCTTTAATCGTGAGGTTGTTTGCGAAAGCCGAGGCGACGACGGAGAATGCTGTTTCGCGAACGGCGAGCATTTTAGTGGGAGAGCGGACCAGGCAGGGGAAATGAGCAAGAGAGTAAAGTGACATGCAGGCCTTTAAGTTTAGTAAGTTTTAAAGACTCCGAGTTTGATAGACCCCGAGAAGTGGTGTTTGGCGCGTGGTATGGGATAGTAATCTATACGCGGCCATCATCTTCTGGAGATAATGCATGGTGGACTTGTCCAAGCCACGAATAGGTCGACGTCCATGCCGTTCCAAATCCCTTGACGGTCTGATGCGTATAAAAAGCTAGTGATTTCGACGTCGCACTCGTCGATGAGGGGGCACCATGGGATTTCAGTGACGATCGGCCTGGGAACGAAAGCATGGTTGTGTCTGTAGACTCTTATAGAGAATTTTAAATAACATACAGCTTCTGGTTCTTCTGAACGATGCGATAATTATTGTCGCTGCCGACCAGATGCGCCCAGTTGGGGTGACCGAATTTTATCGTTGGAAGGAGTGTTTGCTATGAAATGGAGCGGTCAGTTTATGCCACGTTTCTTTTGGCAATGAACCAATACAATTATTTGAAGACCGCTGGAACGTTTTATGAGCAAGAGAGCGCAGGCGAGAAGAAGGCGGGTTTACTAATCGAATTCCCTGTCCCACTCCGGGAAGCATCTCATTGCAACTTCGATTTCCATGTGTGATTCCGGAACAACAGCGGAGGCCTATCCTCAGTTGAACAGTCAAGCTCGGAACAGTGTCGACGGGCTTGCCTGGATCACGATCAGTTGGTCTCCCGTAGGCGTTGATTGCTGGAGGACGTAAAATCGCCCTTAGATCCAGGATTAGGACATTGAGAGTAAATTCGATGAAGAAACTGCTTCACTGTATGCTTCATTGAGGCCGCTGGATGAGGGAATCAGGTTAGACGCCCACCGCCACAGTCAGTGGATGATTTCCGCCAAAAGTCGGTGGAATATCACCTGATGTAATCAATGGATCCGTATTCCTTCATCGTCGGCGGGTGTGCTATCAAATCATCGCGGTGGAGGCTCTACAACGAGCAGTGTCAGAGGGACGGGAACGGAGACAGACGAGAAGCACGGGTCGCTTACCTACCTTGATCCACTTCTCCATCAATTGCCTATTTCGGTTTCCCCGTGGTTGCCTATGGTTTTTTTTCGCAAAGGGTCGAGGATGCTGTGTCAAGAGGTCCAGCACGTTTATCGCCGTCGATGTAGTGAATCTGAGCTACACGCAGCCCCCCGCTCATTTTTTGATTCAAGTTTAGGGAAACCAGATCCGCTGTAAACTCAGGACCCAAAACGCGACGGCGTCAAGACCATCCCTAGTATAAATTCTCCGAGTGCATTTCTGGATGAGTGTATCCTCTCACCGTCTTCCGCGCCCGGTCTCGATGTGCCTTCTTAGACGGTTGCGTTGCCCGAAAGACGGAATCTGGACCCTTGTTGTGCGGCCTTGCCCTCTTCAACTTGGAGCCAGCTGCCCCAGAGCCATCTTGGACATAGGTCAAGGATCTGAAGTAACGCAATACTGCCCGAACTGTGCTAGGAGGTATTAAAACGTCAGTCCCCGCCTAAAATAGGTTGCATCTGGCATAAGCATCTACAACCCCATCGAATAGTGACAGATTCGTCCCGCGCCTGCCCAAGCAGCCAGTTTGCGAGGGAGCGGTGCCTATATACCTCATCACGGTGTCATATGAGACCTCTGTCCCCGAAATAAGCCACGCGTGGTGCGTCAATGGTGCGCGGTTTCTTTCTTCTTGGAACAGAAGCACGATTGGGGTAAGCTCATATGTAGAGTAACCTGTCAGACAAACGGGTCGGTCCAAAACGTCTTGGGTCCACATACAGAGCCACTTTTGAGCGACTCACTTCAGCCGCTCATTCCCTCGTTTGTCTCATCGTTGCACCATGGATATGCTGTCCGATCTGTTCGAATTTGACAAAAGGCGTGGTGGACATGGAATAGGGCAAAAGGTGACAACCTTGCAAAGAACGCTATGAGCATTCAGAAGAGAATTTACTAGTAGAACTATAATTTCATCCGCCTGCACTGGCCCCAGGCTCGCCGAGAGCGACTCTGATTCGTGACTCCCCGAGTTGGGGCACGTTGAGGATTATAATGGATGTAGCGGCGGGAGAACCAAGGGAAAACGCAAGACGCGCGTATGCTGAGCAAACGAAGAGGAATGAAACCAAGACGAAACGACGTGCGGGCGCCGGGCCGGCCCGACAACTGGATCAGTCATGCCTCATGATCATCAAGAGCGCTCGTGGCACACCGCCTTCTTCAAAGATGACTGTAAACTGCAAACTTTGGTCCTCCCAACGCACCGGTGGCACTACACGGCAGGGTCACGATCAGGAAACAGCCCCCTCGTTAAATCAGCCATGCCGAGGACAAGCTCACCGGCGCAACGAAGGAGATCATAGATGAGGATTTCAACTTCGCGTGCAAAACTTTAGGTTTGCTTTCGAAGCTCCTTGCATCCGGCACATATACAGAACGAATCTAATGTCCATTTCCAGTGTCCTATCCTTACAGAACTATCAAAACACTCTACAAACAACGATGCAACATAGCGACAACAGCGTCCACGAACAGCAACTAGTTCAAGCAAGTCCAAGGCAAAACAAAGAGTGTCCAGCGGCCCGTTACGAGAGGGTCCCACGACGCCCCACGCAGCGTCTACGGAGGGAAACCGTCCGCGCCGCCATCGGATCTAAATCGATCCCGCGCAGCTGAGCTTCCTTTAATATCTGCAGAAGCAATTGGGTTCAGAGTCAAGCGACCTGGCACAGAACTGACGCACCTCAATGTGAGTCTCGAGGTCGCGAACCTCCCGGATGCAACGATAAATGGTGAGACTACGGCCCTTGAGGAATCCGCAAAATTCCTTCCAATTGGAGCGCGAGTCGTGCAGGGTCTCCTGGCGGATTTCCGAGACCTTGAGCTGCAGCCTGATTGGGGGTCAGAACAGATGTACGGCCAATGAAAATGGCGTACCTGGACAGCGACGTTCCTATGGTAAAGACGTCGGACGCCGCAAGCAAGCCTGTCTCGAATGCTTCGAGGTACGTCTTCTCTGCGACGGACATCGCGTCAACCAGAACACGCGTGAGGCGCGCGGGCGACGTGTAATAGATCAAGGCAGCAGCTATCCCGATGGAGAGGACGGTAACTACGGCTTTGGTGCTACTCGGAACTGCTGATGCGAGGATAGGAAGGGAGGAGTTTCCAGGAAGTTCGGGCGTGAAGACCATTTCGGAAGAAACAGATGAGCTGATCGAAGGAAAGATTTGCCGAACGAGATGAGAAAGGGAACACCTCAAGGTTCCACTTTATACGCATGATAATACAACGGCGGCGGTTCGAACTCGGAGTGTAGCGAGTAAAACGAGAAGGAGGGTGGGCTGCGGCAGTGAAGGACCGGTGCTAGCATTGCAGCGGAGCCGGAGGCGTTCTTTTGGTCCCCGCAGGCGCACTCTGGCATTACGTGAAAGGATTATCGTCCTCAATCACTGTCGAAAATTTTCGACGGGCGTTTGAAACACATCATTTCGAAGCTGTGGGCATTGCAGCTAAGCGCGCGCCTGATATGATTGGCTACTATGATAAGAATTTCTCAGAACGGTGTATAGTAAAGTTGAACTTAGACTTTGTGAATGATAATTCAGCGCCAAACCTTGGACTTTTTTCGTCCTCTCCAGTACGAAACATAATGAATTTCTCTCCGACCTGAGCAAGCGACTCCCGCTGGAATTCCACACCGACAATTCGCCGCTATCGACGGACGCACATGATTCTCGGATGCCCGGCAAAGCGGCATTGACCTTCTTCGTCGGCATCCGTCTTTGGTCTGCCAGTCGGATCTTCAATACAGGCTGTTCCGCAGAAAGACTGCGGAGATTGTAGCGACGAGTCCGAAACAAGGTTTGGGATAGCCACCAGTGTCGGATGACAAAGTAGACTATCATTCCTCACAAATGAAGAAATAATCGCTTTGTTGGATAAGGGACAGCTTTGCCGTCAAAAACCCCATAGAATATGTATCCCGGTAGGTAAATTCGGCACTCAAAAAGTCAGAATACGACAGATGGACAGAGGCTTGCCATCCGGAGACGCACCTTATTCCCCACAGAGGCGCGGGTCTTGAGCGCCAAATACAAGCGCTGGGTTGAACTGCCGCCTGCGCAGCATTCGGCACATGGACAGCCGCAGCGGCCGTTCATAATCCATGTCGATGGCGAGCTAACCCGGGTTCACTTCCTTGATCCTGCTCAGGCGGGGTGTTTACTCAATCTAGGATTGATGTTTTGAGCTGTGCTTGCTGAACGGGCTTTCAATGGTGAGCTAACCCGGGTTCTCTTCGTCGATCCTGCTCAGGCGGGGTATTTACTCAATCTAGGATTGATGTTTTGAGCTGTGCTTGCTGAACGGGCTTTCAATAACGCTGACTCACGCACCATTGCAATCTGTTTTTTTGCTCATGCGCATGCGCATTACAGTGGGGGTATTTTGAAAACGGATCAGCAAAGTAGAATGAAACATAAGTTGAGAGGTCATTTTTGATCCCGGAAAGATTGTGCACTCGGAAGCTATAATTCACCAACCGAGAAGAGCCGAGAAGGTACCAACACCATATACGAACTTAGGTTGAATCATCCTTTGTTGAAATCAAAATCAAATCAATGTGAGAGAAGGCCTGAGAAGGCTCGACATAACCAGTGAATGTCGTCGCCTATCTCCAATCCATATCGGGCAACATCCGATCAAATGCTGTGCAAAATCTTGCGCTTTGACCGCACCTATCTAATCTAATCTCCTTTCCGCTTCTAGGTACGCCGATCATGATCGCCGGCATCTAAACTTGAATCCCGTCTAAATGCCGGAGATCTGAGATCTCCGAGATCCTTCGAGGCAGATTCGTCAAGAGGTAACCGATCTCTGGATCGGACACATTGATCAGCTCGCGTGGCCATGACATAAGCAGGTTGATTTAGACCCAATCCCTGCCAGCTGGCGACAAGCTGGCGACCTCACGCAGTCCAGTAGTTGTTTAAACATCGCACAGAGTCTTTTGGGTGCTAAACGAGGCCATATGTTACATTTTATGAGCTCTTTGAAAACTTCGGCCTCGGGTATCCGTCGGATCTACTGCCTGATTTGGGGGGGGGAGGGTCGTGAGAACAATGTGTCCGATCCAGAGATCGGTTACCTCTTGAGATTCGTCGTAAAACCTCCGTGATCTCTTCTCGAGTCTAAATTGCGAGTAGAAAAAATAGTGCCGGAAACTCACAGTGACAGCAGAAAAAGTCAGAGACTACAAAAGAGAAACAACAAGAAAATAGAGAACTAAAACAGCACAGAACGGTGAACGATACACATCTCATAATCATACGACGAAGTCGATTTCACGACGCAGAGCCATATCGCCAGAGCACGACCCCGACGCGCTCGCCCCACGTCTCTGCTTTTGTGGTCGTCTCTCCGTCAACCGGCATGTCCTTCTCGCTCGCCTCCTCTGGCACAGAAGGGGCATCACGGAACCTGACCCCGCCCTCCCCAACTTCCACCGCGTCTTTGGCCAGAGCGTGGTGCAGCACCTCCCGCGCGCCGTCCGCCCCGACGCGCACGATGTCCCATTGCGGCTCCTCAGATGCTGCGGCTGCGTTGCCGTCCGAAGCCTGAGTAACAGGGGCAACAGAAGCAGGCGAAAAGACGAGCACCCCGTCCGCCGTGACGAGGTGCACCTCGCGCGGCTTCTCCTTTTCCTTGGGCGGCGGCGTCTTCTCCTTCTTCGTGGGCGTCCGGCTCCTTGTCCTTTCCCTAACGCCAGTCGGCGTCCTCTCCCTCTCCGCAGGCGTCTTCTCACCCTCACCCGCATCCGCATCCACCACCTCTCCATCCTCCTCCATCTTATCCTTATCTCGGCGGTCATCCTTCCCGCGCTCCTCAAGACCACCCACATCCCCCTCCATCGCCGCCGCATAGACCTCCTCCAGCCCGCTCACCCGCCTTCTCTTCCGCGCGCGCCCAGCGTCCGCGTCCTCCTCCTCCTCGTCCTCATCCGCGTCGTCGACGACTTCTTCCCCCTCCTTGTCGCCATCCTCCCCATCAACCACCATCCTCTCCTCGTCGTCCTTTTGAATCTGGACGACAACGGGCTCCGGCTCCGGTTCGGGGAACAACACACCCCGCACCACCTCCGAATCGTACTTGAACCTACCCCAAATTCTCAGCCCGGAAGATAGAGACGACGAAAACGAAGACACGCACCCAACGCCCCTACCCTGCTTACTCCCAAACCCACACACGACCGTCCGTCCCCTCAGCGCGCCCCGGTCCGCAGTGAGCGCCGCGAGACACGCGCACCGCTCCTCCGGTCCGTGTCCGCACTTTTCGTTGTCGTTTTCATTCTCGTTTTCGCGATCGTCCTCAGGCACCTTCCACACAACCCCCAACACGCTCCCATTCGCACTCTTCGTGGGCGGGTGCGCGCGCTCCCACGGCCGCGTGCGGCGCTTGAGCGGGCGCGCGGGGCAGAGCAGCGAGCTGCACGCGCGGAGGCGCGTTTGTGCTTCGTTATCTTCGCCGTATGTGTACGCATTCTGGGAAGTGACGGCGAGGGAAGAAGGGAGGGGAGGATCCTTGGCGGACGCGAAGGACACCGTGGTAGCGGCGGCGGCGGCGGTGGTTGAAGGTAGGGAAAACGCGGCGGAGGTACACGCGAGCTCGACCCTCCTCGCTGCATACTCCGCGAGACGCTGGGCGCGGTTGGGACGCGTGCGTGCGTGGGCGGCGTTTTTCTGTGATACATGATTAGCATAATGTCTTCACGTCCAAAAGTGAAAATAGAAGTAAGAACAACCCACTCACCCCCTCAACCCACACCCCAAGCACCTCAAACGCACTCCCATCGTGCCCCGCGCCCCACCCCCCACTAAGCAGCCCACGCCCGTCGTCGCTCGGGTCGTCCGCCTCTTCTACTCCTCCTTCCCCATCCTCTTCCCCATCCCGATCTCCTCCTGCTTCCTTCTTCGGCGGAAGCGCGCGGTCCTCGTCGAGAGATTCGCGTTTGACCGGCTTGGGGAGGGCGGACTTCGCCATAGACGCGGGGACAGGGGGTAAAGGGACGGGGAGGGGCAAGGGGACGGGCTCGATCTCAATCTCGCCCTCCTCCTTCCCGTCGTCTGCCTCTTCTTCTTTCTTCTCGTTCTCTCCTTCCTTCTCACTCACGTCTTTCCCCTCCTTGTCTTTCGCATTTTCATTGTCTTTCGCACCCTCCCTCGCAGCCGCCGAGATCGCCGCCGCAAGACTCGTGGAAGTTGGCGAAGAACCAGTTGGAGAAGAAGTGGACGTAGCAAGAGGAGCAGGAGCGAACATATTCGCCCACCCCCGCGCACACCTCGCGCCCCACCCGCCCACGAACCGGCCCACCGCCTCCGTCGCGCCTGCCCCGGCTACCGCGTCTTTCGCGTCTTTGTCTTTGGGGTCCTTCTCCTTGGGGTCTTTATCCTTTGCGTCCTTCTCCTTCGCCTCTTTACCCCCATCCTTCCCGCCCTTCTTCCCAGCAGCGGCATTCAACAAATTCGAGCTCCCACCCAACCCCGACCCCGGACCCGCCAAAAAATCTTCCCCACCCGCACCCGCCCCACCTCCACCGCTCCCAACAACCCTAACAACCCTCACCTCAACCCTCACATCCCTTCCCTCCCTCCTCGCGCGCGCAAGCGCACTCCAGCGCACGAGCCCCGCGTGCACGGCCGCCGCGAGCGGGTGCGAGTCGTCCGTGTAGAGGCGGCGCGAGGCGGGGAGGTGTGTAGGGGCGGGCGGGGTCGCGGTCGCGGTTGGGATATCTGAGCTCGATTTGGGGTTCGCCTTTGGGGAGGAAGTGGCGAGGGAGGTGGAGAGCGCTGTGGAGAGCGAGGTGGCGAGCGCGCGCGCGGGGTTGAGGTGCGAGTGCGAGGCGGGGTGGAGGGGGTGGCCGTGTGCGAGGTGGTGTCGATCGCGCTCCCGCTCCGCCATCTTTTCCCTTTCGCGATCTCGTTCCTTGTCACCCGTACGTTCCCTCTCTCTTTCGCGCTCGCGATCTTTGTCCCCCGTGCGTTCGCGTTCTCCCCGCACAGGCGACGACGAAGCCGAGCCCGGAACAGCACCAGGCAACGCCCCACCCCACACGCGCATCGCAGGCGCGGGGCCGCGCGCGGAGGGGAGGTGCGCGGCGGGGAAAAGCAGCGTAGCGCGCGTTTCGAGCGCGAGGAGGTCCGGGTCGTCTGCTTCCCCACTTTGGCTTGCGCTCGTGCTTGTAGTAGGTAAAGCATCCTTGGTAAGCAGAGACGAGTCTTTCCCAGGAAGGCCAGGCTCCAGTTTCGTGTTGATGGTGGTGGAATCAGCGGTGGAGGCGGAGGCGGAGGCAGGAGGTGTGAGAGAGGGAGTAGAAGGAGGGGCAGTGGGCTCGGGCGGGAACGCATACGGGAACGGCGTACGCGGGAAGACGAACGTGCCCAAAGAGATGGTGCGCTTGGCCCGGAAGACGCGTTCGAGGGGCTCGCGTGGAGGCGGAGGCGCAGGGTTAGCTACGCCTACGCCTAATTTGCTGTCTACCGCACTCGCAGGACCGAGACCTGCGTTCGGATTTGAATTCGGGTTTGGGTTAGCGGCCATGTTAGGATTCATACCCGGATCCCATTCGCCCTCGGCCCACGCATATACCTCGCGCGCCTCCCGCTCGCGATCGCGATCTCGATCACGGTCGCGGTCGCGTTCGCGCTCCCTCGGCTCCCCGCGCTTGCTGCTATGCGCCTTGGGCGCGCGCGGCGGGCTCGCCTCGCGCACGGGGACGAAGGACGTGTGGAACTGGCCTTGGAAGGTGCGCTGTCCGGGCCCACCTTGCTGCGGTTGCTGCCCCGGCTGCTGCTGCTGCTGCTGTGGCGGGGGCAGCGGGAGCGGCTGGGTCTGCCATGCGAGCGACGGATGTGGCGAGTGTGGGGCAAAGTCGCGCGGGTCTCGTTCCCTATCCCTGTCTCTGTCTCTGTCTCGATCTCTGTCTCGTTCCCTTTCGCGTTCCCGTTCCCGATCTCGGTCCCTCTCGCGCTCACGGTCACGCTGGTCCCGGTCCCGCTCGCGCTCGCGGTCTCTATGATCGCGCGGCGGCGGCCCCGGCTGGCGCAGCGCACCCATGGGCGCATACATGGGCGACGGCTCGTTGTACGCCTGCGGTGGGGCAGGCCCGCCCGGGCCGGGTGGTGGGGACGGGTACAACGGCGCCTGTTGGCTGCGCGGGGCGTACGGGCCCCCACCGCTACCCTGTGGCGGCGGGGGCTGCCGTGGATAAGGCTCGCGCGCGTAGGGTTGCCCGTATGGCGGCTGCTGGGGCGGCCATGACTGTTTTTGCTGCGGGGGTTGTTGGGGCGGGGGAGGAGGGGGAGGCTGTTGCTGGCTGGTTTGCTGGGGCCAGCGGAGAGGGTCTTGTTTTGGGGGACGACGGTCGGACGGGGAGTCCTGCAGCAGCGAGGCGACGTTCATCCCGAGAAAGGCGCGCTAGCACGTGCACACAATCGAAGAAATGGCATTGTCGCACGCTGTCGGTGGGCGATGATCCGGTTACCTCCTCCCAACCGCCCGGATGGCAAGGCTCCTGTCTCTCATCTCCAAACTCAGGGAATGTTGACGAGCGGTACGCTCGCTGAGTGGTGCCGAATTTCCGGGACTCTCGGGTTCAAAGCTACAAGAGGTCGGTCTTATCTTCTAAAAATGCCTCGCAGAGCCGCAAGTCCAACGAGCGATATAACAAAGTCGTTCGTGATCAAGGCCTCGAAATATCCCGTCAGAATCCGCCATAAATCTTCAATGTCGGGTTACATGAACATCAGGACAGCCGAACTACTCGGGTTTCCTTCAACATCTGTGGTTCAATTAGTCGACGAGTATCCTCAGCCTTGCAGACCAAAAAACTCACCTTCACCTTCATTTCTGTCTCCAAATCGCGCGCCTTCCATATGCATAAAAGCACGGTGAAAGTCCGGCCCTTCAAAAAACCCCACAACGATCCCCAGTACGACCGGGAGTTGCCTAGAGTTTCCATCTTGATGGCAGAGACCTCGCGCTGAAGGCTGAGCGGCAATGATTGAGCATGACAGACATGGAAGGAAATGGGAAACAACGCACGTGTTGAACCTGTCCACTTCGGAATATGAGAGATGGCCTGCTTCGAGCGCATTGGTAAAGGTTGCCTTCGCCTTGGACATGGCGGCCTCGAGGATGACCGTTAGGCGCACTGGGGAGGCATAGTGGACGAAGAGTGGTATGACCACGAAGATAGTGACCACAATCAGAGCTTTGATCGAGACGTATTTTGCCAGCGCAGAGGTGACAATGGAGAACGGTGTTTCGGGCATTCTTCAAGGGGAGAGTGGACCTGGCAGCAGAGGGAACAAACTGGGACCGGGGGTAAGTGAAGTGCATACAGGTCATTCATGACTTTTATACTCATAGATTGCTAGACTCCAAATTTGAGACGCGAGGCTGATGTTACCATGTACAAATTTGACAGTACAAATCGGTTCACGATAAGCGCGCAGATGTCGCGGCTACAGCATTTTTCCTAAATGCTGTTAAGTTTCCGGTTATGGCAACCTGACATCGGACGAAAAGCGCCCACAAGCAGCTAGCAACTGTTAAATCGGCGCCTTGGTGATGGCGCTGGCACCAATGACGGGTTTGTGGCAGCAGCATTATTCTTTCCCTCAATGTCCCCAGCGAGGCGACGCTTCCCTGCCCACATTCTTTTCTTGGCAACACTACTGTGGCAAGGTTGAAAATTGAGATTTAAGGGTGAGTCGCGCAGGTCGCGGTCACGGCCGTGGCGCATCCGCGATCCTTTTTCGTGCTATCCCACTCACGGTCGCAGTTTGACCCGGCGGACGGAGGGCATTCGCGGCGCATACACGCAGCGTCGAGTACGCCTGGACTGGGTGGGCGGACAGAGCAGGCGCGGATAACTTGAAGGCTCGCGCGCGTATACCTGGCCGTCATGGGTGGCCATGACTGCTGCGGGGGTTGTTGAGGGCGGGAGGAGGAGCTGTTACTGTTGACTGTGTTGCCGGGGCCAGCGGAGAGGGTCTTGAATCTTGTTTTGGAGGACGGCGGTCGGACGGGCAGTCTGCGGCGCTGGCTCGTGCACAAATAGCATGTCACACGCTGTCGCCGTAATGATCCGGATGCTCCTCTCTTTCGTACACAGCTCTTTCTGCAGTTCACATGGCTTACTATCGGTCTTCGCAGTCGAATACGAGCTTCTCTCGTGCCTCTCTAAAGGGGGGCTACTAGCGCACGGCGGCCTCTCTCCAACCTCTCAAGCTCTCTCGGACTCAGTCTCTCACCATGCTTCCGTCGCTGTGGTATCATGTCGGCTTCTGTCGGATCTTTTACTAGAGGATTTCGGTTTGCGCTGGATCCTATATCCAGCATCCAAACGATTTCTACAACCTGCCCGTGGCGCCATCATGACGGACCGGACCACCATTTGAATCCCCGCTTACAACGATTCCAATTTGGCCGTTGTATCTCGCATCGTCCATTCACGAGCTTCGTTGGACAAGAATATGATCTGAAGCGCATCTATCCTGCTACTGCTGCCCCTGCTGGTTCTTCGCCTTCTCGGATCCACCGCTATGCATGTAATAGGGAGGGGCGCTGGAGAACGAACAGCCAGGCAAGTAGGAAGAACGAATAACCGTAAGGTCAATGAAGCGACGACAGCGCGCCACTGAGCAGCGTGTGGGGAGCGTGTTCGAAAGGTATTCATGCTGAAAAGCGAATACCTCCTTTCTTACACTTGACCCGCGCGACTTCTTCCCTCCTTTTCTTTTTCTTTTTTTGCCAGGGCATACAAACGAAAATCCGATTGGAGACAAAGTGCGAACGACATATCAGGGAAGGTACTCGCATACCCACATCGCCTCGCGGAGTATGCTATACATCCAAGATTCTATATATATATATATAAAGTACGTGATCAAATCCTCATCCAGTGACCAATAGTCCTCCAACAATTTCGTGTAGAGATTTCAACTCAAGCCGATGGCTGCGAAATATTCAGGGGATTCGAACCGCTCGAGTTTCCTTCTGTATCTGTGGTTCAAAGCTTATTCAACCAGCGGCCTCGGTCTTGCAAACCAAAAGAACTCACCTCGAGTTCAGTCTCGAAGTTGCGCACTTTCCGAATGCAGAGAAGCACGGTGAATGTCCGGCCTTTCACAAATCCCCATAACGATCTCCGGTATGACCTGGAATTGCGTAGCGTCTCCCGCCTGATGACAGAGACTTCCCGCTTCAGGCTGGGCAACCATTGAACGAGAAGATGGCAGGGAACAAAAAGCAGACGCGCCTTTCGAACTTGGTTTTCTGTGAGCGCGAGAGGTGTCCTGCGCGGAACGCTTCGACAGACGCTGTTTCCGCCTTGGACATGGCGTCGACGAGCATGTCTGTTAGGCGCGTCGGGGAGGCGTAGTGGACGATGATTGGGATGACCACGAAGATGGTGATCACAGCCAGAACTTTGATCGAAATGTCTTTTGCGAGCGCCGGGGCGACGATGGAGAACGGTGTTTCGTTAACGGCGAGCATTCTATTGGGAGAAAAGACCTGGCTGTGACGGGAAACGGACAGCGCCTTGCTTGTGACGATGGTCGGGAGCACCGATGCGACGATGGGCGTTCCAGAGACGGGGGGCATTAGGTTTACGTACGAAATAACAGTCGTCTGTGTTTGCTAGTATGTCCAGCCACGCCAGTATTTATGCGTGCATGGGCCCGCGAGTCTCTCAAAAAATGAAGCGGTGATCCGCTTTGCTAGCAATCTGCCATTGGTGTTCGTGGTGCAATACAGAAAGCCCAGAGAGGTGATGCCGGAGTTCACATAAGGGGTAATCTGGTCAAAATATCTGTTCGACTTCGCGACCAAGTGGGAAGTGAGATGGGCCGGGCGATACACGGACGCCGCGTAATACTGAAGCCGGCCCGATATAGTCACATCCTCTGGCGAGACTTGCTGGGGACAGTGAGGAAGTAGGGCAACCATCGGAGCGTTGCTCGCTTCTACGCAACGGGACGGAACACGGACAAGAGGAGGTGACCGGCGGACCAGCAATATCCAGCAAGTCAAAGCTGCACAGAGAAAAGTAGAGGAACCATAATTGCGCGGAAATATAATCATACAGTAAGGCGCTTAATCGTACAGTAAGGCGCTTAAGGCGCTTTGGAAGCACCAATTCAGTTGAACATTAGGAATCAATCGCTTCCAGCGATATTTCCTCAAGTTGCAGTCCGGTAAGACCGACATGGCCCATCCGTCGCGCATTCTGCCAGAGCGAAACAGCATTGCAAGTTCGTCGAGACTGTTGCCAGCTTTGTATACACCGTTAATCAAAGCCCGAGCATAGCCGCTACTACAACTTCTGATTCTCGTCGGATGAGAGCGAATTGGCCCCCGAGGGAGTATCTGTGCGAATCCAGATGTGGGGGATCCGCTTTACCCATTGCGGATAAAGGCGGACGGAGATCAAAAGGACGTCGAGGCTGTTGCCAGCGTTGTGTCCACCGTTGATCGAAGCCCGAGCATAGCCGCGCTACAACTTCGTGACTTTCGTCGGATGAAAGCGAATTGGGATCCCCGAGAGAGGATCTGTGCGGATCCAGATGTGGGAGAATCTGCTTTACCTATCGTGGATAAAGGAGGACGGAGATCAAAAGGATTACTCTGCCAGTGGTAAACCTGCTAGTTCCAAGAGAGGTGCCGCGAGGTTGAGACTGACCGTCGACGGGGGCCGGACAATAGATATTACCATAGACTGAGCGTCAAGTGGCATCTGAATCGAACTCTGCGATGAACGAGCCCAGGGACATTCGAGATTTGTTCGAGATAGTAAGTAGGGCCAACTTGGATGATCCACGGATCATCCATCAGCCATCACCATGAGCCATCATCTATTTCCCACGGGCGACTTTTTTTATCTGCCACGACCGCGATGCGATTGCGTGCCGAAAAGTTGGATCATTTATGTCTAGCAAGGCAACTGACACTGCAGACACGTTTTTGGAGTTGACTGTTGCCACCGTTCGCAATAAATAAATATCCATGGATTTGCACGTGATCATCCACGGATATCCGGATTCGAACTTTCGAGAGTTGGATTGGAGGTGGCTGACATATTGCTTCATCAGCTTCACGCACCGCATAGTCAGCCCACAGCCAGCGCCCGACATCCCCTTAACCAGTGCGCGGATGAAGGAAAGGCCTGTAAGCATATGGGGCATGGGAAGTCCAAGACAAGCGTCGCGCGCTGTCCTCAGGCTCCTGTCTCTCATCTTCAAACTCAGGGAATGTTGAAGAGCCGTACGCTCGCTGAGTGGTGCCGAATTTTTGGGACTCTCGGGTTCAAAGCTACAAGAGGCCGGTTTTATTTTCTAAAATTGCCTCGCAGAGTCGCCGTTTGCCGCAAGTCCAATGAGCGACAATTTACATGAACATCAGGACAGCCGAACTACTCGGGTTTTCTTCAACATCTGTGGTTCAATTAGTCGACTAGCATCCTCAGCCTTGCAGACCAAAAAACTCACCTTCACCTTCATTTCTGTCTCCAAATCGCGCGCCTTCCAGATGCACAAAAGCACGGTGAACGTCCGGCCCTTCAAAAAACCCCACAACGATCCCCAGTACGACCGGGAGTTGTCTAGAGTCTCCATCTTGATGGCAGAGACCTCATGTTGAAGGCTGGGTGATCCGAATGATTGAGCATGACAAACAGGGAAGGAAATGGGAAGTAACACACGTGTTGAACCTGTCCACTTCGGAATATGAAAGATGGCCTGCTTCGAGTGCATCGGTAAATGTTGCTTTCGCTTTGAACATGGCGGCCTCGAGGATGACCATTAGGCGCACTGGGGAGGCATAGTGGACGAAGAGTGGTATGACCACGAAGAATGTGACCACAATCAGAGCTTTAATCGAGATGTCTTTTGCCAGCGCAGAGGTGACAATGGAGAAAGGTGTTTCGGGCATGCTTTTAAAGGGACAGAGTGAACGTTAACCCGGTAACAGAGGGAGCAGACTGGGACCGGGGGACAGTGAAGTGCATGGAGGTCTTCCATGACTTTTATACTCATAGACTCCAAATTTAAGACGTGAGGTAAAGCTGCGCCAATTCACGTAACGAGGCGTGTAAGGCTGTTAATGTCACGGAGGCACGTAAGGCTGTTAGCATCACGGTAACAAGTAAGTTGTTCCTATCATTCTTCAAGATCCTCCATGTACAAGGACGAAAGGCGCCCTCAAGCAGAAAGCTGTTACAGCTATTTGCAGAACATAAGGCGCGGCCGGTTTTTTTTCCGCTTTTGGACAAATTTGGTCAGCTTTTCTCGTTTTCATTCCGACAGCCTGAGTTTTGATTGGATCTCTCTGAAACCATTTGCAATCGATTCTTACACATGAATTACAGTGCTTAGGCTATTCAATAATTATTTTTGAGCTTTTCAATGCACCGTGGACAAAATTGGTTGTTTTTAGCGTAAAATCCCTCCAGAAAGGGGATGCACTGCTAAGATGATGCAAAAACTTGATATGATCCTCCGAAGAATTCGACCTGATCCTGTGGAACAACAGTTTGAAGAAAGAAGTGGCACTCTGATGAGTGTGTAGTTGTACACCTTGCTGGAGCAGGACCACTGGTTATTGGTGGCTGTCTATTTGGAACCACACTTCTGAACATGAATTGAAGTGCACCGGGTGATTTTATTCTAATAAATGGATGCACAACATACTCGTTTAAATGCCATCAGACTTGTCATGATTTTACTGATGGCAAATGGTCATACATCATGCACCCACTAAGAAGGCCACAATCGAGCTCTGCTCAATTAAACTAGCCAGCGCACTTCATTGGACCTATATGAATGTGGTAGAATATTCCCAGCCCCCTGTAATCAATGGTTCCATTGCCGCAAGGCGTACATTCAGACGGTTATTTGAGTGCCAAGCCATCATTCACCCCGTTATTCTTCAGGATTCTACATGTTTGCCCGGGAAAAAATTATGCCACGCATAGTGGTACACTCGTATGTCTCTTGTATCAAATTTATACGTTGTCCGGGGCATACATCCTCATGCTGGCCGGATATTATCGTAAAAAAGCGCAATTCCAACCACACCATAGTTGAGGCGCCGAAAATATATATCGACTAGCCTATGCACTGTAATTCAAGCGTAGAAATTCAATGCACTTGTTTTTAGAGGGTTCCGCTCAAAACTGAGGCCGCTAGAAGGAAAATGAGAAATGATGACAAAAACCGTCCAAAAGCGGAAATTTTCGTCCGCACCTTATGTTCTGCAAATAGCTGTAAGATCACACAGTTGATCAAAAATTTAAAGGTAAGAATCAGATGAAGCTTGCTGAAGGTCGGTGCCAACTAGACCGAGTTGAGACTGAGCTCTCAAGGGGTATCTCCTATCGTCATGAGAAAAGTCAGCAAATACCTAGGTTCAAAGTGGTCTCTCATGAACAGACGCTACAACGAGAATGCTCGTACCTCGCATGTTGTAGGTTCAACGCTGAAAAGCTCGACTCTGCTGGAGGTCGGTCTTATCTTCTAACGATACCTGGCATCCGGCTCACATCGCCTGTGCGACGAGATCCATTTCATAGCATGCCGCTGAATTCTGTTCGGTCGACCTTGATTCGAGGGAGGAGTCTTGATTCTCCCTTTCTCGAATGACCTCGATGTCTATGGGAGAGCCAACCGCAAAGAAGTCTGTGGCCGCTATCTCCTGTCGAGGCTTCTCTGATTTCCAGTGGGCGGAATCTATGGCAAGTTATGTCTTATGTCACTGCTTGAACATTTCAAGTTTTTCGGTGAAAAAACTGGTAAAATTTGGTTTGGATTTTACACACACTTTTTCAGCAAAACTGAAGCGAAAAACCTGAAAGCTCTTTGTGAATTTTTTGAATCTTGTAAATTTCTGGTGAAAAAGTCGTGAATTCTTGTTGAAGTTCGAGAAATTCACTAAGATGTTTCACATTTTTCACTTTGATTTTTTGTGAAAAAGGTGGTGTAAAATCCAAACTTTTTTTCGCCAGTTTTTTCACTGAAAAACTCGAATAGTTCAACCAGTGTGTCCTGATACCAACTCGCTCTACGAAATCTGGTCAACAGCCGTCGTGGCACCACGTAGTATCTCTTGTTTTGGAAGCCGTGATTCAATTTCTTCCACGAACATCTACTACGACGAAAGAGCCGAGGGAGCGTGCGCATGAACGCGAGCGGTATCACGGTATGTATCCGAAGTTGGCTCCGAATTTTGGCGCAAATTACAGGGCGGACCAAGACACAGGCGTGGAGGTACCGGCACAGGTGCGTGTGCAGCGAGCCCAGTGCGGTGCGCGAGTCCCTCGAGCAGGAGTTAGGGAGAGCTCAACTTGGAGGGTATTGTGAAGCCTGTGTCCGCACCAGTGACTAACTTCCTGCCCGCCGAACCCGTGCCGGTCAAAATTCATTGGTGAGGAATGCACACTCCCAAGAAAATTCATGACCATGATTTCTTCCGCATGATTACGCTCCCAGAGAGGTCGATTTTCCTCCGCCCATTCTCAAGGGATTCTCATCCTGCGACAGAAGCTTCATGCGTCACCAAACAATGCAAACATAGATATCCGTATTACGGGAAAAATCCACTGAGGTTTGAGAAATGATGAAGTTCCATACTGCCTCGATATTGTCCTTGCAACAATAGGTAAATCATGGTAGTTTCTATTTTGAACCGTGGGAATGGCTTACAAATCTCACTTTCAATGTAGGTGATGGCTGAATGAGGGGGGAGTCCTCATCCGTAATTGAACAAGCATCTTCTCTGGGTACTTGAGATTTTGGTATAGGACCCAAGACATTGCTGGAGAACTTCTCGGATCTTACTGAGGATCTCTTGCAGCCTGGTGGCCAGGATATATTCTCGTGTAAAGATCTGCGTCCGGTGCCATGAGAAAAAAGCCAGAGCTGATCAGGGGGCAGTGAATAGTGTATATTCCATTTTGGCTGCCAGGAATCTCGATGCAGGACCATCTTTGCAACGGAAGATCCAACAAAAAACCAACCTCACTGTATCTCTGAGCCAATTGCGGTACATACATCACGACCATGATGGGCTATCGATCAAACCCAGGTACACCTGTACTTGGGCAACACAACTATAGTCTAAAAACACAACTTCTCGTGGTCCACATATAGCGAGCGCTCGAGAATGTATCCCTCCATGCATAAAAGGGCCTCAAAGAAACATCTATGTCACTTCACTCTCCCCAGCTGGTGTGGACTCGGACTATCAGATATGTTCTCCCACTAGAATGCCCACCATTCGTGCCATTCGTGAAACACCATTGTCCATCGTCGCCCCGGCACTCGCAAAAAACATCCCGGTCAAACCTCTCGTTGTGATCACCACGGTCTTGGCCATTCCGTTCGCCGTCCACTACACCTCCCCAGCGCGTCTCACGGGAATCCTCGAACATGCCATGTCCCAGGCGGAAACAGCATCGGTTGAAGCGTTCCGCGCAGGCCACCTCTCGCGCTCCCAAGAGGACAGGCTTGACATGTGCGCTCGCCTTCCATTTCCTTCCATCTTTATGCTCAATCAATCGTGCCCTAGCTTGAAGCGGGAAGTCTCGGCCGTTAAGTTGGAGACCCTGCGCAACTCCCAGTCATACTGGAGGTCGCTGTGTGGATTTTTGGAGGGGCGGACCTTCATCGTGCTTCTCTGTATCTGGAAACTGCGCAAGTTCGAAACTGAACTCGAGGTAATGTTTTGGTCTGCACGACTGAGGCGGCTAGTTGATTAAGCGTTGAACCACAGATACAGAAGGAAACTCGAGCGGCGCGACTTCCTTGAGTGAAGCCGCCGAATACTGCTTACCTGTCAAAAGGACGTGAGCACTCACTCCGCAATTTCGCATATCGTCGATGTATACCTCTTTGCGATTTGTGTCATCTTGGACGTGTACTCCTCCCTCCCAATCCAAAAGTCTATATGTTAGTGCAGTATACAATTCGGACAGAGTGAAGATGTCATCGCATCCGCCCTCTGACCATCGCGCGTCACCTACGAGGCCCCCAACACGCTCC
This sequence comes from Mycena polygramma, assembly GCA_029449255.1. Lineage (NCBI taxonomy): Eukaryota > Fungi > Basidiomycota > Agaricomycetes > Agaricales > Mycenaceae > Mycena > Mycena polygramma. The sequence continues at coordinate 412,918 of JARKID010000040.1, read as the reverse complement.
TGGTTGCGTCCGCAGATTTGTTGACGGCAATGTTGGGGCGGGGGCAAGAGAGTAAGAGGAGTGGGGACAGGCGCGCATGTGCCGAGCGCTAGAGAAGTAACACGTCGTTGATAGAGACCGTGAAGGTAGAACGGAGCTTGAAGTGGAGGAGGGACGAGAACCATCATGATACTCCGCGAGGCGCTGTGCGCGATTCAGCCGCGTCCCCGCCTGGGCGGTGTTTTCTGCGACATCATCAGCACTCGGTATCGGGTTGAATTTGTCAGTATGCAAGAACTCGAGCACTACGCAGGTGTATAGGCCAAAATTAGAGAGGACTCGCCACTCAACCACTTCAAGCACGTCAGAGGCGTTGCCGTGCTTCACCCATGCGGCAATCGTTGCTCGGGTCCCTTTGCGCTCCCATCCTTCTCCCTCTTCTTCACACGCTCTCCGTTCTGCCCTGGCTTCGTCTACTCGTTTTTAACTGGCAGGGGCTGGATTCATGGGTAGCAACTTATCCTCGAGCTCCATTCTACTTGCCTTCTTCCGAACCGACTGCGCTTCGGCGGATGGCAGTACCAGTAGAGTAACAGTAGCTGGAGCGGGTAGAGCGGCGGTAGGACGGGTATAGCAGCAGGCCAGCAGCGTGGGTGGAGCGCCGGCATTATTGGCGTGTATCGCTGGCCGTACACGGTTGTTGGGGCAGACATGATTGTTGTGGCGGCGGTGGAAGAGGAGTACATCGGTATGATTTACTGCCAGTGAGGCCAGCGCAGAGGGTCCTTCTTTTGTGCAGCGGCGACGGAGTCGGAGCATGGATGGACATTACGAGTCAGGACGTCGAGAACGACAGAAACAAGGAAATGATGTCATCTGATTGATGACTCGGGAAGTGATCCGGTTCTCTCCTAGCCCTCTCCGCCCCCTTAAGTACCTCTCTGTGTATCTGTGGACCCAACAGATAGTGTTGATTTGGACGCCTGCGAGAACTCGTTGCAATTTGAAAGACACCTGTTGCCAGCATCTGTTTATGAAATATCGAGTCCTTGCGATCACGTTCAATCACGGTGGCATACCGCTCAAAATTGGGTGGCGGGACCCGGGGTAATTGGACATGCTTGGAGAAAGAGAAGGCTTGAGGCTATCCCAACGCTCTCTTATATTTTGTTTTTCTCGGCAAAAGGGTCAACTGCGAATGAATACAAGACACCGTGGTCTCTGTAACCCTGTTCCCTGTCACGTATATACTGGCGGATCTCAGGCTGCCGAAGGCTGAGCCGAAGCTACAGAAGTCATTTCTTGGCTTTCTCCGATTGTAATCGCAAAACAACTCGACTATGGCATTTCGCTTCTTCGCTGCAGGTCTAATGCCGGGTGCTACGCAACAATACAACTTGATTCAGATTACAACCCTTGCACTGACATGACCAATCTCTCCTCTTAAAACAAGACTTGATGTTTCCGCAAACATTTATCTGGCTTCACATGATGAGGTGTTCGACCGTGCTTTGGAAAAAGGGTTGAAGATTCGAAAGACGCGCTATTTCCTGCTGGACTTTGCACTCGTGGATATTAGACTGCGCTGCGGATAATGTGATCACACTGACGCTAACTCAGCCAGTACGTCTCTCTTATACCGATTCACAGTCTGTTGGACATCCATGAACATGCCTCGGGTATGGAGAACGGAGGTCAAGGAAGGTGACTTTTCTGGTGATTCGTAGCTGCAAAACTTCCCACGGTTCAAAATACTCACCACCCACCCGCTTTTGTCCAGTGGTGCTCGGTCCGTGTGTTACTTCGATGCTTGTCAATGAATTCAAGATGACCGACGCGGCGGTCCTCAGGTTCGCTCGCATTCACCATACTTCATGATGTTTCTACGTATACAGATGCCACGTGTTGGACAGCATCTGCGAAGGGGGCAAAATCAGGTGCTTACATATGCGGGCGCTAGATAGCTGCTCACATGACTGTCTATTACTACTGGGGGTGGGGAAACTGTGTGACAACGACATAGCAATTGGATAACAAAATAAAAGCAAAGACAACAATAGCGGTTGCGTTCGGTGACTACAAGGAAGCTACACTGCTTTCTTTGCCTTCAAAATCTGTGTTCAAAACTTGGTCAACCAGCTTCCTCACAGTCACGTAGATCAAATGTCTACCTTGATTTGTGTCTCAAGATTCCTAGCCTCCCTGATGCATAGAAGCACAGTGACGGTGCGACCCTTGAAGAACCCACACAATTCCTTCCAGTGCGAGCGGGAATTCTGAAGGGTCGCCAGATTGATGGCAGCCACTTTGCGCTGCAGGCTGGGACATGATTAAGAATACATCCAACTGGGGTACATGCAACACAAGCGCACGTTCGGAGCCTTTTTATTTCAGTGGACGAGAGGTAGCCCGCTTCCAGCGCTTCGGCACATGACACCTTGACCCTGCACATGGTGTCCGCGAGGATATTCGTCAGGCGGGCTGGCGAAGCGGACCGGATGACAAGCGCAATGGCCACGAAAACGGTGACCACAGTGAGAGCTTTAATCGGGATGTTATTGGAGATTGCCGAGGCGACAATGGAGAATCACTGCGTTTAAGCCAAATCTAAAGCCACCCAGTCGAGGTCTGCCGCCTCGCTCTAATCAAACCTCAACTGAGGATCAGTCACCTCACTCTCGGAAGACACCAACCAGGTCTGCCGAGGTCTGCCTAGGTATCAGCCGAGGTCTGCCGATGTGTGCTGGCAGACCTCAGCAGATCCGATCCAGGTCAAATAATGATAGGCTGATCCTAGGTCTGCCGACGTTGAATCGGCAGACCACGACAGCCTCCGTCTAGATTTGTCTTAAACGCAGTGAATGGTGTTTCGTGAATGGCGGGCATTCCGGTGGGAGACAAGCGACTGTATATGGAGCACAGGCAGAGGAGGCTGGAGGAACAAGACAGTATTCTGCATTGTTTTATAGTGCCTGTTGGTGCTGCTTGAAAAAGCGACCTGCCAAGGGAAGGACATGATACACCGCCTCCGGTCATCGGCATCATAATATCGAATCGAACTCTTATTTTCGGAGAAACCGCATCCAGATGCTGTTAACGCGTCTATCCATCCTCTTTCCCGTTCCCTTCCATCTGCTCAACTAGATAGGCACACTCTGTGAGCAGCCGCCTATGTCGTTCAACATTGGCCAGATTTCGGCGCATCATCATTGATTCATATCTGTAGAAATAAGCGCTTCCGAAATGTCCATCAATTTGCCAGTCAATACATTTCTACCTTTCTGCAAGTCCAGCCAATTTTTTCTCATGTCCAGCGTCTCGGAGTAGGGTACACGGGATGGGCACGGTTCGATTTGGGAGTTCAGGTCGCCGGTTCGAATCGGATGAGTGTCATTCATTCAATTTTTGTCCCCAGGCACAACATATATCACTCAATTTGTGTCCTTTCGTTGCAGGAGGGGAGTGGGCCCTTCGGAATCAAGTTCTGTTTGCGTAATTTGGCAACAAACAGAACAAATTCAAGCCAAAAGGATGAGAAATAACCAAAGTTGTATTCAGAATACAGTGAATTGAGCATTGCAACACACATGCCAGTCAACAGAACTAACTATTACTACCTCTTTGCGTGATTTGTGTGAGGAAACACAAACGGATCAACTCTCCGGGACGGACTTTCAATAATATTGATCGACAGCCGTGATCAGCCGTGACTTCGCCCATTGCCTCAACTCGTCCCAAATGACGACTTTTGTGTATGCTGGGAATTTCCACAACTCTTCATCGCACTATAGGTGAGCTTCTAGAGAGAATTTACCACAAAATAGCCCGAATTGCCGTCACAAAGTGGGGCAAAATACATGCCCAGCGCCGGAATTGAACCGGCGCGACAATCCGCCAGAAAATCGAACCGTGCCCATCCCGCGTACCCTACTCGGAGTCTCAGCCGTGTTTGCTTTGGGTTCCAAGTTCGCTCTGCGGAAGACGAAAAAAAATATGATGATCTGGCTTCGGCATGTCGCCTTCAGGATGCCGAGGTCATTCCCACGGTTCATAATAGGCTGTCTTATCAGTTGGGGGCGCAAGGGAAATCGACAGCCAGTACAATATTGCGAATTTCTTGGTCAGTGTCTAACCAGATCTTCCATGATCGCCGGGACTTGGTCCAGATGGATCGGCGGCCCGGGTCCAGATGGATCGGCGGCCCGCGGATACACATCGGCATCCCGTACTTTTGTGTCAACGGAGTTATTTTCTTAGCATTTCACCCCGAGTTTAGATGGCAGTTGATTTTCCGGTCAAGTTGAGGTATAGAAAGGTGTCTATCTTGTACTACAGTCATTCCACGGTCCTTGCATGACATTTTTATTTTGGCTCGTTTAACACTGATTTTTGGCACATGAACTAAAACCAAGTTACTAATTCACCCTTCAGCTTCCTCTCCCGGGTATGAATGATTCACATTTTTGGTCTATCAAGTTGTTACGGAGTATGAGGCGCATCAATCACATGCAAGGACCACGGCACGTGTCACCACTCAAAAATAAAAATTGTTTTCGTCCAGTGGAACCAATTTTCAACATTTCTGGCAAATTTAAAATGCTGGTATGTCTCGCAGAAGGCCGTAGATGACCCCAGAATCCTCAGGTTGGTCATTCCAGCAGCCCTTTGCAGTGTTTGACACTCATGCAAGGACCGGTGATCATGCAAGGACCGTGCAATGACTGTAGTGCCCATTCACTCCCCAGCTCTTCAGATCACAGTGTCTTACATCCCTGAAACATCCATGTTACAAGCAAGCGGTACAGCAGCCGTGGTTGTGTCCCTCGTGTTGCTTTGTGGTTGCCTTTCTCTTCCATTAATATTGCGCCTGGCCTCTGTGCCTCACGCGCGTGGTTGCAGAACAAATGCTGGCTCCATACGCCAGTCTTCCATCTCTCCCCCTGATGACTTCCTGCTGACCCTCGCAGGGGCAGCTCAAGGTCTCGGAATTAGAACTTTGAACAAGTCTCCTTTCAACCGGAAGGATTTCTGTGGCTTACTCCAGGGCCGCAGTCTTAATATCTTCCGCTCCATCCAGGCGTTTCGCGACCCCGAGACTCGGGTATATGCATACTTGAGTCTTTGCGCTGTTGCGCGAGACTTGCTTTCAAACATACCGAAGGAAGCTCAGCTCTGCGGTAAAGAAGCAAATCCATTGACGACGCGGGCGGTCTTCTTTCACCAGCGCGGTGGGGAGAGTCATAGCGCAGTCGCCTGGCCGTGCTTACCTTCTTCAAGTTAAGCTTGCTATTGAATTGCTGTATGTGCTGTATGGCTGTTTGCTTTATAATAAGAATGTTGAGATGTTTATTTCCCGGAACCGCTGGATCGATACTGTATCTGGGCTCTACTTGAGTCTCGAGTAACGTGTCCTTCTTTTGTTCAACGTGACTGGGTAGAAAATGGAAAGCGGCCACTGGCAATGCAGGCCACAGTGCCACTGCGCCAGTGGTTGGAAGTCAGGTTTCGTACAGAGTGCCGGGCATTTCTTTCCTTGCGTCCCACCGAACTTGGCGCGATGCCATGGCAAAGACAGGTTTTTGATTGCGAGAGACCTCAGTGAATAATCGGTGAAGAGTGAAAAGACGGAAGGCGATCAAGATTTGATCATTAGCATGCGGCGATGTCCGAGTCACAATGTCCGAGTCACTGGTCACGGGTTGGTCACAGGCCTAAATTTTCTCTCTTTGCTTCAAGCTTGCTCTGTGCTCTGCTCTCAGCGGCCTACCAAGCTGCCGACAATGAGTTCTTGGCTCGTTTGGCGGCGCAGCACTTAATTATAACCACCGTATACAATTTCCGCTCTTGCAAAGTATGGATTCCTCTGACGCGAACCATAGTCGCAAGCGTCGGAGGACATGTCCACGCAAACGTCGGACGACATAGACCAGTCCACGGTACGGCCCGTTGTGCTCGGCGCAAACAAGAGGAAACTCTGACGCGTATTCATAGACCTCATCGTCGGACGCTTCTGATATGTCAATCGATTTACCAGTCGGGGTAGTATGTGTCCACCTGTTTGAATTCCGACCACTTACACGCGACGTTCAGTCTCTCGGACTGTCCTCAGGAGCATTTGCTTTGGGTCCCAAATTTATTCTGGCGGAAGATGCAGAAGAACATCTGGAAGTGGTCGGTGTTCCGCTTCCGCTCCTATGCCCTCAATTCTAATCCTCTGACAGCTGGAGCGCACCAAGTTTGATGACGGCATGGAGTGCGACGGGCCTTTGGCGCCGGCCTTCGTGGTGCGTTTATTCGTCATCTTTCGGTTGCGTGCTGACTGGAGTAGCTGCACTCGCTCAAGGCCAAGGATCGGTTGCATTCCCCACCGAAAGCCGTGAGTTTCAATTTGCTGGCTGTTTCAGGGAAAGGCTGAGTTTATTTGATGTTCGCAGTCGGGCTCCAAGAGTGGCGCAAACGAGCTTGCGGGTCGCAGCCCCCTTGCCCCGAGCAACGGAAGGAGTCCGGGTGAGGTGTACTCTGGCATCCCGTGGATTTAGGGCCCGCAGGTGTCTCCAATCCGGTCGTGTCTTTTTTTTCTTTTGACTGGTCTATGTATCTCTCCGACTCCTCGTGGGAATTGTACCAACGATCTCATAGCGGACTCATTTCATATTTTTCTTGTACTCATACCGGCATCTGTACTGTACGACTTTTTTGTTCCCTGTAATCATCTTGGCTTCTCGATAACAAACGAGCTCCGTGTTTTCGAACCAAGTGCACAGCCACATATTTTCAACCACATCTTTGCAGCCATTTTGAAGTAGAGAGCTGAGACCACGGAAAATGTGTTGAACAGGAAGAAAAGCCTGAAGATCTGGATTGAAGAATCACATTGTCAATGGGCAAAGTGGCGATGATTGCCAGAGAGAATGGAAGCTCGGCTACCGACTCGGAGGCGATCTCAGTCAAGTACTCTCGCACAGTGGCATACATCCGAGGGAAATCACACCTACTAGGAGTTAACAGGAGTTAACACTCACTTACTGGGACAGAATCAATCACGAGCGCTGGACAGTATCAATCAATCAGGAGCGGGGAAATCAGGCTGGACGGCATATTTCTCCGTGTGGGGCACTGAAGCAATGGATCAAGGGGGCTTGCGAAGAGTTCAACCCGGCAGAGGTGGGTTGAATGGTAGGGCGGAGTCACGATTAGGCGCTGAATCAATAAGTCAAGGGCCCTTGAGAAAAATTCAACCTGGTGCGCCCATGATCAGCTACCTATCGCCGCATCCCGCGATGAGAGGCTCCAAACTTAAGGGAGTCACATACGAGGAGGGGAGGGGAGCACATATAAAATGCGGGTGATCTGGAAGGCGCACTGTGCATTCTCCCCAGTACCTACCCACCTCGAGAATGTCGAGTATTGGTGAAGATTCAATCTCCCTCCTTGAATCGGCTGTACCGACCAGCACCACGTCGAGTGTTTTGACTTGGGCTCTCATTCTCGCATTCGCAGCCTACACGGTCTTCTACACTTCCCCGATGCGTTTGACTGCCGCCTTGATCACTGCGTTGCATGAAACCGAGGAAACACATCTCCGGGCAATAGAAGCCGGGATAATCTCTGGCTCAGATGCCCACACGAAGACGCTGTCCCAGTGCGTTGAATTTTGTCGCTTTGCGATAGTACCTTTGACAGACGAGTACAGTCTCCAGATGAAAGTATCGCTCATGCGCGAAACGAGTCTCTACAGTTCTCTTTCGAGCAGCCAGGCGCTTTGGGAATTAGCCAAAGGACATTCGTTCGCCTTGCTGCAATGCATCTGGGAAGTTCAGGAGCTTAAGACACGCATCGAGGTGAGCGTAGTGTTTATCTTGTTTGCTGGAAAGAGTGTGCTGCCGATCAACCGGTCGCAAGATACTCCAGGAGAGGCAGTTGACACAACGCGCTGGTTTTCGAGGCCACCAGATACTCTCGCATGGCGTCCGATGTTGCAGACACTGTTAGTGAGATGCGGCTATGCTTAACTTGTCCTCGCCTCGCCTCTTGTCCCGCTGCTTTCTGGTGCTTTCTCGCTTTAGATTTGTTGTTTGCTTGCTTTGCTACCTGTTGTCTATGCTATCGATTTGGTTTCTGGATGATTCATTTAGTCCAGGCAAGTGCGAGAAGCGAGAAGGAGAAATGCGGAGATCAGCGCAAAATGGCCGTAAACCAAGATTGGAAGTTGAATTGATGCTGAGAAATCAATTGCTTGGATTTTTCTATTCCTGCAAGCAACTCGTCATTTTGTGCTGTGCGGATAACACCACAACGGACCATAATCTGATAATCTGGTAGCCCGCTTGCGCGGCAGGGCCCACTATCATAGCATCTAACTTATTTGATCCCCTTCAGAGTGTGAATCAAACCACACTAACTTCGCCCTCGCATGCAAGTGGAGTGTCTCAACATGCAGAAAATGACGGGATCCACCTCTTGGTTGGCTGTTGGATGCCGGAGGTACTAATGTATGCAGACGTACCCACATCAAACAGTCAGTTGAATCGTTGAGGTGTTGAAGCTCGGAACCCTCGCCCGACCTTCGGTCGGCTCGAGTCCCTCGCGGGAACGCAATAAATGGGATCAGCGCACTCAAATTACCATTGCTATGACCGGATAACCAAGGGCTGGCACAGTGCATCACTGTGCATGAGGAAAGTTTATAACAAAAACAGACCGGTTATATTTTCATTCCCCGAGAATAATTGAACCAACTCTCAAGACAGATCTGTGGTGTGCCGGTGCACAGAAATCTGACAGTCCAAAAATTCAGCCCCTGAATGAACCAACCAAACACTTTTTCACAGCAAACTTGAAGTCGGTTGAACCGTCGTGGTTGTACCTTGCAATTTTGAGGTGAGACTCGTCGGTGCTTCCCGGGGTGTCGTGATCGCGGTTCCTGCCGCTGAGTGCACGTGCACTTTGGGTTTCTCAAGATAGCGAGTTTTCAGCGATAGGAGTCGGGGACTCGCAGAGCATTTGGGAAATGGGAACGGCGGCGTGATCGGTCGACAGGGGTCACGGCGGCAGCAGCGGCAAGGAGGCGGAACAATCCGAGCTTGCGTTGCAAGCACGCATAAATCTCTCGAACTCTTTCGTGGCTACCACTGACCGCCATGCCTGTACTTGAGGCCTTGCAAACTCATCCTTGAATCCTGTAGCAGCTTCAACTCCTTCAATTTCTGCGCCTGAGTTACGGCGGAGGATGCAATTGCTTTCCTCGATTGCGGCTGCGGCACGCGGTCTCTGTGAGTGCGAAAATAATTTAGCATTACAATAATCTAACCGAGCCTAGGCGAGTACACCAATGGCAGTGTAGGCACCATAAGAAAGCTTTTGTTTTTGTTCAGACCGTTTTTGCACGGGCGGACATCCAAGTGGGTCGAGCAATAGTGACCAGTGTTGTTGTCGTGCTCGAGCGGCGGCCGATGAAAGTCCATAGGGCGGGAGAAGGAATTGCGTGGAGGAAGGTGGAAGTACGAGGAGAGCGCCGCGCGATCACCGCCATTCAGACTCCGATCGACTGCCGCCGTGGATGCCGCCACTGACCTTTAGGGGTTGATGCCGTCCATCTCAATTCCCAAACTTTCACGGGACTCGGAGCTTGCCGGAGGATCACGCTAATTGGCGACACATCACGTGCACTTTCGGAAACTCGCTGAAACCGATTTTTTTTGAGGAGGTACAAAAACCCACTACTAAAGATAGTGGGAATAGCTCGACTTCTACCGGCACCGAGGCTTGAAATAGACCAAGGCTCCCGAAATTGAACTTGAACCGAGCGTACAGCGAGAAGCAAACGCTTGAACGGTCAAGCAATATGGCGGTCGGAATGCACTTTTATTAAAATCGCTATAAAGTGTGGGTTTTCATCGTAAAATGTTGAAATTACACTTACAAAGTTGAGAAACACAAGTTTGTATACTTTGAGAGCGAAAAGCCTCGGCTCGTTGATACACTTCGAGAATTGTGTAGTTCAACTTTCGATCTCGAACTTTGTATAAACTTCCATTTCAGGAACTTTGTATAAAATGTCTGGGAAAAAAAGTTTGTATAAAGTTGAGCAGTTGTTCGAGTGTATAAAGTTGCGGTGAAGACTTGGACAAAGTCTCCTTGACGACTTGTATAAACTGAACCCGGCGGTATCACTGATGGGCGGCGGTGCTAACCCGAATGATGGCATCACTGATCAATTCGGCCCACTCGGCATTGTGCCCTCCCCTCCGTCTGGACTCAGATCCACCCGCGGCCCAAATCTGAGAGCGGTATGGCATCAAGGTGAGCAGAATCATCATCATGAGTCCCATTCACGGTGCTGCTAAGGACCACAAGACATGTCCCCCATTCGGCTGGTGATGGCATCACTAGGGTTAGCACTGCCATCCATCATTGATACGACTGACTTCACTTTCTACACCGTCTTTTTTGAGACTTTATACGGTCTTGACAGAGACTTTGTACAGCAACATAGCCTCAGCTTTATACAAACTTTTTTCTTCAGACATTTTATACAAAGTTAGAAAACGCAAGTTCTTACAATGGTGAACTTGAAGATTGAACTATACATTGAGGAACTCACCCTCGGATTTTCAGCCAACTGGAGCTTCTCGCTCTCAAAGTTAACAACATTTGGGTTTTATCAAGACATTTGGACTTTTTACGATGAAAACCCACATTTTATAGTGGTTTTATTAAAAGTGCATTCCGACCGCCATAAAGCAATACCGGCGCTATGTGATTTGGCCAAGGGACATACACTCGCCTTGCTGCAATGCATTTGGGAAATTCAGGACGTCAAAACGCGCATCGAAGTGAGACCGTTTATCTCGTTTGCCAGAAAGAGTGTACTGCTGATCGACCGTTCAAAGATCGTTCAGGAGAAACAGTTGAGAGAACGTACTTATGGCGGTCAGAATGCACTTTTAATCAAATCACTATAAAATGTCTGTTTTCATCGTAAAATGTCGAAATTGCACTTACAACGTTGAGAAAACACAAATTCATTCACTTTGAGAGGGAGAAGCCTCAGTTAGCTAAAAGTCCGCGGCCAAGTTCAACAATGTGTAGTTCAACTTCGGGTCTCAAAAGTTGTGTAAACTTTCTGTCCGAGGAAGTTTGTATAAAATGTCTGAAAACCAAAGTTTGTGTAAAGTTGAGTGCTGTAGAATTGTGTAAAGTCGGCGGTGAAGACTTTGTATAAAGTTTGTGCGGCGGTATCAGTGATGGGTGGCGGTGCTGGCACATCGCGGATCAATTCGGCGCGCTCGGCATCGAGCCCTTCCCTCCGTCTATCAATTCGAATCCATCCGGGAGCCAAATCCGGGACCTGGAGAGGGCAGGATCGCCGATCCGAATCTCATCCACGGTGATGCTGATGACCCCAAAACATGTCCTTCATCCGGCCCGTGATACCATCACTCTCCCATCAGTGATACCGCCGGGCTCACTTTATACAAAGTCTTCACGGCGACTATGCACAATTTTTCACAACGACTTTATACACCTGAACCTCAGCTCAACTTTATACAATTTTGGTTTTTCAGACATTTTATACAAAGTTTCTCGGACAAAGGGTTTATACAAAGTTCGAGAACCAAAGTTGAACTACACAATCTCGACGTCGTTCAATGAACTGAGGCTTTCCCGCTCAAACTGAACAAACTTGTGTTTTTCCAACTTTGTAAGTGAAATTTTGACATTTTACGATGGAAACCCAGAGTTTATAGTGATTTTATTAAAAGTGCATTCCGACCGCCATACGTACTGGGTTCCGACAGATGATTTCGCAGGGTTTGAGAATTTGCAAGTGCTGTTAGCCAAATGTTGAGAGTTATTCATCACTTTGTCTCGCGCCTCTTGTCCTACTGCTCTGCTGTTTTGTCGCTTGGTTGATATCTGTTGTCCGTATGCTTCCCTATTGCTCGTGGATTATGTATCCTGTTCCGGTGCGGGAACCGGGGAATGGGTATAAAGAGCAAGGTACACCAGGTCCTCGGCACCGAGTAGATAGTACCTAGCGTGATGACTAGCCCGAGTGGAGGCAAGCCTTCGGACGAACAAGCTTGCTTTCAAGGACATCGGACTAGACCGAGCCTAGGAAATATAGCGACCAAGGCTGTCAGTTCAACTTACTTGGACCGACGATGCAACGAAGAGCAAGCGAAATGTCCGACCGCCAGCACAACCCGGCACAAAGAAAAGTGTCTGCGCGCTCGACCAACGCGTCGGGAAAGAACGCAGTCACTGCCTGTTGGATTGATTATCGCCGTGAGTCCGACGCCCAGAATCCAAACCAGAGATAGTTGACTCGGGTCGGAAAGCACCATGGGATAAAACGGAGCTGAACCTCGAGAAACCGCATTGTTCGATTTGTTGTTCGCCACAGAATTTCCACCGACGAGCAGAATCCGAACCCTGCAGTGTATCAGACTGACTGTGACGCAGGTAGAACCGGAACACATGTATGGCATGAGCTGGAAAAGATAGCCTCAGATCTTGAAAAAATATGCGCCTGATGAATTGGATTCGGGCTCCCTTGAAAACCGTGCTATATGAACAGAAAACGATCCTAGCAGTGCACATAATGTCAAGGCTTCCGAAGGAAGAGGTTAGAGCCACTACCCACCACTGAACCAGGCCAATATTGCAGCTCATCTGAATGGGCGTCGACAAGGCGTGAACGTCCTTCGATTTCCTGGAAGACCTGTACTCGCCTCGCCCCGAGGGCCGAGATTCCACAGAATTAACATTGCAATGTGCATAAAACGATAAATACGGCTAATAATAACGGGCTCCTGCACTCCTTCATCATGCATCACTAACAGAACTCGAGGCGCGGGTACATGTATGGTACGCGCACTCAAAGCTTCGCCTTGGGGTTGAGGTACTTGTTCCCGCGCTGCAGCTGCACGGCGGCGTCGCGGACCATGTCGTCGACGATGACCTTGGCGGGGAGGACGTCGTTGATGAGCTGGCGCGGATTATCTCAGTAAATGCGCATTTACAAGACAGGGAGAAGGGGGGCTTACAGCGGACACACGACCCATGAGCCACGGGCGTCCCTCGACGGACTTTTCGGGGTGCTTCTCGAGCTCGGCTTCGTGCGGGAGGATGCCCTTCCCCGTCAGCTCCTTGATCTCGCTCTGGCGGTTCAGGTTCCTACACGCACAGGTGAGCATATATTCGCTTGAAAGGAAGGAGGAAGGAAGGAAGGAAGGAAGAAAGAGGGTACACACCAGTCCTCGATGTAGGGTGTCCGCCGGACGCGCAGGGGGCGGCCGGTGAAGATGAGCGTCGTGATGGCGTCCTCGAAGCCCGCGCTCAGGATGAGCTCCTTGTGCTTCTTCGGCGCGCTCGCCTCCTCCGCCGCGACGAACCGCGTGCCGACCCCTACCCCAAAGTCAGCGTCAATGATAACAGAGAAAGCTGGGAAACGAGCACGCACAAACGGCCTCCGCGCCCCACATAAGGTTCGCCGCGAGCCCCCGCCCGTCGTACACGGCGCCGGCGCCGACGACGTACACGGGCTGGCCGGTGAGGGGCGACTTGTGCCCCTTGACGGCGTCGACGCACGCGGGGATGAGGATGCTCGCGGGGACGTCGCCGGTGTGCCCGCCGCCCTCGCCCGCCTGCGCGCAGATGAGGTCCACGCCCGCCTCGAGCGCCTTGGGGACGTGCTTCGGGTGGCCGACCATGTTCATGATCTAACAACACACACCCAGTCAGTTCGTGCTATAACTAGTGCGAGGTGGGGGCGTGCGCACGGGGATGCCGGCCTGGTGCAGCCTGTCGACGGCGTGTTTGGGGGGGATGCCGATGGCGCAGACGAAGAGGGCGGTCTTCTCCTCGATGATGACCTCAATCAGCTCCGCGAGCTTGCCCTTCGTGTAGTCATACTTCGCGCGGAAATGGTCAGGGAGGGCAGCTCGACAACCTGGAAGGCTCACGTTCGTCTTCCGTGCGTTCCCTCCAATCTGGGGGATCAACAGGTCGACGCCAAACGGCAGAGACTTGTCCACCAGCGCGTCCTTGACCGCTTGAATCTGCAGGAAGGACGAAGGAAGGACGAAGAGTCAGCAGTCAGCACGCCGCTCTGCAACGTAAGTATGATATCTGTGTGCACGTACCTGTTGGCGCAGAATCTTCGGGGTGTACCCGAGCCCGCCAATGACGCCCAGTCCACCTGCCACCCATTCGTTCTCAGTACCCAGCTATAATTACAACGACGGACAAGGGACCCACCGGCGTTGCTGACAGCCGCCGCGAGCTCCGGGCCCGCGGCGATGTTCATGCCCGCGAGGAGCACGGGGTGCTTGATGCCGAAGAGCTCAGTTATGGGGGTGGATATTACAGACATGTTTGTGCGGGGCGGGGGCGGGGAGGGAGAGGGAGAGCGGGTACCGGGGTAGCTATCTTATACTTGTACCGATTTCAAGTGATACTCAACGCCGGGTACTTTCGAGCCGGGGCCGACTCAAGCTAACGATCGCGATCGGGCACGCTGACCGAGCTTGGTCCTTAGACCGAGAAGTAAATACAGTCCTGAATGTCATGGAAGTATACAATGCGAGAGAATGTATGTATGCAGAATGTATGCAGAACGGAAACGGAAAGCGATCGAAAGGAGTGAGTGAGTGAATTAGGTGCTAAGGTAGGAGGCCGTACAGTACGAGAGAGGGGTATACGGATCCTCAAAGTCAAGGGGGCGCCGCCCCGTCTTCATCGTCGACGTCGTTTGGCAGCCGCCGCACACCCTGCATTAGCCTTCTCAGTCTTGCTAGCTCGGCCGACAATTGCCTGCAAACGAGTAAGCCCCAAAAAAAGGACAGTAGTGCGGGAATGAAACTCGCCTGGCAGTGTCCCCAGCCTCCTCGCTCTCCTTACTGCTCCGGCTCACCTCCTCTTTAAGCCTCTGGATCTCCTCCTGCCACCCCTTCTCCAGCTCCCTCGCCGCCTTCTCGTCCGCCTCGCGCGCCGCCTTCACCTCCGCCCTGCCCTCCCCAGCGCCCTTGATCTCCTCCAGCAGCAGCCGATACTTCCTCCCCACCCCCTCCGCCTCGCCGCGCCACCTCTCCTCGCGCCTTGTCATCTCCTCGCGCAGCCGCTCCCCATCGCGCTTGAACCCCTCGACGAGCCCCTTGATGCTATCGCGCAGCGTGATGTACTCGCGCTCCGCCTTTTGCGACAGCGCGGTCGACTCGGCGAGCGCCGCCTCCATCTCGCGGAGCGCCTTTTTCGACGTGCCGGTCTCCGACTTGAGCTGCGTCTTCAGCGCCGTCGCCTCGGCCTCGGCCTTGCGCGCGCGTTCGAGTACCTGTCCGTGTCAAATTTCAAATTTGAATTCGAGGGAAGCGCACGCACCTCCTGCAACAACCGCTCCTTCCTCGCCACCACATTATTCAACCCCTCGTTCTCCAGCCTCAGCCGCTCCCTCCCCTCCTTGAGATCCTCCGTCTGGCGTGTGAGCTGCGCGACGCTGCGCTGCGAGAGGCGGAGCTGCGCCTTAGTGTTCTCGAGCGCGGTGCGCGCGTTGGAGACGCCCGTCTGCAGGTCCGCGAGCACCTTGGTCGTACCGCCTGGGGTGAGCGATGCGCGGCGGGTGTTTGGGTGAGGGGACGGGGACGGCGGCTGGAGGGAGGTGGAGGTGGGGGAGCGGGCGTCGGTGTCGATGGAGAGGCGCGAGGTTGAGGCGGTGGTGGCGCGGTGCGTCGCTGGCTGGCCTTCGTCTGCTAGTGCGCGTGCGTTGCCTGAGTTGTCAGTGAGTAAAGCTCAAAACAAAAGGGAGGACACGGACCTACGGACGACACGGGGATTCCTAGACACAACATAAATACACTTGCGAGAACAACGAAGAACACGCACGACTAAGCGTCCGCGTGGGGCTGCCGCCGGCGCGCTTGTACGCCGGCGACGTGGGGCTGCCGTTGAAGCTCATCGGGACGCCCTCGCGAAAGTCTTCCAAGGGCGCGCTCTCGCGGCGGGGCAGCGGGATGTTGGAGTCGGGGCCGGCGAGGCCGCTGAGGACGTCGTAGCTGGAGCGGCGGTTGACCTTGATGGGGGAGCCGTTCGGGGGCGAGGTGGAGGGCGGCATGGGGTCGGACATCTCTGGCGGGTAGGGCCGGGGGCCGCGGAGGAGCATGCTTTCGAGGGTTTGCAGCTGGGCTTGTTGGTGCCTGCGGAGAGTTAGTTTGAATAAGTTTTTTCAGACAACGCACCTGATAGTGTGTTTGAGCGTGCTGACCTGTGTCGCGTCAGTCTACCGTCTTTGTGTTCGCTCGTCACTGACCTGATTCCGGACGCCGACTAAGGCGGTGTAAATAGTATAACGAAAGAAACGCAACAACGCACCTGGGTCGTCGACAGAAGGGCTGGGCGCACGGCTCGAGCGGACTGAGGTACGCGATGAGGGCCGGTCTGCTTTGGGCGTCGTGACGCGGCGCTCGTACGGCGGAGAAGACGGATGTGAAACACTATTGGAGGTCGAGGCCATTCACGAGAGAAAGGGAAGCTGGAAGATGCTACTGAACCAAAAGCAACGCCCAAACAAACCTGCAACGTTGGTGAATGAACGGCGGGATACAACGCGCTATAGGAGCATGAGAGAAGCTAATAGAAGGTATGTGAGTATGTATAAGAGACTATATGAGACCACTGACCTTGTTTGACTGAGGTGGGACGGCGCCAGACGAAGGCGCTGGTGGTGGTTTGTGTCTGTTTGTGTCCAAGAGGCGGCGTGGGAAGGGTGCGCCGAGTCGGCTTGATGGTGCCGGGAAAGCCCGAGGGCGAGCTGAAGTGAAGAAAGAAAAGATTAGAAGCGGGAAAAGAGTAAGATAGAGACTTACTAATAGATTGAAAGGCTTGCTACGGCAGTACCGGAATGCTGGTGGCCCCGGGACCCCAGAGGAGGGAAGGAGTGGAAAGTGGGACTCGACATCAGACTTTTGACATTTTGATTGTCGCGTTGTTAGGCGTTGTACAACGCCACAACGGCCCGCAAAAACGTCACAATGTCGCCTAAAAACGCGACAACGCGACAACAGCGGAACGTGGGAGCCAAAACCCACAACGCCGACCAAATCCGAATGCTGCGGGCACTCGACCGTTCCTCAGAATGGGAAATTATTTTCATCGCGGCCATTCCCCCACCCCAGCATCCCATTCACCATACCCCAGAAAATTTTGAACTTCAAGGTCGGGCTCACCATCGCCGACAATGTTTGATCAACAACGCGAAAACGCGTGAAAACGCCGGAACACGGCAATCAAAATGTCAAATTGCTGATGGATGTATCATGTCGAACATTTTGAGTGGGCTGAGCGACCTGGGTTTTTATACAAAGGTTTAAGCGCGACGTAGGAAGCCCATACAGCCCGAAGCCACCGGGATAGTTACCAGATAACGGATCCAGAGGGATCCGATGACTTGGGCGCGCGCAGTGTGGGGCCCGTGAATTCAGGGCTCGGAAATGCCATGAAACGGCGGGAGCGCTGTATCCAGGGCTAGATGTTCAGGAACACGCACAGGCATTGGGGTGGGTGTGGGAAGTCGTTTGGGCGCCGGGATTGAGCTGATGTCGATGATCTCCGGCGTCCGGAGGTGAAGTGATGTTGGATTTGGTTGGTTACGTGCCGACGTCTGAATCGCGCGCAGGGTGCGGATTTGAGCAACGAGGAATCAAGATATTGAATATAGAATGAGGTTCAAATAAAATTGGGGTCGATTTGGGGGAGGAGGGAGGGACAAGATGGGAAGGAATTTATGGTTGGGAATGAGAAATATTGGCAAGTCCGCAATCGCGCGCGAGCAAAAGCCACGCACCGCAGTACACATGCAATAAATTGTTTCCATTATATTCGGCGGCCAAGGTTCCCGCCCAACCCCGTTTCATTCAACCAGAGTCAAGATAGCGGGAAAGCGTCGGGAGCACGATATTGAACTCACCACGATCTCTTTACTTGAAAAACATCCAGGAAAGGAGGGAACAGGGTCTTCGTAACGTTATGGGTCAACAAGATGACGATACGTCACCCAGGTACAGCGGAATAAGTGAAACAGGGTGCAAACACATCGGAGAGTCATGCGGGTTCTACGCCGCTCCAATTGCCCCAGAAGCAGCCCGAAATGCGCGGCGTAGCCATCACATCATCTCCTAAACGTTTGGCGTCATAGAGACCGACAGTCGCGCTTCCATCCCAAATTCTTTGGAAATGGCTGCAAATGCCGTGTGCAGTTTGCCGCCATCCCTGAGCACATATACCACCGAATTAGCATCCAGGCGAGAGTGAAATGATGCCGGAGTCAATGCCGAGAGACCAGAGTCCAGCCGTGTTGAAGGCCAAAAAATGATTTCGGGGCCTTCCTCTTTGGGAACTTTGGCGTTGCGGGACAAGACGACGTGATCTGTCAATCAATCCTTCGCCGCCGGCCACTCTCGGCTAACTCGAGGATCACCAGCGGCCTGTGACCGTGACCTCCTCGTCGCGCCCAACCACCACATCCAGGAACCGATACACTCCTCGTCTCTTCGGTATGCCTATTTCTCCCCCAGTATGCTCAGCTTCCAACCTTGGACCGATCAATCATACGTTCTCCCAGAATCTTCACCCGCTGGCTCAGTGCCAGCCTCCCGCCGGGACTCCTCCTCATTGACTCCGGACTCCCCACAGTAACTTGAAATCGCTACCACAATCTCTTCATCGTCAAATCATCAACCGATCCCCGCTCAAGGCTGACCTCATCTGCTTAGCTCTTTGCTCTGGCCCCCACGTTGCCGAGACCAACGATTTCTTTGCGACTTTCTTGCTCCTGGGATGGTTGTTCATTGCGTTGAGCCAGCGCTTGCGGATCTCTGTGGTGTCTTCCCTTTGGATTACTAATTTACTGCTTCGCCTTTGAGCCCCATTCCGATCCGAATACGAACCAAACTTCAAAGCGGCCCCATTTTTTTTTTTTTTTTTTTTTTTTTTTGGTTTTGCTTGTGACTTTGGGTTGATATTACCTTCGGTTGCGAATTTGTCTGCTACTTTGTCCCCCGGATTGCCTTTGTGCCCTTCGGCCGGATGAAGGTTGTCTCAGCGCTCCTGTTGCGCACTACTCCGACTGTCGCTTTCAGCAATGGCCCTTCCAAGGCCCTTCTCGATGGCAAGTTGAAGACTTCCCATCTCTTCAAGACGCGAGTCACTCCTAATTCCCCGCGCACGTCGACAACGTCAACAGGGTATTTATCGACTGGCTCTTTTATGGCCACCATCTCCCCGAGTCCCCGACGTTCTTTGAGCTTCCACCGTTTAATCACTCTGTTTCGCAGTTCCTTTCCGAAAAATATTCCGGCGCCGTTATCTCCATCTTTGTTTATCGCTGACCCGTCACCCGCCATATAAAGGACTATGCGTTCCGGTTCGTCTTTCCGTGTCCGAAGGAATCTCGTAGAGCTCAAGAAAATAATCGCGGATTGGTGTTGAGGTTCATATTTTGGGAATTCAACCCTCTCTCACCACGTTGTGGTGCGGAGACTCGACTTTCAGGCACATAAAGACGTGGCTTTAAGAGGGAAAGGTAAAACTGCATACTTAAAACGTACAATGCACCACAGGGCTCCGGGGGAGACTCAACACCTGAAAACTAGTTAACCAACTCACAAAATAAATAAATAAGTACTATTTTCGACTGGCTACCGGGCCGAACTAGGCAGTGGGCCATTAGCATCATACAGAGCGCTATGATGTAGAACCTTTTATATTTTGTGACTGACGAGTGGAATACGACCTACAAGTGTGTTGTGTGTCAAATTTGGAGTCAAAGTGATTCGGCGATCAAAAGCTGTGGCCGGCTTTCTCCAAGATGCCGGCGTGGGATCCTCGGTTTCTTATCTCCGAACAGCCATCTGGCTCGTCTTTTGGCTGTCCCTCGCCCAATTCTTCACCGATTCCCAAGTTTGGGGCCTTGTTATAATCCTACAAATCTTCACAAGCGTCTCAAACTATGGAATGGTCGACATGCGTTTTCCCTGGGTCCTGGAGCCCTCGAGAACATCGAGACCTAGCCTCGGACGCACAACCTGGCGACTGCTATAGCGATCCACCTATACGTGGTGCCAACTTGGAACTCTACACCCGTATTTGACACTGCGGGCAAATGCCATGGCCGTGGGTTCATGGCCTTTGATTGGCGGAGCTCGGACACTTGCCATGGCGTTGGCCAGGCGTTGCTCGGGCGTTGCACAATTGTCTTTGTTCCTTTGTCAGCGTGGGAAAGTTCGGCGCTTAAGTTCGAACCACGGCGATGTTCCCCATGTTGATTCGACTGTGACATGGTAGGTGGTATTTCACTCATACAAAAGTCAGGCAGCTATGCAGACCCTACAAAAAAATATCCGGCTCCCTGTCCTGGCCTTTATGTTCTTCTACCTTTGCAGCGCCGCGAATTTGTTTTGCACGCGGCTTGCAGCCCTGGTGCCTCGCAAAAATGGCTGCACTTCTCCAAGTCCTTGGAAAACCCACTACCAAAGAGGAGCCTTTCTAGACTGAGGCTATGGTCAGGATGAAACCATTTTTGGCGTCGAGTGAGGTTGAAAAACGGAGAACACTCAAAATTATCTAACTCAACGATGATCGCCGAAATGATTCCCGACATCAAGCCGTGGAAGTCATGTGAAATCACACCCGGACAAAGGAACAAAGAAAATTGTGCAACGCCCGAGACGCACCCTCGCCTCCCCTACTCTGACATTTCCATAAAAGGCATATCTCATCAGCACGTGCTGCACGTGCTTACAAGCTAAGCCAAACAACACGGCGACACATCAACAACACTTCCTCACTCACATGGAATCCTCTCAGGAACAGTCGCCGCCTCCGCCCGCCACGAAAAAATGTGGGAAACGACGGGTGTTCTCGCAGAATTCCCATAGACTTTCGCTGGGCTCACTGCGACGACTGCCGAGCCCGAAATCGTGGCAGTCAAAGAGGCACTAGAAGCCGAAAGGCCACGGCGAAAGATGCCAACAGTACCACGTCCAAGAAGCGAAGAAGGGCCTCTGTTGGCAGCGCCGATGGCAGGCCTACTACCCGGCCTCGGAAAGACCACTCAGAAGATGCCAGTTCCGATGGCCGAGGTCATGCCGGTGAAGAACACTCAGACGACGACATGTGTGGGGACGAGGATGTGAATCAGGTAAGTACCTAAAAATGTTTGTTCGCTTTGTTCTTTACACGGTAGTAGAATACAGAGGCAGAGGCCTTCTCCGATGCCAAAACCTTCTGTGACGCACTGAGAGCCGAATTCAAGGCCGGCAAAGCTGTGGATTTTCACGGCACGTACCCTGTCCCCGCCGATCCCCTTGTATCCCCCAAGCAGCGTGTTCAGATGGTCGCTGCAGAGATCTGGAAGCTTAGTGGCTACCGATTTACGTGAGTAAATATTTCGATGTCTTGAATCTGACACTGACCGGCTGTAGCGTTAAAGATCATAAAAAGACCAAAACCGGGCATCAAACCCGCTTCTACTGTAGTCAGGATGAGGCACGCAAGAAGAAATCGAAGGCCTCACAAGATCCCGACATTCGTAATCGCGACAATGTCGGCATGAAGAGGTATGCTTGCGCGAGCAAGCTATCCATCAACTGCAGAGTGGGAAAGGAAGACGGAGAACTCACAGTGACAGTCCAGCTCAAGCATGCCGCGAAGCACGTCAACTACACGGACGTCTTGATGCCCGCGGAAGCTCTGGAAATGATATGCGAATTCGTCGAGTGGCTTACACCTCAGGCAGCCTTCCCTCAAGTTACGGTGACCCAAATCCACAGGGCATGGATGGAGATGAGCGAAGTCTTCTGGCGTTTTGAGGACGAGCAGCTCCCATCGACGAAGAAGCTTCTCCATCAGCATAAAGACGATGTCGATGTTTTCGAGCCGGAAGATGTGCCCGAAGGCGTGGAGATGCTCTGTTGGGGGATGAAGAAAACTGCTGAACCACTGAGAGGCAAGGTTGTAGAGATTGGTGTCGACGCGACATGTAAG
The DNA here is from genome assembly GCA_029449255.1 of Mycena polygramma. Taxonomy (NCBI): domain Eukaryota; kingdom Fungi; phylum Basidiomycota; class Agaricomycetes; order Agaricales; family Mycenaceae; genus Mycena; species Mycena polygramma. The sequence continues at coordinate 390,898 of JARKID010000040.1, read as the reverse complement.
TGAATGTCCTAATTAGGAAATCGAAGACTCACAATGGCGATAGACAATATGAACTCGAAGCACCTTGAACTGTATAGTATCATGGGAGAACACAACGGGGCCGGCTTCCCGTTGTCGTACCTGCTCTTGTCGACCGCTACGTCAATTGATCAAGGAAAGCGGACGAAAGCACTTACGGCGTGGGCCAAATGTCTTCGTGACGCGTACGGCGTAGAAGCTGAATTCAGTCACGTCAATCAGGATATGGCAGAGATTGGCATGCTGAAGGACGTCTGGAACACAAAGATCAGCCTCTGCTGGTGGCACCTGCGCCGTGCAGTACGCACCCGATGATACGCTTGGCCTGAGCAGCCCGGGCGTGTGCTCCTTTGTATACGATCTATTGGCGTGAAACCAACAAAACCAACACACAAAACAACCCAACACCTAATGCTACTGACGCGTTTGTTCGGGGATTCCAACCAAAGTATATGGTTGTTGCAAATACCAGAGGTAATGCTTGAGCACAAGTATAAGCTTATGATTTTTTATAGAAACTCTCGATTGTTCACTAGTCACTTTCACAGTCCAACGTTCTCAGAAAGAGTGGTTGTTCCGCAAATTGTATTTATATATGGTTGGTTTACACCGGAATGTCCTTAATAGAACAGATGCACTTTCACAGATCCTGAATCGTTCGCGAGTATGGCAATCTTTTGATATACCAAAGTCCAAATCACGCTCAAGGTCCCAAAACTTCCTTGCAATTCACGCACAATGTTCAATGACACGCGCCTCGCACAAAAGCTTATAGCCAATCAAGTGTTATTTGTATTCCACACGTCGAGTACAGTATCCGAGATTCCCCGGTGTATTCCGAATGGTTCGATAAACGTCTCCCGAGCGTCACAGCTGTCAGCTTGTGCGGCCTGAAGAAGGGTATGATCCACTGGCTTGACCGTAAAATCCCCTGCCCTTTTATACTACTCCAGGTCATAAATATGTACAAACGGTCACAGTCCCAGGTCGTATAATACTTGTCTAGCGAATCAGAGTCTCGAAAAATACAGCTTAGATAATAAAAGTAGAGATGGCGCATAATTTGGAACAGAAAAGGAAAGGATTCATGTAAAAGCTTTTGAAAATATGCGACGATTCCCGCTTTGAATCGTCCTTGTGTGACTTCCTGTGCATTTTAGCAAGCAGGACAGCTTTGGCACCATCAACCCTGTGCCCTGGTTTATAATGCAGGTGTCCACGGGTTGTGTCCATATATGGGTTCCTTCTTGTGCCGGAAAGCTACGTCGCCCTCGGGACAAGCCTTTTCCTAATAATAGCTGCTGCGCCTTAGTAAGTGCCTATGCCGCGCCGACGCGTCGTCCTTCGGCCCTTACTGCCACGCAATGCGAACCTCATCTTGTTCACGTACCAGCCACCTGTACCATTTGCCGTCGGGCCGAGTGATCAGATCACCGGTAACTCCCGAAGCTCGGCATCTATGCCGTGTCCGCGCTCTAGTCAGCGACCTGAGCCCCGTCCCCACAATACCGTGTCTGTATGGATTATATAGTCACGTCCTTGTTCAGAGAGAGCGCCCTGCCTTCCCAGATCGTGTAGATCGGTAAGAAGTTCAGGTTTGAAGTATAAGCTTATAGTCCTTTTGGCGACCGTTAGGCTAGTTAGACCTTTTGGTGACCTAGGGACCATGTAGTAGGTTATATCCACGCTACTGCCTCCTAGTTAGCTGCTCGGACCTCCGCACTAACCCTTGCTAGAGTGATAACACGCGTAATCCTTAACTCAAGCAGAGTTAAAAGGAAAATAAACTGGCTGTTTCACGCGTGGCCATATTCATGGCTTATCACCGACTCGCCAGCGTGAAACTCGCGACTACCCCGTATGATCCCGGCCGCGCACACGCCGAGTTCTCCTTCATCGACACCACATTCGTTCCCATGGGGCAGGCCGACGCGACAGAGTACGAGGGGGGAGATCCGGGCAGCATCACACCTGTCGTCCCTGCCTCACACAGCAGCCTCGCACCTTTACGGCCGCGAATGGGCTGCGCATCACGATCCCAGCACGCCAGTCGCTCGCTTCCGGCACCGTGACACGCCAGCCTCTTGCCGCCATTGGCAGCGACACAAGACCAGCGAGCGATGGGATGGACGGCATCGTGCAGGAGGGCGTCGCGGATGTGCCAATCGCGACTGGTGCAGCTGCTCCCCGTGTTCCCCCGAGTCGACGCGCAGGCGGGCAGGGAAAAGAGAACGAGCCATCTGGGACTCCGGCAGGTACCCAGACACGGGGTGGACGCACTACGAAGCCGACTCGTAACCCCGACGCTGCAGACCCTGAGACTCTGCGTCACGCAATGAACGCTCGTGCTTCAGGAGCAGCAGCACCTAAGGAGACTGCTCCGAAGCCTGCGAAACGAAAGGTGAATGATGGTGCTGCAACGGAGTCGGGTGAGGAGGAGGAGGAGGAGGAGAAGATATCACGACGCACCTTTTGTCCAGCGGCATACCGTGAGCCCATCCTGAGCATGATGGAGAAGCATTACTGTGCTCATCCGCTGCTCCCCGGGTACGCGCACCCAAGCGTTGGGCTGTGATGCAGATGTATCGGTTTTGCTTCGAGCATGGATTGAGAGAAGTGTGGGCATACCTGTGGGAGAACTGGTACAGGAAATCGCGGTGGGAGCTTTGGGCGCGCTCTACGCATCTGGAAATACCAGTATTGAAGACGACCATGATTCTGGAAAGCCAGTGAGTAGCTACCTCACATACAAAACGATTCACTCACAGTGTACGCAGCTGGCGCCGCATTAAACAAGACTTCCTACACCACTTCCACATGCCGCGCTGCGATTTGCTGGCCTGGATCTTAATCGTCAAATTAGCACCGACTTATTACCGCAAGCTTGACCGACTACTCACCGACACTGGGCGGTACCGCGAGCTCCCGTGCTGGTGGAAAGACTTCAAGCGTGTGTGGAGGTATCTCGAGAAGAAGCCTATAACGCTCCCGGTGAATCCAGCCTACAAGACAGACGCGAAGAAAATGATATGCACCTGTCCCTCTCTGCCCACCTCCCGCTTCCTTCTGTGCAAGCACGTTGTGCAGGGTGTGGAGCGTGTCCCACCCGTGTTCTTCTTGGAGGTCAAGCGCCAACGGACGGCACCATTCTGGGTCCACCCGTTGCTGCGGCCGTTGTCGGGCGACGGTTCCACGCAAGATGGCTTATCTGATGTCAGTACAATGCGCACGGACACAGCTGCAGAAGCGTCACCGGACTGCGATGGCGAGGACGACGACGACGACGATGTGGTGGACACACACAAGCCAGAAGATGAGGGGCTGACTTTTGTCGAGGCAATGGACGAGGAGATCGATGTTATACTTGAGTTTGCCAAGGGACTCAAGTATCAACGACAGTTCTGTAACCAGCGCATGCTCCAAGCGTTGCAGCGGGAGGGAGCTTCGTTCTTGCGACTGGCGAGAGCGTTGAAAGGGTTGCACAGGAGAAGCGGATGGAATCAAGATTCGATGGTTTAGATATGAATGAAGACAAAGATACAACAAAGTTGAATCTTTAATCTAATCCACAACAAACAACCTAATCCTAAACACTTTACTACTACTACTGCCGAGTCCGTATTGTAATGAGGGGAGCAGGTAATTAAGGGGTTGCTGTCTTAGACGTGTGCAGCGCGCGTGTGGTCTGAGTGAAGTAAGGCTTGGTAACCGAAGTTATAGCACCCTATTCGCAAAGTGGATTGTAAAGCGTCCAAAGCTATATGCCAAAATCCCAAACGTATCCAATCCAAGGCCATACAACAAGCCAGTCACAATTCCAAGTCCCAAGGCTATACCACAAGCCAAATCCCAAATCAAAGGCTATACCACAAGCCAATTCACAAGCCACAGGTTCAATACAATTCACAATCAGTCAGGAGTCCAGGAGTATCGCCAGGGGCGTGCAGAGATTTATATTATAACTTGGAACGGCACTATTCTGAATAGAGTAGCCCTGAGTGACAAGTCCAGATCCGAACTGTGCGTTAAGGAGGGCCGTAACTGGGTGGCGCCTCAATAACCGGGGTGGGATTCCGTACCGTACATGCCAGTGCTCTCGCTATTTTATACTGTACACTATAACGCTTACACAGAGAGAATTACAAGATTGCGGATAAACGGAGTAGGGGTGTGACAGACGATCGGGTATACATGTGTTTAAAATAAATAGAAAAACGAGTCATATCGGTAGCCAAGCAGTCACAGTTGAAATAAGAAAGATTAATGAAACTCCTGAATGTCCATTAGTTGCCTTGGGACTTATCTCGGACTTCGGGTGGTGCTGGAAGTCGAGATTAGTCCCTGGGTTCTGAATAGGGCCGTGCCCGTGAATAAGATGCTCAGAAACGGATTCTACATGTTCGTAGCTTCCCCTGAGTACCCCGCACTCCTTGGTGAAGAGCTTGGAAGATCAAGTTCCTGGACTGGAACCTTAATCTCCCCGTTTTGAGAGTCGATCGTGATTTGATGCGATCATGTCCGGATAATTCCGTATCGGCTTATTCGGAACATGATCTCGGGCAAGTACTGGGCCGGTCACGTAGTCCATCGTGTGTCCCATTTCGATGCAAAGAGATGTAAACAAAGGCTTCAATCAAGCGTCCGGCGTCCTCAAGACATAACCGATAAATCCCCCAGATGCCCACTAGGTACGTTATGAATAAGGGAGCTCTCTTGTACAACCTGAGCGTTTGTAAGTTGACCCAGTTTTAATTGTAACCCGTACAACAGCGCTAATTCAGTATGATCTTTCTGACTAGCCCCTGCGGGTGGACTTATTATAGTCCCCATTAAGAGTAGGCTCAAAGCATAATATCAGACATGATATTATGCTTGAGACGCGCGTTAAAAAGAACAGAAAACGCGAAAAACACGTGAAACAGGCCTAAACCCGATACACGGCTTATCAGCATGCTTGGGGAAGGAGAGGAGGCTGAAGTCGACATGTACCACGACACCTTCGACGTGGGATAAATCAGCCGGCAGTGCCATGTATTACCGCGCTAGGCCCGCGCCGTCCGATGACACGCCGCGGTGAATGGAAACAAGGAGAAAGTCGTCGGATTTCTTTATATTTCACGGCGGACATGCTAGACTACATACACGGACGACTTGGTACTAGGACCGTTAGCGATATCTTATCTTATTTGTAAGCATTACCTTTTTTGGAATGTCAGAGTGGGGGAGGCGAAGGGGGGTTAACGCCCGAGCAACGCCTGGCCAATGCCATGGCAAGTGTCCGAGCTCCGCCAATCAAACGCCATGAACCCACGGTCATGGCCTTTGCCCGCAGTGTGAACGACCAGTTATGTGTCTTGCAACACCGTTTTAGTCTCCTGGCTGCCGAGGAGTCCTTGCTCATCGTAGGATGTTGCTCGGAACCGCTCAATTTTGTTTGCCTGGGAAGAGGGATTTTGTCTGACAGGTTGTAGGCATGTTGGGAGCTCTTCGGTGCACAGGTACGTTCTAATACCTCCTGGTAAGCTACATGGGCCCTTATAACCGCGTTTATTTGGCTGGCTCTGTTGTAGTACCGGACCTTCAGTCTGGATGACCCTTTCCAGGCCCCAGGAAGCTCCACCAAAGGGTTGTCCGAAAGTCAAGCTTTTTTAGGCCGAAAATTTGGGATTTCCTTGTCCAAAGTTAAGCTTTTTCAGGCTGAAAAATGTGTTATCCCTGTCCGACGTTAAGCTTTTTGAGGCTCAGCTGGGTCGAGATTGGCCAAAAATTATCGCATTCGCAGGTGGCGCGCCGCTGGAGGTTGGGGTTCAACCCCCAAAGCTGGGGAAACGGAGGTTGAGAAGCTGACCTTCAAGATCGGTCGTTATTTGGTGCTTTTGTGCCCATGGCAAGGCTGGGGAGAAATTTTCGACTTTCCTACACGTGACGACCCTTGTCCGACTTTTAAGCTTTCGAGGCCAAAATCATCCAAAACGTAAGCTTTTTCAGGCGAGAATCCAGCAATTTTTCGGACAACCCTGGGCAGGAGCTTCCCGGGGCCTCCCTTTCCCGCACCCTACATGTCGAGAAAAGCAGATAGGTACGGTCCTTCTGCAACTCAGATTACTCGTCTATGTGTCCTCAATGATGGCTTATGATCCATTCAACGATTTGGCATCCACGGGGACCGTCAATCCACGCGGCAAAAGACGATTGTGGTGGGTGGCCCACTAGGCCGCTTTTTGCCATTTTGGGAAACGGCCGAAAGAAATGCACGGTAGTCACTGGAACCTCTACCTAAATTCGTAAAAATATTTCTGCTCGCTCATAGGATAGGTGCCTTGATATTGGACGCCACACATCATTATGCCCCTCGCTCCACGGGCCGGAATAAGGGCTAAAATGCTAAGGTGGCCCAGTGCCCGGTTGAAAATAGTAATGAAAAACAAGGTCGCGAAAAGTCACACCGTGTGACCCGTGACACCCACGGTCGCGCGTCCCGCAATTAACCACCACAATCCACTCCCAAAAATGAGCTGCAGTATCTGCCTGTCTCGACTAAAAGAGCCCGTCTCGGTGCCCTGTGGTGCGTTCGACGTCTTGCCACTCAAATAGATGGATTTTTTTTTTTTTTTTCCAGGCCACGTCTATTGCACGGATTGCCTCACCGCCCACGTCTCCGCAACGAGCCCAGACGGCTTCACCTCGAACTGTCCTTCATGTCGCGAAACATTTAACATGGGTGAGCCCAAGCTACGCTAAATCTTATCGCGTGCTCATTGTCTTATCGTCCAGTCCGACCCGAGGTCAGTGGCTCGCCATCGCCCACATCGCAGGACAAGACTAACAATCCCCCAGCTAACCTGCCTCCCCAAGAAATTCCACCAATACATCCAGCCCAGCATCCGGCGCGTCTACATCGACCTCTCGCTGCACGAGCACCTGCGCAAAAAGCTCCTCGCGTCCGACGCGCGCGTCAAGGCGCTTGAAAAGGACAAGGAGCGCCTCATGACCGAGCGCGAGCGGCACATCGCCGCCGCGGGTGCGCACGCGCGGGGCGAGACGAACGCGCTGCTCAAGACGGAGGCCGAATATATAGCCACGATGGCGGCTCACCGACAGTTGAGGGCGGTGCGCGAGAGGACGCTGAATGAGAAGGACCTGGAGCTGGACGAGACTGAGGACTTTCAGTGAATGTTCCTCTTTCTTGCATGTAATCCAAATCATATTTCCCGTGTCCCGTTCTATGACTTGCTCTATCGATACCTTCTGCGACATGAGTTGGCTGTACACCGACTAGTCTCACTCTCCCACTGTGCAAAGGAAACATCATGAATTTCCTCATGAGGATCTGGAGGAGGAGCTCGAGTTCACGCGCGAGAAGGCCGCGGAGGACATGGCGGAGGCGCAGGAGGCGCTGCGCGCGATGAAGGTCAAGTACGACAAGATGAAGCGGCATTGTCGGAGTCTTGCGCAGTGCGTGCTGTCTTCTCTCTATGTCCCCTTACTCACTCCATCACAGCCGCGAAGAGGAAACTGGCCCCAAAGAGGGACCCTCGCTCGTCGGGAAACGCAACAGCTCACTCATCGACCTCTCCCTCGACGAAGCTGGCGCCTCGTCGCCCAAACGGCTGCGAATCATCCGCCCGCTCCCCCGATCGCGCCAGAGTCTGCCGCACACACCATATATGCCCGGAGCCCTCCGCTCGCCTTTTCAAAGCTGAAGCTTTTGGGCTTGGCCAATGTACATCTATCTGTATTAAAATTAACAATCATACGCGCGCCGCTCCATTCTTCATGTAGCTGCAGCAGCAGGAGCAGGCGCAGCGACGCCAACGGCAGGGGTGTGCCTCTGCTTCTGCATCTCCGCCTGGCGCTCCGTCGTCTTTCCTCGCACACACGCACGCTGATCGCTGACCCAGACTTCCCAGGTCATCCAAGTCCGCATGCACATGCGCCAGCTGACGCCGACGCCCGAATGGCGCCTGTACAACGTCTCCGCCGACTCCTCAAACTCCAACGAACCAAATCTGCGCGCAGACGGTTAGCTGTAGGGGTGGAGCACGCGGGAATGCAGATGAAGACAAGGTACGCACCCCATACCCCGTCCTTGTTTTTCTCCCCTTCTCCCTGCTCTCCCCCTCTTTTCTTTTCTCCTTCTCTGTGCCTCGCCGTCCCGCTGACTCCGCCCATGCCGACTCCACCCCCGACTCCCACACGGCGCGCGGCGGCGTCGCGAGCGCGCATCAAGCGCAGCGCCCACGTCAAGTGTGAGCCACATCTGCACGCCGACTCGGCGGGCCCCAAGACGCCGCCTCCGCGCTCGATGCAGGGGATGCTGGGGACGCGGGGCGCGGCGATGCGCTCCGCGCGCGATCCGGCAACGCGCGCACGGGCTACGAGTCGACTCACAAGTATTGAGTGTTGAGTGTTGAATATGGGTTGAATTGGGGAGCTGGGTTGGGTTGGGTTGGGTGAAAAGCCTGAGGTAAGGAAGGGTGAGTGCGAAACAGGAAAAGAAATGGGATGGATGGCGTACCTCGTCTGAGACAGGATTGAACAGGGCGAGCTTGAGCTAAGGATAGTATCTGTATCTGTAGAGTAGGTCAGCCCGGACCGAAACTCACAACGTAAAAATACATACCTCGGAGTCGTTGTTGGGTTTGAATGCTGCGAACGTTCGCAACTAGGTAAGGAATTTGATTAGCCAGGAAGTTCAACGAGCAGAAGAGGAGATAAACATTCACTGACCTTGGAATCCGAGTCCGAGGTCAATTGGACTCGAAGTTCGAAGCTCGACGCTCGAATGAATCCAAGAGCGGGTGTGAAGGTCGGGACAAGAAAACCTGAAAGGGAAACACGTAGTCAGTAAGATGGAACTATTAGACACACGATTGGCCTACTCACGAGTTGAAGTTGAGTCGATGTTGAGGTTGAGGTTGAGTTGGCGCCCGTGTTGAGTTGGCGTTGCATGGCCGCGTTGATTGGCTTTGGAGGTAAGTACAAGAACTAAAGCAATTGAGTTCAGTCAAGCATTGAACGGAAGGATGATATGTAAGGCTTACCATTGAATAAACGCGTGTCTACACAAAAACTAGACTACACTACACTAGACAAGTTGTAACGAAAAGCTACGTCGAAGTCAGTACAAGCGCGGCAAAGAATGGCTCCGACTTACTCAATGCTTGAGCTGCCCGCGAGTCTGGAATTGAACAAGACTGACTTGGTGTTGAACTCGACTGAGGCTCAATGGACCTGAAACCAACCATAGATTAGTTACAAAATCAACGCCAAGGTAAGTCAACACGCACCTCAGCCTCAAGACCATTGTTCGGGTAAACTCGACTCAATCCAACCTCCCTACATCCGGATCAACCAAGCGCCGCTGCGAAGACATTTCAATACTTGAACAAGCACACGAAAAATGCGAAGATAAGGCTTACCTGGACAATCACAACTACTAGAGCACGGCTACAGAACAACATACACAAGTCAATCGAACGAAAGACATGCAAGAACTGAATCGAACGTACCGTGGACACAAAGATTGAACAAGACCAAGGCTTTGTGAGTGGGAAAATAATTCTAGTTGTTGATTCAACACGAAAAGTTCATTACAAATTGGACAAGACCTACGTGACAATTTGAAGATAATCTCGACGTTGCAAGCCAGGGTAAGCCAAGTTGAACCCGGCTAAGATGAGTCAGTAAATATGAAGTGAAGACAAGGGTAAATTAAACGCACCTGTGAGATCCCGACCATCCCAATCCCAGTTCAAATGCGACACAAGTCGACGTCGCCGTGGTTGAACTTGAAGAAGGATAGGAAAGTCAGTCAAGATAAGGTCAGATGAGAACGAAACCAACGCACCTAGGTTGTACATGTACAAGTCAGAACGTGCATGGGATAGTTTAGGTATAGTGCTTGACTATCTAACACTAACCCGAAGTGAGTTAACAATTCATCAGTGATAATTTTCGAACGAGACATACCTGATCCAAATTGAAGATAGTCTCGGCGTTCATAGTCGTCTAGAGGTCAATAAGGAGGTCAGTTAACGTCAAGTCAGGTCAAAGGTTAATTCAAGGAACCTGGTTGGCCCGGGATAGCTAGCCTCGCTGATGCAAGATAGCAGCGGCGTTCGAATCCAGCGTGAACCCTAAGCCTAGAACTTCAATTAGTCAATGAACGAGTTCAAAAGGATAATATCGAGACGCACCTGGAGCCATAGGGCCCGCATAACCTTCTCTCCAAAACCAAGACTAGCCCAAGGTGACGGGACACTTCAAAACGAATGAAGATTCGAGACGCCGGTCAGAAAAATTGAAGGGTCAGAGTCGAGTCAACCACATACATTGTCTGGGAGTCTTTACGACCTTAATGAGACACTAAACAAAATCAAGTTAATGAAGTTGAGGCGGTACTAGAGTGAACCAACCGACAGTCAGTAATGAATTAAGTTGTGAGCGAAAAGAGATAAGACTTACCATTGAAGGTGGTGGGAGTCCGTGAATCGCCGCTGCGAGTCAACAGAGTCAAAATTCAAGCCCTACAACGAGTCAAAGGATAGTTAGTAACGAATCGAAGCCCAAAAACCAAGGACATACGTTTGCGACGAAATTGTCCGAGCAGTTCAAGTCCAATCCTATTCTACAATGGTCTGGTGGTCAATTCGAGTATAACGATAGTTAATGACTTACCTTGAGCCGAAATGAAGTGGGCTCGCTGGAGGTAAGCGTTAGACTTGATAATTTGTTGAACACCTACAGTCAGAGGTCAGTCATAGATTGAGGCGAGTAAGAGAAGACGTACCTTTCAAAGAGCAGTCAGTGCGGTGAGCGCAAAGAAAGCCAGACGAGATTGAAGGGCTAAAACGATGGTCAGTAATACTTTAGAGAGCGAAAGGTAAGGACCTACTGATAATGAGTAGGGGTCAACGGGATTGAAGTAACAATGAAGGCTACAAAGAGGTCAGTAAATGAGAAGTCAAGTCAAATGTGCAGTCAACGCACCTGGCTAGCTTGCTCGCTGATCAACGCTCGCAGCGGCATTGGAATGCAGCATGAGAGGTAAGCCTTAAACTTCGTTTAGTCAACGAACGAGTTTAAAAGGATGTTAATGAGACGTACCTAGAGCCATACGACCCGCATATCCTTCCCTTCCAAACCCAACAAGACTCCAAAAGTATTCGAACACTATGGCCTAGAGTGAACGAACCAAGGGTCAGTAAAGAATCAAGTCGTGAGCGGAAAAAGTCAAGACTTACCATCAAAGACTTTGTGATTTTGCGATCGCCGCTGCGAGGTCAGTCGAGACTGAAGCACTACAAGAAGTCAAAGGACAGTCAGTAAAGAATTGGGCGAGCGGAGTCAGAGCATTGAATTCAAACCTATTCAACAATGGGTTTTGGTGTCAGTTCGAGTTTTATTGAAGTTATCGACTTACCTTGGGCTTGAATGAAGTCAATAGCTCGGGTATAAGCGTTAGACGTGACGGTTTAGCCAATAACTCTACAGACGAAGGTCAGTACTAGCTCAATAGCAAAGAAAAATGTACTGACCGATATTCGGAACAGCAGTCAGAGTGGTTGAATGCCGAGCAATTCAGACAAGATTGAAAGGCTAGGAGGATTCAAACGAGGGTTAGTAATGGGTTAGAGCAGAAAAAGCAAGGACATACCCGATTCTCAAGCCTTGGAGTCAATAATGGCCATGGCGCGTTGATCTAATCGAGGGAGATTGAAGGATTTTGTGTGGCGGACATTGACATGCAAGCCATGAAGGCTTCAAAAAAGCGTTATCAAAGTCTGTGTGATGATGAAAAGGAAGTCTAGTACGCACTTTGTGGCTAATGAACCAAAAACAAACACAAAACAAGCCGCCACATTTGCGAATGAACAGCGGAGTAAAACGAGCTAAATGAGCTTGAAATTTAAGCTAATGGAAGGTAGGTGAGTATGTATAAGAGCCTATAAGAGCCCACTGACCTTGTTTGACGGAGGTGGGACGGCGCTGGTGGTGGTTCGTGTCCAAGAGGCGGCGTGGGAATGGCGCGCCGAGACGGCTTGATGGTGCCGGGAAAGCCCGAGGTACGTCCAGAATAGAGAAAAAAAAAGGCATATCAAGGGCAGGCGAGCGAGAGATTGGCAGGGAGCCACATGCCGAGGCACGGCTCTACATCCCATGATGCCGCAAGAGGCCGAAGGCATCCTGAGGAAGAGGTGGGCGAAAGTGGGCGAGTGCCGATGATGCTGAAAGTAACTGAAGGGCGGTGGGTTCTTTTACAGCTGGGCGGAAGCGAGACGTGAGAGCTTTTGGAGTGCCAGCGAGGCGCGGCAAAGTCTCGCCGCCGGTGCAGTCGGAATATGTCAGCCAGTAACCGGAGATGTTGTAATGGATTTTCAAACATTGTGAATTTGTGTGAGCTACACAGCGCGAAAGCCGCTGAAATTTGATTCTCACCTTATTTAAGGTCTGCGGTATACGTACCGGTGCAAGTGAGAGCAGTTGGAAGCAATGCAAAAAACCTCATTCCCAGGAAATATTGCCCTGAATCCTACGCGCGGTCGCAACAGCGCCCAGACCATGTATTAATAAACTGCTCCACCTGTTTGAGCTCCCAGGTGATAGGGATCGGCGCCTTTGGCAACCGGAACTTCGCGGCGCGGAATTCATAGGAAACTCGATCTCGCATATGGCTGCGTCCCTGGGCTCCCTTGGGCTATAGAATCTTCATGAACGGCTCGGAGAGTGTGGTGGAGTACTCACGTGACAATTTGGCCACACCCGAGCACCAGCGCCGCTGCAATGTTGAATTATTGGAGGCACGGTAATATCTTGAACCACGTACCGTGCGGTGCCCGTGAGCCTCCGGAATTTGGCTGGCACGTTTGGGAGGTATCAATAAGTTAATTCTCACGCTTCGGCTAATTTTACACTGACTTGAAAAAAATTAAATCGAGATACCGGAGAGGATTTCAACCATACCTTCCTAATTTGGACGCAAGCGTAGTGGTGCCACGTGCGGCTGTTCGAAAAAAAAAAATCATTGTCGGTCTAGTTTCTGGGCGAAAACTGCCGGCAAAATCACGGCTTACATGGCTAATTGGCTCAATGATTCGTCCAAATTTTTAGAGTGGACTTTGTGGTCGTAAAAAAAAAACCGTGGTGCGAAAAAGGAACCAAAATCCGAGGGTTGAATCCGTGAGCACGGGCAGACACGGGCGTACAGAAGGCGGTAACTGCTCCACCAGAGATCCGACGGAGGCTTTGGCTGTCAGGGTGTAATGAGGTAGCGATGTGAGGGGCAGCGCCTAAGCCGGCAAAAGGTCGCCGCCTCCCAGGGTCCGCAGAAACGCCGTGCGACGCGGCGAAGTCGGCGGTGGAAGGCGGCGGAGCGTGCGTGTTTCACCCCAGACGGAGCTGATACACCGCGGTCGATGTCGTCTGGAGTTGGCGTTGGCCGCGCGCTGTTGTGGTCTGTTGTTTCATCAGATGCCGTTCAACTCCGCTCCCGCCACTCCATCAACCCAACAGCGACGCAACATTCACCTGGGCCTCAGCTCTCCACCTCTCATTTGCCCACAACCTCACACCCCTCGGCCTTTCGTCGGGACTCATTCCCATGGCCCGAAAATTACCGGCCATCTCTTCTACCCAAATTGAGCCGCCGGAGCCCCATTTGCTGCTGGATGCCTCAAGACGATGTATTCCGCTCCGGCGCGCGGCTTTGGTTCCTCAGTGAGAATCTCGTGGCATTCTAATGCTCTGAGTCTCACCTTACTTTCGGATTTCCGCTGCCGGCAGACTGCCAGCAAGCCCTCTCTTTGCAGTCGTCTCGGGTATCCGCATGCCGTGGACGTGCCGCGCAGCGCCATACCTCGACACCACATATGGCTTTCCCGCGAGCCATATCTCAATACTGGTGAGACTTTATTCTCTTGACCGTTTGATGGCATTTTCACGCCCGAATGCGTCCTATTTTCAGAGAATTTGCTGCCCGCAGGCAAAACCCCGTCTCCACGTGCACTGCGCCGTGTGTTGCACTTCCGGTGGGTGTCCAGCGAGCTACGGATGCGCCGCGCAGCGGCGCTGACAGCTTCTAGTCCAAGTCCTGGTAAGCTCTATCTCTACGTTCTCATTCTGATGCGAATTTTTTGTCATATAGCCCACCTTTTTTGGATCGTTGCGGGGAGGCGCCGCTGCGCGCCGCCCAGTGCGTTGATACGATATACCGCCTCCCCGCGAACTGCTTTTCAGCCGTGTGAAGCTCCTCGTTGCGTAATCTCATTTTCACGCCCCAACGCGCGGGTTTTCCCAAAGTTTTTGCCGCCGGCAGGCAACACCCCGCCCACACGCTCAATGCGCCGTGTGTTCCACTCCTGGTGCCTAGTAGGCCGCGGAGGCGCCGCGAAGCGGCGCCGCTGCTTTGATACTATGTATCGACTTCCCGCGAGCGGGCTACAAACCCTGGTGAGCCCTTGTCCTATTTTGCCTTGTACTCACATTTTTATGCCTTTTTTCCAGAAAATTTGGCCGCCGGCAGCCAAGTCGCGCCTCCAAGCTCAATGGGCCGGATATTCGACTCCCGTGTGTCCAGTGGGTCGGGGAAGCGCCGCAAAGCGGCGCTGATTGCTTCAACACGACGTATCGAGTTCCCGCAACCGGGCTTCAAACCCTGGTAAGCCCTCGTCCCATTTTGCATTTTAGTGTCATTTTTTACGCTCTAACGCGCCTTTTTTCTCAAACTTTTGGCCACCGGCAGGCAAAACCCGCTTCACGCGCAATGGGCCGTGTCCGAGCTGTCGCGCATCCCAGGCGCCGCTCTGCGGCGCCCAAACGTCGATACCATATTTGGCCGTCCGGTGAGCGGCCTCAATTGCAGGCAAGTTCTGCTTTTTCTGTCGTCTCGATGGCATTCCACGCACTCTTTCCACCATTCCATTCCACCTCCACCATATTATTTGCACGAAGACCTACACACGATATCCCGCTACCCCAAATTACTTAGCTAGCTTAGGTACTAGCGGAGTTGGGCGGCGACCGCGTCTTGGCCCATGTTGGCCTGTTGCGGTATATAAATATAGAATTCTCTCTCTCTCTCTCTCTCCTTTCCGCAGGAAACTCGGGGTGGAGCCCAGAGAGTGACGAGGCTGCTTTACGTTGTTTAGTCAATCTCCGGTTTCAATTTTCAATTTTTCGGCGCCCCGCGACCGACTTCATGCACCCGAGTGATCTGAATCGAGTGATCTGAATATCTCCGCAATCCAGCGCATCGAACTTTGGACTTCTGCGTCCCCCGACCGATGCCGCGAGCACTGTATTAGGGTCAGTCAGAGTAGAAGATTTTTGGGTGATTCTGGTCAGTGATTCTCGAGACGATTATGATTTGTTTAATCGTGGGAGAATGGCTTTATTCAGAATCGTCCAGGGAATCCTGTGAAGGTGATTCTGAGTTTATTAGTCGGAATGAGCAAGACGAGCGGTGAGAATCACGTTTAATTCCATAATCGCCTGTAAAAGCTCCTCTGGAGGAGCTTTTACATCGATTATGAGGCGATTGTGATTGTGATTCTGGGTTTTAATTACCTAAGACGATCTTTTAACAGCAGAATCGTCCACAGAATCGCTTTTCAAAGTGGGTCGGTCAGAGTTGACCGACGATTCTCACACGATTATGATGCAAACAATTCACAGAATCGTTTCCATAATCGCCGACAGAATCAGCCTCATAATCACCCATAATCTTCTACTCTGACTGACCCTATTGTACTCCCCTCCGTTACAGTCTCTGACGAGCAACAAATTCCAAAATTTGATTTCTGAGCGTCCCGCGAGCGGCTCCGCAGCACTGCCCTTCACGGCCTGACATCGACGGCCCGTGAGCTCATGGGGCTACAACTTACGGTTTGCCGGAAGGACTCAGATGGATTTTAATCGGATTTGAGAAACATTGCGAGATCACGAGTTCGAACCAGGGAGAGCGTAAAATTGTCTTTGTTCTGAGAGTCCCACCGCCTCGTATGCGGGCTATGTAATCCATTGGTACACCCAATCTCGGAGGAATGGGCCTCTAACACAATGCAGCCCAAGCAAACCACATATTTGATGGTGACCGGGATTTTCCGGTACACGTAAAAGTTCAAACTGGTGCAGTCGGTTGAGTTCATAGCATCCCGAAGCTAAAAATTGCTGAAGCTCTTGTTTGGACGGTATACTGTACATCGGCAGACAACTTTGAACGTGCACCGGAAGATCCCGGCCATCATCAAACAACACTTTTGATGTCGCGGGTTGGTCATAATGCTAAAGGCTTACATATTCCTATGAGGCTATGAAAGCTTGTGTACCATGCAGGTATATAGTCTTGGAGGCTACGTGGTGTTACCAGTTGTGCAACTGTATGCAAGGCACACAAACCGTCAAATAAACACGGTGTTGATGCCATCACTATCCTCGGCAATGGCCGAAACCAGTTGCATTGAATCCAAAAAAATGTATGATAGCAGAAGAGCTCATTGAGAGTGAAGGAAATGTCCTTGAGAGGATGCCTGAGTACGCAGC
The DNA here is from genome assembly GCA_029449255.1 of Mycena polygramma. Classification (NCBI taxonomy): domain Eukaryota; kingdom Fungi; phylum Basidiomycota; class Agaricomycetes; order Agaricales; family Mycenaceae; genus Mycena; species Mycena polygramma. Next base: position 374,338 of record JARKID010000040.1, on the reverse strand, counting down.
ATCATATCTGACTAAATAGAATGAGTGTTTTCATTACATGTACTCCTTGGCTGGTTCGAACTTGTGATCTTTGTGTTGTACCTGGTATCCATCCAAGTCCTTCCGGCAAACCGTAACAACTGCTTTCAACATTTTTGGAGTTCCCGCGAGCGGGAAATTCAGCTTCAACTTTATTCAACTTGGGTTTTTGAACTTGACAACCAGGGATGCATGCACCGACTCTTCGTCCTCAAAAGTACACTGCAACTGGTGCAAGTGAGCTGTCACGGAGGTAAACGCGCGTACTTTTTGTCTCTTGCATAAATCATGATCTGATTTCGGAATTGCCGTGAACAAAACCAGGTTTGATTTACGAAAGCCGGCAAGCAGCTCTTGCTTTCGTACCACCACCATCCCCACTTCCCCCGGTCCTTATGACCATCCTCGATGCTGCCCTCGACCTCGACCATCGCCCTCGACCTCGACCATCGCCTTCGACTTCGACCTCGGCCTTCGACTTTGACCTCGCCTTCGCCTTCCTGCCCTTCTCCCAGGCCGTCCCGTGGCCCATTCACTTCAAGTAAAATTTGGTACACTCCCAACGGCCATCGGACTTCATTCCGACTCTTGTGCAAGGAGAGACGCAACCTTGATGCAAATATTCTAGGTCATGAAAATCCAACCCAATGTCAGACAGTCAGAATATCTTGAAGCTCGATCGCATCACTGGCACCTTCAACCAAGCTCAGGAATTTTCTAAGCTTATGGAAAGTCAACCACTTTGGGTTGATATTGCCTTCGGTTGCGAATTTGTCTGCTACTTTGTCCCCCGGATCGCCTTTGTGCCCTTCGGCCGGATGAAGGTTGTCTCAGCCCTCCTGTTGCGCACTACTCCGACTGTCGCTTTCAGCAATGGCCCTTCCAAGGCCCTTCTCGATGGCAAGTTGAAGACTTCCCATCTCTTCAAGACGCGAGTCACTCCTAATTCCCTGCGCACGTCGATAACGTCGACACAGTATTTATCGACTGCCTCTTTTATGGCCACCATCTCCCCGAGTCCCCGACGTTCTTTGAGCTTCCACCGTCTAATCACTCTGTTTCGTAGTTCCTTTCCGAAAGATATTCCGGCGCCGTTATCTCCATCTTCGTTTATCGCTGACCCGTCACCCGCCATATAAAGGACTATGCGTTCCGGTTCGTCTTACGTGTCCGAAGGAATCTCGTAGAGCTCAAGACACTATTGGTCGAATAATTGGGTTGAGGTTTGGTTGAGGTTCATATTTTGCGAAGCCAACCCTCTCTCCATGTTGTGGTGTGGTGCGGAGACTCGGCTGTCCGGCACATACACGCGTGGCTTTGACGGGGGAAACGAAAAAATGCATGCCTAAACGTGAAATCCACCGCAGGGCGCAGAAGACTCAACGCCTGAAAACTAGTTAACACAAAATAAATAAATAAATAAGTAATGAAAAACGGGTCGCGAAAAGTCACACCGTGTGACCCGTGACACCCACGGTCGCGTCCTGCAATTAACCACCACAATCCACTCCCAAAAATGAGCTGCAGTATCTGCCTGTCTCGACTAAAAGAGCCTGTCTCGGTGCCCTGTGGTGCGCTCGCTGTCTTGCCCCTCACACAATTTTTTTATCCTTTTTTTCAGGCCACGTCTATTGCACGGATTGCCTCACAGCCCACGTCTCCGCAACGAGCCCAGACGGCTTCACCTCGAACTGTCCTTCATGTCGGGAAACGTTTAACATGGGTGAGCCCCAAGCTACGCTAAATCTCATCGCGTGCTTATTGTCTTATCGTCCAGTCCGACCCGAGGTCAGTGGCTTATCATCGCCCACATCGCAAGACACTAACTCGAATCCAGCTAACCTGCCTCCCGAAGAAATTCCACCAGTACATCCAGCCCAGCATCCGGCGCGTCTACATCGACCTCTCGCGGCACGAGCACCTGCGCAAAAAGCTCAGCGCGTCCGACGCGCGCGTAAAGGCGCTCGAAAAAGACAAGGAGCGCCTCATGACCGAGTGCGAGCGGCACATCGCCGCCGCGGGCGCGCATGCGCGGGGCGAGACGAACGCGCTGCTCAAGACGGAGGATCTGGAGGAGGAGCTCGAGTTTACACGCGAGAAAGCGGCGGAGGACGTGGCGGAGGCGCAGGAGGCGCTGCGCGCGATAAAGGTCAGATACGACAAGATGAAGCGGCATTGTCGGAGTCTTGCGCAGTGCGTGCTGTCTTCTTTCTCCCCCACAAAAACCTTACTCTGCCACAGCCGCGACGAGGAAACCGGCCCCAAAGAGGGACCCTCGCTCGTCGGGAAACGCAACAGCTCACTCATCGACCTCTCCCTCGACGAAGCAGGCGCCTCGTCCCCTAAACGACTTCGCGTCATCCGCCCACTCCCGCGATCGCGCCAGAGCCTGCCGCACACGCCGTTTATGCCTGGAGCCCTCCGCTCGCCCTTCCAAAGCTGAATTGTTGGGGCCAGTCGCCAATGTACATCTATCTGTAGGTATTAAAATTAACAACGCAATATCGTCTCCATTCTTCATGTAGCTGCAGCAGCGGGAACAGGCGCAGCGACGCCAACGGCGGGGGTGTGCCTCTGCTTCTGCATCTCCGCCTGGCGCTCCGCCTGCGCCAAGCTCCACTTGCGCGCCGACTGCAGAAAGTGCTCCGGCGTCAGCCCGGGCCCGGGCATCCCGCGGAACACGCCGTTGTGCAGCGAGCGCGGGACGTGCACGCCTGCGGCGACGTAGGGTTTTAACTGTGCCCATATGCGTTAGTAGTTTATTTTGAGACGGGGTGAGGGGGCGCACGGGTGAAGCGAGGATCTCGTCGATGGGCGGGGCGACGAAGACGCGGACTTTGTTCTCGAGGAGGCGGTAGCCCGGGCGTTTGCCGATGTGCACACCGGGCGCGCCGGTGCGGTGGCCAACGAGCGCGGACTGTCTATTGCCTGTTACAATTTTCCTATCATTCAGCGCCGAAGGAAAACGGAGAGAAAGAGGGGGGACGGACCCTTGTAGTAATCCTTGTTCGCGCGGAAGGACTGCAGCGGCCTGCGGCCCAGGTAGCGACTTCGCGCGACAGTCGGGTGCATGGAGGACGGTAAAGGGCGCGATGTCACGCCGTCACCGTTGTGACGCGCCTGATTCTCGACAGCCATGGGCCAAAAAAATCTAGCATCGCCCGGGACGTCTTCGAGGGGCAAACGCGGACGCGGCGGAGGGCGCGGAGGATCGCGCGCGATGAATTATAAAGGGAGAGAGCGGACGACGGGCGGGGATGCGCGGCCCGAAAGTGCTGTGGACGAAGTCAGCGGCGAGGAGGAAGAGGACGGGAGTGGGAGTGGGTCGGAAGAGGGTGCGTCTTCTTTGTTCTTTGTGTTCTCCCCTCACGTCTTCGCTGCAGAAGCCGATGACAAGGTTACGATTGAAGTCCCCGTCGCAATGTGGGTAGGTTCACCTTCAAGTTGGTATTTCTGCAACAAATGACCGGCTCACTGCAGGACTTTGACCACTGCGATCCCCGTCGATGCTCAGGGAAGAAGCTCTCGCGCCTCGGGCTGATCAAGGAGCTCAAAGTCGGCTCTCGCTTCAGAGGCATCGTCGTCTCGTGAGCATTCTTGTTCGTATCTCCCTTCCTCTGCATTTTTGCATTTAAGTTCTCTATACTGCGTCTTGCTTACCGCGTTTGACCGGTTACAGACCGAAAGGAAAACAAGTCATCAGCCCCTCCGACCGCGACATCATCCTCAAAGGCGGGCTCGCCGTCGTCGAGTGCTCCTGGGCGCGCCTCGACGACGTCCCCTTTGGTAAGATCGCAAGCCCGCATGAGCGTCTGCGTGCGTATCCCTCACACTATCTGCGCTTACTTATATCTCTCTGACCCTGCTTGCGCACAGTCCCCTACCTCCTCGCCACGAACCCCACAAACTACGGCAAGCCATGGCGGCTGAACTGCGTCGAGGCCCTCGCCGCGGCGTTCTACATCACCGGCTTCGACGCCTACGCGGACAAGCTCCTCAGCGGCTTCGGCTGGGGCGGGTCGTTTTGGAAGGTTAACCGGTGCGTTGTCTCTTCCTCCTTCTTACTACCACCTATCGCGGAAACTGAGAGAGGGAATGCAGCACGTACCTGGAGCGGTACAAGACGTGCAGCACCGCGGAGGAGATGACCGCGATGCAGGAGCAGATTATGGACGATTTGGAGAAGAGCTGGGAGGATTCGCGGCGGCATAAAGGTCAGTCCGGCCTCTTGCTCTGTGTGCGGTGTGTTTGATAGAGGACTAGAACGTGGTCCGGACGAGGACGAGGACTTGCTAGTTGCGAACCCGAACCACCGTGCGGACTCGGATGCGAGCGAGGACGAGGACGAGGAGGCAGCCGAGGGAGCACCACCGCAAGATGGAGGGGACGCCGTCGTGGAGGAGCTGTCTCGTAATATCCATGCGTTAGTGGTAGTCCCGGACTAGAGTAAGTCGTCTGTCCTGCTCATCCTCACTAAGTGCCGTCGTATCACCTCTGCCTGTCTGCTTGTAGACGATATCAATTGATTTCTCTTTCACTCTTTTAGCAATGGTTAACCGGATCTGAACGCTGTATCGAGATTGAGCTCCCGCTAGGTTTCAGCTCGACTTCATCTACAGTCCCGTCGCGCGTCCGATACCATCAACTCCCGTTCTCCGCGGCGAACATTTTTTGTTGACGCCCCCTATAAATGGGCCGGGGAGGCTATGTCATACACGGAGTGTGGGCGCACTCTCGACGCATCTCTTCCCACCACCACCACCACTGCGCCTTCTGCCTTCGACGAAGGAATCCGCAATGGCCGTCATCTCGACACCGATAACGACGCTCTTCGGCATGCGGCACCCGATCTTCCTCGCGGGCATGGACACCGCTGCGGGGCCGGAGCTGGCTGCGGCGGTGAGCAATGCAGGTGAGTGGGTCGCTGTTAGAGTGGGATGTGTGCGGGAAACCGACCCACCGCGACGTTATGTAGGCGGGATGGGCGTGATCGGCGGGTACGGGTTCACACCGAAGGCGCTCCGCCAGCAAGTGAGTTAAGCGGTAGTAGCGGTGACTTGCCGCGGACCTCTGTGTGTGCGTGCTAATGACAGGCGATAGATTCAGGGCTTGAGAGCAGACTTGGTCGACAAGAAGGCGCCGTTTGGTGTGGACCTGCTGGTCCCGCAAGTGGGAGGGAGCGCGCGGAAAACGAACGTTAGTAGCCCGTCTTGCTCAATGCCAGTGGCCTTGGAATTCTCCACGACGGGGATGTATACTTACCTCACAATAGTATGATTACACGAAAGGCCAGCTGCCGGAGCTTATCGAGGTGATCATCGAAGAGAAGGTCGCACTGTTCGTGTGTGCAATCGGCGTCCCCCCGCGGGACGTGGTCGATAAACTGCACAAGGCTGGAATCCCCGTTCGTGCCCCTGCCCCCTTCTCAACGTCTTCCGGTGACTGAATATGTATTTGGTTTCCGGCAGATAATGAACATGGTCGGCCACCCGAAACACGTCACGAAGGCGCTCGACGCGGGCGTGGACCTCATCTGCGCGCAGGCGGCCGAGGCGGGCGGCCACACCGGCACCACGGCCGCGAGCATACTCATCCCCGCGTGCGTCGACGCCGTGAAAGGCCGCACATCCCCTTTGACGAAGCAGCCCGTGTACGTCGTCGGCGCGGGGGCTGTATACGACGGGCGGGGGCTCGCTGCGAATTTGATGTGGGGCGCGCAGGCTGTTTGTGCGTTCGTTCTCCGTTGCCATTGCGGTGGAATGCGAATACAGATCTTATGCCATGCCAGGGGTGGGAACGCGCTTCTTAGCCTCCGTCGAAGCGAACGCGCCGAAGGTGCATAAAGACCATGTACTGAGCGCGGGTTTCGACGACGCAGTCACGACGCTGATCTACAGCGGACGGCCGATGCGCGTGAAGCGTACGCCTTACGTTGACGACTGGTATGCATTCGCGTTTGGATTTGTGCTCCGTCTTCATTTTTTTTCCCGCAAAACAATAGGAACACAAACCGTGGGGCCGAAATCAAGGAACTTACATCCAAGGGCATCCTGCCGCACGAGCTGGAAATGGAGAAGCGTCCGGAGAGAAGGGTCGAGGCTGGGCGGTGGCCTATCGGGAGCGTCGCTGCTGTACGTATTACTTCTTGGGTGTGCGCTCAGGCTCACGATATAATGTGCAGCTCATTCACGAGGTGTTGCCGGCCAAGGTACGCCAGTAATCTACTCAAACGCGACTGACTTGCTTACCTGGTTTTCTAGGTAATTGTCGACAACATGGTGGAGGAAGCAGCAAGGGTGTTAACTCACGGAGGGAGCCTCGTCAAGCGGGCGAAGCTCTAATCATCTGTTGGCAAGCACGGATTATTATTAATGCTATCATTCTTAACAGCTGGAATTTTGATAACGTTCAGGGAGCAGTGTTCATCCTGTGAGTCGAGGCCGATACGGCTGATGTTCTCTCTGTCAGTAAGGAACACTATTCTCGGCGAGGCTTCCAGAGCGTCGCAAGACAAACAACTGCTAGCCGCTAGGACAGGCAATTTTTTCGATTGCTCCATCCGTGTACGAAAATTCAGACCTCCTCAAGCTCAACAGCAGATTCAAGTTAACTTCAAGTGGGAACAACCGTACCAACGGTTATCGAATTACAATCCAACAGACGCCAACTACGCCATCTGACAATATCATGTACCCTCTCGTCGGGAGCGGTTGTATCTCGTTGTCGGTGTTGGTCTAGATACTACAACAAATTTGTTCGCATGTTCCAGCTTGGTGTAGGACCTGCGTCTTTTTTGCCCTTCCCCACTTAACACACTAAACCAAATTGATACATTGCATGCAGAGAAAGCAATGCGCAAAGCAACAAATAACGAACAAAAGGCGCAGGTCACATTTAATCCTGAAGAGATCTCAACATTCGGATAAGCAGCATTTCAATTTCGAAATCGTATGGCAACCGCGAGTCCCAGTGCGTTGTCTCAACTGCCTCTCTTGAAGTATTTTGTACGGCTGACCAGCAGTGTGTTCTTTCTAGCAGACAAGGTAAACGCGACGCCGCTCACTTCAACGCGCCGTGCACTGCCTGACTGGTTTGAAAGAAATTGACAACGCTTGAGCGATACTTTCATCTGGAGACTGTACTCAATCCACGGCCCGAAGATCAAACTGCTGCAAGGAGAAACACTATCGCACTGCCTTTAGTCGAGATCCTGGTGCACTTGCTTAGGCCCGCCCCTGTTATTTAAATCAAACAGAGTTACCCATCAGGAGTCTAGCGCTATAAAAGTACCCGAAGAAAGGCTCCAGTCTCCTCGGCTTGTGCTCGCTGTTCTTCCACCGGGATGCCCGCCATTCGCAACACACCAATCTCCATTGTCGCCTCGGCGCTCGCAAATAATATCCCGATCAAAGCTTTGGCTGCGATGACCATTTTTGTGGTCATTGCACTTGCCATCCGGTCCGCTTCGCCTGCCCGCCTGACGGATATCCTCGCGGACACCATGTGTAGGGTCAAGGCATCATGTGCCGAAGCGGTCGATGCAGGCTACCTTTCGTCCTCCGAGATAAAAAAGCTTCGAAGGTGCACTTTACTTTACATATACCTCGTTCGAATATTGTTAACCATGTCCCAGCCTGCAGCGCCAAGTGGCTGCCATCGATTTGGCGACCCTCCAGAACTCCCGCTCGCACTGGAAGGAATTATGTGGGTTCTTGAAGGGTCGCACCTTCACCTTGCTTCTCTGCATCAGGGAGGCTAGTTGAGACACAATTCAAGGTAAACTCTCGATCTACCCGACTGGCTGGTTGACCGAGTTCTGAACACAGATTTTGAAGGAAAAGAGAGCGGTGTAGCTTCCCCATAGTCACCGAACGCAATCGCTACTGTTATCGTTTTGTTATCCGATTGCTATGTCGTTGTCCCAATTTTTTTTTGCACTGAGTCTTCACCAATACTCGGCATCCTCGAGGCGGTTACTGGGGAGAATGCACAACGCGCCATCCAAGTCATCCGCATTTATATGTGCTTCGCTCCCCTTTCCTCGTGAGTAATCCCGCACCATCTCGGAGGCTCTCATCGCGTGATGCGGTGATAGGTAGTCGATCATGGGCGCGCCAGGTCGAATTTTCTCAAGGGCCCTTGATTTATTGCTTCAGCGCCTAATCGTGACTCTAACTTACCATTAAACCTGGATTGAACTCTTCTTATGCGCCCTTGATTCATTACTTCAACGCCCCACACGGAGAAATATGCCGTCCAGCCTGGTTCTCCCGCTCCTGATTGATTGATACTGTCCAGCGCTCATGATTGATTCTGTCAAGGGGGCGCGAAGACCAAGCTGGAGGGTACGATGCCGATTCCTGACAGAGCCAATCAATCTGAGTCGATTGGCCGTTATCCGAAAATTTTCCGACAAAAATTGGGCGAGAAATAAGCTGAGACATTATTACCTTATATGGTATGACAGTTGCCTTATTTGGGGGGGTGGGGTGGTCGACCTTGGGCTGAAATTTTTTGAGATGTTCGCCGTTTTGCTTGAAAGCCCCGAAAAAAAATAAAAGAAAAATATGAATATTTTTTTCCCAAAATGGGCATCGTCCTGGACAATTTATTTTCCGCGCCCCCTTGGATTCTGTCGCAATAATTGAGTGTTAACTCCTGTTAACTCCTAGTAGGTGTGATTTCCCTCGGATGTATGCCACTGTGAGAGAGAATTGATTGATATCGCCTCCGTGATTGAGCTTCCATTCTCGCTGGCAATCATGCCGCTCCCCACCTTCCCCAGGATTATCGCAATTTAGATCTCTATGCTCTCTACTACCTCATACACTCGCTGCGGCCTCAATCATATACTGTTTCAAAGAGTCTGCGACAATGTGGTTCGAAATCTGTGGCTGTGCACGGTGGTGGATTTTGGTTCAAAAAATCGTTTATTCTGTTCTCGATGAGAAGAGACCAAATGGTATAAAGAATCTATTGAGCTGAACGAGAAGCCAGAGCGTGGAGAAATTCAACAAGCTGAGCGGAGCTTCGATCCTCTGTTCACAAACGAACTTCTGCGAACATATCTAATCTTACCGTTTTTGACTGCTGGAATGCTTCGCCTTGATGACCTGAGGGCCATCATTCATTCTGTGAACCGGAGCCAATATGGCTGAGGCTCCTCCGTATCTCCCTTGGCTTGCCGCCTGTCAGTGTCAGAGTGGCGCGCCTTGCCCTGGTGGCGATGCCTCCAGAACTTCGCAGGACAAACAAACAACCGCTAGCACCCAAAACAGGCAATTTGTTTCGATCGTTTACAACAGCTCGTTTACAACAGATCGCTCGTAACAAAAATTCTGAGGAAAATTCTAGTCTCCTATTCAAGGACATACATAAAGAGGAACAGAGACGCCGCAATAGTACATCACGTTCACAATGTCACGATATCTCCGCGCCCATTGGCATCCGGGCGCGATGGCCGAGTGGTTAAGGCGACAGATTAGAAATCTGTTCCGGTTTCCGGGCGCAGGTTCAAATCCTGCTCGCGTCGTTGTTTTGCTTTTGCGCCTTCTTTTCAATTATTGCTCCACCTGCTTGTCCCCGGTCACTGCAACTATTTCAAACTCATCAGTCGTGAATTCGTTCCGAATCATTCACTTTGAACCAGATATGAGCCGCAACAGAAAAGTCAATGCTCGTACAGCCCAAAACCAAGTATGTACACGACCACAATTACAATGAATTTACTTATTTAGCACGGCGGAGAAGGGGATAGTAACGCGTTTTCAAAGAGAACGATTGTAAGTCGGCGTCCCCATCTTGTCCCGGATCGTCTTCCCATGCCGCATGAACCCGATCACGGGCATGAGGGTGACTATGCCGATGAGGGCCGTGGTTATAGCCATCCACTGGTAGCCGATCTTGTCGCCAAGAGGACTATTGACATATTAATTAGCGACAGGCCGCGTGAATAAAATGAATAGATCTCACATCGCCCAGAAACCAGCTAATAGGGGGAGGGGAGATGGTCAGAAGACAGTCTGGTGATATTGGATACTGCGGAGAACGTACTGGTCATTCCGACGGTTTGCCGGCCAAAGTTCAGCACTTGGGCGATTTCGGGGGTCTGAGGCCTGTAGCAGTCGGCGTTGTACGAGTATACGACGGTCGAGATGATTCTGGGACGTTGTTGGCAGACGAAGAAAGAAATAACCGCAATGCTTACTGAATGGCAAAGCACATAATGCCAAAGCCCATCGTGGGTCCGATGTACGAGGCTGCGCAACGTCAGACAGAATGTAGGAATAGATGAGCGCTGAAACTCACTCTTGTATTGGATGCAGAAGCCCCAAATGAGCAACCCGATCTAATAACGATTAGTTTGCTGTCGCGCAGAAATCTCGCTAGAGCAACTCACGGGTTGAAGGATGGCCCCTGCCCAGATTCCCTGCAGCCTGTACAGTTGTAAGTCGGAGGACCGATCTAGAACAGTGATTCTACGCACCTGACTTCAGGCACAATCTCGCCGTCCTTTTTGCCCTTGCGGCTGAGATACATGGAGCGATCGACGACGATTCCACCAAGCAGCTCGCCGAGCGTCGATCCAACGAGCGTGCCAACACCGAGAGCGAGGCCGGTCTCTGAGGCATTGAACAGGTACAGGCGGCGGAACAAGGTCGCTGATGTGACTGCGGGGAGAATCGAGCTAAGAGTGAAGGTAACGGAATAATAGAGGGCCGTCAAAAACACGGTCGGGTACTTGAACCTGAAAGCCCGTTCGTTAGATGGATCACAGAGTATGTACTATGAAATGGACGAACATGATAAATTGGCGGAAGAAGTCGGAGGTCTTAAGGTGTTTGCCTTCGGGACGAAGACCCCAAAGCTTCATTCTCCGAAGTATCGGCTTGTCGGTGACGACTGGGGTGGATCCACGAAGATAGAGCGTCTCCGGCAGGCAGAAGAGCATGACGACAAACATAGTGAAGTCGAGAATCGCCGGCAGATAGTAACACCACCTATTTGGATTGAGACGCATAGGAAAGAAACGGGTCAGTGACGCTTACCGGTAGCTGACGAACTGGCCCAAGAAACCCCCTGTCACGGCGGTCTGAATGTTCAAGTTGGAGGAGAAGGAAGAAAAAAGCGTACCAGGAATCGGTGCAATGTGGGCCGAGTTTGTCAGGAAAACAGTGAAGATACCCATGGCACGACCTCTGCGCATGGGTCAGTCGTGACTGGAGGAAACTCGTGTTGAAATATTACCTCTCGTGAAGGAAAAAGCAGTCAGAAACCATGCCGGCGCCGAGAGTGAAAAAAGACGATGTCCCAAGCCCATTCAGAACCTGAGATTGTTGTTAACACGGTTGAATTTGATGTCTGCGAGAAACTCACCCGGGTTGCGATTAACTGGCCCCAGGTTAGTGCTTTACCGGACCCCAGCGATGACGCAGCCGCGATGAGGGTACTGAAGAGGATGACTGGACGCCGACCGTAGGTGTTTGCAAGTGGTACCCAAATGAAGGAACCGATGCCCGCGAAAGCGATCGCTATAGTGGTTTGATAACTGCGAAAGGATAAGGATGACTGGGGATACACAAATTGTATGAAACAGACCTGGCCACGACGGTAGAAACATGGAAATGAGCCGCAAGGGGTACAAAGGCTACCGGTCAATGAGTCGATAAAAATCAAAAGGCGCGAAGAACACTTGCCAGGATTGATCGTAGCTTGGTTCAAAGGGCCTAGTAGGGCAAGAAAAGAGACTTGGAGCAACACTGCAACCTGGTTCGTTCATGAGTAGATAAATGGATTGATTGCACTCTCAGACAAAAGCGGACAGTACCTTTAGCCATTGAGGGAAGTTTAAAGGATCGGACGCATCGTCTGATGGCTGAGGAACAAGAGGAAGGCCTGTCTTGTCGAGCTTCAAGCCCGACTTGGAGCCGAGGTTAACATGCAAGCCTTCTGTTATATTTTCAAAAGAAGTCGCACAAGAAAGCCAATAAAACCTACGTGATTCGAGATCCGCAAGAGCGATGACTTCACCCTGTCCAGAGGATTTATCGTCAAGCACGTTAACCTTTTCGGTTGACATTGTTCAAAGTGCTCTCTGGCGGGGGGAGAACACGAGGAAGCAGAGAGAATGGACGCGTCCAAAAAATACATATCTGGCCTTCTTCAAGGCTTCAAGAGCCGACGACGGCACAACTGTTGCCAAGTCTAGACGGTTGCGATTGTCTGGAATTCAATATCGGAAAAACAAATAGGAGATGATTACATCCAGTGTGGGAAGCGTATCTTCGTTGCTTCGATTTCGACATACATATAACAACGACTGAACACCGTCGATTCAGGCATGGACTTCGGTCATCCGATCAACGGGTCCACTGGCCATGTGGTTCGAGTTTTCCAACACGCAAGGTACGAGCTCCAATTATGGTTGCGAAAGACCGAGTTCGGATAGACTTCTTGTTCCTAGAAACCAGCCGGAAGGGTGAGGTGCACTGGCGCTGTTCAGTCTGGGCTAGTCTGGGAGTCTGGGAGGGTTAGCCGGTCTGCCGCCCTGAGTGCCTGATAAGTTCAAGCTGAGTTCAAGTTATGGACGATGGTCGTTAGCCGGTAGTAACTTGGACGTTACCGAGAGCCTCGAGGCCGCCGAGGCGTAACCTACTTACCGGCCCGGCCCGGCTCTGTTCGGTGTTCCGCGATTTCTTTGGTAAGCCGAGTCGGTGCCGAAATTCTCGCTGGTCCGGGACGAAGTCGGATATCTGCACTCTTCTGCTCCCACCATGGCGCCCCTGCACCTTTCACTCGCGTGTTGGGATTACGATCGCGTCAAGGCACTCGAAGACGGACGCGTCAAACCAGAGGGCATACAGTTGAATTTTTTGAACCTCCGGTAAATTTGGTTAGCCACGCAAGAATTTCTTCCTTGCTCAACTAGGACACTTACTTGTAGCGTTGAAGAGACGTAAGCCTTCTTCTCGAATCTAGTGTCCTTTTTTTAGGGTGTTTCAGCTTCTTTCGGCAACTTCGCTACCGGGAATTCGATATCAGCGAGCTTTCTCTCTCGTCGTATGTTGTACGCGCCGCGATCAAGATGCATCTCCTACGCTTATTTATTGCTTCTTTTTGATCCAGCTCACGTTGAACAACGAGGATCCTCCGTTCATCGCTCTCCCGATTTTTCCTTCCCGATTTTTCCGTCACCAATCGATCTATGTCAACACAAAGGCGGGGATAACACATCCCTCCCAACTTGCTGGGCGTCGCGTCGGCACGCCCGAGTTCCAGATGACTGCTCCCGTTTGGCAGCGCGGAATTCTCGAGGACGAGTATGGGCTCAAGTATGATGCGCCGCACTACTTTACCGGCAGCGTGGAACCTAGCGCTGTTGAACGCAAAGAAAAAGTCCCCCTGAATCTGAGGGACACGGTGAAAATTCAGCCTATCGCCAAAGGTAAATGCCTGGCGCAAATGCTCGCGGACGGAGAGATAGATGCGCTGGAAAGCGCGTCAGTTTTTTATTTTGTCTAACAGTATGAAACGTTCATGCGTTGGTGTTCTTTAGTACGGCACCGTCCACCTTTGGGAAACACCCTGATGTTGGTCGTCTTTTTCCTAATGCCATGGAAGTCGAAAAAGGTACTTGATTGGCACCACGCAAAGTATGTGTGGGTTCAACTTCTTTCCCGATAGATTACTTCAAGCGAACTGGAATATTCCCCATCATGGTCAGTTTCGTTTTGGTTGCAAGTCCCGTCTTGTCTTGCTTAATCCCCGATGTTTGCAGCACGTTATCGTTGTGAAACGATCGATACTGAAAGATAACCCGTGGGTTGCCCCCTCGCTAACCAAAGCCTTTGCCGCTGCCTTCGACTACGCCTACGCGGCTATCCATGAACGTGGCGCACTGAGGTACGCGGCCGTCCGGTGAAACATGCCCAGCTGAATGTTCTTTTTTTTCAGGTACATTCTGCCCTGGTTGCAATTCCATGTCGAAGAGACGCAGGCGGCCATGTGCGGGGAAGGTGACGATAAATGGTGGCAGGACGGGCTCACGCCGCAGAATCGTCGGACTCTGGATAAATTTCTCGAGTACTCGTTCAACCAGGTTCATGCTTTTTTTTCGAGCTGTTATTTTTTTCGACTCATGCGATGTATTCTAGGGTCTTGCCAAGAAGAAATGGCAGGTCGACGACTTGTTTGCTATAGGCTCCGATGAGGCATTTGTCGTTTGAGGTTGAACGCCGGGCTGCCCGACTGCCTCGGCCCTCGGCGGTATCATATCCGCTCGCGGCTCGAGGAACCCCCTGTCTACAAACAGTAACAATTCAATCGCTTAGTATTTCAGATTTCAACATGAGCAACGTAACAATTTTCCTCGACGTCGGACCAGCCTCGGCCTCGGCAACCGTGGTCCACCCCACAGCTTGTCACTTGTCGGTCTCACTTCGATGATTACAAGGCCTGAATCTGCCTAATCCAATCCCTCCCAGTCTACTATAGCTTTCCTTAAAGAGGTTCTACAAGTTCGTGATCGTTGCGAACTTGATCAACTCTACCATCCCCGATCTGGAGGTCTATTGAATTCGAGCCAGTTGCAAGCTGTCGAATTTATAGGTTTGCACCCGGTTTCGGTTTCCAACGAATTCTTCAGTATTCGCTTGATTACTTATCCGGTGCCATTATATTTCAGGTCCTAGCGTAACGACCAAATGCGGACGCCGCTGGGCTTCTGCGTTGTCAGTGGCGACGACTAGTCTGTGATTTTCGCCATCCAGGGTTGAAATAAATGTTCACGCGATCACCGTGCGACCGTTTTTGTGTTGCTCGTGGACGGATCCAGGAAGATCCCAACCCAGTACTTATTAATATGTGACCGAGTTCAAACTCCCAAATCTCTCCTTGGCCTTTATCGTCGCCTACGCACCATGAGCTCGGTCATTCAACTCGTTCCGCTCTCAGCGGCGTTCGTCGCGAATCGCACAACCACACTAGGATCATGGGTTCGTGTTGACAAGCTTTCTCCGTGATCGCGGCAAGACTGAATGGCTTGTAGGTTATAGCGGCTTTTACGGACGCAATACTCATGGGTGAGCTAAGTCTTGAAGCAAGCCGCGCCGTTATTTACTGCCGTACTCCTTGTTCAAAGGCGTCGTGTTCTGCCAAGTTGGAACTTTTTTCAAGTCGCGAGGGTCTCAGGAAGGCCTCGGACGGTTCATACTTTTTCTTCTGTCGAAAATGCGCAGTGGTTCATTATTACCTTATCAGACATTATCGTTGGCTGGTGGTGCTTGTCACTTTCCTGTCGATGGTGAAGGTGCGGGCTCATTTCCATGGCCCGGTTCAATGTTGAAGGAATTTATTGATAGACCGGTCAAGCCATCGCGGTCATCTGGGTTCAAAATGTTCTAGGTCGGTTGGAGATGAGTTTCTTCGCCGCCACCGATCAGCTCACATCGTGCAAGATTTCGCGAATCCCGACGTCGCTCGACTGCTCGTTGCCGAAGCTTGGTGGCAAGTGAGCACCCCGCTTATGGTGCGTTGACTGTTGATTTTGCGTCGTTGCTGTACTGACGCGGTTTCCTCGGCTAGACCGGAGTCGTTGCCGTCGTTGTTCAGTCTTTTTTCGCAGTCAGATTCTACCTGTTGGCGCGAACCATCTGGGTCATTCTGCCCATCGCGTGTTCGATGCTCCTCGGTTTTGCGGCCATTTGCTTGCAGGTAATTTATGAATTATCAACGCCGGTTCTCTGAATCTCATAGACATATCGCAGATGAACAGTATCTTGATTGGCGACGCCAAGGCCAAGGTTATGTGGTTATTGGTGCGTCTTGACGGTGTTGGCAAATGTGGTCCTCAATTGTACTTCTAGGTGCACCTCGTTTGCGCCTTTTTGACCGACTTTTTCATCACCGTGGGGACGTGCTATGCGCTGCGCAGTCGCAACTCGTCAGGGCTTGCCTCGTACGTTCATATTTTTTTGTCGAAAATCGTGTCGGTTAAACCTCGTTCCAAGGACGACCTCCCTCATCAATCGTCTACTTCGGCTGGTGTTTGAGAGCGCTATCCCGCCGACGGTATGCTTGGATTTTGAACTCTATTCGCAATCCTCTGATACCGTGCCCAGGTAATTGCCTTCACTGACTTGATCATGACGCAGACTCTGGACCTCAACCATTTACTATGTGGGTTCAGGTTTCTGCATGTTTTAACCCCAGCTCATTCAGTCGTTGCAGGGCATTTGGTTCTCAACTTTGCGTGCGTATTTGTAGCGAAAATCATACGAGTTCATTCTAACGATTTTCGCAGGCTGGCAAAGCTGTACGCCATCAGCTTGTTGTACACCCTCAACTGCATCAGCGCATACCGCAACAACCAGATGATCAGCGGCGACCGCATTACTTCCTCTGGCTCGCGAGGACACATCCGCACTGCTCCGAAGGTCTGTCCGCGCGTATTGTCATCTTCGCAATATCTGACGAAGTCTTGCAGCGTGGCCCTGGGGATGTCGAGCTCGGACACGTCCGCTCGTCGAAACCAGACCAGATCTATGTGAACACTCAAGTCGTTACCCATGTGTCGCCCTCCGGTGGTTCCGTTGAGGTATGTACGCGTTCAACCCGGAGTTGAACCCGCACTTTTATCTGTACATACTGATTGTGTGCGCAGGACCACGACCACCCACTCGATAATGTCAAGGCATCAGGCTGGCAGCCGGACTGGAACAAGTAGCTTCGTTACAGCCTATAGAATAATCGGGGTGTTTCCTTAACATTAAATTTCGAGTTCTCGGGGTACTAGTTGAATGTGGCATACTTGGCATCCTGTATTGTACTTTGGCTTTGACGGCCTTTCCTGTATATACTTACCCTTGGTTAATTCAAACCTTTTGTATCATCTTGGTATCACATATCCCGGGCGAGTTGAACTCCCAAGCCGGATGATCGTGTTCAAATTAGGATAAGACTCAGGATAATATTTTAGCTCAGCGGGGTCCCCTATTCACTCGTGTTGAATATATATTGGAACCGTTGAGATAGGGGGCTTTGGGCGTCCTGGAGACCAAAGTGGTCATTTGATGCCTGGATCAATCGAAGGCGCTGAACTGCATCCGCTAATTAAATTGGGGATTTGTGCCTTTTACACAGGGGCCCCTTCCTTTTTGGGCGCCGATCATAAATAAGCCACACGTGACCCTTGTTGATGTGACACGACGCGTTTTGGCTCATCACACGCGTTGACAATGTCGAACTGCTATTGCCCCGTCTGCTTGTCCGAATATCCTATCAAGACCTTCCGCCGGCTTGCTTGTGGTGTGTAGCTTGCTTCCGCACGCTCTTATGTACTCATTTGTTTCTTGCAATTGCCACCAGGCCACTGCTATTGTGTGACGTGCATCGGCTCGATTCAGCAAACACAGGCCCGCCCTGCTTGTCCCGAATGCCGGGCGCCGATAGCTAGGGACGGCCCGCAGCCGATCTACTTGGACCTCGTTGCGGCCAAGCCGCTCGAGCGCGTCGTCGCCGAGGGCATCGATCGAATGGACGGCGATGCGAAGCTCGTGAGCGTGCGCACAGCAGAACGCAAGCTGCGACAGGTATTACAAGAGCAGCAGGAGCGAGGCGAGGCGGCGGTGCGTCCCTATCAGCTACTTTCGGGGAGCAATAACCGATTTTGTTTTTTGTGGCAGGCTGGTCTACTGGGTGCGATTGCGGACTTTCAAGACCGGATTATCCCGCTGTTTGCGAAGGCGCGGTCGCAGGCGACACAGCTCGCGACGCTGAATAAAAAGCTGGAGGAAATGGAGAATTTGCGCGGCGAGGCGGACCGCGTGACGGGGCTACTGGGGGAGGTGGCGATCTTGCGCGCGGATAAACTTGTGATTCAGGGTGAAGTGAGAGATGTCGCTACACAGCGCGATCGAGAGCGCGCGCGTGCGGAGACGGCCGAGGCGCAGGCACGGCGCGCAGTGGCTGCGGAGGGGGAGGCACAGACGGAAGTCCGAAAGCTCAAGGGGTACTTGGAGCATGGGACAGAGGCTGTGAGTGCCCCGATCAGCTCTGTGGTTATCTATTCATGCTGATGCATGGTTGTTTCAGCGACAAGTGCAGAAGAACAAAATGCAGGCGCTGCTTAGGGAGAAGATGGCACTTCAAGCGCAGCTTGAGGAGCTGAGGAACGAGCTATCGATGCGGGAAGCGCGTGACGGGGCAAGTTTTGTGTACAGTGATGACCTTGAGATTGAGGTGCGTGGTGTGGGTCGATTCAATGACCGCAGTTAACGAACCGCCACAGGACTCGGAAGTCTTTCCGTCAGAATACACTGAGCAGACGTCGCCCCACCGACCTTCACTTTTAGCATCACGGTCGGCACCGGTTCTCGGATTTGAGGGCATGCCACGGCCGGGGTTTGGGAGCGACTGGCATCTGAACCGAGGGACGAAGAGGAAGGAACGGGAGGAGACGCCAAGCGGGTACCCTATTACGCTCAGCGGCGGGCGCACGACAGTCGCAGTGCAGCTAGGGCCGAAGCACACTCGACGTGTCAAGGCGCGGTGACAATTTACTCCTTCCTTGAATTTGATTCCAGCACGCAAGCCTCGCAAAGTTCTGAACACACGGTTGAATCTGGATCTTCGAATCACAAGACCATGCGAACAACGCTAAACTTCAAGCTTGACATGCAACATTCAATGGCGTTCAAGCTGAGAAAAAAACACCGCAACGGAAATATTCCAGTCTCAGATCAAAGTTGAGTCGAGCAAATATTCAAGTGAGTTGCCCACCTTTGGAAATCCAACTTTGAGTGTAAAGAAGTTCGTTTCGACATCCCGAGGTGAACATGGTCTCATTACCCTACGCATACCACCATCTCTGCGCCTTGCCTCTTCAATCTCCGTACCCTTCGACTGTGGCTGTTCCCGTTGGTGTCTATCCCCGTTTCTCATGACGGTTGAGGGTTATTACGAGCCTCTGGGTCTTGGCTCTGCAGCCCGTTTCCCGGTTCTTATCCATCGCGCTTTCCACCTACGCCTTGACTGGCTCGTGAATTGGTAACGTTCAAACGAATGGCGCGCAGTCGTGGTCATATGACCGCGTTTAGGCTCCCACCCTTAAATGTTCACCGTTCAATTCCAGTATTTTATTCCTTCCCAAGTACGCAGATGGACAGACAGCAGCTACAGCAATTCAGCGCCTGGCCTGCAGTGGTTGAGATGATGAATGGAGTGACGAACGAGTCCGATTTACTACACCCGTGTTGCCGCTCCTGATCGCCTCGTGGGATACGTCCTCTTGCTTCATAATCAGCCCTAAAGGCAAAAAGGTAACTTTAACGCGTCAGGAACGGTGGTCACGGCCATTATTTTCCGATCTAGCGCATGAACTTCCCAAGTTCCAATCGCGTCTTTACGTAACTGCGGGCTAGTGCGCACTGCATGTCGACGTCCTTCTTGGGCCCGCATTCTCAGTCAACCAAATGACCCTCTGATCTTCCTATGTCCCCCCGCTCAAAGCGCCGCAATCCAATCCCCTTCGCCCCCTCTGTTGGCTCTCTCCAGGTCCAGCTACCCATCCCAGTTACCCAACGGCCGTCCTCCGTTGCGCTTAACCCCGTGCGCTTTCGCGCGGTTTCTCAAAAATGGACAGGCTTCAAGGAGTACATCAAACGCACCTTGGCTGCACCATACGTACCGTCTAGCTCGACCTTGGTCGAGTACGTCGTCGGGGCGGACCACATTGCACCCGCCTCGGCGAAAGACGATGACCGCTTCCATGCGGACCGCTTCAACGACACGGATGAGGTCGACGAGGTCGTCGTCGACCGCTCCTGGTCGGAGGACTATGAGAAGACCGAGTCGGACTCGGATGGCGCGGAGACAGCGAGCAGCCGGCGGGACGCATCATCGGTCGCCGACACCGACACCCCTCACTCCAGTCCAGAGGGCTTTTGGGCTCTCCCGCCTTTCGCTTTCGCACGCACGCGTATGTGGCCCGTCGTGAGGGAATTTTACATGCCGCGATTCGAGGAGGCGGAGGAGCTGCTGTACCAAAAGGAAATTTGGAACCAAACGAAGCGGGTTACGATTTGGGCCTCTGTGTTCTTCATTGCAACTTGCGTCCTTGCGATCTTAACCATCCAGAACCCTATTGTGCTCGCAGACAAGGTGCGTGTGCTTGCTCCTCTCATTTTCAAAAAAAAAATCAACGCGTCTTTAGATCTTTTATTACGGCGTACGTGCCGATGCATAGCACGTTCTCTCCCTGACATTTTCCGCAGGTTGCGCCCCTGCTCTCTGCCCCGATCCTGTTCATGTGCGCCTACAACTTCCCTTACGAACGCCCCATTCTGTTCCAGACCGTCCTCTGCGTGTCCACGTGGTCATGGTGCGATCCCCCCAGTTCTCTTTCTTTGCTCAAACCCAAATGATACCCACAGGCCATTTTACGAAGTACTTTACGCCTTTCTGTGCGGATTCTACAACCCGCACCCTCACGGCCGACTCTTCACGTGCGGCAGCAAGGACTTTCTGTCCACCTTCTACTACACCTCTGCGCTGCAGGCTGTCGCGCTATTTGGCACCTCGCTCAAGCGCCTCCCCGCTACCATTGGCGCGCTCGCTTTTTTGATCCTGTGGGTCGCGGTTTCATCCATGTTTCGTTTAACTAAGCGCATTGATATGGTGTAGTATGTGCGCAACGATTGTTCCTGTCAGGCACGACTACGTGCGCAGTGAGTCTTGGTCTGCTCGTTTGTTTCCAGACGTCGGCGTGCTCACCCCACTCCAGACGTCTTCAACTTTCTGATTTTCGAATGCGTGCTGCTGTACATGCACGACTCGAAGGAGCGGGTGTGTCCGCCTCAGCATTATTTCGGTGGTGGGAGCTGACCGAACGAGCTCTAGTCCTCGCGCAAATTATTTTGGCTGAGGACGCAGCTGCGGATGCAGTTTCGGCACACGCGCAGGGCGCAAGTGGCGGAGCGCCAGGCCGCGGACTCGAAGCGCCGGCTCACGTCGTGCGTGCTCTTTTCTCTTTCTTTCGGGACGTACTCATACTCTTTGTGTAGCTATGTGTTCCATGATAAGTACCCCTTTCGCCCCCATTTCTGTCCCAACTCAGATGTTTCGGGTCAGCACAGGTCCGCGTCCCGCTTAACACTGCGCGTGAGTGACTAGTCTCTGGCCTAGATAATTTTGATTTGATTACTGAACAATCCGGCCATATTGCAGTACTCGCCGTGCAAAATATGGCCGCGCGCCCCATCGCGAAGGACCACGAGGTCGAGTTTAGTGCGCTCGAGGGGAGCTTGAGCATGATGTCCAAAGGCGCGTTTTCTTCCTTGTCTTGCTATGTCCATTTCTGCATGCTTACACCCCGGCAGTGCTCAACGACGTGCTCGACTTGTGCGTTCCCGGTATCTTTACCTAATCTGCCTCCCGCCTGACTGTGTTACAGCAATCGGATGGACAGTGGGCGCCTCGAGTCGCTATCTCGGGTGTGTTACTCCATCCCTCAACTGACTTATACCTGAGATAGACTTGCAGCCGTATGCGTTCCACAAAGTGCTGCGCTCATTATTTATCCCGCTGGTGCGTCGCGATTTGACGCCGACAGAATATCAATGCCTGATGCTGGCCGCACAGCGCCTGGCCGCGGACGCGCGCAGGCTCGAGTTTGTGACCGATCTGGACATGCGGATCGACGAGGTGCGCTTGATCCGTTGCTTTCCTATCCCAATCGCACCCACAAGCTAACCTTTGACTTCTAACTTGAAATAGGTCGCACGCCGCGCGGCGTACCAGTACATGGAGGCGAGCCCCGAGGCGATCGCGCAGCACCTGCTCGACCAGCCGAGCGGCGAGCGCGTCATGGGGATGGTGGTCGGTGATGAGACGCGTCTGAGGCAGATTATCACGAACCTCGCTAGGTACGTATGCAGCGTCCGCGGGTGTCGTGATGCCAAGTGCTGAGCCCTTTTCAGCAACGCGTGCAAATTCACGCCTGCGGGTGGGAAGCTCACGATCGCGACGCGGCTCGTCATCCCCGCGCCCGCGGCGCCCGCGAGCGTGGGCACGCCGCCCCCGTCGGCCTCGTCGCTGCACCCGAGCGCGCACCAGTCGCTTACCGCGTCTGCGCTGAGCCTGCACAACGAGGCGGGCGCGAACGACGCCGTGGAACGCATCGTGGTGCGCATCGAGATCACGGACACGGGGAGCGGCATCCCGCCCAAGGATATGGCAGAGTGCAAGCTCTTTTGTGGGTGACCCGCTTTCGGTTTTTGTATGACGTGGGGACTAACGCGGTGCAGCGGCGTTCAACCAGACGGAGCAGGGGAGGCAGCAAGGTCTGTAGTTCGCGGTTGCATGTAGCATCGTAGGCATGACACTGACCCTCAGTGCAGGCGGGAAAGGCACGGGCTTGGGGCTCGCGCTGGTGCGGCAGATCGTGAAGCTCAGCGGCGGGCGGCTCGGGCTGCGCTCAAAGGTCGGGGTGGGGAGCACCTTCTGGTATGCATCATGTTAGACCGGCGCAGCGCAGGCTCACTCTACTCTCATGTGCAGGGTCGAGCTGCCGCTTGGCGTCGGGCGCAAGGCGATGATGCCGCCACGCGGGCCCGGGACGTCTTCGACCGATTTGCATGCAGCGCCGATACCGTACCCCATACCGCGCCCGGTGCACACTGCGAGCGGGAGCGGGAGCGGGAGTGGCACCGGGAACGGGAGCGCCAACGGCACAGGGCCACACCCGGGTTCGCCTGGTTCGGGGACGGGGAGCAGCGTCGCGGAGCTGGTCGATGCGGCGGCGATGGTAGCCGCGCGGGCACCCCCGCCCTCTACTGCACGCTCGACGTCCGCGCTGCATGGGCTGATGGACCAGGGTGCGTGGTGGGGTTTCCTTCTTGACGTTTTCGTTTATTGATTGAATTGTGGTAGGCGGCCGATTCGAGCTGATGCTCACAAAGTACGACTCGCACTCGCCCGTGCCGACGCGGACGCTCGGGGACGCGCTGACTGGGACCGAGTACCCGTTGCCGGCGTCGCCCGAGATCGAGCCGGAGCCCGACCCCGACCCCGACCACGCGACGGCGAGCCGACCTGAGGTTCCCATACCGCCGCCGCCAGCGCTCGAGTCGCGCGAGAACTCGGGGCAGACGATCCGCCCGCTGCGTGGGAACGGCGTGCGCCCGACGTACGTGCCGTTGCCGAGCCCGCGCGCATTTGCGTTGGACGCGATGCCGACGCCGTCCCCGCCGCTGGGTTTCACGACGCCGCCCGTGGGCCTGCGCGTGCTGGTCGTTGACGACGACGCCATGACGCGTATGCTGATGACGCGGATGCTCGAGCGCATGGGGTGCCGCGTTTCGACGGCGGAGAACGGCGAGGTCGCACTGCAGCGGCTCGTCGGCGTGCAGTCGCCTGCGCTGTCGGTGAATAGCGCGGAGCTGGGCGGCGGTGAGGCGGCGTCGCCCGAGCCGCGCTTTGCGGTGATCTTCTTAGGCGAGCGGTGTTTGTTGGCTTTGCTACAAGGTGCTTACCTGGGTTGCGTGCGGTAGATAACCAGATGCCGAAGCTTTCGGGCGTCAAAATGGTGGAGCGGCTGCGGTCCCTTGGGCGGACCGATTTTGTAGTTGGCGTCACAGGTAGCGTTTGGTTACTCTTTTGTTCGGTTTGGGACTCAGTCTGATTTTAGGGAACGCATTACTGACCGACCAAAAGGCGAGTGTTGATACGCTGGCTCTTAAGTTGCCACTGACCTCATTTTCAGGAGTATCTGGACGCTGGCGCAGATCGGTGAGTATTCTGGTTATCGGGACTGAAGCTGGGGTCATAGGGTTTCATTCCAGTGTGTTAACGAAACCGGTGCTGGAGGCTAGTCTACGGAGTATGCTAGCCCTGGCCGATGCGCGCAAAAGGGGGGACACTGTGTTGTAACATTCACTGACCTTTGGGACTGGGTAGATTAATCGCGATACTAATTCTTGTATAAACAGCTGCTGTATTCTTGGGTTTTAGACACGCTTTTGTGGCGGGTTTTTCATGTTACAAATACCTTGGACTTTCTAATAGCTATGGGCTTTAGAAACTTTGAATCGGAGGAAAGAAGCGTCTTATGAGCCATGATGACACATTGATCGTATTCCAAGAATCCTTATCCGGAATCTCGTATTCCGCTCTTCAAGTTCGGTCATCTTGAACTTGCAGTTGACCGGAATTTTACCGTCTCTTTCGCATGCTGCCCGCTCGGAAGGTTCGACAGACGCAAGGTACTGAGCTCGGAAGGGCAGCCATTTGATGACCTGATTCCGCTGACGCTGCCGTTGGGACGAAACCGGATGCAAGCCCGAAGAGAATCCTTGCCCGGGATGCTTTCCGGCGTCTTCCTCCATGACCATGCGTAAGTACTGACAGGGATAGACTGATCGTTTGTATTTAAAGTGGAGGACTCCCGCACCGGAAGACAGCTGTTACTCACCTCAGCTTGAATCATGGCCTGCAGCATCTGCTACGAAAAATTTACCGCGCCAGTCTCGTTACCGTGCGGTTAGGCCAAGTATTTCATCGCTGGAATGTTGTCTAATCCCCAACCAGGACATATCTTCTGCTGCGAATGCATACGGCGTACCGTAGAGGCGAGCCAGAAGAGCACCATGCAGCATGTCTGTCCGACATGTCGAGCAGGATATAATGCGGGTAAGGAGGCTCTGCCCCGCTGCACTTGTGCTGGCTGACCAAGTCAGTGTCCGTCGACCCCGCACTCGTGCCTGCGTATCTGCGCCCATACATCTTGCCCACCATCCGCCCTATGTTCTTCGATGCCCCGGTACCCGCGTCCGCCTCCACATCTACATCCGCTGACGCCGCAAAGCCGGACGACGAAGTCAGCTGGGAGACGTACCGGGCTCTGCTGGCCAAATGCGAAATGTGGCGCCAGCGCGCGGAGGCGCACGCCACGGGAAACGCGCGCCTCCTCAGCTTCGCGCGCACTGCGAGGCAGCACGCGTTGTCCATGCGCGCGGAGCGCGACGAGGCGCTCGCGCGTTACGCCGAGCTCGAGGGGCGGCTTTCGCGGTTCATGTGCGTTTATTTTCCTTCTCTGTCAAGTCTATAACAGTCTGATTTAGCATAATCGCAGAACCGCGACGCAAGCGGATGCATTCGTGCCGGACCAAGCGCGCCTGCAATATGGAGAGAGACCGGCTGCGCCCGTGTCGAGCCCGTTGGCGCTCCCGATGAGTCGTCCGGGTTCAAGTCTTGGTGTCTCTGCTACACTCGCGAATGCTGCTTCAGGCCCTCCATCCATTGTGGAGCCTTCCCATCACGATTCCGAGCAATAGCAATATTTCCACTTCGTTTCCTACCTTTTTTCTTCGTATGGTTGTACGGGTTGTGTATGGGCACCAATGATAGTTCAAATCGCCAGTGCGACGTCGTCAGTTGAGTGGAGTGCGTTCGAGAGTTTGGCCTGTGACTGTAAGTCACATGCGTGACCCTCCGCTCCTTCTCCCTTCTCCGCCCATGTAAACACTCCAAGAGGCAACCAAGAGCTCACCGTTGACACCGATCTCTGCGAAACTCGCTCGACTGAAGTGATATCTGGCCCAAAGTCAACGCCTGAGCCGAGCTGGACGTGCAACACTGCCCGAGTCGTAAAAACCAAGCTGAGGAGAAATGGTGGAACACATAGGACAATGGTGTGTCCAACGGTACTCAGATTGACCCAGTTTCGAGCACGTCCCTATCCCTGAGCTCCCTCATTGCGATATGCGGGATCATCAACATAATTTAATGTTGAGCCAGTCATCACACGTACACTGAACAGAATTCTTCCAATTAACAAACAGTATCTACAGTCGCGGCCGCATTAGAACTACTCCATCCTGCTAGAATCTGAGGTAGGTATGAGGCTGGACAGCAGAGATGAGATAGTCTGTCGAAGTGTCACCGGCTTCGTCAGCTTACAGCACTTCGCAAGATGTTGGACAGGCGGACAACCATCCCCTTTAACTCCAAGAACATACCCCGTCATCTGTGATTCTAGTCTGCGAGGATCAATATCAACACGAAAGGACGTGAAGATGCTTGCCAGGCTAAGTAGAAATTGTCCCAGCGCAATTCCGGGTTGCGCTGGGGCCATTTCTACCTAGCCTGGCAAGCATCTTCACATCTACAAGGTACAAACAAGCAGGTTCAGAGAACGACATCCCGCTTGGCTAAGGCTCGTACATCACGCGGCAAAGGCTGACTTGTCCCACAAAACCGATTTCGCTCCGACCGAAAGTTGAGCATAAAACATCTACCCCGAGTCTTCCAGACATACCGCATCGCATACCGCACTGCAGTGCGTAGTGCGCGTGTATCGTGCAAGTCGCATCCATATTTTCGTCTCGCATCCCGTATGGTGAACAACAGCTTCCCAATCTGCTCAGGGCAGGTAAGTTCCATCTCTCCTTGCACTCCGCATCGCATCGTGTACCTGCACAGCACCCGTGTCGGCCCCCGCATTCGCGTCCGCTGCATCGTCTTTCGCATTGTGCCTGCATTCCCGCATATTGTGAGTATCGGTTCGCGCCCGTGTCCTCCGCATCGCAGTACCCTCTCGCATCCGCATCTACCTCGCATTGTTTCCGTATCGCGCTATTCGCGCCCTGCCTTGTCTGTAAATATTGCATCGCGCTTGTTATTCGCGCACCCCGGGCCCGCATCCACATCTCGTATGATGGATGCATCGCTCTTCGGACTCTCCTTTTCGTCTCTGCTCGAAAGTGAAGAGGATACCCCGCACACGCTCAGCTCTCTATCATCCTCCGTAATCACAGGACCGGGACCCTTATCCATTCCGTTTTGTGTCCCTGGATATTTTTACCGCGCAGCGGGCCGAGCAGGCGCAACCCTTGATGTGCCGTGCATCATCTCAATCGGTATCTTCCCAGCTCGGACGACCATCGTCGCTCCAACCTGAGAACTTGAAGCGCGAGTAAGACCGTCCTCTTCATTAGTCCAAGATAGACGCAGCTCCCTCACAGAACCAACACAGAACCAAAAAAACTCGCGGGTTTGATCCTTGCGGATGCTGCCCAAAAAAACGTCAGCGCGTCAGCTGCTGGCCTGAAGTAACCGCCATCTTCGAAATGCAGATGCGTGACCGTACCGACGGAGCTCGCTTCGCTATAAAAATGGGGGGAGCCGATACCCTGCTCGCTCGAACTTGCCCACCTCTCGCGAACGATGCGGTCTACAGCTACTGCACTTGTGTTTCTCGCTGCGCGCACGCTGCTCGCGGCAGCTCAAGCGCCGTGTCTCGAACAGCACGCAGAGCAGCTCCTCCACGACCGCCTCTTCCAAACCAACTTACGCGGACCGCGCTGGAGTACGCCCTCTAATTCTTTGCGCTAGCGTTTGGCTGACGCTCCCAAAGCCGGAAATGACAACCAGAACACCCTCACGGCGCTCGTCGCCTCCTCGATGCAGATTGCGGGTCTAGCAGTCGAGACGCTGAACTACACGCTCTTCCGTTGGGACCCGCGCTGGTGGTCCCTCAGCCTCAAGCTCACCGACGGCACGACCATGGGACTGCCGACGACCGGCTACTGGCCGTATTCCGGGGACTCGGGACTGCAGGGCGTCACCGCGCCCGTGCACGACGCGGGGAGCTACGGCCTGTTCCCGAACCAGAGCTCGAACCCGGCCAGCTTGAACCTGAAAGGCATTCCCCCGAGCGGGAGCATCCTCTTCTTCGACAACCCGAGCCCGACGCGTAATTATTCGGAGCCTGGCTATGGGATACTTGGGTGCGTTTGCTGTGTCCTTCAAACCACCGCTATTGACGCGTTTTCAGCTCGTCCGTCCCCTTGGTCGACATCCCCGAGGTTCGTGTGCCGTCCCACCCCAGTGTTTGTTGTACTGACGCAACTCAATAGAGCGGAAACCTGCAGAACCCGCACTGGCAGAGTACGAAGACCCTGAACTGGACGACCATGCGGGGGCTGGGCGTGCTGGGCGTGGTCACGAGCTGGGTGCACACCTCGGACGAAGACGGCGCCCTGCAGTTTCTGCCGAACGACGGTGCGCCGGGGAACGGCTCGCTGTACGACGTCCCCGCGCTCTTCGTGGGGAACTCGACGGGCGAGACGATCCGCGGGCTCGTGAAGGATGGCAAGGTGGAAAGCGCCACCGTCGTGCTCGACGCGCCGAGCTATTGGGCGCCGTCGAATACCGTCATTGGGCACTTGGCCGGCAAGGCGGGGACGAACGATTCGCTTATCGTATACACGCACAGTAAGTTTAATCACTTACTAGTGAACAAAGTCCACCGCTCACACCTTCCGACCAGGCGACGGCCCGTCTATAATCGAAGAGAACGGTCCCATCTTGCTACTCGCAATGGCGGAATACTTCGCCGCGCACCCCATAAGCCTCAACATCGACTTCGTGATCACCACGGGGCACATGTCGGGCAAGCACCTCAACGAGTCGAGCTGGATGGGCGAGCGGCCCGCGCTCCTGCAGACCGCGAAGGCTGCCATTGTGTGCGAGCACTTTGGCGCGATTGAGTGGAAGGACGACTGGACGTCGGGGAAGCCCGTGTACGCGCCCACGGGCAAGCTCGAGCCGATGTGGACGATGGTGTATGTGCTGCGCTCAATGACGGGTTTGTCTAGTCTACTTACACATATATGCAGGAACTCGTCGAGCGCGAGCGACCAGCTGCACGAGCTGTACCTGGATGCGTTCGAGGGGACGCCGGACACGCTGCGGATGGCGATGGTCTCCCCGCAGGTCGTCAACAACGTCACGTCGCAGTGGTACGGCGCGGGCGGAAGCAGCATTCTTGGGTATTCGAATATCCCCACCATTGGGTACGTCGTTTCCTAAGTATTACCGTCGAGACAAGATGATGCTTACACCGTTGACAGGATAATTCCCCAGCCGGACTACCTGTGGGCTGCCATGTCCGACGGGGGATGGAGCAAGCTGGACATGAACATGGCGATCACCCAGATCAACGTGATTCTGCGGCTGATCGTCAGTCTCGACCAGAAGTTCGTCGCGGGGCAGCTATAGCGAAAGCAATGATACATAGTCTTCTCCCTTACTTACTTGACACTTTATGAACCGACAAACGAAGACGATGCACAACGACATCATATAGACTCGAGCACGCAGTCGAGCACCGCACATCTACGCTCTTCCAGGACGACTCGCACCGCCTCTGCCATGGCTGCACTAAGCGCTTCCTTGACGTTACCACCATCCCCGCCCACGCGCTTACCCCAGACCCAGCCTGCAGACGCGGCGACGGCGATCTGCGAGTAGTCGGGTAGGTGAGGCCCAAATCCGACGGAGAGCTCGGAACCAGCGGCATGGCTGCCGTACCCAGTGGGGTGGCAGCCCAGCATCGACAGTTTCGGTGCCTAAAGACAGTTGAGCTACAAAAGATGATAACAAATTCAGGAAACGTCCGCTTACCCTCCAGCCGCCGTTGTTGATCACGATGGTCAAGAACGGCGTATCGTAACGCCTAGCGATCCAAAACGCGGAACTTGGGACGCAGAACATGAAAGAGCCATCCCCGACGATCGACACGATCAAGTCGTAGTTCTTCCCGCCCATGTGTGCTCCGATGGCTGCAGCCAAGCTCCAACCCAAGGACGCCCCACCGCTCGTTAGCTGTCCGCCGGCCACCTCCGTCCGCATATGCTCCCATACTCGCGGGTAGTTCGAGACCCCCTCGTTTAACACCAACGTCTTGTCTAGATTATGCGACGGTGCTTGCTGTGCGATTGTCCTACGGAGGACGCCGAGCACGTTCGGCAGCGTGGCCCGTCCGTCTTGCAGATCCTGCGACCACGCGTCTTCCAAGCGATCCAACGAACGAACCCGTTCGTCGTGCTCGACCATGAGTGCAATCCGTCGTTCTTCGATCAGGTTCGCATCGCTTTTCGCGAGGTGCATCCCAACGGCGACGTTGATTCCCTCGAGCGCAAGCACGATGTCGGCGTTGCACATCATCTCCGCGTCGACGTGCCACTGACCCACGGCGGAGATGGTTTTCAGCGGGTCACCCGAGTCGACGATGAAGACGCGCGCGTCCGGGTGGGGCGGCTGGATGCCGGGGATCCAGGGGACGTCGGCGTCTAATACGAGGATCACGTCTGCCGTGGCGAGGTGGTGCGTGTGCGTGCTGCCGCTCAGATATGTAGTGCCGAGGAAGTGCGGATGGGAGAAGGGGAGCGAAACGGCGGAGGGGCACACAGCTACGACCGGAATCGCGAGTGTGGTGGAGAGGGTGGAGAGAAGCGGGACGGCGTCGTGATTACGGCCGGCATGCGAGGTGATAATCAGCGGTGCGCGAGCCTGCGCAAGCGCCAGGGCAATGGCGTTGGCGGCTGAAGGATTATTAAGAAATTGCGAAAGACAACGCAGCAGCTACGAACCTGTTGCTGAGAGAGCGGCAGGTTCGACTGAGGGCCATTTTCGAAGGGAGACGCTCGAAGTTACTGCTGATAATTCAACTTCTTCCTCCATGACCTCTCTCCTGGCCCAAACATATACGGGGCCTTTGGGATGGCTTGTGGCTCTGAATACTGCGTAAGTTCATGGCACTTATCGAAGCGCATAATTTATGCACATTTGCAGGGCCCTGTGCACCACCTGGGTGGTCACTTTGCCACTCTCGATCTGCGAGGTAGATCTCATGTACTGGCGCACGATTGCGGCCTGGTCGGGAATATCTGGCAGTTCACCCTTCATTTTTGGCAGACATGGAGAAAGCATGTTTGTGCATACCTTGGATGGACATGATCCATTCGTTCCTGCCGCCTTTCATTTCCCCCAAACTGCTAAACGGTGAGGCTCCGGCATAAATGAGCACCGGAATCCGGCCTCTATCGACATTGTGAATCGCGCCTGCCATCGCCTGGGTGCCAACATCGACGTGGACAATGACTGCTGCAGGTTTTCCAGTCACTTGAGCAAAGCCCTGTGCAGCAGTCAAAGCAACCATTTCGTTGGGGCAAGTAATAATCTTGGACGCGGTCTGTCCATCTTTTTCGGCGCGTTGTCGTTGAAGATCTTCAAGCAAAGCAGGATGGTCGGAGCCCCAGTTCGCGAAGACATGGGTTATGCCTGCGTTAGCCAGAGACTGGAGGAAAACGGACGACGTGGTATACATGTGAAGAAGACCAGAACATGGCGGGAAACTTGGTGGATCGGCGTGAGAAATTGTGGCCCGTTTGGGAGCAGTCATCTGCGGTCCAGAATAAGGAAATTCTTCTCAATCACGCGGTTTGGCAAGAATCATGACCCGTCGTATGCGGATTCGAGTACCCAATCGACTCAGTCGATGTTCCCTTCTCACCAGTGTACTCAAGACTAGGCAGGTCAAGTCGAGTTTAGCGGAAGTTACTAGGCACCGAACCCGGGACCTTGCGTCGGCAATCCTATCCTATCCTATCCATCTGGACTCTGGATTGAGCCTCTCAAAACCCGGGCTTCGAATGTTCCGACAACACGCACCCATTCATCGGTAAACTCCGGTGGCCTTAGATTGGCCTTGAACAGCAAAGCTCTCACGGTCGAATACATTATAAGCGACCTATACGTCTTCCATCTAACGAATTTACGGCCTACCCTCTCACAGCCAGAAATCAACCGATTGCCGCATGTCGTCAACGCATACCGAAAAGGTGACTGAAGAGCAGCAACCCGAGACGAGTTTGGACACCCATGGCGCAAAAGAGCTCCACAATACCAGCGACTTGGTGATCGACCCAGAAGCAGAGCGAAGGCTTGTACGGAAACTTGACTGGGTTCTGTTACCGCTGTTCACCGTAATATGTGAGTTGATTTTCTGAGAAATGTGTTCAACATTCACATCCAGCCCAGACTGTACGAATTTTGTGGATAGAACGGCCATAGGAAATGCCAAGATCGCGGGAATTGAAAAAGACCTCGGTATGGCGGGCTTCGACTACAACATCGCCCTCACAGTGTTCTATATTTTCGTACGCGTTGAACTTCTCGTATCCTTCTCGTTACTCACTGCTCAAATAGTACATCCTTGCGGACATTCCCTCAAACCTTGCCTTGAAGCATTTTGGTTCAGTGTGGCTCGCCGCGATGGTCACCTGTTTCGGGATCATATCAATTGGAACGGCGTTCGTCAAATCTTACTCGGGGTTGATTGCAACCAGAGTCTTTCTCGGGATGGCAGAAGGGGGCACGCTGGTTCGTCCGGTTCGGTATCTGGATGCAATCAGGAACTGAGTTGAGTTATATTCGTGCAGTCCGGCCTCACATACATAATATCGCGTGTATGTCTCTTGTTCTTCGCTTTGGGTTTAGCACTGACATGACTAGTATTATCGGCGCACAGAGCTTGTGATGCGGATGGGCATCTGGTTTGGAGTGTCCGCGCCATTGGCCGGGGCGTGTATGTTTCAGTTATTTTCTAGTAATGACATGGCCAGCGCTGAATTCGCTGTAGTTGGTGGGCTCCTTGCGTCTGGGTTGCTTCACGTCGGGGATATCGGAACGGTGAAGTCCTGGCGCAAAATCTTTCTCGTCGAAGGTGAAGAAAGCTATCACCACGACCTCGTTTGCGAACTCATTCTTGTACAGGTATAATCACCACGGGTATAGGTCTTCTGTGTTTCATCATAATTCCAACCGATCCACAACACACCCGGATGCTTACCCCCGAAGAAAAGGCCCTCGCGCTCGCTCGTATCGATGCAGATCAAGTCGTTCGAACGCACGGTAGAAAAGAACAAACAACGTTCAAGTTGGTGTGGAGGGCATTCAACATAAATGTTGGCATTTATTCCTCAGTGCACCGTCCTGTTCTCATCGCGATATCCAGACGACTCTATGCCTTCTTTGTTATATCATGGTGAACATCTCTTTCCAAGGACTTAGCCTCTTCATGCCTACGGTTATTGCCACTCGTTTGTCTGTCCTCTAAACGGGTGTAAATATGACTGACCTTTTCCGTAGTGGGTCACTTCTGTTAGTTCATCCTGATTGTGCCTATATCAACGACTAAAATATGTACCAGCTGTGGTTGAATCCCAGCTTAGTTCGTGTTTCAGTAAGAAGTTGTTACCGCACTGACAGTCCAATGTAGGAACTGTCCCACCGTATTTGGTTGGCGCGGTTTGGGCCGTCATTACCTCGTATATTTCTCTGCGGATTAGACAACGTGCTGGGCCGATTTTCGTATCTGCCGCATTTATGGTCCTAGGCTACGCGATTGCAGGTGAGATCACCCACTCTCAAAGTGTTCGGCCGCGCTGATAGAATCGCAGTCGGTACGAAGAACTCACATGCAAGGTAAGAGGACAGATGATAGGCTGAGGTGGAATTCATCGTCGGACAGATATGCAGCGTGCTTCTTTTCAATAATGGGAGGAAGTCCAATTGCGCCGCTAGAAATTGCGTGGGGAACAGACAACGCCGCTCCCGATACAATTCGGGCAGTCACTAGTGCAATCATTCCTGGTCAGTAAAGTGGTGTTTTACCTTTCCACGATACTTAGCATGGCTTCAAGGGTTCGGTGCTCTGGGCTCCGTGATCGCCGTGGTACGTTAGTCGTTGAACACTAAAGAAAAGATTGACTTTATCGCAGTGGACATACTTGCCTGCCGATGCTCCGAATTATCACAAAGGCAACAGTCTCAACCTCGGAACTACGAGCGCAACATGCGTCCTCACCGTTATCATGGCGATTTATATTCAGTGGGAGAACGCCAAGCGCAACAGAGGTGAGCGAGACTATCGTCTCGAAGGGAAGACAGCGAAGGAACTGCAAGAGCTGGGGTACCGACATCCGCAATTCCATTACCAGTTATGAAAATTCGGGCCCGTGTCAGCCATACCGTATGGCGTATGTACTTCTCCTTCGGAGTCCTGTATCCTGTATAATAATTGACCAAAAATAATGGAGTTGCTGAAAGATATCGCTCGTCCGAGTACTAGTCCTTGATTCCTTGAGGTTCAAGTCCTTCATGCGTCCAGATGAGGAACCTGTGGTCGTTTTGGCTCAAGTCCGAGAGTGCGGAGGGATCTGGAGACATGTCTCGAAAAACAAGCACGCCCGGCGAGGAAGGCCGTGTGGACTCGAAAATCGACCCTCCCTTCTCCATGCCGATGCTTGCACTGGCAGCCTGCCGATCACGATGGCCGTGTAAACGATGTGCAGTAGAGAAGAATTGGGATGCGAGAACCGAGCCAGGGGTAAAGTGAAGTGCCCAAGTTGGCAGCCCAAGTTGAACCAACCGAGCGTGCTGCGTGCAATTGGCGTGCAAGACAAGTTCATACATCACGCATCATTGCTTGGTGATGCGACCCGGAGTTTGCCGTTCCAAACACAGGTTGGTCCCGCTCAGCCATGACGGGCACGCAAGGAGAGGCGGCCGGTCATCCACGCCAGCTGTTGGCCGAGCCATCTACGCACTCTGCGGTGGGGCCGTTCTTACGGTACAGGTTCGAAGTCTATCCTGAAACCACCAGTGCCAGTGGCCGAAAGAACTCCGCCGAATCGTATGGAGCAATGCGAATGCGTAGTACGTGCCGACTGAGGTGCGCGGGAGGCTAGAATGATGAAGAGCATAAGAGCAGAAGGATCGCTTGGCGCGTCAGGGCACTAACGGCCTGCCTCGGTGTTGGCGACATCGCGAGGTCCTCGTCACTATTTGAGCCAGCGCAACCAACGTTAACGGTCTACCTCGGTCACGGTGCTCGCGTTGTCTCGGTAAACCTTCCGAGCTAATTCCGAGCGCTGACTGAGGAGGATCCCAGTGGACTGACGAATCGTCATCCATGAATTTCACTTTCTCGTCGGAGCCGGATCCCCGTCGACCCGGTACAGGTATAAAAGCCCACGCAAAGTGTGCATCGCCAAAAGCCGACAGGATGGCCCTCTTCTCAGGTCTTGTACTTGCTTCCCTCCTGGGTGGATCCTACGCTTCGTATCTCGACTTCGGCATTCCGCCCTCGGATGCCACTGTCGAGGTCAGGGTATTCAATGTTGGGAATGTGACCCTCGTGAACGAATCACACACTTTTGTTTCGCCTGTTCTTCCAGGACACGAGTCAGCAAACTTTCCCATGTTCTCCTTCCTCGTGGAGCATACCAG
Source organism: Mycena polygramma (assembly GCA_029449255.1). Lineage (NCBI taxonomy): Eukaryota > Fungi > Basidiomycota > Agaricomycetes > Agaricales > Mycenaceae > Mycena > Mycena polygramma. The sequence continues at coordinate 339,190 of JARKID010000040.1, read as the reverse complement.
TTCTCAAAAACGTCTCATGTTCGATCTTGGAATGCGGAACGACACCGAGAACTTCGCACCTAGCATCGAAGGGTTTTTCACCTCTGGCACCGTTGAGATCCCTCCCCACAAGGGCATCCACGGATTGCTTGAAGATGGAGGTATCTCCCTTTCGAGCATAGACGCCGTCGTTTGGAGGTGAGCCATTTCGGTCGAGCGACTGCATTTCAAACTGATCTGGTTCGTAGTCATGCGCATTTTGACCATATCGTGTGTTCCTTCACATATGCCAAGTTCCAAGCGAACTGAACTCAGAATGCAGGGGGACATGTCCAAGTTTCCCAACACCACTGGACTTATAATTGGGTCAGAAACAGACACCGCGACTTACCCGCAGTCACCCAATGCGACTCTACAAGACAGCGACTTTGCGTCAGTTGAACTCTCCTTCGTCATGCATCCATACTCACATTATCCTCAGTGGCCACCAGGTCACGAAAATTGACTTTGCCACAGCAAATCTTACTTTCAGTGGCTTGAAAGCTATTGATTATTTTGGGGATGGAAGTTTCTATCTCTTGAACACGCCCGGGGTACGTGCTCTTCCTTAAGTTCTATATAGCCGTGACGGTGTTCCTTACAATTATTTAGCATTTACCAGGTCATTTAACTGCCCTCGCCCGTGTTACACCTACTTCTTTCATATCGCTTGGGGGCGATACTTTCCATAATGCTGGCGAGGCCCGTCCGCGACCCCAATTTCAGAAAGCCTTTCCCTGTCCTGCACATCTTCTTGAGGAGACTAAAACGTCAATTTCCACCGATTACTTTTGGTCTCCGCACTCTCACGATGGAGCTTTTGACATTCTCTCCCGCGCTCAGCAGCTCCTCGCCGTCTCAGATCTCCCGGATTCCTTCTATGCAGACCCCATCGCCTCTCAAATTTCGTTGGAAAAGCTGGCGACGTTCGACGCGGACCCGGACATTTTTGTTCTCATCGCCCACGATATCAGCTTGAGAGATTCTCTCCCATACTTTCCCGAGTCTCTTAACAATTGGCAAGCAATCGAACTCAAGGAGAACACGGTGTGGAACTTCGTTGAAAAGACAAACCCTGCGTTTGTGTTTAGTCCACTGTGAGTGGGCTTTTATCATCTTCAACTTCGGTCGGACTTACGAGTTACTCGCAGCAATCAGACAGCGTAATTTGTGACGCAGCCCAGTAAAATTAAACATGGGAGGGAGAAATCTACACAAGCTTGTTCGCACGGACTTTTAATTGGAAAATATATCGAGCGCATGCCCCATGCTCTAACTTTTCTTTGACCTCGCACCTGCACCCGTTCTACCTCTTTCTATTTTCTGTTCACCGACAATGACAATCACTGCCATTCATTGCCGTGTTCAATTGTTTTTCTTTTGCTCTTTCTCGCGGTTTCCCACATTTTTCTTCCCTCATTGTTCTTCCCTCCCTGGTCTTTTTTTTCGTTATGTTTCCTCACCGTTGGTCTCTGCCTATTCATACTTTACCGTACTAACATTGTTTCGCTAATCGGCGTCTCCTCTTTCATCAAATCCAAATCAATTCTCGCGTCTACCCACAGGTCATCTACTACGAAAAAACATAATACCTAATATCGCAGACTGTTGAGTGAACTTGTATGTTTTCTCAGCTCAAAATCCCTTATCAGAACGGTAGCAAAACGGGCAAAACGGTAGTAGTTTGCGGAGTTCGAATTTTGCGGAGCTAGAATGCCGGCCGGACTCGTCATACAGCAAGTAAATGATTCGTTCTCCTTCCACCATCGGCATCCGGATCCTTGAACGCAGACATGTTTTCTCCACGAGACTATCGCTCCAACTTCCCACAACCTTGCTCGCGAACTCCTTGAACCCTCGAAAAGAGTCTCGCAAATATTTTTCTACACGCCCTGCTTTACGTTTTGCGGATCCTCCGACTCCTTCAAAACCAGCACTCAAGGAAAACATCTACACTCTCCCAAATCTCCTCACAGTCTCGAGGATCATCGCCTGTCCGGTCTTGGGGTGGTCGATTTTGCAGGGCCAGTTCCACGTCGCGACTTCGTTGCTATTATATGCAGGCCTCACCGATTTGGTCTGCTATCTGTCCTGATGAGCTTTCCTGCTTTTCTAAACCGATCCATCAAGGCGGATGGGTATTTGGCGCGTCGTTTCAACTCGCAGACCGTATTGGGGACCATCCTTGATCCTGCAGCGGACAAGATGCTCATGACCACGCTCGCGGTAACGCTGACAATGAAAGGGCTGTTGCCTCGTCAGTTGCATCTTTCCCTTGTTTCATAATAGCTTACCTGTCAACAGTTCCTCTAGCTGGCGTCATACTGGGGCGGGATGCGCTTCTCAGTCTTTCCGCGTTCTACATTCGATACACGTCCCTTGCGCCTCCGGCAAGTCTATTTCCTCACAAACTCCATCACTTGCTGAACTTCTCCTCAGAAAACCTTTGCCCGATACTGGGATTTCTCTTTGCCCTCGGCAGAAGTCCATCCGACGAATATAAGCAAAGTGCGTATCGCATCAGAGGTCTCGAGGGGAACTAACGCTTGCGTAGGTAAATACGGCGCTCCAGCTCCTCCTTATGGGGGCAACCACTGTCAGTCCTCTGATCCCAATGGACGTATCTTTGGCCATGCAAGGGCTACAGTGAGTCGTCCGCACCTTCTAGACGTCTCCATCACTGAACAACACCCAGAGTGACCGTTGGAGTCACAACCATCTGGAGCGGACTCTCATACATCTTCTCCAAGGATGCCGTGCGACTCGTTTCCAGCAAACCGAAGTCAAAACCACCACTTTGAGAATAGGCGAAAATCTAGGATAAAATACAACTAATATGTACAGCTATGATACACGAAGTCAGGGCGCAACTCTGCGACGCCGTACTTCCTCCAAAGCAGTAGTAACGGCCTGTTTTGAGGCACTGTGTTCTCTCCAAGCGTCACTAGCACGTCTATGACACAGTCAGCATCAAATAGTACACGGTGTATCACGGCGACTCACTTGACACGCGACAAGAACACGACGATCATGACCAAGGTCTTGAGTTTCTTGGGTTTTTTTGGTGGAGGAGCCGCTGCGACCGGGAACCCGATCTTTGCGATGGAAGTGATTATATTCCGTTCACTGAGGAACGCCAATTAGCGACACGACGGGGCGGAATAGTCGGCACAAACCTCTTCTCAAAATTGGATAGCAGAATAAGCAGATATTGCTTCTGGTAACAAAGGTCGCTTCGCAAGCTCGATTCTCGTGTAAACTTGGCCTTCAAGTATCGGATTTGGACCATGAGCCCCTTGCACTCTTTGTTGTGCTGGAGCTTCAGAGCTGACAATTGACGTTCGTCCCTGCGTTCCCAAGTCAGAGGGGTCGTGAGCGCCGAAAGAACAGGAGGCACGTACATTACACAGACATGACTTTGCAGGTCCTCCCTCGCGCGCAAGGTCTTGGCTCGTTGACCGTCCAACTGCTCGGTCAACACCCTTATCTGGGTCAGACTTTGCTTCTTTGTCCGCTCGGCTTTCAGAGTGTCTTCCTTCTGCTTTGCCTCTAGCCGTTCCTTTTCCGATCGCAAGACTTTCAAGTCCCGACCGAACGCTTCCGCATCCCGTCTGACACGTCTCAGGTCTGCCTCCAAGGTGGCTACAGTGCGCGCGACATCGCTCTTCTCTGCAGCGATGCGGTTCTTCTCCGCCTCCGCCCGTTGCAATTGATCAGCCTGGTCATCGAGCGCGCGACGCAAATCTTCGATCTCGCCAAGCTGGAGGTCGAGCTCATGGCGGCGGTTATCGTGCGACGTTTGAGAGGCCCGATACTCAGCCCGGAGGCGGTTTGCATGCTGTTAAAGCGCAAGTTAGAAAGCCGAAGCAGCGGACAGCGAATCGCTTGCCTCGGAGATTTCAGAGAAACGGCGCTGCAACTCCTTGTGGTCCGTCGCCAGCAGCGATCGCTCCTGTCGAAGCTGTTCTACCGTCTCGGCATTTTCAGCGACTCTGTCTTCGAGCAATCGCGCCTTTTGTTCGGCGTTGGCATTGACTGCGGGGCGAGTATCAGATTATGAACGGTGAATCGAGGACCCCGAACCCACCACGAAGCTCGGTTTCCAGCTCCTGGTTTTCCTCCTTGAACCTTTGGAGCTGCTCCTTGACGTCTTCCATGTCCTAAAGGAAAATGAGACGGGAGAATGGTTACAAAAGGATAGAACTTACCGTCTCCGTTCTCTGCAGCTGAAGAAGCACATTCTCCTTCTCGCGTTGGACGCGGTTCTGCTCGGTGGACAAAGCTCGCAAGCGGGATCGTTCGGACTTAAGATCAGTTTCCAGGTCGGAAATGACTCGTCTGGCCTCTTCCAGTTCCTTCCATTTCATCTCAGGTCAGCGCAACTGGTGGTACGGGAGAGGGACTCACCGATTCGACTCCTACTCTCAGCTTCTCACCCGCCTTCTTGGTCTCCGCAACCATCTTCACCTCTTCCTCGGCCTTGTGGACCTGCACATTCAGGCGATTGGCCGCGTCCTGCAGGATCGCTTTCTCGCCAAGCAGCTTCTGCTTCTCCTCTTCCCACTGTTTCTTCATCTTCGCAAGATGCGAATTAACGGAATGAAGATCGGATCTGAGGGCTTCGCTTGTCCGGGTCGGCGGGGTCGGTGGCTCAGACGGTAGGAACGAATTTGAGGCATCCATAGAGCTGCCGATACCAAACTATTAGCACTCAAGGATATCCCCAAACAATGTTCCTACCTCTCGTCGACATCCGCGCGGATGGCACTTCGCAGATCGACCTTGGTGAGACACTTTTGGCATCTTGCCCGCTCTAAACGATGCACACGCCGCTGCTCTCTTCTCGTCAAACGAGCGATTTCTTCTTCGAGGCCGACGATCTTGGCTCTTGCGTCCTCGAGCCGCTTTGTCAGGCCGACGACACCCAGCCCTGCGTCCTCGAGTTTGTCCAGCTTGTCATCGATGCTTTCGTTCGCCCGGTCGAGCTCTCGTTGCAACCTATTGATCTCAGCGAGCAGCGGGGACACCGTACCGTCACCGTCGGCATTGGTGTTGTTCAGCCAAGACATCTACATCAGAAGATCAGGAAAAGTCTAGACACCCAGAAAAGGACGAACATCGCGCAAAGGCCCGCCGGGAGTCCGCGGTGCTCTGATCGACATGGCCAACACCTGGCGATGAATCGGCGAAATACCGCTCATGTTGTACGCTTTGCCGGGCGTCCCCATCTCTGTGAAGGTCGTCCGCAGGGCCTTGTTCCTCTCGAGCAAATCCTCCCTCTCCCTCTCCAGCATGTCAATCTTGGCATCCTTCGCGAGGTCGATCGTCTTCCGAGCCGGAGATTGACTGAGGAGCGCGGTGAGACGGCCGATTTCTCGATTGGCACTGTCGAGATCTTCTTCCAGCGCCTCCAGTTCAGCATCTGTCGGTCCAGGAGCGAGAGGGTTGCTGCTTGAAACTTCGGAGACGTCCCGCTGGCGCTCTCGCTCTCGTTCGAGAGAAGCAACCTTGCCTTTGAGCCGGGCTACCTCGTCTTCATCCTCCAGCATCTTCTTCTCGGCCGCCTCAAGTGCCTCCTCCATCTGTCTCGCCAGCTCTTCAGCTCGTTCGCGGGCTCCCTCCAAGGTCTCGATCTGTTCCGTCGTTTGGACTTCGACCGTTCTCAGGCGCTGGATTTCTTCTTGCCCCGAAGCCAACTGTTCTTGGAGAGACGACGGCACCTCTGCGGCCTCCTGGAGTTCGCTGACGTAGGCCTTGGTGGTGTGCAGCTCTTCCTCCAGCTTGTGGAAGTCCTCGACTTGCGCTTCCATCTGAGCGGCTTTAGAGTCCAGTTCCTGCTCGAGACTCTCCGCGAATGCTCGCTCCTCCTTGAGCTCCTTCTCCAAATCATCGACCCTCGCATCCGACTGCATGACCGCGTCCTCGAGCTCCTTGATCTGAGCGTTGGCGTTGCGCAGATCGGCCAGGACCTTCCCCACCCGGTCGTTCGCCTCCTTCAACTCTCCTCCCAGCTCCTTTCCGCTTTCCAGTACCTCCTCCGCCTTCTCCATTCGCTCCAACGCGGCGTCGCGCTCCTCCTGCGCCTTCAGCGTTCGCCTCTCCGCGTCTTTGACTCGGTGGAGAGCGGTGTCCTCGGCATCGTCCGCCCGCTTTTCAGCAGTGAGGAGTCGGGCCTCCAGATCGCCGACGATCCCCTCCACCCCCTTCTCAACCTCCTTCATCCTCTCCTTCCACCGCTCTTTGTCTCGCGCACGTTCCGCCTGCTCCTCCTCGAGCGCCTTCTCGACGTCCTGCTTCTCCGCCGCGCAGCGCTCCGCCTCGTCTTTAAACGCCTCGACCATCTCCTCCAGTTCGGCCTTCTCCTCCAGCCACCCCTCCGCCGCGACGTCCTCCTCCACATTCCCCAACGCACTCCCGCCAACACTGACCCGCCCCCGCTTACCCTCACCCTCCCCGCGCGACTCCAGCGTCCGCACCCTTTGCACGAGCGTCTCGTTTTCCTCCTGCAGCCTCCGATTCAGCCCGTGCAGATACGTGTTCAGCTTCCCCGCGTTGAACCTCCCCACGCCGTGCAAGCCCTGTGCCGCGCCAAAGCCCATCACGGGGTCGAACGACGCGTTTGCGCGGTAGTGGTGCGTCGTCAGGTCGTGCGACGATGCCGTCGAGATGATTGACGCGCCGTCGTGCGGCGAGGACCCGGATCCAGGCGTGGCCCACGGGGCGCCCGCGGCGGAGGCGGAGTCGGAGTCGGATGTCCCCGGCGAGGGGATGTAGGTCTGCGCGAGGGGGTGCGAGCTGCGGCGCGGTAGGCGCGGCGTAGCGCCTGCGAACGCCGTCCGGAGCGCGGGCGTCCCGAGGGCAGCAAGCCGGGGCCGCGGGGTGGCTTCGGGCGTGTCGTCGCTTGGGACGGCGGATTGCACCTTGCGCGGGTGCGGGGTGGGCAGCTTGAGGCGGGGGCGCGCGGTAGAGTTGATGACGGAGAGGAGGAAGGACCGGCGGCGGGTGTGCGGAGTGAGGGGCTCTTCGTCGTCCTCCTCGTCGCGTCGTGGTGTAGCAGGCTCATTGTTCGGAGGGGACGGGAGATTGAAGCGTGTGCGAGCGCGCGGGAAGGCGGGAGTGGGCGTGAACGACACGGATGGAGCGGGAGAGGAAAAGGCGCTGGCTAGTCCGCTGGGGGAGTGGCGAGGTTGATCCGGATGGAAAGTCGGCCTACCCTCTGAAGAGAAGGTGGGTTCGCGTTCGTCGTCTTCGGACGGCTCTTCATTCTCTGCCGTTCGTAACGGTGATATGTGGACATCTGTAATATCCATGGAGTGCGTGTCCCCTTCCTGCATGAAGGAATCGTTCTCGCTTTCGTCTTCATCTGGGCGGGAGACGACAATAGCAGGAGATGCGGTGGCCGACCGTGGTAATTGTACGGCGGGAGATGCGGTGGCAGACCGTGGTAACGGTACAGCTGAAGGAGAAGCAGTATTCGAGCGCGGGAACTTCAACGAGACGTTGCTGCGCGGTGTGGAGTTGGTAGGTGAGGATGCGGGGGATGAGGTGGTGCGAGAAAGGGAGGGCGTGCGAGTGCGTGCAGGCGGCCGACGCAAGGCAACGTTGCGGAACTTGTCGAATGGCGAGGGCTTTATACTCGTAAATACCGGGAGGAAAAGATTGCAATGTATCACGCACCTTGGGTTCAGACCGCAGGCTGACTGAGTAGTCGTAATTCTTTTTCGGGGTGGCTTCCTCCGGACTAAACTGGCGTTGAGGAGAGCTTGTCCTACTCACCGATTCAAGTGCATCCGTCAAAGACAAATTCGGTCCACCCTCCTCGTCTTCGTCCTCTTCGTCATCTGCAGGGGGCAAATACACCTCCGGCACGCTCTCTCTGCTTTCCTCGGACTCCACTTCATCGTCCTCGGAATAATGGCCTGTGCCGCGTTCTGGGTGTACATCCGGAAGTGAAGGAATCGCACTGATATCGTCAAAGCTATCGGGCTGGCTCTGCCGAGAGGGGCCTCTAGCTGAAGAGTGAGCCATAGACGAGCGAGATGTACGGGCGATTGAATTGGCGAAACGAGACGCTGACGATGTACTGGAGACCGCACGCATGGTCGATGCATGGTGTGACGAGGCGGGGGTGGAATGCATTGGAACCGACATGTTGCTGAGGTGGCCATCGCCCTCATCGGCATCCTTCTCGGAAATTTGGCCCAGAGATTCGTCCTCGCCATCCGAATCGCCAAAGGCGGGTAACGAAGGCAGAGACGGCATATCTCTGTCCTCTATGGCTTCTATGCGTCGCCATATGCGAGAAGGCGTCTCGAGTGGCAGCATTCCTGCCATGGTCGTGGTACGGAAGAAAGAGGTCAACAGCCACGTGATCGTGTTTATTCGCTCCCACGATCCTTTCTCTTCGAATCATCATGAAGGTCTGCAAGTTTTGCAGAGTATCCCCAGTGAAAACAAGGTCCCGGCTGGCATCGCCGGGTATTCGCAAGTATCGCCTGGCCTCTTTGATATCGGCCGGTATCGTGTAGTCCTCGAGAATAACCGCGAGATTCAGGACGATGTACGGATCTCGGGCCTGGGCGACTTCAAGGTGACTTGCTTTTCTTGAAATTCTTTGCGCAAGTCCAGAGCGCGTCAACTATGGCGTAGGCGACAGCCAGCGGTGCCAGCAAACACCTCTTGTCTCTTACCACCATCTTCTCTCTTCGTCGACTCGGAGTCCGCTCCTCGCACGCAATTCTGCTCCCAATCCGCTTCTGTTCGATGTCTTGGCGTCAACTCACGGTCGAGCCAGCACATATACGAGACGAATCATTCGAAAGGAAGTGGACGAAGGTGTGTCAAGACTCAATTGCGGCGCATTGCATGGACTGTTTTGGCTTTGTTTTCACAGTGCAGCATTCTACGTTCAATACTCATGGGCCCTCCGTACACTACCAGGTGAGCGCCATTGCCTCACGCCGACTAGGGCAACGGGGTTGTCGTCTCTTTTCAGCTTATTTTGATTGCGCCTGTGTGCACATCTTTTCCTCCGCTTCCTTATTCGAACCCTCCCTCATAATGTTACAAAGTCTGAATTCTATTCCGCTGTCTTGCATTCGCCGGGCTCGGTGCGTCGTCATTTACTTTAGAAGTCCTGTCTGACCTCGTCTTCATCACAGAATGCGCACTACTTACTCTGAGCTCGAGCCATGGTATGTTTCCCATTGTATCGTCCAAGATCTTGACTGAAGCCGCCCCGTCTTTCAAGCAGCGCTCTGCGCAGCTCCACGCGATGTGCCGGACGCACTCACGCATCAAAAACGGAGCACGACGTCGAATACGGGCGACGAAGACCACTGCGTTGGAGCAACGGATGAACGGCTTGCGGGCGAAGTGGCGGCTCAGCAGCGCGATCCGGGTGAGCGCCGCGAGGAGCGCGCGGGTAGCAGGAGCGCGCGGGTAGCAAGAGCGCGGGGCAGCTGGAGCGTGGTTTGGTGACTGGCGATACCGCTCGATACCGCCGTGTACCTAGCGATACTTTTTTAATAAATGTTTTCTTCTCATTTGATCGTGCTCTCACTATTGCCATGCTGGGCAGCGTCTGGTATCGGCCAGTATCTCAATTCCCTCAAATTGGCAAGAAGGTGCTTTTCAGTGACGAACCGATACTGAATGATACTGGACGATATTTTGCCGATGCCAGCCGGGACCTTGTTTTCACTGGGAATATTCAGCATCGATGACTTTCCCAATGAGCCGGCACTGAAGCTCATCTCAGGGTACCAGTACCACGCTCTATTGGAATTTCATAGACGCTGTGGGAAGGCAGCCGCAGTCGTAGCTCGGGGCGATAGGACCGTGAAAGATTGGGTACAGGACCATACACTACAATTGTTCCCAGCATCGCATGAACGCTGCAGTTCACTTCAAGACGTAGGAAACCAAACCAATCGCTGGAATGCTCTACTTGGATTACCCGCCAACGAATTGCACATAGCTCTTGCCCGTTCCACCTCCAGTTTTTGTAGTTTTACAAAGATCGTCATGTCGACAGGTCACAGAGGGCTCGGGAAATTCTCCTGTCAAATATGGTGGACCGAGTACATGGAGTCAACAGCTACAGCCCTCGAGTCGAGACCCCATAGCTCGACGGTGAATGACTCCGTGCGCGTCGATGCGACATTGAAAAAGGCAGCCTCCTGTGAAATCTGTGCTGGTGAAGCGTATCCATTCATGAAGGCCTTCACGTTTTCATTCGGACAGAAAATTGAAGCCATCATCCATGAAGTGGGTATCCCTTTTCATTGCTTGCACGGCGCTCACTGTGTGTTGTAGATCATCGAACAAACCACATTTGTATAGTCTGCCACGCCAAGGAAAAGGGAAGCAAATATGTTCAAGAGAATATGTACCTATGCACATTGCTTGACACCATGTACAAACGCATCGGCTCACCAAAAGGTGTAAGTAGACCGTCGCTGGAGAACATTGACAGGACTTTACCAAGTCGATCGAGGTTATCATGCTTTAAATTGAAGCTCCAATTTCTCTGAACTAAAGATGAAGTGTCGAGCGGGTCCCCCTCGTATACTAGAACGGGTTTGGGTGCATTTTAACGAACGGAACGGGCGCAAAAACAGACCAGTGTGAGGATTTACAGATGATTTAAATGTGCATCTTGACCACCAGGCTTCTACGGCCCGACGAAGATTTGATTGCAAGAAAGCGACGTTCGCCTTTGAACGCTTCATCGTCGATGTCGATGTCGGGGAAGTGCGATGATTTTTCTGCTGTTGAAATCCATGAACCAGCCGTTGCAACTTTCGAATTGCTGTTCACGGCGAAGAGGTTTCGAATACTCCAGTTGACATTAGAGCTCCGGTGATACGCTACAGTACATCGCAGGCACTCAATTTATTTTTCTCGGATTCAAGTTCGTGCGAACAGAGCATTGCAAATTTTTCCCTATCTACGGTGTGTGAATCATGAACTACACTGTCTGGTTGCTTCAAGAAGCTCCTCAGCGCGAAGAAAAATCAAAGGTTAAAGCACACTCACAGTGGACTAAATCTAAACGCAGGGTTTCCCCTTTGAACGAAGTTCCACACCGTCCGCTCTTTTAGTTGACTCGCCTTCCAATTGTTGAGAGACCGAGGGAAGTACGGGAGATATTCCCTCAAGCTGACGTCGTGAGCGATGAGAACAAAAATGTCCGGGTCAGCGTCGAACGTCGCCAGCTTTTCCAACGAAATCTGGGAGGTAACCGGGTCCGCGTAGAAGGAGTCCGGGAGATCTGAGGTGGCGAGGAGTTGCTGGACGCGGGAGCGCATGTCAAAAGCGCCATCACGGGAACGGGGAGACCAGAAGTAATCGGTGGAGATTGACGTCTTGGTCTCTTCAAGGAGATGTGCGGGGCAAGGGAAGTTTTTCTGGAACTGGGGCCGCGGGCGAGCCTCGCCGGCGTGATGAAAAGCGTCCCCTCCGAGCACTATGAAGGAACTGAGGGTGACGCGGGCTAGGGCCGACATATGACCTGCTACGTGCTAAATAACATGTTGTTAGGGAAAGCGCTGCCACATGGTAGGGAATGCGTACGCCGGGGGTGTTCAAGAGATAGAAACTCCCATCGCCAAAGTAGTCTATCGCCTTTATGCCACTGAACGTGAGATTTGCTGTGGCGAAATCTAATTTAGTGACTTGGTGACCGCTGGATTTAAGGTGAGCATGATGGCTTGAGGAAAGACAAATATCGCTCACGCGAAGTCGCTTGATTGCAGAGTTGCATTGGGAGACTCCGGGTAAGTCGCAGTGTCTGCTTCTGACCCAATCACGATCCCAGTGGTGTTGGGAAATTTGGACATGTCGCCCTGTGGTAATTTAGTCAGTTCGAGTCTCCGAGTCGGAACAACCAGATCACGCACGATGTGGTCGAAGTGTGTATGACTACGAGCCAAATCAGCGTGAAGACTTCAATATCCTTGAATTGGAGGGCTGACCTCCAGAATACGGTGTCTATGCTGGCTAGGGAGATCCCACCCTCTTGAAGAAGTTCGGGGATGTCCTTGGGGATCTCGACCTCGACGGCCCCAGAGGTGAAAAGACCTTCAACGGCGGGAGCAAAATTCTCCGTGTCTTTCCGCATTCCGAGGTCAAACATGAAAGTTGTGTTTGAATTCGTATGTTTCACCACGAAGGCAAACATGGGAACCGTTACGGTTTCATGCCCTGGAAGAACGGGTAGAATAAATTCGTGGGATCCGTTCACGAGAGTCGTATTCCCGACAATGAATGTTTTGACCTCAACGGTGGCATTCGAGGAAGGGATTCCCAAGTTGTGATACGAAGCGGAAGATACACTGAGAAGGGAAACGAGGAAAAGACACGATAAGAGGACCATCTTGTCGACGTTGGGCAATGGGCGCATCGCATGCCCTTATATATCGGGTTCGATGTGGATCCCGCCGGGCCCGAACTTGAAGTGCGGATGTTAATCAGCATGTCCTCAGAAGCATCCTTTTCGAGTCCGAGTCCCGAGACAACACAGATACCGAGGCAGATCTCCCGGGGTCTTCAACGTCGACGCAGGCAGTCAGTACTCTAACGGGCGCTACTTTTTCCCCAGCTCTTGGCCACTTGGGGTTGTGAGTCGGATCAGCGCATATATTCGTGTTGCTCCAAATTCGGCGGAGATTATCTGTGGTGTGACGTAGCAGCGGCACCGTGGAATGCGTGGATGACTCGCCCACCCGCTGACGTTGTGCACCGGCCGCCTCTGGCGTGAATGTGTTCGGATGTCCGCAATGGTTCGGAACAAGAATGTCTTTTGCAACGGCAATCTCCGTGTCGCATCAGCAAACAATGATCATGATAGCCGCTTTTGAACCGCGCTGGCGATCAACAGGCTTCAGCTGAGTTCCCAAGCTGGCTTCAGCTCTATTGCGGTCTATAGCATTCTCGTCCCGCCCATCGGTCTACACGCAACTCTTCTCCCCCGCACGCTGCCGCGCGATCTCAAGTCTTTCGGCGCTTGCGCACCCAGCCCGAAAAGTGATGGCCGCCCGGCGGGTTCTCCGACACGCTTCTGGATCAGGCGCAACTCCTTCCCAACCATGATGCCTCAAACACCTCCTATGCCTCTCGATGCACCGTTTGGATCACTCCCCAGAGATATTCATTGGGAATCAATCCAGCCTCCTCTCAATATTCAACCTCTTTCCCTTGGGCCATGTGGGCGGGTTGATCGTTTCCCGGAACATGCGATTGTCACCAAGCAATTCCACTCCTTGTATGACCTCGAACGCATCTGGAATATCATGCAGCTTGCTGGAGACTGTTCTGTGTCCCTCGTTGGCCGGCTATTCCACTGCGGAATTGCTGTCGGCATCTGTATGCCGATAGAGACTCCAATCGACCCAGAGGCAATCGGCACCGAGGACGAACGCATCCGGATAATTCACCAGCTGTGGGAGTTGCTCGCACAGCTGCACACAAAGAAAATTGTACATGGCGATTTGAAGCCTCAGAACCTTCTCATGTGTTCTGATGGGCGGGTCCGACTGTGCGATTTCGATAATGGTTCGATCGAGGGCGACGGATTCGTCGCGGTGGACTTGACATTCCCATACTGCAGCCCATTTCGAGCCAGAAACTGCGAGCAGCCCATGACTTGTGCGGAGGACATGCATGCATTGGGTCTAACCGTTCGCACATCCTTTGCACTCACTTTCCCAGCCGTGTTCTAATAGGAGATTCAGATGTGGCACATATACACCGGGAAATTACCGCTGATCTGCGATGGGGATACGAAGGACGATCCCTTGAACACCCAGAGCTTCCTCATGAACCGGACCTTAGCTGGTTTCCTGCCCGACATGGGGCTGATACACGATCCTCAAATTGCGTCGCTCATCCAAATGTGCATAGCTGCCGGGCCCAACCGGCCTGATACCTTGGACTCAGGACAAGTTATCTACTGCATTGAGACACACTTCGTCTTTGGTCTGTGTACGGCGGAGCCCAGGCACACGTACGCGAGGATCACCCACGTCGCCGGTTGCGACCGAAGCCGATCCTGCGAGCATTCATTCGTGGATCCAAAATTGTTCACGACATCACTCGAGCCTGTCTGCACCACTTGCAACGCTGACATCGAGTATCGCGGCTTGGGAGCAAGCGTCCACACGCCGTCGTGTCCGCCAGCTAAGCCTCCTCTTTTACTTCCCTCTTATAAAACCCAACACCCAACGCGGACCGACAAGGACTTCGGTCGCGTAGCCATCGGCGACTTCGATAGGGGCGGGGCGCATGAAGACATAAAAGTGATAGGCAGCTCCGACAGCATCAGCTTTTCCGTCTCTCCATGAACGAGTCGTTTTTTTTTTTGTTCTGGCTTACTTGGGTAGTACCGGCTATAATCATAATGCTTTTTCAGTTACATTAAATGCGAGTGTGCGCCGACCAGCAAGTCCGTTCAATTGGGTCCATCTTCTCTAGTCCTAGTCCTTGTCGTCCCCTCAAACTTCGGCTCTTTCCGTTTCTCTGCACCTTTCTCTCAACTGCGCCCAACACCTTCCTCCGCAACCAGAACGGTGAAGACGTCGGTGAGTGATGGTGACGCATGGATGGGAGACCGCACGGCGCGTAGCGTTCAGAGCATCAGTCGCGCTGGAGGCTGCTGAGTAGCTGGGGGGTGATACTGGTAACCTGATGGCGAAAACACCCCTCAGCCTCCAACAAAACGAATATATTCACTCTACCGCTGAATCCGAAACATTGCACATGATGCCCGCAGCTGCCCGCTCGTTTCGGCGAGGTGGAAAGGTTTCACCCTCCGGCAGTTAGATAGGTGTGTCATATTGTCCGGCCTTGACTACTTTCTGTCACCCCTGTTGTGATGCGGTTCCGTCCTGAATATCTCCATCATCCCCCAGGGTCTCGGGCTCAACTGTATGGCTAACTGTGTCCATCCACACTTTATCAACATCGGTACTCTTTTTTTCGCCGCCGCCGCAAACATCTCTGAACCGCAACTGCCAACAGATGGAGCAAGACTATTTTTCACGCATGTATCGCACTCAAAATGCCCTCACACCGATTTTTTTTTTCTCGGGGCAAAGTGGCGGTGCGCCACTACACCTGCGTCCCGATTAGGAAGTTTATGGTTGAACTTCCCCGGCATTGCATTTTGAATGTGCTTCGTGAGCTTTAAATTATCCGGGGCGCAATCTTCACCGTTTGAAATTTATACAGAGGATTCCCGAAGCTCAAGCGCAACCCCCGAAGCTCAAACGCAACCCTAACAAATGCAGTTCCAATAGTAATTTAAGTACTTCGTCCTGAGAATACTGTAAGGGAGCGGGTCGGCTACATTATCACGCGGGTACTTGGAGATACAATGCTTCCGTGTATTTGACTTTCTGGTTTGGCCTCTATTTGCTACGTAGCCACTTGTAGCTGTACGTATGTACTCTGTTAAAGTAAGAATCAAATTCTCAAACTGACACTTGTCTTGTAGCTCTCCCCAAATTCATTTTCTTTTTTTTGATGTTGCCGTTCAACATGGTCCGCATTTGCACCTGAATCTGGACCCACTCGGCTCACTCGCCCACTCCCGCCAAATTCAGCATTCACCACCTTCGCCCACTTTCCTCCTGCGGCCGTCTCGGCTTCCTTGGGCCCCGGGCATCTCGGGCCTCAATGCTTGCCTCGATCCTCTGCTTGACGCCGACTTGAACCGCCTTCAAGCCGATCCGTCACGGGTTCCCACGTGGCCACGCTGCCTCTCTTGCTTCAACCGCCATCTCGCACGTCGGCCACACAACGTAAGCATGGCCGACTGATAGCTTGCAATCAACGGCGTGAAACTTTGATTGACTTTCCATGCTGAAAATATGTAGGGCAAAAGGACGGCAAACGCTCATCAAATCACAATTCGTGTAGTAAGGCATGTGAGGTCTGCGCAGAACAACGTAAATCCCCCCCTGGTGATGTTGCGGTCGCAGTTTGTACATCGGCCTCATAAATTACGCTGTTTGGTTGCTGCGAGTAGCTCGTAAGCCCGACGAAAGTTAAAGATGATAAACACACACTCACAGTGGACTAAACATAAAGGCAGCGTTCTCCCTGTCGAGAAAGCTCCACGCCGTCTTCTCCTTCAAAAGGCTCGCCTTCCAACTGTTAAGGGACTCGGGGAAGTACGGGATAGACGACCTCAAGCTAGCGTCATGGGCGACGAGGACAAAGATGTCCGGGTCCGCATCGAAGGTCGCAACCTTTTCCAACGAAACCTGGGAGGTGACAGGGTCCGCATAAAAGGAATTTGTGAGGTCCGATATGGCAAGGAATTGCTGGGCGCGGGAGAGCATGTCGAAAGCGCCATCTTGAGAATGCGGAGACCAGAAGTAATCGGTGGAAATTGATGTTCTGGTCTCCTCAAGGAGATGCGCGGGACAAGGGAAGTTGATCTGCAACTGGGGTCTAGGACGGGCCTGCCCAGCATTATGGAAAGTGTCCCCTCCGAGCGCGATGAAAGAAGTCGGTGTAACACGGGCGAGGGCAGTCATATGGCCCAGCAAATGCTAAATGATTTGCATGTTGTTAGGGAAAGCCGCTGGGCTCAGTGGGGAAGAACACTTACGCCGGGGGTATTCAAAAGATAGAAACTTCCATCCCCGAAGTAGTCGATCGCTTTCAAGCCACTGAACGTGAGATTTGCTGCGGTGAAGTCGATTCTGGTGATTTGGTGGCCGCTGCAGATGTGGTGTGAGTATCGGGGCATAGGACATGCGGACATCACTCACGCGAAGTCGCTTACTTGCAGACTGGAATTGGGTGATTGCGGGTAAGTCGCAGTGTCTGTCTCTGACCCGATTATCAGTCCAGTGGTGTTCGGGAATTTCGACATGTCCCCCTGTGGTAGTTAGTTCAATTGCACCTCGGAAGAAAGCAATAACGCACGATGTGGTCGAAATGTGCATGGCTGCGACCCACATTAGCGCGCTGAAATACAGTAACGGGAGTGCCTCACCTCCAGATTACGGCGTCTATGCTGGAGAGAGGGATGCCTCCATCTTCAAGCAATTCGTGAATGCCCTTGGGGGCCTGGATCTGAGCGATTCCAGACGAGAAAAAAACTTCGAGACTAGGAGCAAAGTTTTGGGTATCGTTCCGTATTCCGAGGTCGAACATGAAACGCTTTTGTGAACTTGTGTGTTCCACGAGGAAGGAAAACGTGGGAAAAGTCGCCGACTCGTGTCCTGGAAGGACGGGTGAAACGAAAGTGTCCGTTTCGTTTACGAGCGTCGCATTCCCGATGTTGAATACCCGGATGTCGACGGTGGCATTGGACGGCGGAATGCCGAAGTCGAGATACGAAGCGGAAGAGCCGCCCACAACGAAACCGAGGAGAAGGGTGCAGAAGAGGACCATGCTATTGGCTTTTAGAAACGCAGATTTTGCAGGCCCATATATACTACCATGTATACCGGGCGGGATAGACTTGGATTACTGTGGCTTCCGGCGATTAGGCATCGATGAATAAACAGTTATTCAGCATCTACGCATCTATTCAGCAAGCACCAGCGCTTGAAACCATGGCCGCGAACACCGAGGCAGGCCGTTATGACGTTCACTTTGTACATTTAATATTTTCACACACACACAAAATTTTACCGTTTCACACACACAATTTGGTCACTTTTGGTTGCACACACACAAATTTTTGCAACTTTCACACAACTTTCACACACACATTTTGTGGGTTGCCTTTTACGGATGCTTGTTCCTGTCTGCCTATCATACCATCAAGCCGGCATCCCCGGCACCAAAACGCTCCAAATTGACTCCCTAGTGGATCCCTCAAGGCCGAGCTGCTCCGGGGAGGTACGAACCTTGCTTCAAAGTATTTATCGAGCTTAAGTTACCTACTGATACCTCGCGGGTTCGGTTTGGCCCTCGGACACGTTCGAACCCAGTCCAGATCGGGCATCTCGGGGACCCAAATTTCTCTGTGGAAGGCTGTAAGATTTTTTTCCTCACAAGCACACCCACTCGCGAGCTTCCGCAGCTGCGGCGCTCCTCTTGTCACCGCGCCCGCGCCGCTCTCGACGCAGCAGCTTTCCTACGCTGCGTTTGAGCTTCGTTCCGCGTTACGTCCTTCATCCGGCACACACCGAACTTTTATTCGAATCTATCACTAACTCGTTCACAGACGTGACGGGAAAGGCACTCAAAGATCTGCCCCAGGCTTCTCTTCCATGCGCGATTTTTTTTTTTCAGTTACAAAAACAATGCAACGCATACTTAACCCCGATTCAACGAAATACTACCGGTTTTAGCTCAAAGGTTCATCCATCCCTTTAGGCTCTTGATTCCCATGGTGCCCAGTGGAAGCGCCGCTGGCACAGAATTGGGGAGGAACATCTGTCTTCATTTATTTAAACAGCGGGGGTATCTGAGGAGCCAGATAGCTCACTTGGGTTGGAGGGATTCCTTCGTTATAACACTCTCCTGTTTGATGTTCTAAAAGCTTCGAACGCGACGCCAGAGGAGCAAACACAGCACCTGAACCTAGCCTTCGCTTCGATGCTCCCCGAACCTCGAACCTTAACGCGGAGTCTAATTCTGAATCGGTTGGTTTCATGTGAACCGATTTTTGAACAGGACCTTGCCGCCACTATAAGCCAACTGAGATACATAGCTCGGGTCAGAAAGCTGAATATTGGGAATGGGGAAAAGCATTACTTGGTGAGATCTTGAATGGTTCTAGTAGTAGCACTCTGGCATAGTTGCAGTCCGGAACCATTTCGACTGCAACGGGCCGATTCAACTTGCGTACAAGGCTTCCAAGCTGAACCACTTCAGTTGAGAGCCTTTGATGTCCAATTGTTTTCTTTCAAATTTCACCAGCCTTAACACGACAATTTCACGCCCTGAAAATCGGAGTCCGATCCGCGTGCCAGCACCTTCCCGTTTGCATCCCCTCATTTGCCGCGATCCCGCAATTCCAACTAACAACATGTTTTATTCAATTCCGCACTAGCCCACGCTGGTTCGTACGTGTTTTGTAAAAATTGGATTGCTGTTTTGTCAAACGTGCGCTGCGCGACTCTAGACTTCGAAGTGTTGGTCCCCGACGCGACACGGGGCCGAAGTGCGTACCCCCAGGACCCCGCCTGCGTAAAAAATGTATTGCCTCCGCGGCACTTAATCGACAAACCCTGCCTTGACCTCGTCTGACACGGCGACTCACCTTCCACCCTGCACAAGATACGGCCGCCGGCGCTTCGAGTACGGCGGCGAATGTCGATCGCTTCATGGCGCGAGATGCCGGCTTGATGGTATGATAGGCAGACAGGAACAAGCATCCGTAAAAGGCAACCCACAAAATGTGTGTGTGAAAGTTGTGTGAAAGTTGCAAAAATTTGTGTGTGTGCAACCAAAAGTGACCAAATTGTGTGTGTGAAACGGTAAAATTTTGTGTGTGTGTGAAAATATTAAATGTACAAAGTGAACGTCATAGGCCGTCAGTGACGGGCGCCAGTTATCTTTTCCTCAATACTTCGCAGTGTGTCGGAATCAAACCAGCGCTGCGCGCGTTAGTCTCCCGGAAGCAAGCTATGACGAATGGGCTCGCACCTCGCTCACATCTTGTTCATCCATACCGGCAGCCGCTCCATGAAAGTCGGCGGAGGTCCCTCGGCCGGGCTGCGCGGCGAACCTTTAGCGAGCGCCGCCGAATGCATAGGTGACTCACTCTTCCGTCCGCTCGCGCGGTGCGCCCTCTCCGTGTGTCCTCGTCAACGCGGGCTCTGGTGCTATGTCCTGGCAAGTATTTGAATAGATTTCTATTCAAATACTTGGGCGGAACGGGGCAAGAGCAAGTGTGGTGCTCCAACCTTCGAGCCCTTTTGCCCGAAGGGTTAGCTCAACGCGTCCTGGTAAAGTTTGGGACAAAGGCTGTCTCTGCGGCGGCAAGTTCCGTGTCGCATCAGCAAACAATGATGCTTGTCTTGAAGCCCCGGTTCGAAGAATCATGGGCGGAGTATTATAAGACTGGCGATAATTCACCTTTGACCTCAATTACTAAGGGCCTGATCGGCAACGCGTGAATTTTCGGTGGGATTTTTTATGCATACCAAACTCGTCCCTAAACTATTCAGAATCAACAAACGGGTCGCCTTAATCACTGCTCGAGGTGTGAGAGTGGCAGAAAAATTGTCCTACAAGACTATCCAGATATTCAACCTGTGTTGCGGGAAATTGAACTTCTGCCTACCATATGTTGAGCTCATTTCACGGCTTCCACCCTGACCCAACAATATGTCATTGAATGCATGCACTTTCTACCCTGGAGTGGTTTAGGGACGAGTGTGGCGCACAGAAGAAATTGCACAACATTTCATGCAAAAAGATTCAGAGTTGCCGATCAGGCCCTAAGTTAGTATTACCTGTACATTCATCCAAATATTTCGTCATCTTGCACAATGGTCCATACAAAGTGATAGGCTGATAGCGGATCCAGCACCTCTTTCTTCTCTGAATTTCGATCACCCTCGAGGGCATTTCCTCACAATAAGAGGCTCAAGCGATTGGGATTTAGACCCCGCATATTTTACGAGGGGTCGGTCCGAGTCGACGAAATTCAGCGGATCGATTGCAAAAATCGGGGTTGCGGGGGCAGAGAAAACGAGTACTGGGTGAACCCAGGCTGAGAAAATTGGGGGAAATTTGCCGAGCAGAGTTCATGATTCTGGCTTGTATTTACATACTGGCCAGCGCAAGCAGAGAACTCATTTCAACCTGCGTTCTGAACCAGCACGTGATATATGTTGAAACTCGTTTGCATTGAGCTCACTAGAGGCGAAAGCTATGGGTATTGAGAGCGATTCAAGCCGGGCCATCAGACGCTCCGAGCTTAATCATTTGCACCGAGAACGCGAATGAGCACGGAAAAGCACCGTGAGCGCCACTCACGAGTCCATGTTCCGAAACAGTACGTTATGGGATTCATTGCAAAAGTAATGTTCAGGATAACGGTGCAACGGAGCTTGAAATGACAAAAATCGTGCATGTAACCAGAGCCCGGCTACGTGCAGTGCCTGCGAGGACGCGTCAGCACCCGGAGGTATCCGAGTCCAAATAAAATGAAACGCCGCATGCAGGCAGGTCTAGCAGTTCTGTCGGATCTAAAAAGTTGGCGCTGCTCAACGGGAAGTTCAGCGCTATTCACGAGGCGGGGGACAATCTAATCTCATTGTTAGTTAACATCATGATCGTTGATTTCACAAGAACCGTTGAGCACTCACCGACGAGGGTGGTGCGCGGCAGATCCCGCCGTGATAATTGTGTGATTTTCGAGGCTTGTGTCAACTTCAGTCTTCGCGCGAGCTGGGTTGAGATCAGTTGCGAATCCGGGGAGAAATCCTGCCCCCATTGCTCGCGTCAAGCCAGCGTTCAGCTGAAATGAACGCGCAGAGCGAACGACCCAATTCTAGCAAAGTTTCAGTGGATCCGAAAATTAATTCGAGCGGTTTACCCTGGAAATGCAATCTAACCCAATCACGATCATCCAGCACAAGCTGACGGAAAATTGCATGTAGTCAACGGAACTTTCAATCGCACTTGAATAGATCCCGCGGCCCACTAGTGCGGATTCGGGCGGCTCGGGGTTGAGTTGAATAGGTGCCAGACGAGGGGAGGATAATGGATAAGGCGTGTTTGAGTTCAAGATAAATCACCGTTGCTCGCTGGAGGCAATGGAACCGCAAGTTCAGGCAAGGTAGTGATTTTGCGGCCGCGGGTTACATGTGATGCATGCCCATGGGTTGAATCAGAGAAATCGTGGGTCTAGACGGAGGGGAGGATAGCGCGTGGCGTATTACTTATTGCGGACCGCTGCCAAGTCAATTATTTCCCCAAGTTGCAAGTGGTAGGAGCCCGTTTTACCTAAACAAAACGCCTTTGCAACTGTGCTGTATGCATTCGAGCATTTTCGAATAAGCAAAGTTGGGATGACTGATAATCGATATCTAATCGATCCTATCAAATGTAGTTGTTATCGCAAATACACAGGGGTTCAGCTGGTTCAATTTGCCTGGGTACACAATGTGATGTATGTAGCACAGTTATTGGATAGCGGTTTTGACAATTTTCGAACGTATGTTGGGACTGGATGGTTCGAGCATTTTGAAGATCGTCGGGTGCGATTAATATTTTAAAACGGGTGTCCGGCGTGGATCAATTCGTGTTATCGCGATCGCTGTTCCACGATGATGTCGAATTACTAGTCCAAAAGCGGAGGATTGGCGCGGAGAGACTCCGAGGAGAGACGATCGCGGTTGCATTTTTTTTTCTTTTGGAGGTCCATACTTACAACCGCGGCGTACCCGGAACAAAATGAAACACTTGCGACGCCCGACAAATGCCCGTGCCTGGACCTACGGTGGTCCTAACAATATTAATCAGCAAGCTCGCCCAAGCGGCAAGCGCCGCTGATTGTCAGGTCGCGGGCGGGATGTGAGGCCTAAACGCTTACCCCGCAGCTGATGCATACACATAGGATGGCGTTCCGTGTTCCGGCTGACGCCTTTTGACTATTTGACTGTTGGAAAATCACCATCGAGAGAGTTGAGTAGCCTGTTTGTGGCCTGCTGGGGGCCCCAGAACGCGGCCTCGAGCGAATCCGGGGTTTCAGCTGGAAATAGAAACGACTAAAGTTACTTGCATGCATCGCAAGCCGGACGGCCCCTTTAGCGCTCGGTGGCGCGCGACGTCGACGGGATTACGATCTGGGTGCGGGGTAAGTGGACTATTGTTACTTACGTTGGAGGACGCCGCGGGGAATCGGAGCATCCGTCGAGGCCACTGCTGGCCACTGCTCAGAGGAATAATTGCTGGTCAAACGCTGCGAGTCGAGGCTTATGTTCCGGTGCGCCGAGGAGGTTTGCGGCTTCGGCATTCATGGTGGGAGCGATCTTCACCCTTTGAGATTCAACATGGTGTTTCAGCGCACCGGGTGACCAAGACCAGGATTGTTTTTTTTGGTGCAGTTGTTGGAGCCTGGCCTTGGCTCGGATCCACCGTGAAATGCCTCCGTTCCAATGTGATTATTTTTTGTGGGCGTGGATGTATTGTTGTGGAATATGTATGTGAGTCGGGTGACGCGGAATAACACGGACCGAGGGAGGGATGAGCCGGACACTTGGGAGCACTGCCACCTCTTCTTCTTGTCCCTTTACCGCGCCAGGCCCCGCAAATACCTTTTGTCGGTGGCAAGCTGGCTCCCTTATGGCACACTACCTCCCTGTGCTCCTAGTCTCAGTCTCCACAAATGCTGTCCCAGACGACTCGTCTCTGGTCACCCTTCCCCGCGGCCAGGTAGACTATCTCTCGCACGAGTGGGCCGAGGAGGATGTATGGCGCTCATGGCGCAACATGACGCGCCAGAAGAATGAAATCGCAAACGGAATGCGTCTCGAGAACGCAAGCTGGCGCACTTGGTGGAAGCAGCGCAACAAGCTCAAGACGGTCACTCCAGAGACCCTCAATTGGTGTGTCCTTTTTTCCTGCATTTTTCCCGGTAGCTTTTTGCTCACTGGGTGCAGGCTGAAGGACTCGGACGTGACTTGGCTATATGGCCCTTTACATACCGCTGTCGACTGGGCTCCCCCACCGAAACCTAAATCCGACCCGACAGAAGTCGGCAAATTCTCGTCCGCAGAGGACCGTCTTGACCTTGCAGCCAAACACAAACCCATTCTAAAGCATCGCAGTATCACAGAGATACTACAGAGCGATCTCCCAGTGTCCCCTGTATTTACTCCGGTTGAGAGCGAGGACGACGAGGCTGAGCAGGAGGTTGCAACTCGTCCCCCGCTGACGCAGACAAAGAGTGCCCCGCTTATTCCCCGACTCTCTCATCCCTCCCTCCGCAGACCCTCTCCCCCGCGCGTCCTCCGCGTCCCCGCACCGCCCACTCCGCCGTCTTCCGCTGGAGCCCCTGCAAAGCGCCATATCACCTTCAACACATTCGTAGAGCAGTGTATCGCAGTCGACACACCACGCCGCATTCCCCTCTCCCATAATTCCTCCAATTCGTCATCAAATTCCAACAACTCTAGCGACGCTTCCGATCCCAGCGGCCCCCGTGCCGCTTGGGACGGCCGGACACGCGGCCTCCGCTGGACAGGCGACGATGACGACAGCGACGACGAGGAAAACTGGGGCGTGGGCGAAAGCGCCCTCTCCAGCGACTCGGACGACGCCCTCGAGGTCTGTCTGCCACGTTCCCGCTCCAACTCGTCGCACTCGCGGCGTTCCTCGCACAACTCGAACAAGTCGCTGTTTACTCTCTCGACAAATAGCAAGACGATCGCGCCCATCGCACCCACACGTCTGAAAACCACAGGTGTTGGCAACGGTTGGCACGGTGGTGAGTGGGTCGGTACCCGTGACGAGGGACGCGACCCTGAGGAGGTCTGCCTCCCACGCTCGGGCGCCGCGGTCGACCTCGTCGCAGCCTCGCGCAACTTGTCATCCGCCTTCGAGGACGAAGACAGCTTCGAAGAAGACGTCAATGAGGACGAGGTCTTCACGCACCGATCCGCGTACTTTTCGGCGACGGGGGCGTATGACTACTTCGCCGGCCCGGACCTCGGCGTCGAGTTTGGGCCCGCAATCGCACGGGAGCGGGATCACCAGCGCGAACCGCGCGGACGGAGGGGGAGCAACGCCAGCGCGGAGATCATGGAGATCGAGGGCGCGCTCCTGCCGTCTGCCCTGCGCTCGCGCTCGCGCTCAAAATCCAAATCGCGCTCGCGCACGCCTTCGCCCGCTGACCTCCCTCCGTCGTCTTCTTCTCCCTCGACATCCCCGCCCACTGGCGTCTCCCCGAACGCGTCCTCCCCGACTATCGGCGGCCTGCTCTCCCCGCCCCCGCGCGGGCGCGACTCGTCGCTGTCCTCCTCGTCGTCGGCGTCGCAGGGGCGCGGGCGTAGCGCGACGCGTACGTCGAGCAGCAGCAGCCTCAGTGACCGCGAGCGCAGCCGGTCGAGCCACACAAGTCCGCTGGGGAGCCTGTCGCCCGAGTACGGTGGTGTGCGTGTGAGTGCAGATTACGGCGCGGGGTTCCCGTATACTGGCGTGAAGGGGATGCGGCGCGGGGTGAGCGGGAGCGTGAGTCCCGATGGTGCGGGGAGCGTGAGTCCCGAGAAGGGGAGCGTGGTGAGCTCGGGGACGACGGCGAGTACAGATAGCGCGAATAGTGCGGGGACGCGGAGTAGCGGGAGTGCGGAGGACTCGAATTCGAGCGGGGCAACGGCGACGCGGCCGCGTGTGGAGGTGAATGGTGTTGGGCGGGCGGACGACGTGGAGGAGGAAGAGGCGCGGGGACGCGGCTTGGTTGCCCCGACGCCTGCGAACTCGCCTGTCGTGCGCATCCGGGAGCCGATGTTTGTATCCCCCGCGGACAAAGACAGTCCTAATATGCGCACAAGCCCCGGGTCGGCGCGGTCGAGCTCGGGTTCGGGCTCGTCCTCTGGGACGCCGACGAGGGGAAGCATGTCAAATAGATCCAGCGCCGCCAATATCTCCCCCTCCCCATCAAATAACCAGTCCCCATCCCCAAAGAAGTCTGCCCCGTCCCCAAAGAGACCCACCTCGCCTACGAGCAAGTCAATACCCATCTCCCCGCCGCGTGGAGGCGGCGGTGCGCGCTCCGGGAAGTCGCAGCCGCTCGTCATCGGCGTGGGAGGCGACGAGGGGTACGACGAGGCGGCGGCGTCGCCTGACACGCAGCGCAGCGCGCCAACGCCGGCGAACTCCCCTGTGGTGCGTGTGCGTGTGCCCCAGCGGATACCTGACGCGCCCGCACCCCCGGGTGCGGGCGTGAACGGTCGCCCGGTGCAGTCGACGGCCAAGTCTATACCCAAAGCCGCCCCGGCGCCTGCGCGTGAGGTGCCCAAAGCTGCGCCGTCGCCTGCGCGCGCGACCTTCCAGACGAGTGTGTCGGGTCCGAGTAGCGGCAGCGCAAACAGCAGTGCGAGTGCATCCGCGCTGCAGCGCACGCTCGTGCCGTCGCCGCCCCTCGAGGGCGGTCCCGGCGAAGCGCCGTCGATGGTGGGCAAGGCGGTGGGCATGGTGTCCACTGCGGGCGCGTACCTCGGGCTGTGGAGCGGTGTCGGCGCCTGAGGCGCCGCGTGTGTGGGCGGAGGGGGGCTTGTATCTGCGTTTCTGTGTGTTTATCTTCTCCTCTCCGCTTCTTCTGGGCTGTCCCGTCTTCTCTTGGACCCTGCAATGTGCATTGGTATTTTACTCACTCTGTCACCCCCGTCCCCCCGTCCTCATTTACATCGCGCTCCCCACGCACACGCCCAATCAATTCGAATTCCTGTTTATCCTACGACAAGTACTAGTCTATAGTATATAGTTCCGGTTACCTTACTTCAGAAGCGCGTCAATGTTTTATATGTATCTGCCCCGCAATCGAATTCTGACCTCTGACCTCCATGCGTTACATTCTGAGGCCAAATCCATGCTCTAGGCTTATTGCCGGATTAGGCCGCGAGCGGTAGTTGTTTTCTCGGGGCACAGCCAAATAGAGTTTTACTTTTTGAACCACGCGGTGTGGGAGCAAGAATAATCCGCCCATATCTCCGCTCCTCTTTGCAAATCGTTGCGCCGTGGGGCGATTTGCAATATAATTTTATCATATGCATCTCATATCCCGAGGCGTGTGATAAATCGGATCCAGTTCGACTTGTCGATCCCCTCATCGTCATAATGCAATGGATCGGATCGTTCCACCTATCGGAAAATTTGTGGAAAGTACAGAAAAATCATGTTGAACATTGAGTTCAGATGCAACCTCAACTCGAAGAACGTTGTGGCCAGGCTTCAAAAGGCAGGGATTAAACATGGCAAACCGTCGAGGAAGACTCAATTCAGAATCATAGACAGACGAAACTAAATCGCATTCATACATTTGTCGTTCGTTCATCGTTCATCGTTCGTTCGTGCGGATATCTCACGCAGACTCACAGAATATATCTGTACCCGCTCCACTCGTCCCCCTTCTCCCGCTTCGCATCCTCAACACTGTCGAACCGGCCGTTCTTCTCGTTGCGCGCGTCCAGTTCGGAGTCACCGGATTTACCGATGACCTCGTCTCGCTCCCCTCTGTCGCGGCGCGCGTTCTCTGCACGCAGCAGGAAATGGTATGACAATGAGGAGATGATGCCGAATGTGATGTACATGAGCACCAAGCCTATGGGAGATCAGACGGATATGAAACTGGATTGAGGTGTAAACTTGCCGTGCCCAAGAGGGTACCATGGTTGATCTGCCGCCAAGTTAAACGTGCCCCCACCAGGCGATATGTCTACGTACCTTTGGCTCGGTACTGGCAATCCAGGATATGGTTAGAGAACGAAGAGAGAGACTAGATATCTACTTACAACGTTAGAGCTAACCGCTCCATTGATATTACCACTGCACGAACGTCAAAATTACGGTGTCAAGAACCGAGGCCAAGAACGCACAAACTGATCACCATAGCCAGCGATACACTGCGTTTGTAGGAACCCTCCACGTTATTTGATACCCATGCACTGTGAAAGGGTCAACATTAATTGCAGAAAGACAAGTGTCCAACGTACATCGAGTTGGCTGAAGAGGCGAAAGTAAATCAACGCGTAAAATCACGGGGAAAATACGGGGATACGCACGAATGACAGGATAAATCCCACTGTTGGGTGGTTCAGAATTCGTGAGTGATCTCAAAACCGCGAGACGAACCAAGTAGCCATATATACGGCAAAGTATGATAGCGCGGCATTTCGTGAAGCGACCAAGATGATATATCCGGCGGCACCTATGAGAAAGCTTAACAAAGTGCGAAATGAGGCCGGAGGACTCCGCACCTATGCACAAAAAACCGCTGGAACCGCGTCTTGAAATTTTGCAACCAAGATCAGGTGAGTGTTGAACTTACACGTTGAAAAAGCCTCTGTGACCATATCGATCTGCTAGGAATCCAACGAGGCATCTGCGGAGGTTCAGAGTCGGCCAACTCGAAAGAAGAATACCCCTACGTAATGCAGCAGGCGAAGAAGTACACCGGCACTACGTAGATCGTTTAGTTGGATTGTGTTGAATTCTAGGGTAGCCGTACCTGTGAGGAGATTGGCCGGCGTGGCTTTGAATCCTGGAAAACGTTCAAACGGGTCGCGGCTTGGAGGAAGAGATGAATTTACCGAACTGGATAACTGTTAGCGTTCGTATAGGTCGAATGCAAAGCGAGCCGTACCTGGCCGATGATGGACGGTAGGAAAAGCGAGAATGCATATAGCGGCTAAGAAAGATGTCTGAACCAAAATTTATGGGAAGAGTGCGGCACACTTACCATATCAGCCCCTACGTAGATTATCATGCCCACCCAGGTCTTCCAATCTAACAGGCTCTTCCAGATGTATTTCCATTTGAGACTCTCTCCCGCGGCAGAGAATTGGTCGTCCGACTGGAGCCGCCTGATCACGACAGTTCGTTCCGCCTCCGTCAGAAACTTCGCCGTGTCAGGGAAATCTTGGATTATCCAGAAGGAGGCTACGCCGGCGATTACAGTCGCTAATCCTTCCAGGATGCTAAGCGGAGATGAGAAAATTCGAGAGCGGCTTCATTGAATTGAGCCCACAAAATCCATGCCCATGCAGGCTTCCCACCTACGCCCTCCATCTTTGAAATCGCGGCCTGAACAATAGTGAAGCAGGGATCAGTGAGTGTTCAAAAATAAGCTTACGGCAAGAAGGCCACCAAATGCGCCGGAGACTGTCGCCGCGGAGAAGAAAATAGCGGCTCTGATCTTCGTTCATCGATGTTCTGTCAGTATCGGGAAATAGCTCTGCCAAAATTAAACACACCCCAAATTCAGAGCGTTTGTACCAGCTGAGGATGTGGAATTGACCAGAGTGCACGAACAGTCCAAGAAAAGCCAACGCACCATGACAGGTAGTAGTTCACACCTATTCAAATGGTCAGGTTGATCCGTTGGCATCGCCAGTGACGACTTGGACACTGACCTGGGAACAGCCCCGCCTCAAACGTTCCAAGCATCCACCTCATTCCTGTAAAAAGGATTTTAATTAGAGGTGCGGTATGAATAACAAACGCTACGCACCGACAAGACCGCCATAGTTATGGACGAGCCCTTGAACAGTCTGGACAGAGTCGGAATCGATACGAGTAAAAGAACTCATATGGGAATCCGTTCACCATCATAACTCCCCACAGGAGCATTAAAACTGACAGCCAGATAGACGGGCGTAAACGCTTCAAGAAGACGTTGGACGGAACTTCAAATATGGCATAACTAGATCTTGGTTCAAGCTTGATAACGAAGGAGTGAAAAAAAGGCTTGCCTGAAGAAGAAAACGGTCAAGGAAATCAAGTATTGGTCGTCCGACATGTGAAGGTCGGTTTCCATGTGGTATAACTGCAATCCTCAACAAACACTCCAAAAAATGCCGGAAATCTTACCTTCGCACTATTGAAAGGGTAGTAAAAACGCGAAGATAGGAACAAGCAACGTACTTTCCGATGCTCGTACGATCCAGAAAGCTCAACAAATACAAGAGGCTGAGCCGAGCAGTCGCGTCAGAAAAAGATATACGACGTGCATAATGTCTACACACCTGAGCCAAGGGATGAGAGCGAGGTCCAGCTTCCGAAGTAACTTGCGCTCATCTACACCGCTCGTGTCCACGTCCGCGTTATATACCGGCGCTTCAACCGGTGCAACACTGACAGATCCAGGAGGTGAGGGTTTGCTATCCATGGTGGGGGAAAATAGCCAGCAAGATCAATTCTTATCAATCGCAGGGTTTATAACTTGTTACGAAAGTTTGTGCGTTCCGAGCCGGCCAGGATCCCATGAGGTCAGAAGGCCTATTGAGCGGCTCCCTTTGACGCACCACGCGCCATATGGGGTTACTTAGTGTACGCGCTATTTGGCGAAAGTCTTTTATCAGCAACCACCAGGACGAGTTTCTTGTCTGAGTTCCTGCGGCGGAAGGCCGAACCTGGTGTGCTTCTCATCCAAAATTACCATCGTTCTTTCGGTAGTCGCCTATGTTTTGCAGCGGTGGGTCCAGAGAACTTGGTTGTCGGCGAGTCTCAGCTTGGTCTCAGCTGACCACTGCATAACATCAGAATTTGGACCGGCTGCGTACCAGCTGGACAAGACAGTTGAACGAAGCTCTATTCGCGGAGGTACATAGATGTGCCTGAGTAGCCTCCCACACTTTCTACTGACGGATCATGAGCACAGGTTCGATACATGTATTCGAATTGTGGTCAAGACTTCCGACTTCCGAAATCGATCGCAAGCCTCCAACGTTGCTCCAACGAACGAGATCTCAATAAAATCGCAGATAATTACACACCCGCAACGCCCAACGACTCTCAAAAGGACCGATTCATACAGTTCCTCGGGGCTTGCTCGGGGCCCCGCATGCGGGGTAATACTAAAGCGGGGTACGCCAGCATTTCGATGGCGCCACGGCGCTGTGGTCCGCGTTCACGTCGGGCGCTAAGAAAATGCAAGCCCTGGTTAGACGTTGTTCGCTCCTTATAAGTGTTCTCTTCGAGTCTTCGCCGTCTCTACCCCTGGTCTCTTGCGTCATTGCGACTGCTTCAAGTGGAGCAACAACCACCAAGCACATTCCATGCTTCTCCAATTTTTCCCAGGTCAGACGTCTATCAAAGCTTGGGCCGCGGCGGAGAGCCCAGTTGTATCAAGTTGAAAGCTGCTTCGGCGCTTTTATCGATTGCCTCTGACCTGACACGAACCTTTTTCTCAAACATATTTCAACCAAGATCCCATACCTGGTGGCCCTCCGTACTTTCCTCGCTGAATTCAACTCGTGACGGGAGCCTGTGAAGGCCAACAGGTGCTGACATGCCGTGCCGCACTATCACAGCTTCTATCTACCCAAACGATAGCCTGCGTCCTCTCCCACTCACCACTCAGTATGGATGACAAGAACTCGCCCAAGGCCCCCTCGGTGCATATGATTGAAGAGAAGGGCTTCGTCGAGCCCCAACAGGACCTATACAATACCCATATTGATACCACTGAGATCGACGAGAAGAAACTCTTGCGCAAAATCGACCTTCGACTCGTCCCATGGTTCTCTGTGCTTTATCTTCTTAGTTTCTTGGACCGGACCAGTATTGGAAAGTGAGTACATGGTGGGTTGCCCCTTCTCTGGATCTAACGAGCAAATCATAGCGCAAAGGTGCGCTGAACGAGAGAAGTTGCACTATGCGGCTATCCCTTATCGCTGCGCCCCAGTTGTATAACATGGAAAAAGACCTCAAGATTTCAGATACTCAATATCTCATCTCCTTGACCGTATTCTTCATCAGGCCAGTCGTACGATTCCAAGCCGGTGCGGTGATATTAACCCAGAAGTCTTGGCCTACTTAGCTACGCCATCTTCGAGGTTAATCGCCGTTCGCTGCCGCTCTACACCCGACGTGCTCATCGGCATTCAGGTACCGTCGAATATTTTCCTGAAACGTCTGCGGCCTTCCGTCTGGTTTGCGTTTCTCATGGTGATGTGGGGCCTTATTATGGTGAGAATAGCATCCTCCAACCAGTCCCCCGATTTGAAACCAGGCACAGACACTCCAAGGAGTCGCGCATAACTTCGGCGGCCTCGTTGGCACGTTTACTTTCTCCGCGAAGTTGAACACTATTATAAATGCAACACTTTTCATAGGACTCAGATGGATGCTTGGGACGTTCGAAGCCGGCCTTTATCCAGGTTTGTCTACTGGATTCCAAGGGATGTCACTGATCATGTCCAAGGCATGGCATATCATCTTAGCTGCTGGTATAGACGATCAGAGTTGGGCGTGAGTCCGGCTGGTGCTCTGAATTTCGCGCCAAAACCATTTTACCACCTGCACAGATTCGGACGGCCGTGTTCACCTCTGCTACCACACTGTCCGGAGCTTTCGGAGGACTCCTTGCCGTAAATTCCGCGCTCTTGATTTCGACTTCTTCTTACTTTCTCCGTCGTCCTGCAGGCTGCGATTTCGAATATGGATGGCATAGGAGGGAAACCGGCATGGGCCTGGATTTTGTCCGTAAACTTCTTCCTTGGAAACCCCAATCCCAAATGAAATCTAGCATCTTAGAAGGCCTCGCGACAATCTTGGCTGGGATTGCGTCCTACTGGATCGTTCAAGATTTTCCCGACTCGGCGAAATTCTTGACAGAGACTGAGAGGACATTCGTTATCCGGAGGCTTCAAGGGGACGACCAGTTTTCGGCTGCAGGGGAAAAACTACAGATGCGAAACATTTGGTCGAGCTTCAAGGACCGGAAAACTTGGTTATCGAGTGCGTTTGGAACTTCCTGCGTTCTTACTTTTTTTTTTCAACATTATTCACGTGACCCGTTTCAGTGCTTCAACTGATGGAATGGCCCTCTCCGCTATTGATTGCTAGTATCTGACTGGATCTTTCCAGGGATGCGACATGCCTCTGTATGCGTTCGCTCTCTTCACTCCGTCGATTATAAATCAGGTGCGCTCCATTAAAAGTGTGTGCGAGTTCAAGTCAGCGCTGATCCTTTCTTCTTCCTCCGCCAGCTTGGTATGTTCACAGTCCGATGCGGGACTCGTAACCTCTGATTATGTTATGGGTGCCCAGGATTCCGCGCCACTCCCGCGAACTTATTGTCCGTGCCGATCTATTTTTTCGCGTCGGTCGTAACGTGAACTCAATCTCTTTACCGCGCGAGGACAACTAACCTTCATTAGCTGCTGCGTCGCACTATATGCGGACAAATACGGTCGGAGAGGCTATTGTAATATGTGAGAACCCGCATTCTCTCTCCGCAGCTGATGTCGACTCCCTCCCGATCACCATTAAACAGCGCAATGCTTTCCATCGGTACAGTCCCGCCTTTATTTATCGGCCTCCTCTCATTTGTTGATCAACCGCAGGCAGCGTTGGATATATCATCTTGATTGTTTCCCGAAATGCGGCGCTGTCCTATTTTGCGGTGTTCGTGGCCAGTTGGTGCGTTATTTCACACAATAAACGCGGGAATGGATAAGTACCTGAACTTCGGAATTCGAAGCGGGATCTTTCCCGTCGTTCGTGCGTACCCATTTTTCCCTTGCTGGAATGAGTTCATGAACTCCGCCGCCATTTTATTCATCGCCAGCCAACACCGTGTAAGTGCACTTCCCTTTTTTGAGAATTGATGTAGGTTTCCAACCATTTTTGTGGGTCATAGGACGTGGATTGCGAATAATTTCGAGGGGACGTATAAACGCGGCGTTTCGCTCGCGCTAGCAATCAGCATGTAAGTCCGAGTTCGTCCCGGGATGTGTCCCGCTGCGACGCCAGCGTTCATATCATCACCATTCCAGGGGCAATCTGAATGGCGCCGTCAGCTCAAACGTCGTGCGTCACGTCCTTCCTTTCTCCATTTTCAACAGAACGCGATGTTGATGAACACGTATTAATCAGTACCGCGCCCGAGACACTCCGTGGTATCCCTTAGGTATGCCATCGTCCTTTATCCCCAGTACACACCCGATGTTTTTCTTGTCAGGGCATGGTGCGTTTTACTTACCAGGAACGCCGTTCCATTCACATCGGGGATCCGGCCGCACAGGTCTCGTCCTGATGTACATCTGCATCGGCATCGCCGCCAACTCGGCGGTGTTGTATCTCCTGAAGCGCGAGAACGCCCGGCGTGATCGCGGCGAGCGCGACGAGGTCATCGGATCCGACTCGGAGGAAAAAGAGGATAACGGGAACGGACGCTATGCGTCGGTGGAGGATGCGAAGAGGGAGAAGGGCGATCTTTGGAGCGGGTATCGGTATATCTTGTGATGTTGAATCTGGAAACTTGAAGCGTGTACTTGTTGTACTTATAGGTTGAAGTGAATGCTGTTCCCCTTCGTCGTCGGACTGCGAAATGGGACGGATCTGTGTCAGTTGAAAGTGGCACCAACTTCGCCATCTCCCGCGCGACAAGTTGAACGAACGACCGCCCCCGGATCAGATATCGGGTTCCGAACGCTTGAACCGGTCCAAAGTCGCCATCAGCCATTCTTCACTTTCGCCTTGGCGTGTTGTTTGAGAACGAGAATAAATCGAATTGGTGACCCTCTATGCAGAAATAGAGCTTCAGTGATTGGAAGGTGAATTAAGAATGCGGACGTTCACACTCGGGATTCGTCATTGAGATAGCGAGTTACGCGACGATTCGGCGTCGAACGGTAATGCCACAACCAAAATTGAAACCCCTAGAAGGAAAAGACAACAGGAAATTTCAAGTTGGAGTTGATTGGCTCGCCGCGCGCCTCGTGATTTTTAAACCGGCGGCCAACTCGAAGTTCTGACCGACTCTGACCGTCTGCAGATATAGGCAAAATTAGGTCGAGTCGACGTACGTGGGGGTTTACACTCCGAATGTGAGAATAAACCTTCTACGATAACGCAGTTCTTGCACGAGAAATTCTGCGGTCTCCGTTTTAAGAAAAGGTGCGCAAGTATACGCTGAAGGGAGGGCTTGGGCTAGGCGCATGGCTAGGCTTCATCCGGTTCTCGTTGCATTCCAAACTTGAATATCAAGCTCACGCATTCGAAAACGAAGTCCATCGCCGTTGTTCAAGTTATTTCTTAGAAACGGCGAACCTCTGCAGAAATAGCTCTTGGTTGAGATCCCGTTTATATACGGGATTGTTATCCACGAGAGTCAGATAGCTTCAGAGTATTAGGCGTAGAACGTGCACCAAAGCATCAGGGGAGTCGAATTCGATTGGCCCGCCGCATAAGTATACGCCGAGATGTGAAAAGGCCCGGGCTTCGTCGTTGCTGGACCGGCGGCCAACTTGTTCTTGAAGTTATGAATCTCCGTAGAAATAGGTTTGTGTTGTTAAGTTAGGCCGGGACTACGTACATGAAGAACGTGGAGGTTGCTTTTTGCGGGAGTTAGTATTCCAGTAAGATAGCGTGAAACGAGCGGTAGTCTCTGTTTTGAGCAAAGTTGATTAGCCCGCCGCACAAGTAATACGCCGAAGGGAGGACTTGGCTTGATGAGGGCTAGCTCCCGTCTTTGTCCCGTCTGGCTTGTTACATTCCAAACCGGCGACCAACTTGAACCTGGATCATTTTGGCCGAAGGTCAGAACGGACGGTTTCTGTGCTTGGCCAACGCCAGGGAAACCTTGGGCTCAAGCCGCCGCTCGCAGAAAGCCTCAGAAAGCCTCAGAAAGCTGATGTTGATTTCACTTATCTGTGTCCTGAACTGGTACCCATCCAACCGCGGCTCCGGAGGTCCGTGTGGGGCCCAGGTACACTAAATAAATAAAATGCGACCGAGTCGGCAACCGTAATACGTACTCAAACTGTGCCTAATGAGCGGGATGAAACTCCCCAAAAGGACATTGCGGCCGTTCAAAAAAGAAAGTGAGACCACCGTCTTGGCTCGTCTTGTTCGATACATGGCGCGTGACGGCCGTAAGACAATTGTTTGACAATGAGACACGGCCAAGACGGGAGCTAGAACCACGAGCCAATCGATAGCGGCTAGAGGTAACACAACGAGGCACAGAACGGCCGCTGTGGATCGGTCGCGTACCCACAGAACCTGATATTGCAAAGTACGCGGACTGATATGAAAAGTACGCGGATAAGGACGCAGACAAGGTGCAGGGATACAGGGCAGCTGAGAGGGCCAAACGTGCAGCAAACACGGGGTATGAGCGCGGTGGAACGGAGGGTTTGACAATGAATAAACTCCTTTGGGCAGGTTGTTGCAACGATGGAGAGTAACAACAGTCTGATCAACGATCAGAAAAAAAGTTGTCGTATGATCTCCCCGATGGTCTCATTTGCAATATTTTATCACAACAATATAAGTCCCGTCTCGACTCCCACCGCTTATTACTCTTGACACTAACCCCCATCTCCTCCCACTAACAATGACCATCCCCGTTGCTGCCGCCGCCGCGGAGTCCCCGCGTCCCAAGGACGTCGGTATCCTCGCAATGGAGACCTACTTCCCTCTGCGTGTCCGTCGTCTGCCAGCGTGCAATTGGTCCTGTATTGACGCCCCTTGCAGTGCATCTCTGAAGCCGACTTGGAAGAGTACGACGGCGTCTCCAAGGGCAAATACACCATCGGTCTTGGGCAGGAATACATGGCCTGGCCCGATGACAGAGAAGACATCAATTCGTTCGCACTGAACGGTCCGTAACGCTGGGAAAAAAAAGTACACGTCGTTCTTACCATAACCGTCCGTCCAATAGCCGTCGCCGGGCTGCTCGAAAAATACAACATCGACCCCAAGTCCATCGGGCGCATTGATGTCGGGACGGAGACGATCATCGACAAGTCAAAGTCCGTCAAGACGACGCTCATGAGCCTGTTTGCCGAGTCGGGCAACACGGATATCGAGGGCATCGACTCGAAAAACGCGTGCTATGGCTCGACGGCCGCGCTGTACAACGCGATTAACTGGGTCGAGTCGAGCTCGTGGGACGGCCGGAATGCGATTGTCGTAGCGGGGGACATTGCTATCTACGCCAAGGGTGCCGCGCGGCCTGCGGGAGGTGCGGGCGCTTGCGCTATGCTCATTGGTCCCAATGCCCCCGTGGTTTTCGAGCGTGAGTCTCGCCTTTTTTTTGGACGAGAAATTTTTCTCAAGTGCTTAATAGCCATCCACGGAACGTACATGGCCGATACGTACGACTTCTACAAGCCCAACCTTTCTTCCGAGTACCCAGAAGTCGATGGGCCCGTGTCAGTAGTGACATACATCCAAGCGCTTGACGCTGCGTACGGTGCCTACAAAACCAAAGCCTTAAAGGCGGCGAAAAAGGCAACCGTCAACGGGAATGGCCATGCGAACGGTAACGGCCACGTCAATGGCGATGCGGCCGCGCCCTTCTCCCTGGAAGACGTCGACTACGCGCTCTTCCACAGCCCATACGGCAAGCAGGCCATCAAGGGCCACGCGCGTATGCTCTACAACGACTTCATTGCCGCGCCCAAGGCGTCGCGCTTCGCCGACATCCCTGGCGCGGAGGCGTTCCTGACCTCGACGCACGCCGCGTCGCTGACGGACAAGAACGTCGAGAAGACGTTCGTCGCGGCGGGGAAGAAGTCGTTTGCGGCCAAGGTTGACCCGGCGATGGCCTGCTCGAAGCGGCTAGGGAACATGTACACCGCGTCGCTGTATGGCTGCCTCGCGTCGCTGCTGTCGACGGTGCCGTCGGCGGAGCTGCAGGGCAAGCGCGCGAGCTTGTACGCGTTTGGGAGCGGTTGCGCGGGCAGCTTCTGGACACTGCGCATCAAGGGCGACACGTCCGAGATTGCGCGGAAGATGGACCTGCTCAACCGGTTGTCAAAGATGAAGGTTGTGCCGTGCCAGGAGTTTGTTGATGCTCTCGAGGTGCGTCTTCACCCATTCCACATGCGCCGTGTCCTTTTTCTGATGTGTTTTATTTCTAGCTGCGCGAGAAGAACCACAATGCCGTCTCGTACACACCCGAGGGCTCCGTGGACAACATCTGGCCGGGCGCGTACTACCTGGAGAGCGTCGACGACAAGTACCGGCGGAAATACGTCAAGGCACCGCTCGCACAGTAAATTCCTCGGATTAAAATTGAGGATTTTGGACCGCGGTGTGCATGCTTCTGCTATAGATATTTAGATACCAATGTAACTGCTATTAATCGCAATATAGACAGCTTTCGAGGCTTCGAAACGAATGGAAGGCCGTGGACACTGGACGCGTCAGCTTTTCTGGGACTGCGGCACAGCTTCACTTCCATATGCGGCGATGCTGTAAACCCCATTGTTCCCCATAAAAGGCGCGTCGCGCAGCGCGTGCATACCCCACTCTCTTCCTGCGCCCACTACAACCAGTTTCCTATCCGCCCCTTTGAAGGCATTTGTGAGTCTGTTTCCCGTCGATATCGTTGTGGTACTGGTTCTACGTCTCTGTGTCGTGCGCCAGTATCCGCCACAATGAATCCAAATACTATTCAAGACCCATCGTCCTCTAAATGGGCGCAGTCGGCGTCTCCATCTCCACCCACACAAGCACCATCCACATTGATGGACTACGCGTCCTCGACTCCGTCGATGTATGCGGGCCACAACCAGAATCACAGCCAGTGGCGCACTTCCCCAATGATTTCCCCGACAATGAGCAACTTTGAGCAGCCCCAGGTGACGACAGATCCCAGACGCAGACCGCAGCCCCGCACCTCTCCGCAAGCTCAAACCTCCCGCCTCCCAGAGGGTAACAACAGCATCAACTTGAACGTTAATACCCAAGACGTCAGTGCAGTGAACAACACCAACAACAACTTCCGTCCACCTTCGCCCGCTCCTCGGTTCGGCTTGTCCCCTCTTGAGAACGTCTCGCACGAGCTGCTGGGCCTCCCGCAGCACCTGCCTCCGCCACCGGGTCTGCGCCCCTTGAGCGGGCCCTTGCCACCGCGAGTGCAGCCTACTTATGCGTCCATGCAGCCCGGCTATATAGAGTCGCTCGTGCGCGCGCTGCCCCAGGACGGGGGGAGGGCCATTTACTTGTCGGACGCCACCGACGGCGACGCGTTTAGCATGCTCGCGGACCCTGATGATGGGCTCGAGGAAATGCTGCAGGACGACGACGAGGCGGTCTACTTGACGTCGCCGCGCGAGTTCGTTCCAGGACTTAGTGACAGCCTGACCAACACGCCGCAGAGCTCGTACATGGGCACACCCTCGTTCGGTGGAGGCAGAGATCTCCCCGGCGCGGACGACGGCGCGGAGAGCCCCGTCATCGCGTCGATGTTCATCGACTACGAACAGGATTATGCGCAGATGGAATTGTTCGCGGGAACCGAGTACGACGACGTGCAGGCCACACAGCACAAACTGCCGCCGTCTCAGAAGATGCGGACGTATAGCCCGAGCACGCCTGCACTCCAGTTGTTCGACGACTTTTCCCCCAATAGTCTCTGGAGCATTGACAAGCCCGTCATCCCACGCTCGCCTTGGGAGCAGCTTCAGCAACTGCCCCAGCCCCAGCCCACACGCACGCGCGCGAGCCGCGCCAAGCCCGGGAAACACACGGGCACGCGCAAGAACGTGACGGTCAAGTCGCTCATTCCGCTCGACGCGCCGACGCAACCGCGCAACTATAAGACGCCGAGCAAGACGAGCGCTAGACGCGTGCCTGTCTTCGCGAAGAAGGCGGTTGAGAAGCGGCGGCATAGCGTGGCCGTCTCTCAGTCTGCGGCCGGCGACGACGACGACGACGAGGAGGAGGAGGAGCTGCCACCGCCGTCGCCGACGGCGAGCGAGGAGGAGTGGATCATGTACAAGCGGCGGCAGAACACGATCGCGGCGCGGAGGAGCCGCGCACGCAAGCTCGCGCATGAGAAGAAGCTGGAGGCCCAGGTACTGCAACTCGAAACAGAGCTGGCCATGTGG
This sequence comes from Mycena polygramma, assembly GCA_029449255.1. NCBI lineage: Eukaryota > Fungi > Basidiomycota > Agaricomycetes > Agaricales > Mycenaceae > Mycena > Mycena polygramma. The sequence continues at coordinate 299,681 of JARKID010000040.1, read as the reverse complement.
CGCGAGCGGGCGATGATGGCGCAAGACATGCTGCAGAAGAGTGGGACAAATTTAGGGTGGGAGGAGGAGCCGGCAGAAGAACGAGAGTGATCGTCGGCTTGCTCTTCCAACCCCCACTCAGCTCCCAATGGACCAGTCAATAAAGCAGATGTATCAATCCCGTCTTAGTTCGACATCTTGTGTTAGTGTATTACTACCAGTAGCTATTCGCTCACCCCACCTCCGCCATGCCCCACTTGTATCCCTTAATTAGAGCTATTCGCCTACCCTCCCCACTTATCTACGAATGCAATTGCAAAAGATCTTGTACACCCTCTTGACGCTCTGTTGACTTGGTCTTCTGATCAGCTGAGCAGGAAGAAGGACGGAATCAAACGACCCAAAAAGGAAGGTACTTGACCAAATCCGATCTTGTTGTCTAAACCTTGTCTAAACCACCGTTAACTACGATGGACCTCCCCGCCCCCGCACGCCAACGCGTCCAAATCTCCACCGGCTCCCTCTCCCTCCCAAACAGCAAGAGTAAGAGCAAGATTCAAAACCTGGCGGCAGCGCACCCATTCACGCAGCAGGAACGTTGAATACTTAGCGTCTTTCTTTGAAGCTCAACCGCGGCCTTATATAATCTGTTCTGCGTCGACAGCTCGACATCGTCTTCCCCACCGCCGGCGCGGACGCGCTGCAGACGGCGCTCGCGGCGCTAGAGACGGCGTACGTCAAGGCGGAGATGGAGCTCGCGCGCGTGGTGGAGCTGGCAAAGACTTTCGTGGCGCCGCTTGAGGCGAGGAGGTGCGTGGCTTGATTTCGTCGCTCCCAATCTTATTTTCTCATTATTTCTGTGGGGTATGTAGCACGGTGACGATGCTGAGTCTTGACGCGCACGAGGACGACGCGTGGTGCGTCGACCCGCGCGGGGTGCTCACGCTGCATGTTGCGCAGGAGAGCTATCAGACCCTCGGGCTCGTAGGGGCGAAATTGCCGTTCAAGGGCTATACGGAGCACAGTGGGTGTCGCTTCTATGTGCGCTGCTCATTAAATGACTTGACATATAGCGGTCTCCCTCCCGCTGCACCCGAGCGCCGACTCCGTGCGGAACCGCCAAAAGCGCGACGCGGCGCTCGCAGCGTGGGACGCGCGCCGCAAGGAGACGGGCAAGGCGCCGTGGAGCGTGTTGTATTGTGGCAACGGTATGCGCGACAAGGTATTTTATAGACTCAACTAATTAACATTACAATGCAGACGTGGACGAGACGACGCGCTTCGCAACAGCCAACGCGCACACCGCGCTCGTGCGGCGCGTGCAATGCGAAACACGCTTCACAGCGCGCGGCGTGCGCGTTCCCTCCGTGTCGCTCGCTGCGCGCCCCACCGATGCGGACGCGGCGGACGACTGGGACGACGACGTGCGCGCGCTGTTCGAGTGGATTGGCATGGCGGGGTTCGGGGCGCAGCGGTGCGTCTTATGCCATATTCAAAATTTAATTGGATTCTAACTAAAGGCGACAGACTACAAGCGAACGACCGCGCCGACGCGTACGTCGGGGTCTACACCCCGCCGGACGGGTCGACGGTGGGCGACATAACGTGTCTGCGGTGGAGAGGCTTCTTGGGCCCGGACTTTGTGCAGCGCGTGATTGACGCGGTGGTGAATTCGAATTCGAGGTGCGTTGAATCCCAATCATTCAACTACAGATGCTTTGACGTACCTTTCATTTCCGTTCCTCCCCCTCCAGCGCCGCGTCCCCGCCATTCGTCGCCATCACATCGCACGCGTTCCCGCAGGCGCCGATGTCGTACATCCCGCCCGCAAAAGACGGTAAACCGCTTGCCAAAAGCCCTGCGCGCGTGCCGAGCGCGGATGGGGAGGATACGTGGAGTTTGGTGGTTACGCGTGGGGGCGGCGAGAACGCGGCGCGGTGGTGTCTCACCGAGAGCATTGGCGCGCTCGATACGCGGTGGGGGTAGAGTAAACTTACAGTTGCGTTCAAGTTTGAGTTTGCGCCCGCATTCAAATCGTATTGCGGCACATCGCATTCGTATTCGCATCGATACACTGGCAGAACGCGACATTTTTTGGAATTTTGCGCTGGAGGCTTCGACCTCAAAGCTGGGCGTCCATTAGATACGGCCGAGATAGGGGCACACCCATCACATTTACCGAACCTTCTGAACCTTTCTCGCTGTCGTCGATAAAAGTCAACCCTACTTTCTACGAATCTCTAGGATGGAAATCGATTAGAGTGTGGACGTCCTTTACATTATCCTCGACCACCACCTGCGAATCTCCCCATCCGATTCGCCAAATGGCCACCGCCCGCCCGCCCATCATCGGCGCCTCCACCGGGACCGAAGCGCCTTTTCCCCTGCAGATGGAAGGCAAAGTAATCACCGGGTACGGGCGCGGCTCCAAGGAACTCGGCATCCCCACCGCCAACCTCCCCGTCGACGCCGCTACGACACTGTGGATCGCGGATATCAAGGCTGGGGTTTACTTTGGTTGGGCGGGGCTGCGTCTGCCTCCAAATCCCAACAACTCTGAGCTTAAGGCTGAGCCAACGGACTCGGCGAACGACTCGAAGCCAACGAACGGGTTCAGCGTCTACCCCATGGTGATGTCCATCGGGTCCAACAAGTTCTACAACACCACCACGCGCTCGGCGGAGGCGCACCTCCTACACGACTTCGGCGCGGGGGTGACGTTCTACGGCGCCGAGATGCGGTTGCTCATAGTGGGGTTCATCCGGGAGATGAATAAGGTCTACGCAGATGTGGGGGCGCTGATTGAGGATATTCGGGTGGACTGCGAGGTCGCGCGGAGAAGCTTGGAGCGCGAGGCGTGGGCGGTAAGGGAGTCCGAGAGGGGCGAGGGCAGGGGCACGCTGGATGGGAGTTGGTTGGTAAGAGACACGGAGACGGGAGAGCAGAATGGCCATCGACGCAGCACATTTGAATCTCGTGCTCGCGACATACGTGCGGTCTGGTGATTGCGCGAGAACGCGCCACGGTGCTACATCGGGCGGGGCCAAAGTAAACTTACAGTTCGCAAGATAAGTAGCAGCAGAATATAAAGGTAGTATACGAGTAGGTAGCAGCACATACAATACACAAGTCCTCGGGACGTACGGGGTTGGATACAGACGAGAGAAAGGAGTGTGCAGTGGGGGTCGGTAACGGACGTGCAGGGGAGGCATACATATGATATGGCACTGGACCAAAGAACCAAAGACCAAAGATATCCACATGGAAGGGAAACGAGCGGGCGATACGGGATCAAGGCGGTTTTGTGAAGCGAGGCGAAGCCGTAAGGGAGGCGGAGAGAGACCTCAGACGTTCTGCGCGCGGCGGCGGGGCGTGATGCGTGCGAGCGACTGGCGCGCGCTGGGGTTCGTGAGCGGGCCGGCCGAGTGCGGGTGGTGGGCGCTGGGGGAGGGGCTGGCGGGGACGGGTGCACGCTGCGTGCCCCAGACGTAGACGCGCGGGGTGACGGGCGGGGCGGGCGACGGAGTCATCAGCTGGAGGTGCGTGTACACGGGACCCGGGCCAGGGGACGGCATGGTCGGCGACGGGGTGGTTGGCGACGCGGACTCGGACGCGGACGTGGGGGACGCGGGGCCGGGGGTGGACGGCTCGAGGGGGATGCTGATGGGTGGCACGGAGGCGCGTCGGGCAGCGCGTTCGAGGTCGGTCGCGGTGGTCGAGTTGCGCAGCGAGGACGGCGGGTGGATGGAGGACACGACGGTGACGGCGACGGCGCGCGGGCGCTGAGGGTCCGCCGTCGCCCGGATGGTCACAACGTCGTTCGACTCGTCCGTGCGCATGTACTCGACCTCGCCCGACATCTCGTCCACCACGGACTGGTACGCAGCCGACTCGTCCACCAGCCGGTCCCAGATGGCGTTCATGCGGATGGGCCGGGGGACGCCGTCGATAACGGGGCTACCGCGGCCGCTGTCGCTGCCGTCCGAGCTCGAGGAGCTGCTGCTGTCAGAGACCACAACGGGGTGCTCCATGCGGTCGACCTCGCCGTGGTCCATGAATGCCTCGTACTCGGCGCCGTCGAAGAACTCGTCCGAGTCGGGGTCGAAGGGGTTCGAGATGCTCCATTTGCCGGGCTCGGGACATACGGGCTCCGGGGCAGCGACCCTAATGGCAGGGGCTTTGAATCCGTATGTCTCGGAGAACAGAGCGCGGCCCATCGTGAGGATTTTGGGGGGAATACAAGCAAAACGGTCAAGGATTGCAAGTAGGAATGCTGAGGCAAGAGCCTGTCGAGCTTTTGAGATGGGGGAGGAGGAAGAGAAGGCAAACGCGTCCGTCACATCTTTGTCACATCATGATCAGTATCACAAGTCTTTTACTAGGAGTCTTTGCCAGTCATTCCGACTCCTAGCTGGTTTCTTTCTGTACGCAAGACCCGTTCGCCAAAGAACTTGAAAAAGATTGACGAACGATGGCGGAACATTTCATTCCTTTGTTTGGCAACATCATCGAAACGAAACTCACGCCCAGTTCCCGATTTGGATTTGATATCTATCTTTCAACGTCTGTTTTCTCAAGGCCCTTGAGTGCGTCGTAGGACGACGTAAACCCTCTGCCATGGTATTAAAACAAGGGCAACTGTCAATCTATCCCTCCTCCTAAACTATTCCCCACTACTCATCTCCAGCAGCGTCTCTATACTCTTCCCAAGATCCCCCTCGCTCGCGTCCAGCACCCACTGCACGATCTCCGGCTCCACCGTCGGGAAGATCTGCAGCAGCGTCTCCTTGGACGCCTGCGCCGCGTGGTCGGCCGCCGAGTCGATCTGCGCCTGTATCCCCGCCAAATCTAAATTCGGTGTCGGCGTGCGCGACACCCCCGCAGCCGCCCCCAGTGCACCGGACGCAGCGAGCGACGCCATCCGCGGAGGCGTGATCGCAGCCTGCGGTGGCACGCGCGAAGGCGTCTCATCCGGCGGGCCTCCGCCGTAGCCCGGCGTCCCCGGCGGCGTGCCCAGGAACGAGCTCGAGGCGCTCGACGGCACGCGCCGCACCCGCTGCTTGTATGGCGTCTGTATCGGTGGTAGATAGCCGCCCTCGCCCGCAGGCGTCTGCGGCATGCCCTCGTAGTAGTATCCCTGCTGCGGCTGTAACTGCTGCTGCTGCTGCTGTCGCGCCTGGTCCGGATGACTCCAATGCGGCACATTCGGCGGCTGGCCCTGCTCCGCAGCGCGGTTCTCGCGCCCGAGCTCGAACGGCGCGAACGGCCCGGGGAGGTACTGCAGCTTGCCCTCCGCGCCGTCGAGCGCCTCGTTGAAGATGCGGCTCAGCGCATTCAGCGGCTTCGAGATGGTGTCGCCCGTCTTCTGCAGGAGCCGCCGCGCGTCTTCGGTCATGGTCTGCACCGGCGTCGAGATCGCCAGCGGCTGCGCGGACTCTTCGCCTTCGTGGGAGGTTGTTGAGGTGGGCCGCGTAGGTGTCGATGGGACGGATGTGGTGGCGGGAATTACGGGGACGGCGTGAGGGACGTGGGGAGAGTCGGGTGGTAGAGATTGTATGGCGTCTTCAACATTTCTGGGAATCTCAGTTATCGCATCGTTTCTCTTCTATTGTAGTGCTTGCTCACCTTTCGAACTCTTCTTGAGTAATGTTAGACAACGACGTGTGGTCCATGGTTTCTATAAAGGAAACAGCCCCCATCTAAACATCCGCGTGAGCTCCTCAGAACAAAGAGAAATAGGAACGTCACTCACAAGACTCGAAAGATAGTAACCGGCTTCACTCTGCAGCTTCACCGGATTTCTAAATCGGTTGATGAATCTAAAAGGCAAGTCAGTATCCCGCCAGGTGGCGAGCAAGATACACACTCGACATTCGATAACAGATGCTCCGGGTTCGCCTTGAGCACCACATAAATCAGTATAGGGACAAACGAGTCCGCGCCCTCCTCTTTCTTCAGATGCCGTATGAGGCCTGAGGGGCGTTAAGCCGTAAGCCAGCTGGAAGAAAGAGGCAAAGGCAAACCGAAGATGACCTTGCAGCAGTTGAGGATGCAGATGAGCTTGTCTCGAGGAGCCTTGTAGTGGTTGACCTTTAGCAGCTCTGCGTGACGTGAGCGGGATGATAAGAAAAGGAAAAATTAATCAGTGAGAAAGGGTACCGACCTTGCTGCGCAAACATCAGGAATCCAGCGCTGCCCTCGCCGACTGGGATATCAAGATGGGATTCTTGAATCCAGCCAAAGAGCGCTACCCGCTGCGTAAGTACTCTGTCGCGCTCCAGATCGTCTGCCGTTATTTGCCGCCGCGGAATGGCGTTTACCACAGCCGGTGTGAAGGTGCTATCAAGGTAAGGGTGAGAAATCAATGTATCGCTAAAAGGCCAATGTGAACGGACAATTGATAGAGCTGGTTCATGACCAGTTTCTCCATGCCCTCCAACGCGTTATCGAACTCGGCATCGGATGCGTTCTTCCAGATGTCCGACTCGCGCATAGGTTTGACGATAAACTGTTCCAGTGTCAGGACAGCTTGGAAGGAAAGTGCACGCGACTTACGTTCAGAAAGTCGTTAATTATTTTGACTTGATCACTCACGGTGAACGTCCGCTTCGCGAAGTTGCTCAAAAACCTAATCCGAAGATATTAACGGTTCGTTCGATCGGAGGTCAGGATGGCGACGCACGATTTGAGATATTTCGCGACAATCTCAGCGTTCCGCGACTTCATCTGATCCAGGAATTTCTGGAAGTCGAACGGGGGGTCCGCTTTGCTCGCGTCAGATGACGAAGTTCCGGGCGAGCTGCGCCCCGACGTGCTCTCGCTTGCTGCGGATTGGGGCTGGAGTTGGGATTGGGATTGGGATTGTTCGGGGTGCTGCTGCTGTTCGACAAATGCAGAGAGGGTGGAGGGAGAGGGGACGCCACGGGCGATGTCCATGGAACCTGGCCGGGATTTGGACCGCATGGGAAGCGCGAAGGTGCGGGCGAGGGATGAGAAGGAAGGGAAGACGGAGGAAGAGGGCGTTTGCGGCGAGTCCGCCTGCGGTGCGAGCTCTTTGAGCGGCGGGGTGGGTGGTGTGGGGGAGGGTGTCCGTGGTGGTGGCGGGTGGCCCTCTGCGTTCTCCCATGCCTCCCGCGCGGCGACCTCCTCCTGGTTCGCCAGAGGATCGAATTCCGATAGAATTTGCTCGGACGGTGGCTTGAGATCCAGAGAAACGGAAGGAGAGGCTTCGAACCCTTCTGAGAATGACTGGTCCAGGAGAGATGGATCCGGGGTGTGCAGAGGGCGCTCCTCCACGGGCGTCGGCAGCTCGGACTCTGAGTTCGGCTTAGCGGAGGCATCGGTGGCATCGTCCCATGGATTTGGGTCTGCGGAGACCGCAGCCGCTGCTGGGTGCGATTCTGAGGTATCGACCGGACTGGGTGGAGACGTGGAATCCATAACGTTTAAAGCAAGCCACAGGCGGAAGGAGCGAGGCAAACGCGACGCGATACCTCGTCACGGTCACGTCTGCGCCTTTTCTGGAACCACCAAGTGCTGTAAACAGCTACAGACTCTCTAAGAACTCTCTGGGCGTGCTACTAACTGGACGCAACGTCGGCGGAGCCATCTTAGAACACGCGATCTACAGGAAGCTTATAGGGTTCCCTTTCAAGTATTAGGAGCGGCGAAATTTTAACTGTGGCCATCGAATGACTTGGGCTGTCTGAGAATTTTGTCGTCGCGTTCACAACCCAGGTCTACATGTAAGTCTTTGACTCGGGACAGACGCATTGAGCTCCGACTGGCGGACAATCAAACTTGGGTTACAAGTGATTTTTGAACATTATCAGCCTGACAGGCATGATCTCTTCATTCAGCAGCCCGTCAGGCTGATAATGTTCAAAAATCACTTAAAACCATCTGAGCTTGGCCTGATTTTCTTGACCGGTGCTGGCTTGAGCCCTGAACTCTCCTTTTTTTTTTTTTGTGACCTGTATATTTTCACACTGCTGAATTGACGATTACAGAAACAAGGCAGAACCTCCCCGAGCCGCCTATATTTCGGTCATCACAAGGTCAGCATCGCCCACCCTTCACTTCACCCTCCGCATGCTTCAACTAGTCTCCAGTCAATCGCACGGCGATGCCACATACTCCGCCGGCTCAGCCCGTACCACCAATTCCCTGCCTCGATTTCGACATAACAGACATTTATGATACCGATTCAGAAGACCTCCCCGTGGTCGAATCCGCAGAGGAGCGCGAGGCGCGGGAGATTCGAAGGCGGCGGAACGAGCTGGCGCCCATCGCGCGCCTGCCTCCAGAGATCCTCGCCGACATCTTCGTCCGCTGCGTCCCCACCACGATCAACACCCTGTACACCGACTTCAGCTGGCTAAACGCCACCCGCGTCACCAGCAGATGGCGCACCATCGCGCTCGAGTGCCCCGATTTCTGGAGCACGCTCCTCTTCTCACGGCCTAAATGGACGCCAGTCATGCTCGCGCGGTCAAAGAAGGCGTCGCTCGCAATTCGCGTGGATCTCAAAAAGGAGCTGGCGAATTCGCCCGAGCCGATCCTGATTGAGAACGCGTCGCGGCTGGGGACGCTGGATATCCGCTCCCCTCAGACTCTGCTTCAGACGTTCATGGACAATTTGGAGCATGTCGATGCTGCTCCTCGTCTACAGTACATCAGAGTGGTCAACACCGATGCCCACGCTCTCGGCCAGGGTGGCATGTGGCTGCCGCAAGATCTGTTTCGCAGGAGAGAAGTGGTTGAAAGCAGGAAAAGCGGAGCACACCTGGGCGTCCGGTTACATCTCGACGGCTGCGCGTTTTCGTGGGACTCGGGATGGTATTTTTATCTGACGCATCTGGATCTGGAGAACATCACGCAGACGCAGCGCCCCACAATGGAGGTGCTCTTGACCATCCTCCTCGGATCACCCAACCTCCAAGTACTAAAATTGATCCACTGCTCCCCAACCACGCGCGTCGGCTTCCCCGTCAGCCTCCCCCATCTCACCGCGCTGACCATCAAGAGCGACGTCCCAGGCATGTGCGAGCGCCTGATGGGATTCCTCTCCATCCCGCCGTCCGCGAGCTTCTGCGCGTGGTTCGGCATCAAGGACAATCTATGGCCCGCCTTGTACAGCAGCCTCATCCCCGAGTTCACGGATGTTTCCGCCGACAGGTACAACACTGTCCGCATCATCCACGACCGCGGCGTCACCTACTCGCTCGCCCACTCCGCCACGCCCGAGTGGTCGCGCACGCTGCGCATCGACGCAGCGAACTGGCAGCCCAACCTCGCGCAGCCGACGCACATCCTCCGCGTAACGGACACCATCCGCGAGCGGCTCAACTGGCGGAACGTCACGCACCTGCACCTCGGGGGCACACTGGGCACACTGGGCACGCCCACTAGTACTACTCCGGACCACGGCGCGTACGCGCTGTGGGACGCGATGGGCCGCGGGATGCCGCGCGTCAGCACGGTGCACCTGCACAAGACCTTCCCGGGCGTGTGCGTCGAGTTCCTGCTGACGCAGGCGATGCTGCTCGTCGGCGTGAGCCACCACAAGTCGTGCTTCGGGCTGCGCACCGCGCCGCACGGGCTGGCGTTCCGGCCGCTCACGCACGCGTGGCCCGCACTCAGGCGGCTGGCGCTGCACAAGATGGATTTGGGGCACATGCCCAACGAGGGCGCCCCGTCGCGCGCGGATGTGGTGCGTGCGCTGCTGTGGGCCAGGCGCGAGGGCCGGAGGCCGGTTTGGCAGCTGGAGATTGAGGAGTGCGAGAATGTGTACACGGAGGACCTCGTCAACTTCAGGCTGTTCGCGGACGTGGTGTACGATGGCAAGGGGGAGAAGGTGGTGTTCAAGGCCGAGGACCCGGACGAGTCCCTTCGTTCGTTTTCCATCAATGTTTTCGCAGAGATGATTGAGCACCGCGAGAAAAAGGCGGAGCTAGAGGTATAGATTTGAACTCGAGCATGTATTTTTATCGCATATAGGACCAATTTCAACAGCAGAAAAATCATTTCAATCGCTCTATGTCGCCTAGTACAATATTATCGATCAAGCGCGTCGTCCCAATCCACAGCGCCCCGCTCAGGATGACGGGTTGCAAATCTATTTCTATGCACCGCGAGCCATCCAACGGTTCCAAGCTGTCGGAATCATTGAACTCGATGTAGTCTATGCGCAGGTCGGAATTCGCCAGGGCGCGAATGAGATCCTTCGCGCGGTCTACGCAAACGGCCTTTGACTGCCCGTCGTTCCACGCCTGTTCGGCGGCCTTGAGTGCGCGGTACAGCGTCGGTGCGAGTTTCCTTCCCTCCGCAGACAGGTATGCGTTGCGCGACGAAAGGGCCAAGCTATCGGACGGATCGCGTGCCGTAGGGATTATATGGAGGTGTGCAGGGTCTGGATGCGATAGAAGAAGATCGCGGCAGAGGCGTTTGAGGATGAGGCATTGCTGAATATCTTTTTGCCCGAAATACGCGTTGGTGGGCTGCGGACACAATCAACTGGTGTTCAAAGTGCACCTTGAAAGCAAACCTCGATGGCGTTGAATAGTTTCGTTACCACGGTTGCGACGCCTCGGAAAAACGTAGGCCGGCTTTTGCCCTCCATTTGATTGCCATAACCTTTGACTTCGATGAAAGTTCCCCTTTGGACGGCCGGATCCTGATCAATGCCAGAGGGATACATTTCCTGCACAGTGGGCAGAAACACCGCAGATGGCTTGCGGGTCGCCGATTGAACAGAGACACTTTGGGCTTCCAAGACCTCAAGATCGTGCGGCAGCGTGCGGGGATATGTCGCGAGATCCTCATGGGGGGCGAACTGCGCCGGGTTCACGAAGATGGACATGACGGTGAGATCGTTCTCCTCGAGCGATCTCCGCACTGATCTTTGAGTCAATTAATGAGCCATGGCGCCAGGATCGGACACCGCACCGAGAGACATGTGGCCATCGTGGAGGGCGCCCATGGTAGGCACGAATCCGACGGACTTGTTGTCTCTGCGCGCGGCTTCACGCCATTCTCGGAACGCGGCGACGGTCGTGAATAGGGGGATGGTGGATGGGGGGAGTGCTGTGGTCGACATGGTGCGCAAGAAGGGGCGTAGACGGGGTAATAGCATACTCGTGTTATAACCGCAAGGACGCTATCATACGACCGATGCTACATTTTTGAGTAAGGACATGGCGGATGAGGAATGAGGGTTGTGTTTGGCTGCAGCTTGGCCGCAGATGGACTTGTCTTCTGCCACCATATCGAACGGACCCTCTTCAGCGCTGGACAACCTTCCGTCCGACAACTCTTTGATCCATATTTCCCGAGAGACTGGCCGTACTGGATGAGGAGCGATTTCAACAAAACCCACCAAATTCGCACAAGAATTTTTTTCTCAGCCGCAACAGCGGCGGGTTTGTTATGTGATGTCCTCCTAGCTCTGGTTAACCGACCATAAACCACGTTTCTTACTGTGTCAGTGGCTCAGTGGTGGGCCACCGGTGGGCCACTCCATCGGGTTCGCTGGTTACCGGATGCCCGATGCCCGATGAAGTTGAACTTACAAAGGTAGCGTCGGCGTCTCAAATCCTGCGTTGAGACATCTGGCGGTTGAGATGAACCCTCAAATTGTCTACCATGAAGTATTTTTCCAAACACCTATATCTTAGTGTGAGGTGGTTCCAGCACTTGTGCACGTCGATCTTCCCCGACGCCTCGCTGGTTCTACTCTGAGGTGACTGTACTCTCAAGCGAGACTCTGCGAGTCGGTTCAGAAGATGCTTAGGCAGCCACGGCACAAACATCCCAACATCTCCACAGGCAACAACGATGACCGCCGTCAGGATGATTGGGACCCTCACGCACGCTACAGAATTTCCATCTGCAGATAGGATCGCTGACTCAACAGGCTCGGAGTCTCGAAACCATTGCACCAGAAAGTTGAAGCAGAGGTAAAGTCAGACTAAATTCGTCGAAACTGAACATGCGAGCTCTTGCCGGCTCAGTCGAGACGGACCTTGTACAGACTCCTATGCACAACAGCGTTAAATCATTGCGGGAACCTTCCCCACCAGGGGCACACTACGCCGTAGGTGAGTAATCCAGGCACGGCAGCAGTGATTGCGAATTCATGTTTGGACGATAAGCGATGCTTTTAGCAAGCAAAGTCCAGCGTTTCGAGAGCATCCTCGCAGTGGCACCATCGCTTGCTAAGAAAGACATGGATAACGGTTTTATTCAACCATTTCTCAGCAAGGCCGCCAAGTCTATTTTGCGGTATATAATGGTGAGGCGCGCAGTGCGAACACACAAAATTCAACGTCATGGTCCTCTTCTCCAGCCTTTTACTTGGTTTCCTTGTGGGTGGATCATCGGCTTCGTATCTCGACTTTGGCATTCCCCACTCCGCTGCAACCGTCGAGGTCCGGGTATTCGATGATGGGAATACGACCCTCATAAACGGATCGCACGCCTTCGTTTTGCCCGTTCTTCCAGGACACGAATCGCTTACCGTTCCCATGTTCTCCTTTCTGGTGGAACATAAAAGCTCACAAAAACGTCTCATGTTCGATCTTGGAATGCGGAACGACACCGAGAATTTCGCTCCCCGTGTCGAAAAGTTGATCACCTCTGGCTTCGCTGAAGTCCCCCCTCACAAGGGCATTCACGAATTGCTGGAAGAGGGAGGTATTCCTCTTTCGAGCATAGACGCCGTCATTTGGAGGTGAGCCATCTCGGGCGAGTGATGCATTTCATGACGCTAACCTAGTTCGTAGCCATTCCCATTTTGACCACATCGTATGTTGTTCGTGTCTTCCGACGTTCAATTGAACTAACTGACTACAGGGAGACATGTCGAAATTCCCGGACACCACTGAGCTTATAATTGGGTCTGAGACGGACACTGCGACTTACCCGCAGTCTCCCAATGCAAATCTACAAGACAGTGACCTCGCGTCAGTTGAACTTTCCTTCAGCATGCATCTATACTCACATTATCTTCAGTGGTCGCCAGGTCACCAAAATTGACTTCGCTGCGGCAAATCTGACCTTCAGTGACTTGAAAGCAATAGACTATTTTGGGGATGGAAGTTTCTACCTCTTGGGCACGCCTGGGGTAAGCACTCCTTATCCTGACAGTGTTTCTTCTGACAAAATGCAAATTATCCAGCATATGCTGGGCCATTTAACCGCCCTGGCCCGTGTTACGCCTACTACTTTCATCGCGCTTGGAGGCGACACTTTCCATCATGTCGGGGAGGCCCGTCCGCGCCCGCTGTTCCAGAAACACTTCCCCTGTCCCGCCCATCTCCTTGAAGAGACCAAGTCGTCAATTTCCACCGATTACTTCTGGTCTCCGCACTCCCATGACGGAGCCTTCGACCTGCCTTCCCGCGCACAGCAGCTCCTCGCTCTTTCAGACCTCCCGGATTCTTTCTACGCGGACCCCGTCACCTCGCAGGTCTCGTTGGAAAAGGTGGCGACATTCGATGCGGATCCGGATATCTTTGTCGTCATTGCCCACGATGCGAGCTTGAGGTCACATATCCCGTACTTTCCCGAGTCTCTCAAGGCGAGCCATTTGAAGGAGAAGACGGTGTGGAGCTTTCTCGACAGGGACAACGCTGCCTTTATGTTTAGTCCACTGTGAGTGTGCTTTTATCCTCTTTGACTCTCATCGGGCTTACGAGCTACCGTGCAGCAATCACACTGCGTAGTTCACGAATCCCGACGCGCGGAACTTGCCAACGGCAATGGAGGAATTTACCTTGCTCCGTATGATTGATTGGAGACCGATAATTTGAGCATCTATTGTACTTTTGCTCTGAGTACATAGATTCAGTATGAAAATGTCTGTAGGATCTGCCTCCCTGAGCGGGTGACTGCCTACACTATTGGGCGATTTACTTCAACACTTTTTATCCAATCTTGGACCTCACCGCATCCGCCGGCACTGTTCCATAGCGTAGATTTTTCTTGGTGAGAGAGACCTACGCTCAACGCTTACGAAGTCCAACGAACGGGTAAGAGCAAGCCCCCAAGCTCGCGACGCATTTCTGCACGGCGAGTCTGTTCAAATGCTGCACCAATGCCATGTTTCACACCACCTGATTCATTTTTGGATCTATGATCGCGAAAAAACGTCGTAATATGGCTGCAATGTCCGGCGCGTAAATAAGGAAGAGCCGGTAGTTTCGTTCAGAATGCCAGCCGGACGAAATCCGGACTGGGATAGAAATTCAACATATATCACGTGCTGGTTCGAAACACAATCCGGTCGCGTGCAGTGTGGTAGAAATCGCCAGTGGTCGAGCTTTGCGAATGGAATGCAGCTTTCAACTCATCCCTACACGCGATAGGCGGTGGTTCCGAAATTTGAAAGGTCTAACTCCACCTTGATCGCCGCCCTCCTTTCAGCTCGAGCAAATGTTACAGAGGGAGCACTTACCGTCCCTGTCACTTTATCAACCTCGGCCACGAGCAGAGTGCAGAGTTGACGCATCTCTCGGAACACCCTCGAACGGCACGTTGTACATGCACTCGCCTTCTCCATAGCCGTATGAACGACCTCGGATTCAATCCCAACCGCGGTCCCAGATGGACGCTCTCGCAGGATATTGCTCACCTCCGCCATAAATTCCGCCCACCACTTGGCTACCCACTTGCGCCGCTCTCCCGCAATCACAACCATCATATTTCCACGACAGGACGAGCACTCAAACCAGACATAGGTCTCACTGGAGATCCAGCGTGCGTCCTGTCCAATGCGCTGGGCAGCAATCCCGCACCGGACGTGATATTCCTGGAGGCGGTGGTAAATGCCTGCCGTGATCTGTTCGAGCTCTGGTGTATAGTTCATCCCCAAAACGGGCAGCCGTAGGGTGGACCGCGCGCAGATCTTTGCTTCGTTGTCCAGCCCGTGCTTGACCGCGAGCGCAAATACGCGCAGCGGGTTGGCCTCGACGAAGCGCGGGTCGACGAGGGCCGTGCGTACTTCGCGCTCCACGCCATCCATCGCATATTTTATTGCAGCGCTAAGGACCGCCAGCACGCCTTCGATGGTCGAAAGGAGCGGTTTGCAGTCGAGGAGCATCCACTTGGGATAACACATCCTGAGAAGTGTGCCGAGTGTCTCTTGGTCCTCCTCGAGAGTCACGACGTGCAGGCCATCCTTCATGTCCCCAGCCGAGAAGCCCGAGGCTGTTTTGACTTCGCTCTGAGGGAGTGAAAACGTGTCGCGAAAGACAGGCGACGCAGCAGCTAGGAACGCCTTGTGGACTCGAAAATCGACCTTGTCAGGGCCAGAGCGGATGATAATGTCTGCGGTATCGTCCTTGAAGGGATCCTCATCGATGTGAGTTATCGACAGGTCAGCGACAGAAATTTGTGCATCTGCCATGGAGGTGAGATGAGGGGATGCGAAGAGGCCAGATAACCTGCTGCATAATTATTTCCGCAGGGTATCGTTATTATGCTTCGCCAGCAACAGAAAATTGGCTCTATGCCGCAAGTCGAAGCTGTTTTGTTGGCCTCGTTGTCCACACTATCCGCCTGCGCAGTATTATCGACCCTGAATCCCGAATCAAAGTCCGTTCTGGCAAACAATCAGACATATGCTTCGGCCAGATGCATATCTGTACCGTTATGTAGTACATACCACACACCTTCGAGCGTAATATGCAAACCCTTCATATCCGAACGCGTGTAGCCCGCCTTATCTAGACTAAACCAACGTACAAACCAAACGTACCCATGATCCACTGTAAATTTCGTGACGGCAATATCCGCTCCCCATCTTGCGAGGAAAAATATACTCAACATCGATCGAGTTTACGAAAGGTAACCTGCAGCTGCAGCTGCCAGCTGTTTTCCACATCCACGCCAATACAGCACACGTTAACCACCCGCGTAGTTGAAGGAATCCGGACTGGAAGGCCTTGAGAAGGTTGGAAGCCTGAGGGTAACGCCCGACTCCGAGATTCGACAACTGCTATGTAGTCTGCTCCTGCCCAGACGGTCGCGATACTTGTTGATTTTTTCCTCTCCGTTATTGTATTCGGCTGTGAGCACGGTGTCAGAGGACTTGTAACTCGTGGATTGACGCACAAGTACTGAATCAATCTTCAATCGAGTGGAAGAGGCGAGAATCAAGAGCAGCCACGCCCATCACATCATTTTTGTTTTGATAGAGGCCTTGCCGGTCCTGCCGAGACAACTTGCTCCGAACCATTACTTGCTTTTTCCATTCAGACCGCACCAATCTGGGACGGAAGCCAGGCTCGGAGAAAAGGCGCACCAAGCAATACATGCACAACGCACCCAAACCGCGGCCACGTTCAAGTTCAACTCGGAGTTTGAACTTTGCACCCGTATAGCAAAGTCGTATGGAGGCCCTGATGCGAGCAGCCTGAGCGTTTCGACCTTTGTGCTTGCTAAGAAAAAATGCTTAATAAAAGGTTTACTCATCGATTTCTCAGCGAAACACGGCCTCGGGAAACACAGTCATCCACGTTGAATCGGTATAGAAGGGCACAGTCACGGTGGGCATTGTCAAGAAAGCCGACAGCATGGTCCTCTTCTGCAGTCTTCTCTTCGGTTTCCTTGTGGGTGGATCATCCGCTTCGTATCTCGACTTTGGCATTCCGCCGTCCAATGCGACCGTCGAGGTCAGGGTATTCGATGTTGGGAGTGTGACCCTCGTGAACCAAACTCACAATTTCTTCCTGCCCACTCTTCCTGGGCGCGACACGGTGACCGTTCCGGCGTTTTCCTTCCTGGTTGACCATACGAGTTCACAAAAACGGTTGATGTTCGACCTTGGGATACGGAACGATACGGAAAATTTCGCCCCAAGTGTCGAAGGTTTTTTCTCGTCTGGCATCGCTCAGGTCGATGCCCCCAAAGGCATTCACGAATTGCTTGAAGACGGAGGTATCTCCCTTTCGAGCATAGACACTGTCATCTGGAGGTGAGGCACCTCAGTCTTTATTGCATTTCCCCGTGCTGATGTGTGTTCGCAGTCATGCGCATTTCGACCACACCGTGTGTTTTTGTACCTCTTGCGACGTTCAAATGAACTCAACTTCGACAGGGGGATATGTCCAAATTTCCCAACACCACTGGGCTCGTAATTGGTTCAGAAACAGACACTGCGACTTATCCGCAATTACCCAACGCCAGTTTGCAAGCCAGCGATTTCGCGTGAGCATTGTTGCCTTTAAATTGCCCCGATACTCACGTTACATCCGCAGCGGCCGCGAAGTCACCAAAATCGACTTTGCCACGGCCAATCTCACGTTCAGCGGCATGAAAGCGATAGACTATTTCGGCGATGGAAGTTTCTATCTCTTGAATACGCCAGGGGTACGTGCTCTTTGTTTTAAACCACGATTTTCTTGACAAGATGCAAATGATTTAGCATCTGGAAGGCCATATGACCGCCCTCGCCCGCGTTACGCCGACTTCCTTCATAGCACTCGCAGGGGATACTTTCCATAATGCTGGTATGGCCCGTCCGCGTCCCCAGTTCCAGAAAAACTTCCCCTGTCCCTCGCATCTTCTTGAGGAGACCAAGACGTCAATCTCCACCGATTACTTCTGGTCGCCGCATTCTCAAGATGGCGCTTTCGACATGGTTTCCCGTGCTCAGCAGCTCCTCGCCATCTCGGACCTTCCGACTTCCTTCTACGCGAACCCCGTCGCAGCCCAAGTTACCCTGGAAAAAATCGCGACCTTCGATGCGGACCCGGATATTCTAGTCCTCGTCGCCCACGACGCTAGCATGAGGTCGTATCTCCCGTACTTCCCCGAGTCTCTTAACGACTGGAAGGCCAGCCTATTGAAGGAGAAAACGGTCTGGAACTTCGTCGATAAAGCAAACCCTGCATTTGTTTTCAACCCTCTGTAAGCATGCTTCTATGAGCTTTTATTTTTTGTCGGTCTGAGATTTTCTCAGCAATCAGACGGTGTAAAACTCCATGAAGGGAATATGCTCTCTCACGCGTTCCTGATTAGTTCAAAAGTACGCGCCATAGCATAGGTAGGCGTGTCCAATATGATGTAGAAGTAGTCTTCCCTACGGACGATGATCTGCGCTTGATTTACGGAGCTTTTTTCCAGCAACGATCGGTTCCTTCTTCTTTCCACCACCAGAACTCCGTCGCTAAAATAGTTCTGTGATACACAAACACCAGTACGCGCCGACCGGAATTACACGAGCTTCCTGCGCCGTCCATCATGACTTGTGTTGACTATTTCGAGATCTCTTTGACACGACGGAGTTTTCGTCGCGCCGCCGCCGACCAAAATATGCCCCAAGGATCCTCGAGGTGCTTTGCCTTTTGCAGTCGATCCGGAAAGTAATGAGAATCTATCGAAAAGGCTGATTCAGAACGCGCGCAAAGATAAATGGATTCTCATTCCTGTCCGGATCAGCTGTACATTAAAGTTTCAACCACGCCTGGATCCAAGGAATTTTTTGTAGTACGAGCTCGCAGGTGAACGGAGCATGCTTGTGTGAGCAGTAACCTGAATGGGTCGGTTTCCAGGGGAAATCCGAAGGGTTTTACCGCCCAGTTCACGCCGCATCGGCGATTTCCCTGCTCCTGTTCGAAATCTGCTATGTTTGTGCCTCAGATTCTCATGGCGGAGAAGACTGCCGATTTATCCCTCGGGGCAGGGCAACATAAGCAACATAAAATCACCTTCGCCTTGGCACAGCGATACCCAGTCAGGATTTTATATTTACCCCACTGATTCCTGATATCACGACTTATGGACAGATGTCAGTTCCGTGTTTTCGCTGTTCTCGTCCCAGATATAACCAGGTCTATGTGGCAAATCAACACATCGTGTCCGATTCAGAGAAGGATTTGACGCTTTGAAAAGTCGAAATTAGCATGGCTGATCGAACTTATCAAAGGCGCTGCTGCCCGGCGTCTCTGGGACAAATTCGCAATATGGGCTCGCACAAGTTCAGTATTCTCTGGCCACATTCGTTTGGCCGCGTTCGAGTAGCTGTGGTCCTGTGGATTGTCAGAAGGTTCAGACGCAAAGAGGTATACAAATGCATTGATCAAGTCGCCTTCTTCCGACTCGTGCTAAAAACTGCTGCTTGGCGTTTATCCCATTCCGCTCGCCACCGCAGCCATTCAACTTCTCGCCCGCCATCGGCCCAGACGTCCCACCCGTCTCGGATTTGCAACCAGGTGGAAATGGGGTTTTGAAGAATGTAAGATTTTACAACCCCAAAGATAGATTTAGGTCGTCGCCTGGGTATTAGCTCGCATACGAGGTAAAACGAGACACCGAGTGCGACGCCGATACCAAAACCCCACAGAATCTGGGCAAGGCTGTGGTACCGGAGGTAGAACCTTGTTTGGAAATTAGATCTGCAAGCGTCAAGCGGAGAAGCGGTGCTGCAGAAACGCACCGCGAATACGCCACAACCAGCGCCCATGCCGCGAGCGCTGTGTATATGAGTGCACGCCACGCTTGATCCACAATACGATATCCTGTCGTCGCGAATCTATGGCGAAAATAGAGGTGCAGCATTAGAAACGAAGCAAAGTAGCCCATGTACTGGCTATGCGACGACGGGAAGCCATAGCCATTAGCCGCGCTGTCTAGCCGTCTATCAGGATTTTGGCTGAAATTGTTCGAGATTCTGCGCACATGAAGGCCGGTCCTGCTTGATAGCGTGTTTGAGGACGAGGTTGAGGACCTCTCCGGCGAGCTGGCCCGCCCACATCATTATTATGAGGTATTCACGAGTCTGCACCGCAAGCGCTGCGTAGGCAGGCATGAGAAGGATGGGGCTCAGCGTTACGAGCGCTAGGGCTAAGGAGAAATACGACGAATCATCATCTGGGGGCAATATTATTGACGGCGAACGACGAGGAGAAGAGAGAGCTACACAGGACGTGGGTAAGGTCCAAAGAAGCTTGAGGACCGTACCTATTCGCCATTTCGGGATTCGGGAGACAGTCAGAGCGTGACAGACAGAGCGTGATGCGTAATGCGTGACAGTGATGCAGTGATCTGCCCATCACTGCCATCAGCCGCCCATAAGCGCTCGCGCTGATTGATTCGAAAATCTGGTGGCGAGTCAGGTTGACGCCCACACAAAAGATACAAAACGACCAGCGCTGACTCATATCCTGAAGGTGCGGATCCGCGTGGAGAAAAAAAACCCCCGCCTTAAAAGGTCCCTGGCATTCAGAGTTTGATTAATACCGACTCTTCCCCCGCCACTTCGCAAAACTGGCGACTTATTTCTACCTCGCGCAGCAGGTACTGTCTGCCTTGAATGGAGGCACCGCGGGCAATGTCACCGCCAGTGCAGGGTCCAATTCCACGTCACTGGCAGATGGTGGCCTCGCGTCTATAACAGACTTTTCCTCCTTGGTGGCCCTGTTGTTTTCTCTTGGTGCCCTGCGCGACTGGCTCAAGCTCATCGTTTTCGGCGGAGTATTGGAGACTCTGCGGCGAGTGGCGTTCTCGATGTACTACAAAGTCATCGCGTCCTTTTGGATTACTGCCCACTTTGACGAGAACGACAGCAGTTATGGTGCGTTCACTCATCTGCTTCTTTTTGCTTCAATTGACACTCTTGTAGACTGGATGATGGTCTGGTTGTCCAAACAAGGCTCCTGGGCCAAGGCGCGAGAGGTCGAGATTTCTACGCGATCCTTCGGTCTCAACACGAGCGCGGTGATGGTCCCCGGAGAGGAGGACGACAAAGAGTTGTCGTTGCTCGATAGCCGAAAACTCGCTTATCTGCCTTCCGCTTCCCTCACCTACTCGATGTGGTATCACCGTCGATACATGTCGGTTACGCGAATCCAAGCCCAGACTGGGTATTACGGCCAAAAGGAGGAGACCCTGCAGATCAGGTGTGTGTTTTTGTGGCCGTTCGTATTGTTAAACTCACAGGAATCAGTATTTTTACACGCTCCCATCGGGTGCTTAATGAGTTGCTCCTTGAGGCGAAGAAAGAGTACATGGCGGCAGAGGAACACTCGATCTCGATATACGTCTCCGACATCAACAACAGCTGGCGCCATGTCGCGTCACGGCCTAAGCGTAATATTGTGAGCATTTTTAGACAAAACGGACCCGTATTTTTTGCTCACCTTTCCCACAGAACTCTATCATTCTTGATCCTGGGGTCTCCGAATTACTTGTCGACGATGCTCGCGATTTCTTGGAAAGCAAGGCTTGGTACGCCGCGCGTGGTATTCCCTTCAGACGTGGTTATTTGCTGGTGCGCAGCTTTTTTTGTCTTGCGTCATCCCTTGGCTGATTCACCATTAGTATGGTGCCCCTGGTTCTGGCAAGACTTCGATCATCTCGAGTATTGCTGGAGAGCTTGGACTGGACGTTTATATCGTGTCGCTCTCCCGTGCTGGACTCGACGACTCGGCGCTGAGCGAGCTCATCTCCAACCTCCCTGGTAAATAAATCGATCGCACACGCTTATCACACGGACTAACATATCTTCAGAAAAATGCATCGCCCTCATGGAAGATATCGACGCCGCCTTCACTCAAAGCCTCAACCGTGACGCCGTCTCAGGACCCGCCAATATCGCAGCAGACGATGGCAAGCCCCCGCCCCCTGGTGCACCCCCCGCGCCTTCAACGAGCCGGCTCAGCCTCAGCGGTCTTCTAAACGCGCTTGACGGTGTCGCTGCTCAGGAAGGCCGTATCCTCTATGCGACGACCAACAAGTACACCGCTCTCGACCCCGCTCTCTGCCGCCCCGGGCGCATGGACATCCACGTCGAGTTCAACCTCGCCAGCAAATATCAGGCCCAGAAGCTGTTCTACTCCTTCTACCTCCCGTCCGATGAGTCTGCCACCGCGGATGACGACGAGAAAGACAAGGACTCGGATTCAGGATACAACTCCACCGACGACGTCGAGGCCGAGTCCAACGCTTCCGAGCCAGACGCTGCGGTCCCTGCGCGCGACGCTGTGCCGGAGAAGCTGAAATTCTTCGGTACGACGCACCGCCAGCACGCGCCGAAGCTGCGTCGGAAACAGGTTGCAGCGCTTGCTGCACGCTTTGCGGAGGCGATCCCCGAGCGCGAACTGTCCATGGCCGCGCTGCAGGGTTACCTGATGACGTACAAAATCCGTCCTTACGAGGCTGTTAACGCGGCCAAGGATTGGGTGGAGAGCGAGCGGGAGGCACGGCTGAAGAAGCAGCAACAATCGCAGACGCAGACGCAGAAGGCGGTTCCTGCATCGACGTCAGAGTCGACTGCTGAGGTGGCTGCCGCCGCGACCACGACGGACGAAGTGAAATTTTCGTGATACTCATACACATATTACCCCATAATGCTCACGCCCCCCATTCACGTCGCAAAATGTAGCATATCATTAACTCTCGTAGACATTATGTACACTTCTAATGCACATCCCAATGATCTTGTCCTTTTTGACTCCGAGGAAGATGGAAGGAAGATGGATTCGGAACGAAGAACAAGAACTCCATTTTTGGTCGCACAAAACGCGATAATAAAGACGAGTGCTAAATAACGACATTCGACACCTCGAAGGTCATGATCACGTTCGAGCCAAAGTTCGACCAGAACTTGGTGCCGCTGATGAACGTGTCGTTGAAGGCGGCGTACTGCGAGCCACTGGACCCGATCTGCGTCGCCCAGCGCTGGACCAGCGCGCCGTTCGTGCCGGGCGTGGAAAACTTGCTCAGATCAAAGTTGAGGAACTGCGAGCTGCTGCTCCAGTTCACAGCGACGATGATAAGCTTCTTGTTGGTCGCGTCGTACGCCGAAACCGCATAGTCGGCGCCGCCGTCGATGATGCGCATGCCCGGGCGAATGTGGCGCGTGAACTGCGCGAGCACAAAGTACTTCTGACTCGGCGCTCCCGTCGTTTTGGCGTCGTTGTCCGCGGTGATGAGCCCCCACCCACTGACGTCCAGCACTTGCCAATAGACCCACGCAGTCGGGTGGAGCCAAATCAGGTCGAGGATGAGGTTGCTAGCGAGGCCGGAGCCCGTGCCATCACCGTCACCGTACTCGCTGTTCCACAACTTCTTGCCCGCCCCCGACACATCGGCATAGAGGCCGTTGCGGTTCCCGCTACCGCCCTGGTATCCATGCACGTTGACGCGACCGACCTGGCCGCGCGCAGTGGACGTGAGGCCGTTCCAGGTCGAGACGGCAAGGTCATAAGTGTTCTCGTCCGAGGCTGAAACGATGGTGCTCGTCAGGCCGCGCGAGTTGAGCTCGTTGCGCAGGTACCCGATCACGCTCGACATGGTGGGCACGTCGAAGTGGCAGCCTTCTTGGGTGCCCGTCGGGCCGACCCAGTACGAGGCCGAGGGCTCGTTGAACGGGTCGACCGACGTGAACTTGACACCCCAGTGCGCGGCCGCGTACTGTGCGACATTGGCGAGGTAGATGGCGTGCATGTCCCAGTTCCACGTCTCGAGGTTGTCGGACGAGCCGCTGTTGGAACCGGAAGGGTTGAGATTGTTGCACATCCACCACACGGGCGAGTTGGAGAACAACTCGACAAGGTTCGCACCGCGGGCCATCGCCAGGGACATCATGTTGCGCTGGTTCGCATCGACGGTCCACGTCCAGCTGCTCGAGCTGGTGGAGTTGCTGTTCCAGTCGAGCCAAAAGGCGTCCATCTGGCGCGAGGCCTTGATGTCCGGGGAGACGACCATCGAGTCGCCGTCGGGGTCCTTGTTCGTGCTGCAAGCGCCAGCGTTGTAGCGAATGACGTTGAGACCAAGCCCGGGGAGGGTATGGCCGTTGAAAGTGACCGTGTTCTGGGTGAAGAATATATCTGCCAACGCCGTCTGCGTCCCGAAGGCCTTGGCCCACCACGCCAGCGACGTGCCCCATCCCTCCCAGGTCCCGTAGTTGGCGCTCGGGTTGATTGTTGTGGTCTGGTCAGCGACTGCTCGCTGGGTGGCGACCAGAGTCACCGCCAATGTAAGGAGCGAGCGCAAGTGAATCATGGCGAGCTTTGCAGAACACCCATGCTCCTCGTGCTTTTACGTCGCCTGCAAGGTCGCCTGTTCATCGGAAAAAACGGCGCGTGCTCGGTCCTTCTGAAGAACGGTCCGTTGTCGGTGGTCACTGGTAGAGGAAATACAGCTGCCGGTGTGAGACTCCCACGAGTATTTCTGCGGACCAACCTTAGCACAATCCGACCCTCACAGATTTCATCGACTGCGAGGTCCGAGGACATCTCCCCGCCATCGTCGATTTTGTTGGCGTTGAACAAATCAATCCGAACTGAACCCGCTCGAACTAAGAATTGAGCACCCCTGCTAGAGGATAATGGGGGACAATGAGCCGGATTTCCACGACGGTGTTAACTATGAAGCCAGCTCAGGTTGAAATTCAGCAGGACGTTAGGTTGATTAACACCTTTCAACCTATGTTGGGTGTACTTTAGGTTGAATTTGTATCAACCTATCCGGTAGATTGATCTTCAACCTGGGAAGTTCAACCTATCATGTGTTGAGTTTCACGCGGCCTCTCGGGCAGGCCACCTGGCCAATCAACCTATATGTGATTCAACCTACAAAGGGTTGAATAAGAACTGTGTACCGCAAATAATCCCGTAAATACTCATCAGCAAATTTACAAGTCCTCATTTCACTTACATACCAATCTAGAAGTGCTCCTAATTTGCAGAGCACTGTAAATGGCAGCGAATTTGGCCAAGTCAATTCAAACTCCGCCCATCACATCAAGTCCCGTGATTGTAACCAACCATCGCCACGTCACCCAGACGTCACCTTCCTTCCTCCCACCGCTATCGCCTTCGTTCCCCGCACCTCCCAGCGTCGCCTGTGGCCGCCCATGCTACCGGAAGACTCAAATCTCAAGCCCTCAAACTCTCAAGACCCTCAAGCCCTCAAGCTTCGTCTGAACCCTTCAAGCCCGATGTCGAGTCCTTCACACGCCCAAGCCTCAAGAACGTCAAGACCTCAAGCCACAGACTCGTTTCGCCATACCCCAAGAGTCCTGTACCATCCCTCTCAGGCAATCAATCCCAGTTCCAGCTCTTCTTGTCTCCGTTGTCGATGACAATGAATGGGGGTTTTCTTGGATAGCGCGCTATGGGTGCGTGTCATGGCTTCGAGCGATGCAGATACTAACCAGCCCACATATGCCCCATTCTTCCTATCCAGTGTTGTGCTCTTGAACACCTCCTCTTGAACCCGGGCGAAATCGTGCGTATTACATCACATGCACATGCATCTCATTCTGATCTTTAGATCGCTCGCGGAGTATGCGTACCTCAAGGCGAAATCAGCCAAGAGGGACCCGTCGGCACCCCGGGACCGCAAGCATGCAAATTTCGACAAGGCAGTCGCAAGAGGAACGAGGTCGTATGCAAGGGGAAGGGCCCTATGATGGTGGATGACGACGACGTTCCAATTATATTTATTTTCATCCCATCTTGTCTGTGTTCGTGTCTCACGGGGGAAATAAAACTGCTTGCTTGTTGTCAATCGACCTAAGAAATGCTCAAAAATCACCATGTATTAGGTTGTTCATAGGTTAGCCAGAGTCCTCTACGAAAGGATGAATTTACGCTGCACGCCGTATTTGGCAGTAGGATGTTTTGACCCCCTGGTAGGTGACAAATCAACCTGCGCAAACCAACCTACAGCCCCGCGCTTATCATCCTATACCTGTTCAATTTCAACCTAAGCCGGGTTCAATCACACCCTATCATAGATTGAACTGTAGGTTGAATTTCAACCTTTGCCGCCGTCTCAGAGGTTGTGGCGGAAAATCTGCCACCCCAGAAAAAATCCGTTTATTCGCCATGAGGACGCGAACGATGGGCTGAGCAATCTGAACGGATTTTCCGACGCAAGCGTACTCTAGCGTACTGCGGCTCGAAACGCTATTACGGGCGGACGCTTTGGTGGGGTCATCAGCAACAGAGGTGGGCGGAACTTTTTAAATCACCTCGGAGCTGTTTGGCGAGAAACTTCACATTGTTTCTGTCCAGCATGCTGCACCACGTGTAAAATAATCAGAATGCTACAGACCGGGGACTTACCGGCGCTGCCTAGTGATCGATACTGAATACCGAATACTGAGCGGAGTTTGAAATCTTCGTCAGCAAGAAATGATGTGCATGGGTTCGAGCCTGACCTTCCGCGAAGTGTTTCTTTTCCCACTTTTTGCCAGTACTTGTCGTAAACGGCACCTACGACCACAGTGTTGTTACAAATAAAAGAACTGGTGTTATATGCGCTCAAAACCAGGTTATGAAGATGATACTAACCAACCTTGAGGTTCAACACCCCATCAAATTTGAAGCAGTGATGTCTAACTGTGTTTTCTCTCATTTTGGGGTCGGATTCCTGAGCTCAATGAGTGTTGAAGGAATTTGAATTGATACAGTGTCTCAGTATCTAGCCCATTCATCCAGTGGCATCAAGCATGCCCAATTCTGTTAGTTTACATTGTGCACATTCCATGCTTACATTGAGGGAAATGGGTAGCAGTTGAGGCTGATAGATAGGTCCTTACAAGCTTTCCACTAGTCCATACTTTGCTTGAATCATTTGTCTTTAAACCGGGTTCAAACCGGACAACTGTTGGCACACTTCCTGATTTGGGTGGATTGAAACTCCGCTCAGTATCGAAAACTCCGCTCGGTATCGAGAGTTTTTCAAGGTCCCGCGCGCAGCGCGGAGAAGAATTGAGAATATTTGAGGGGCATCCCATTGCATTTTCAAGGTGCGGCAACTTTTTTTCAGAGTTTACAGACCTATGTCCAGTATCTTTGCGGCTTTATTTCAGTATCGAGATCAGGGGTGGCGATGTTTGGCAAAGGACTTTGATGTGCGGAAGGTGCCGAAATTGCCTGAAAGAGATTCCCGAGATCCCCGAATCTCTTCCGATTTCTCCCTTTCTCACGTGAGTATTTTGGTTTCTTTTTTCTTTATTTTATAATTTCACCTCACTAACACCAGTATCGAGCCGGAAAGATGATTAATGAATAATTCAAACGCCGAGTACATTCAAGAAGTCAGTGAATTATTTTACAAGGGTCAAAGTGGCGCGAGCTTCTAGAGGTCGTTCTTCAACTCGTTCCAAGGTGGGAGGTCAAAGAAACTTGGCAATTCTTCCCACATTTTCTTCCGACCTGCAGCTATCCGTGTCTCCAAGTGCCCAAAACATTGATCACAGAATGAATGCTCCCATTGTTGCTCCCCTACGTCGAAAGCGTGTGCTTTGCGAGATTGCAAAATCTTTTGTAGTATTTTCTCCCTGCGCTTGGCGCATAGCTGCACAGTGACGCAATCTGCCTGATAGTCCCAGGTGGAAAGGAATCCAACGGTGCAACCTGCGGGTCGAGTAAATTCGAATGTCATGGCGATCGGGCAAAAATCAACCTGGCAGCATTTGTTTAGCAAGGATCAAGTCACGGCCCAAGTTGCATTGTCGTAAATCATCCGGAGCGAGGGATGCCAGTGTTCCGTCGATCCTTGGAACACCGTCAAATAATTCTCTCTATCAAAGCGCTCCGTGAGTATTGGGGACAGTCTCCCTGGAGGACGGGACTCACATGTGTGCAATGTCTTACCACCGAGTAATACGCAGAAGGCTGGGCAGCCTTAATGTTATTCTCTCTAACGAGAGTTAACATATCGATAACGTTGTAATGACTGATCTTCGATGTGGTACGGTTGAGAAAGTCCTCGAGCGTCGTTGGATTGTCGTGCATCACCAGCTCCACTGCAGCATCCAGTAGTTTGCGAAAGTCATACTTTCGACCCAGACGAAGAAGGGCCGCGACAACAACCATCGGAAGGCCCTTTTGGAACAGAATGGTCCTGAAATACGCGTCGACCGACTGTTAGAGCAGGCCCATGACCGAATCGAGCAAGCCATACGAACGGGTCATATAACGTTGCCAGTAAGTACTTGACATCGGCGCAGGAATCGTGTAGCTCAACGATGGGACAGCCCTCGACGGTAGGCTGTTCCGGAGGCTGGGGTAGCGCCTGCATATCCCGAAAGAATGACGAATTTTGCGTGAGTACGCCCCAGTGAACGCGAAATTGCGTGGCTTCAGCCTGTAGAACGACGCTGCCATCCTGGTACCAGATGTCAGACCGCGAGATTGTGGGCGCGTCTTCCGTGCGTCTGCGTTTGGTGCCAGACTCCGCCATGGCTTTGGTTTAAGTTGGTGCTTGGTGCCGCAAGCTTGGTGTCCGAGTGGCAGTGCTTTCACGACCATGTGATCAAGTAAGTCGCGTCACTGGTCCGTGCCCCGACGGTCGACACAAAAATTCACGGCCTTCTTTCATTTGGCTTTTAATCAGGGGATTTTCTTTGTCCACTTTTCGCATCTTCGATAACTATTATCTGGACCTTTGTCCAGGGAAAGACGCAGATGTTTATCCATATATTTGAGTGTCATTATTCGAGCCTACGCTGGTGTCCGGGAGATCAAAGACAACCGACCTCAGCCTCCCTGCATTTCCATGTGTTAGAAACGCTATATAACACTCACTTGCATTCGGCAGCTGGCCATAGATGAATGGGCTGTAAACACAGACTGAAAATCGTAAGCCCTCGTCGCCACTATAGTTCAGTAGTAGGACTGGCCCGCACGGTTTGATCTTCGACCGCGGGAGAGGGCGGGTTCGAATCCCCCTAGTGGCGGCAAATGGGGAGCCGGGCCTTTGGGGCGGTGACGGCGATCACGCCTCCGCGTTCGCGAGGGACTTCAGTCAAGCATTCTCCACTGCGATACTGGGTTTCATGTGGTATTTTTTTCTGACATTGAAGAACAAATGTCGCCGGAACACTGGATGAGCGCAGTTGGTACTCGTTCCGTCAATGAATCCAACATGCACTGTCGGGCTTAAAGACCCAATGAAGACCGAATTTCGAGGAAAGTAAAATTTCTTTCAGGACTAATCGTGCTCCGGATGTGCCACATGTTATCGCACCCACCCATCAACTTACACTGCCCGAGCGCTCCTGAGTTGAGTTTGATATGGGCGCGTCGTGTCGAAGCAGCACGGAGACACGAGATGGTGATGCTTGTCTAGCCTTTAGAAAGGGGACCATAGAGGATGTTAGTACATATCAAGCATTCATACACGAAAAACATTCAGTCTACTATCCCAGCCGCAGCTCGCCAGAACTCCCTCGTCATACAAAGACCAATTGCAACCCACCACAAACTCTGTGTGGGGATCGTGGATATACATGAGCTGGGGTCGACCCGCCGCGGGCGCCGTATTCCACCTGCTAAAGCATGAGAACCAGAACCGAGGAAGAGAAAGGGTGACCTACACGCGGCACGTCATGTCGTAGCTCGCGGTCGCGAGCACTTCGGCGCGATGCGGGCTCCACTGCACCTTGCGCACGGCGTACTCGTGGCCCAAAAGCTGCGTCTCGCACGCGCCGCCGACGCCGCCCGTCTCCTGCAGCTTGATCATACGGCAGTCCCACACCTTCGCGAGCTTGTCCACGCCGGCGCTCGCGAGTACGAACGGGCGGTACTTGTTCCAGTCCACGGAGAGCACTTCCGTGCCGGACGCGGGGACAGTGAGGACGGCGGCGGTGAGATGACTGGTGAAGGTGTTGGTGCCAGGCCCGGTGGATACGTACGCTGGGGCGCGGAGGTCGAATATCTTGAGGGTACCGTCGGTGGAGCAAGTGGCGATAAGGTCGGGCTGGTGAGGGGAGAACATGGCTTGGTAGACGCAGGACTGGTGGGCGTGCAGGGTTGCGACGGATCGTGGCCGTTCGGGCGTCCACTGGTTTGGAGATAAGATGGAAGGATACCGACATGGCTTCGGGGGCGTACCAGCTTGACGTTACCATCCCAAGAAGAGGACACAAACATGTCCTTCTTGATATTCGACCAGTCCACTGAGAAAACCTCGCGTGTGTGTTCTTGCCAGGCGCGAATTGGCAGATTCTACTTGTATGCATCAGAGCGGGTCTCGAGGTTAGTCTTGAACACGTACATTCAAAACGACATCCCATAGCTTTATCGAACCGTCTCCAGACGCAGTGACAAGCTGGTTCTCATGCACCTCGGACCAAGCAACGTCGTATAACCCATCCTGGGTCTCGTACCTTTCCGGCACTCAGCCTCCGTATGAGAAAGTATCCGCAATAGCTCACTGCTTGTCAAGATTCACAGCAAGTGCGCCTGGTGTTGGACCGGGGACAACTGAAACAAGATGCAAACGGCCGTTCCCGACCAGACCAAAGTTCGCCGACGAAGCAAGCGCCAGACGCGTCGTGTGGAACGGGGACCATGCTATTGAGAAATGGGCGAACCCGGGGGTTTGTAGGACTGCTGGTGGTGCGCGAGGACCATTCATGGAGGCGTAGTTGCAGAGTCCCGTTGGTGGTCGGAATTCATGAGAGCCGTGGCACGTGAATCCGTCAATCCAAGGCGATCAATTGCTGACACAACAATCCCACGATTCACGAGAAGTTGCAAACTCCGTGTAAACTCAACCAGGGCGAGAAAGCGTGTATAAAGGTTTCAGGGTAACCGGGGGGAAATCGAAGGACTACATCACATTTTTAGGTCCAAAATTTAACCTCGGGCTTTTGCTCAATTCGTGGTCCAATAATGGAGCCCCAAAAAACTAAGACTGTATGGCCGGGAGCTTACTACTAAGAGGAAGATCAAAGGGGTAGGACGTAGATAAATAGGGCCAGTGTGCAGGTTGCGTTGAATATCAGAATGTTGACAAGTGGAGGAAAACGCAGGAAGAAAATCACGCCCCACAGGGAGCATCCATGGCTTGAGATCAATGAGCGTTAGCATTAGTTGATCATTTCCACAGAAGAAGCTCGCCGAAGATTGATTACGGGGTGCATGTTGAGCTTTCAACCACAGCAGATTTCAAGCAGTTTGGAAGCTTGTTGAGAACTATAAATTGAACATCCCACACTCAGATATTATCGGAATGGAGATCCTGAATTTCGAATTGTTCGCCGCAATCATGGAGACAAGGTCAAGACTGATAACCGAGCTTAGCCTCAATTCCAAGCGGTAGGCCTAGGACCCAAGGAATGCGGAGGAGGATGATAAGTAGCTATGCACCGAAGATCAACAATATGTCCCCTGATACTGCCCCTGCTAAGGATGTCTATCCCGGATTACTCGGAAATGTGTGAAAACGCGTTGGCACTATTCCGGCGTCTCTGCAGCTGAGCACAGCGGGCCGGAGTACGGCAGAATGAGGACTTCTACACATTTGCTCAGATATCTAGGCCAGTGGTCGAAGGGATGGGCGAGCAGGATGAGGTTGATGTGGCGGTTGAAAGCAAGAATTGACAGCTGCCTAATTGGGATTCATAGGCGTTTCTTTGCGTTTGTTGGTCGATGACTTTGCTGTACACAGCCACTTTCCAGCTTTCGCCAACACCTCTCCAGCGGATCTGGCCGCCGTCTCGTAAACTTGCCTAGTGGACCTAATTTCCCTCCACGCCGGCAAACGGTCGCGCAACTGTCGCGCTTGTGCGCGAACCATTTGTTCTTCGAGGGGAGACATCCGAGAGTGAGACCGGACTCACCGGAGGTCTTGGGTTTGCATCTCTTTCGAAAACATGGTCGCAATGAAACCCAACCAAAACTTTCCACCTGCGGTCGGTAAAATCTATCGCTACGGAACGCAAACCGTGCGTTATCACGCGCCACGCGACTTCAAATTGCCCGCGTATTCATGAGATCCCCAACGGGTTTCTTTTTTCTCCTCCACCGTCATGACCGGAATGGCTTTTCGGAATGCGTCGGCATTCATCAAAATGGCCATGAAGGCCGCCAGAACGTCGAATTACCTCTATACCTGTGCACAAGTGCCTCTTCCCGCCGCGTCTTGGGCTCGTACTTCGTCGTCGTCTACTTTCGCTGCGACAAAACGAAGCATAGCTTCTACAGCTTCCGACCACGCGGATATGGCGGCGTCTGGATCGTAAGTAGCTGGTCCGTCGCGATGAGCAAGTTGTTCTCAGCAGACTGCCTAGATACACGACTGTATTCTCCCTGTTCGAGGCACTGTGGGAGGTGTGTCTCACTCTATTTTCTCGGCCCTTTCACCGGCTCACGCTGTTCGCAAGGCCGGTATAACTGCGTGTTTCGTCAATGTTGGGTCCGACCACCCGTCGATCATCGAGGCTATCGTAAGAGGCAAAAGAGAGCGAACCGATTCCTGGCCGAGGATGATAACGTGCCCTTCTGAGATCACTGTGATTTCCATGGCCGACGGGTGCGCGCGAGTGTCAGGGCGGCCACAGGCGGTCCTCGTTCACGTCGATGTTGGCACGCAGGCCTCGGTCAAGGTGTCCACAACGCGAGCGTCGGCCGCGCTCCGGTCTTTATTTTCGCAGGTCTCTGCCCATACACGGAGTCTGGAGAGCTTCCTGGTTCCCGGACGGAGTATATGCACTGGCTGCAAGAAGCGCCAGACCAAAAGGCTATCGTGCGACAGTATTGCAGGTATACAGGCGAAGTTCGCACCGGCCTAAACGTAAAGCAGACTGTCGGACGTGCGCTCCAGTTCGCCAGCAGCGCCCCCAAGGGTCCGGTATATCTCGCAAGCGCCTGAGAGGTTTTGGCTCAAGAGATCCAACCGTATTCATTGGACCAGGACCAGTGGGTGCCAACCGGGCCAAGCGCTCTTCCGGCTGATGCTGTTCACGACATCTCTACCGCCCTTGTGCAAGCCAAACGCCCACTCATCATCACCGGATATTCTGGCCGCGATCGTCGAACTCCAGATTTACTGGTAGCCTTGGCCGACATGGTTCCCGGTGTACGCGTCCATGACACGGGCGGCAGTGACATGTGCTTCCCATTCTCCCACATCGCCTCCGAAGGTTTCCGCCTCAGCACCGACCGATGCACCGAAGATGCCGACGTGATCCTTCTGCTTGACTGCGACGTCCCCTGGATCCCGTCGCGCAACCCACCAGCGAAGGATACCAAAATATATCACGTAGACATCGATCCCCTAAACCAACAGATATCGGTCTCTTTCTTCCCTGCCCATGGGCGCTGGAAAGCGGACAGCTTCACTGCCCTTACCCAACTGGTCAACCATATCAAGAACGATGCCTCACTCACTGCGAGCCTCCAAGATCCCAAGTATGCTGCACGTCGAGAAGCTCGCGCGGAAGTCCACGGCGCTCGTCTGGCCGAAATCGCAGCCTCGCCTGGATGATCAGCAAAGCCTGGATGCACACAACATCGGCAGCCTTCTGAAATCTTCGCTCCCGGACGTGACCATCTTTGTCGTTGAGGCCGTCACAGCGGGCCAGATACTTCACGACCAGTTGCAGCCAAGCCGGCCGGGAAGCTGGATCAACTGTGGTGGAACCGGGATTGGGTGGAGCAACGGCGCAGCGTTAGGTGTCAAGATGGCGCTGGCAGACCTGGAGACAGAGGAAGGTCGCGAGCCGACCCTCGTGTGCCACATAGTTGGTGATGGAAGCTTCATGTGCGCTGCGCCGTCGAGTGCGCTGTGGGCAGCGAGCAAGTATGAGATCCCGATCCTGACGGTTGTGTTAAATAACGGGGGTACGTCGCTTTCCTCCTCGATTGACACCTTTTCGTCTCATGTTGCAACTTCCGCTCGCGCTTTTCCTCTGCAGGCTGGAAAGCGCCTCGCAACTCCACGCAAATCGTCTATCCGAATGGTCTGAACACCTCGGCGTCCGACGACGAAATCAACGTCTCGTTCCGTCCGACGCCCAACTATGCTGCTCTGGCCGAAGCCGCGGCGGGATCAGATGTTGGTTGGGGGAACGCGACAGAGAGGGAGACGGGGTGGATGAAGGGAGTGCGAGTCAGAACGGTAGGAGATTTGAAGAGGCGCTTCAGCATGCAATGCTGAGGGTGGTCAGGAAGAGAAAAGGTATGCTGGTCGAGGTGTTGATGTAGCTTTAGTCGACATAATGAGTTCATGAATTTGCTTGCACCGCGTCTTGCCATTTTGTACGCTATCTGTTTGCTATCTGTCCTTTTTACTGCGTTTTGTGGGCGACCTCGCACGCGAGTTGCGGAAAATTATGACCCGTGAATTTGAATTTTTGGGATCACGATCAGTCACTAACTCCATTGACGCGACTCCGACTCGCGCGTCTCTGGCAAGCTCTGGCGGCACTCTGAGACCAGCTGAATGCGACTATCTGTCCCTTCCATTCCCCTGCTCTCAACACGGACTCCAGCACCACGACGATCCATTCAAGAGGCTGTGGAGCGCGTCGCCGATTTTCTCTTCCCCGGAAATGTTGCCATATTAACTGGTGCGGGCGTATCGGTGGACAGCGGGATCAGAGCTTAGTGCGCCCCTTTGCTTTCCTTCGCACCTGCCAAAGTTCAACCGGAGCATGACGCAGTCGAGGACACGATGGGCGATACATGAATCCCAACTACAAGTCCGAATTGTCTGTTACTTGCGGTCTACATAGCGTTTACGCATCTGGCTAGGCCGCTGTTCTACCACCAGCTCATGGACGAGAGCGCAGTGGGCCACGCCTTTCGGTTTGCCAAAGTCTCGCCGCCCAAACTGTAGTGACCGACCGACCTCCAGGCAGCGGTATTGGCTCAGATCTTACCTTGGCTATACCTCCATCCTAACCGCTCTTCCCAACCCGACACATTTTGGGCTCGCGGCCCTTCAATATGCTCATGTAGCTCCTAAGCTCATAACGCAGGTATTATACGGCCTTTGATTCACCGCAGTCCGCCTCATTTTGTGGTTTAGAACGTCGACGGACTACATCACCGAGCCCTG
Source organism: Mycena polygramma (assembly GCA_029449255.1). Taxonomy (NCBI): domain Eukaryota; kingdom Fungi; phylum Basidiomycota; class Agaricomycetes; order Agaricales; family Mycenaceae; genus Mycena; species Mycena polygramma. The sequence continues at coordinate 264,896 of JARKID010000040.1, read as the reverse complement.
AATATTTCTCCGGGAGTCAAGAACGACAGCATCCTCGAACTCCACGGAAGCTTGCACGTCGGGATTCCCTACAATCCCTTCCGATTTTCATGCTGAGCCTTGCCTCAGCACGTCCACTGCAAACACGGGCACGTCGTCGACCGCACGACCTTTCAGAATTGGCTCTCCGCCGCCAACCCGCAATGGAAAGCATTCGCAGACGAGGCCGAGCGCACGGGCAACAAGCCGCGCACAAACCCTGACGGAGATGTAACTACCATGGCTCTCGCGCTAATTTGTCCTTACGCGGCATAGGTCGCCATCGAGCACCTGGGGACATCCTACGAAAGCTTTATCGTCCCCCAATGCCCCTCGTGCTTACTGGAAGACCGCATAAACTCAGTGGTAATTTCCTCTCGTCGTGACAAGCGTCTCCGCCGACCGACGCTTCCTTCAGCACAAGCCCGAGGTCATCTTTTTCGGCGAGTCGATTCCCCAGGAGGTCAAGGCGCAGTCCTTCCATGATGTCGAGGAGGCAGACCGGTTGCTTGTCGTCGGCACAACGCTCGCCACGTATTCCGCCTTCAGGTGCTTATCTCTTCCGTTCCTCCTCCCTCCTCAATCCTGACACGCAATCCAAGATTACTCAAGCGCGCCGTTGAACTGAACAAGCCGGTCCTACTGCTCAACGTCGGCCCCTCGCGCGGCGACGACATCGAGCAAATCGACAGAATAGACATGGCGAGCGGGCTGATCATCCGCGACGTCGTCAGGGCGGTATTGTGCGTCCCTTCCCTTCCTTCTCCGCCGTACGCACAAGTATCTCATCTCCTGTCAGAGGAACGACGGCCTCGGAGGACCCTGTCATCGCCAGAATGCTAGAGAGCGGGATCGTCAAGCCGCCAGAAGACGATACGCGGCCAGCGGAGGTGGTGTCAAATTAGTTTCGATCGGAGGCTAGATACACTAAGATTGATAGATACTACAGTATGGGATGTATAATATAGAGCGGTCAGGATACAAGAACTGACGAGAGTTGCGTATACATTTATGAGCGAGACGGATGCGTATGGGTGACATATTGTGAAGGAAAATAGCGCGAGAGGACGGAAGAGATGCACACAAGCGATTGGGGGGGAAGGAACCGGGATTTGAGCTTCGACCAGTCCCAGCTCTGCCAGTAGGGGAATTCAGGGAGTGCGAGTGGGTCTGCTATGCGGGGCTGCACACCGTCGTCGTCCGGGGGCGTAAGCGTGCGTTCTGAGGATGCCGGAGACGGAGACGAACCCGTCGACGAGGACGTTGCGGATAAAACAGCGCCTACACCGCTTGAGGGCAAGCTCCAGGGGGAAGGGACCTGGAGCATTCCAGAGCCGCACCAAGATGCAAGAGACATATGGCCTGCAGCACTAGGCTGCGGTGATAGTCTTCCAGCTCCTCGACGCTGTGATCTCGCGGCACGTCCAAGACCGTGAGCAAATTAGCCTTGGTCTTGTCTTTTTCAAGATCACCGGCTTCGCCATCCTCAACCTCCAGGGGCTTGTAGAGCTCTGCCTCTACGACCTCCCACCATACTTGGCGAAAGGGAGGCCTGTCGACTAGTGTGCCTTGGCTCGAGTTTGACCCGCTGGAGGTACTGGCTGCAAAATCATCAATGCAAGACTCAAGAGCACAACGAAAGGAAACATACCGGGAAGGCCCCCTGCCCCATCTTGTTCGTCAGTCTGTCCCGCCCCTGCTCCTGCCTCCCGTTCACCTCCAAAAGGTCCCGTACCCCATCCGCTAGTCGACTGGGCGCCAACGCCACCCCCACACCGTTCACAGAGATGCCCTGGGTCGCTGTCCTCCCTTGACCCCTCGTTTTCATTTTGCTGGGATACGGTTGCTGCCAGGCGCGAGATTGCGACTGTGATCTCCTGCATATTGGCCTGAGGAAGGAAACGGCGGCAGAACACATTGTAAAGAGCGAGGGTTCGGGGCCAAAACCTCCACTGTTCGACCTTCTGGATACCATTGGGATTCTTGTACAGGAATCCAGCTGGACCCTGGGGCACAAGGTAGCCTCGCAAGCCACCGAAGCTTACAATGGCGATATTGTTTGAGGCACTTTCCGCATCGAACCAGAGCATGGTCTAGTCCATATTGAGATCAGATATTTTTTGCAAGATGAACACGCACTCCGTCGTGGGGGCACACAGCTTCCCCGGCGTACATATCCTTATTGCGGTGGTGGGATGGTGTTCTCAACTCGCCATTGTCGCTCTGGTTGATCCGTTCGACGGGACCATTTACCGGGAATTGGGCGGGGGGGAGTCGGATGTCCGCAAATAGAGTGGCTGGACTCTGAGCGTCAGCCCTTTGCAGGACTGAGGGATCCAATGCGCCGTAGAGGCCACAGATATCCTCTATACAGGATATGACGCGACCGAAGATGGCGGATCCAATGTAGGCGTCCACAATGTGCGCCGCATCGAGGATCTTGGTGTCCCCGCTCACCACGCAGCGGTTGTGGTCGAGAGCCATGATATCTTCCCGGAACTTCTGAAGCAAGACATTAGTGAGGCAGAGGATGAAGAGGAAATGTACTCACTTTTTGCCCGGTGCGTTGCTTCTTTTCCTTCGGAAGGTCTTTGAAAACACTGGCGAGGAACTGGGTTCTGCTTTCGTCCGACCCTTTTCGGTACAATCATTAGAATGATAAGATGCGAAGATAAAATTGACTTACAGCCGAAACGGATGTCCCCCGTTGGCACGATCCAAAACCCTTTTCCAACAACCGACGGTTCGGACAGGGGAAGGTCAAGCTCATGGTCGGTTAAGACCCCTGCCCTTCTGCCATACACCACGTTTTCCACCTCATAAGAGGGTAAGATGAGTGAGCCCATGGCAGCGGGCGGGATCCCGAGTATGCCGCAGTGTAGGGCAGCGATGGCCGCCGCAGTGCGTAGCGTCAGCCTGGAGGCGCATATGGGGGGAGCGAGCTTCACCCGTAAAGGGCCCCATTCGGAGTCGTCGAGGTCGATCGGGACCACAAAAAGCAGCCTTTGTTCAGTCGGTTCCTCGTTGAACAACACGAATGTGACCGCGCCCCGGTGTGCCAATTTTAGAGGCCGGTGCATGCCAAAAGTAGGTTGAGAACGTCAACGTTCAAAAGGAGACCTGGGCGAAAGCAAGAGGGTTGAAAGCAAAAGTTTCAGAAGTGATCGATTGATCACGTGTATATCCGGGAAGATGAAAACATAAAATATTAATTAAGTAGAGCGAACATTTCAATTGGAAATCTACACTGCGTCACGATTATGATTGACTACATGTGCATCCCAACCATTGGCATCCTTGACCCAGGAATCTCCTTCACGATCTGTATGCAGAACTATTGTCGCCCGAGATCCAGAAAAATGCCGATTAAAATGGGTTATGTCGCACGAGGGAAAGACGAGGACATCCCCCAGTTGCAGGTCGAAGCTGAGACCGGCCTCGTAGAGGCAGAGCTGACCACCCGTGAACTTGCCCGCGCCGAGGATCAAGCAGTCCTTCTTATCCTTCTTATCGCGGTGCCCCCCAGTGCAGGAGCTGAGATTGATGACGAAGCCACCGAAAGGATAGCAGGGGGAAGAAGCGTGGAGGGGGAGGGTCCCAGCATACATGCTGAGTTGGTCGGCATCCTCAGGCAAATATTTCTTGAGCTTCAAAGGGGGAATGAGAAACGTGGAATTTTGAAGTTACAGGTAGACCCTTACCGCGACGCGCAGATACTCGAAGAGGTCCGTAAAAGCCTCTGCAAGGATGGCGTATTGAGCAGGATTTTTGAGAATTTCCTTCGACTGGTGGGGGGGTTCTCCCCGTAATGTTGCAGCGACCGTCGTGGTCTTTGCGCACTCCATCAGGGTGAACATCCTTAGGCGCTGTGTGGCCCTGGCTTGAAATCAGCAGCGGTATTGGTATGAGATAAAGCACACCAACCTTCTCCCCAAATCTAGTGTACCAGGAGTAGTGCACGGATAGGTAACGAAATGCTTCTACCCGGGAGTCTTAATTAGTAAACTCCCCAGGCATCAGGGCATGCACTCGATCTATTGCGTCGCTGATTCCTTGGCGGTGTTCCTCCGGGAGCGTCAACAACAGGGACACCAGTTTGTCGTTGGCATCGCGAATGAATAGAGGCTGCCTGTAGATTTTTAAATAAAAAAATGGGAGAGGAGATGTACGCAGGAGGACATACCCGTTGAGTATGCCACTATTGATCTCCGTGTACATATTTGGGGTACCGCCGGCGTGTTGAGCACGGAGCTAAAGACCCGTTTAGGGAAAAGATTGAAAGGGCAGAAGAAAGCTCACCCTTTGAGTAAGGTCCTCAACGCTAGCTGCCACGGGAGCCTTCCCCGCATGGACTCGTTGTTCGTTGGTAAATTTGTCGCGGTTTTTTTTATTGACAGGGCATGAAGTCTTTCGAGCTTGAGAGGCGTTTTGATAGTACGAGCCTCGGGGAGCTTGAGCATCGCCGGATCATCTAGCGGCTTCCATAAAGGCAGGTTTGTAATGTGCCACTCGGGCGAACGACTGGGCAGTATCTGGTAGCTGAGCTAAATTCAGCCTTGTTTCTTACTGCGTGAGCAATATGAAGACTCACTTTGTTTGGACGCGATCGTAAATGGCGTCCAGGAGCGTCAGATCTCCGAAAGAGATGACTTGTGTGTCCTCCGCCTTCCCTGGAACATATAGTTTACGGTACTGCAAAGAGAGCATCTGGATGTATCCGGTGCTGCTCTGCTGATAATGAATGGGGATCATGAGCCGTCGCACCATTGGGAGCCATTGCCCATCTACAAATTGATCCTTGATCAGGGTATGAACTGAGGCTGGGAGAAAATTGACTTGCGTTTGACCACTCGCAGTGCCGCGGCTAGCGACAAAAGATCGGTGGTGGTGCAGCGGCGCGTGATCTCGGTTCTCAAGTCCAACGCCGCTATGATAGGCAGCATGTACATGGTGCCTGGGCAAGCGTCAGTCAATCAGACAGCCATATGATGCAGGAAAACATACCGGCGGCGCAGAGGAGGAGTAGACGGTGCCCGAAATGAACCCAGTCTGAAAACGTGCTCCGCGGCTTCCCGTACTGCTCCGCGAGCTTGGTGATGGAGACGTTGGGCTCGTGTTTCAGCTTGGCGTCTCGCTGCTCCCTGCGATGGAGTTAGTCTCACCCAAAGGAAAAACCGATATATAGAAAGAGAAACATACCTATCGACGCTGAGCGCCAACTGCATCAACGCGAGCATGTACTCCAGCTCCGCAATATGCATGGCTGTCATTTGGTCGCTGAGCTTCTCCACCAAGGCCTTGATATCAGTCGCGCCCGCTGCGGTTTTGGTCTGCGATGGCGAGGTAGGGCCGTGCAGGACACTGTCGAGGGCGAGGCGGTTGGTGCGCCCGTAGATTGCGAGAATGCGGGCCAGGAGCTCCCCAGCGGCCTTCGTAACAACGGGCCCGCCTTCAGGGTCCAGGCGCCACTCTACGCGGCCCTTCTTCTGGCGCTTACGAGGACCCTGCTGCCCGTCGTTAGAGGAGCGCTGTTCTTGCTCTTGCTCATTCTCCGCTGCGTCCCCCTCCCCATCCCCATACCCGTTGGCTCTGCCTCGATCCGCGCCCGACGTCTCTTCCGTGTGGCAAGGCATGTTGCCAATATCGGCGGGTTGGCCCACAAGCCCACGGTCCCCATGCTGCACACAGCCTGGGGTCCAGTTGTGCTCAGCAGGGGGACCGACTCCCCCGTCCCCGTCCCCGTCCCCGTCCCCGTCCCCCGCACTTCCTCTCGCGGCTGCAGATTTTTTTTTTTGCGTACCGGGCCTTCCACCCAGTCACCGTCTGCATCGGTGTCCTCCGCATGATCTTGTTCCTCCTCCTCCTCCTCCTCCTCGCGATGGGCGCAGGGATAGCGTCCCCGTGTGCTTCGAGCGCGGCGAGGAAAGACGCGACGACATCGTTGGGCAGGAAGATGCTGGGCATATTTGTAACGGCCCGGGGCGGCTACAGAGTTGACGGACTCCGTCAACTTTTATCGCGAGGGGTCACAGCACACGTACCTGTTACCTTTCCCGCGCGCAGAGTACACCAACAAACGCGTCGCGTTTGTGTGGTGCTGGTTGGTTGAGAAGAAGAGAAGTGTGACCGCCCGAAACGGAAGTCACACATTTGTCGCGCAAACTCGCCGCCCGCTCTTGTGTGCCTCCGACGTCGTCTCTGGGACATTGGCACACTATGGGACTCACTTTACCGCGCGTTCGAGCCCCAAACTAAAAGAAGAGCGCTCCCGGTGGTCAAAAACTGTTGCCCAAGCGCTCGTCGCTGAAAGGCGTGAGCGCCGAGCCGAACCACATACATCCTGCCCGCGATTTCGCGTCGCATGCTGCATCGTCTGTTTTACTGCGTACCGTGAAGAAACGGCACCTTCGCTCTCCTGCTGGTTCGACCGGGGTCTGCCAGATCAGCGTGGGTCGATCGCAAGCCGCGCAAATCTCTCTCTCTCGTGTGCGAACTTCGCCTTGGACACGAGCGCCCAGCACTCGGGATACTACCCAGCACACGATTACCCAGCACACGAGCAGGTCGCGCAGCACGTGGACCTGTCCGCATCGCTCAGCATACATGCAACACTCGCGACGGTGTTGCGACATCCAGTGCGTTGCTGCTCCTTGCTAACAGCTCGAGCGCCGAGATCGCCTACTACTCCAGCGCACCCACGCGGACGCCCTACACTCAGCAGCAGCATCCCGCGCACTTTGGCTCCCGGCCGTCCCCCGCGTGCTGCACGTCTCGTCAACGCCCATCCCCGAGTACTTGCTCGAGCATGCAGGCCGGATCATGCACTCGTTCTAATCACCGGCTGGAACAGGCTGGAACCCGCCATTTCCGACTCCGCGCCACTGGAGGGGACGCAGTTACGAGCCTGCTGCGCGTGAACACCGTGTGAGTTACGCGTTATTTCGCACCCGCGACGCTATGCCGCTCGAGCGGATGTGGTTGCGACGCCCCCACGCTCGCTGCTCGGCTCGCGACCATCGCGGCCTGGAGGCCGGCAGCGCGGTGCAGGGCGGGGGCCACGATGCGCGCCGGCGCGCGGACTTGGACTCCGGCGAGGCGCATAAACTCCGTGGTAACTTTCCTGTTGTCTCATTAACCGTCTCCACCGACCGACACTTCCTTCAGCACCAGCCCGAGGTCATCCTTTTCGGCGAGTCGATTCCCCAGGACAGTCGTTCCATGATGTGGAGGAGGCAGACCGGTTGCTTGTGGTTGGCACAACGCTCGCCACCTATTCCGCATTCAGGTGCTTATCTCTTCTGTTCCTCCTCCTCCTCAATCCTGACACGCAATCCAAGATTACTCAAACACGCCGTGGAACTGAACAAGCCGGTTCTGCTGCTCAACGTCGGCCCCTCGCGCGGCGACGACATCGAGCAAATCGACAGAATCGACATGGCGAGCGGGCTGATCATCCGCGACGTCGTCAGGGCAGTATTGTGCGTCTCTTCCATCTCCACTGTACGCACAAGTATCTCATCCCCTGTCAGAGGAACGACGGCCTCGGAGGACCCTGTCATCGCCAAAATGCTGGAGAGCGGGATCGTCAAGCCGCCAGAAGACGATACGCGGCCAGCGGAGGTGGTGCTGTCAAAATAATTTCGATCGGAGTCTAGATACACTAAGATAGATGAATACTACAGTATGGGATGTATAATATAGAGCGGTCGGGATACAAGAACGTATACATTTATGAGCGAGACGGACGCGTACTTATGCGTGACATATGAGGAAGAAAAATAGCGCAAGAGAGGACGGAGGAGATGCGCACAAGCGATTGGATTACAGCGGGGGAAGGAACCGGGATTTGAGCTTCGACCAGTCCCAGCTCTGCCAGTCGGGGTATTCAGGGTCTGCGATGCGGGGCTGCTGCGCGTCGTTGTCGTCCGGGGGCGTAAGCGCGCGCTCTGAGGATGCCGGAGACGGAGACGAACCCGTCGACGAGGAGGTTGCGGATAAAACAGCGGCCTACAGCATGGGGGCACAAGCATAAGATACGACTCGATCAATGTGCACACGGCGCAGAAAACCGACCTTCATCAGCGCGCGCTCCACTTCGCGCGCCTTGCTCTTCTTCAGGCAGCGCCCGCGGTGCCGGAGCCAGTGCGACGCGTCGTACTCGCTCTTGTGCGAGAGCTTGATCGCGGCGCCGCAGTTGAGACAGTGCACGAGCGTCGGGCTCTGCACATCCGCGAGCTTGTCCGCGCGCAGCTTCATCTCACGCGCTTTCTTCCTCGACAGTGCGGGCAAGGCGCTGTGTCCGTCGTTCACGGTGAGGAACCTGCAACGCAAACGAATAAGCACGGTGGCGGATTTTCTGGCGAGGATTTACGTTTCGAACGGCGGCATTAGTACGGTAACCCTTCGACGGCGCGCTGCAGTGAGAAGGGACGCGAGCTCAGTAGTGGTGGAGGCGACGCGCGGAAGGGAAGGACGAAGAGAGTGCAGTGTGGGGCGGGAGGAAGACCAACGGGGTTGCGGCGCACTTATATAGGCATGCACGCGTCAGGCGCCTAAACAAGCTACAACGCACGTAAGGCGCGTCTACCACGCGTCCACCGCCGCTCATTTGCGTGTCTCCTGGGCGCTGCGCAAGAGTCATTTCAACAGCAAATATGGCAATAACGGGCAAACAAAAGTACAGGCGGGTATCATACTTAATGAAGGTGGGTGAGGGAGGGTGTGGGTGGCACGCAGGATCAAGGGGGCGTTGGCGTTTCGGCGAGGCTCTCCTTGAATCCGTGTATGAATGCCTTGAACGGCATGAGGAACCAGCCCAGTATGCTGGGAGGATCCTTCTGAACGGGCTCGTAGCTTTCGGTCCTGGGACGATTGGCCTTCCGCGCATCGGGATCGTCGACCGCCAGCTCAGGGTCCTCCAGAGCGCGCTTCTTGCCGCGGCTCGAGGAAGCTCCCGCGACCAGCGTGGCTTCCGTCGACGCGGACGCGGACGATCGCGGCGGACGAGTGGATTTCACGGGTCTGCGCCACACCATCAGCGATCGCCTCCGGTTTGCAGTTGATATCGACTTACGGGGAGCAGGTTTGTTTGTGCAGCTCCCATTGCGTGAGCGTGTAATCCCCCTCTCCCGCCAACGCGATGTTGGCGTCGCAGAGGCGGCACTCAACGTGGCGGGGACTAAAGGCCTTGGCCTGCGGGTCGTTGACCAAATTTATCTTCCGCTGGGCCATGGCGACGCGGCTGCTCACCCTATATGTGTACATGAGAATCAAACAGATAAAATGCGGGACAAACACTAACACAGCGTCCGCGCATGTCGCTTGATGGGTGTTCCAATTCACCAGCTGGTATTCGGTGCGCGACGACAGCCGCACCCATTTCTTACACTTACGGCACAGGACTTTGTCGGGCAAGACAGTCTCTGCGCGGTGGTCCGACTCTAGGAGTACCTTGCGCTGTTCCTGGTTCAGCTGTGCCTTGCGCTGACCGTCGGTCATCATGCTGCCGACTTCCGAGCGCACTTCGCTCATTACACTCCCTCCGTCGTCACTAGCCAAACAAAATATGAGACAAATCGACACCAAAGAAAGGAGCAACGTACATGACGGAGCCGGAGGTTAAGCGGTCACACCGTTTCCGGTGGGTCTCCCAGGGCTTCACGGTGTACGTCTGCTTGCGCCCCAGCTGGACGGTCTTGTTGCAGCGCGTGCACGTCACATTGTGCGGCTCGATGTTGGAGCAGTCGGACTGGTTGTTGAAGTACTCGATGCGCTCGGCTTCGGTGCGGCGGATTGCGCCGACGCCCATCGACATTGACGACTCTGCGACCGACACGTTGTCGTCCGCGTCCTCTGGGGGGGTCGCGAATCGTCTATGAATGCTAAATTGGTGATATAAACATCAAGCAGGACACACGCACTTGCTTCTGGCGGCCGAGAGAGGTTTCTTAGACGAAGGAGAGTCGGTGGCATCGTCGGCGATGCGTTTAATTGAGCTTATAGAGGATGCTGAACGGACGTGGGATTTGCCTTTTTTGGCCGAAGCAGATGCTTCGGCCTTAGCTGTTCTGGGGGACGGCCCCGGAAGACTGATCGCGAGTAAGACTTTCGCTGGGTAAAAAAGTGCATTGGAACACTCACTGGACCTCTACTTTCTTCGGCGCCTTTCCGGGCGACTTGAGAAGAAAATGAGCAACGAGAATCGCGCGCAGGGTTCGACGCACCACGGGCGCGACAGGAGCTGTCTCCTTTTTAGCGGCTTTACTAGCAGGTTTCGCGTCCTTCGCTTTTCCCGCGTCTTTGGCCTTGCTAGGCTTTGCAGTGGTCGCTTTGCTCTTGCTGGGAGACTCTGCGTCGGCCATAATGATATCTTCTTCTTCGGGTTCCGGTGAATACCTGTAGATGGTTCAGTCTAAAAGCCGCAAAGACGCGTATTTCGCGTACTCGTTATCGTCAGAGTTGTTTTTGGTCTTCTGTTGGTTGCCGAGGTAAGTCAGTGGTGGCATGCTCGGTGTCGATGTACCCACCTTGGGGCGCGATTTATAAGTCTTCTTAACCACCGGTCTGTTGCAATGAAAAGACGTTCAAGGGCTACACAGGGGAGTTACCGTTCTGGAGAGGACATGCAACGGGAGAAGGGAGAGAGATCGGGATCAAAGTTTGACTCTGTTTACTAGTTGATTACATTACAAATCATGGGATAGCCCCTAATCGCGTCCGTACTCGATCACAGTTTTCCTTTGTCCTGCCCTTGCGTTTCTTCCCCAAACACCTCTGCAAACGCCTTGCCGATCTCAGGCAGCATATCCTGGGTCACAACACCGCGTCCCTCCTTGTGGAAAGCACGGCGGCTTGAGGTTCGCGTGACCATACTTGCGCCGACAGATGCCAGCAAGGGAAAACGCGACGCAGGGATGGATTTATCTCTGGTGTTTGGTCAGGGGAAATCATGGCGGGCGGGACGAAACGTACCCGAAGATCCCATCCTCGTAGCATTTGGCCCACGCGAGCATCGTGCCGACTGTGCCGCTCAAGACGTCCCCTTGTCCACCGCATCTCTTGAGCCCGCCCTCAACGTCTACCTCGACCGTCTCCTGGGCCTTCTCTTTCTCCGCATCCGCACCGACCAACTGACTCGCCTTCAAGTCCGCCGCATCGCCTGTCGTGTCCACCGAGATGATGTCCGTCGCGCCCTTTTGTAGCACCGTAACCCCGCCTAGCTCGCGTGACACCAGGCCCGCACGTTTATCTACGGGAGCCTTCGGGTCGACGCCGAGCTGTTCGCTGAGACGCGCAAACTCAGCTACGTTCGGAGTAACCACCGCGCGGCGGTATCCCTTGATGAGCGAGACGTCCTGACCGACCATCCACAGCCCGTCTGCATCGAGAACGACGAACATGCCCTGTTCCCGCGCGAGCGACAGCGCAACCTTTGCGAACGACTGCATATACGGCTCCCGGCCGAGCCCGGGCCCGATCACCAGGACATGCAATCGCGAGAGGATAGACTTGAGCTCGGGGCCGACCTGCTCTGGCGACCTGTCCTCCCGCAGGATGGGATGCACGATTAAATCAGGCGAATAGGTCTTGATTGCGCCTGCCGCTGTTGGTGAACAGATTACATGGGACAGATCGGCTCCCTGCGGAGTGAGATGTCGGCGGGGATGCTACCTGCAGTGTTTATTCAAAACCCACGAATCGCAGTGCAGATATCGCCGCGAAGAATGGTGCGCCCGTGTAGCTGACGATGAATTAGCAGTGTGAAGCAATTCCCGCGTTCGTTTCCTCACTCCAGGGCACCGCCGAGAACACCGACCCTCCCTATGCTGGATCAGCATGTTCCATAGGTAATTACTGATATACTAACCCGACTGGCCCTTGTGCAGGGATCCATCCAGCGGAGGGATGAGCTGCTTGACTTGGGTTAAAATCGCCTTCATGTTCTTGCTCAGCGACATTGTTCTAAAAATAGCGACGACCCAATTGGGCTTGCTACGATCACTTGCGATATCACTTTGCTGCCGTTGGCTCCCTTCTACTCCATTTCCTTGTGCTGCCTTTCTCATTCGTGACCCTCGATTTCTGGGGTGGCCCCACTGTGCTGCGACTTTTTTCCGCGCGGTCCGCTACTTGAATTGCGGCCAGGCACCCGATCTTCGGAGGCGCTCCCATGGTATTCAGGGCTCCAGAATACATTCGACGTTATCTTGCCGGGCGACCGGCGGCTGTGAGAGGAGCAATCATCCGATGCAAATCCGCGATGTGCGAGTGGCACTGCTGTCTAACTCCGGATGGAGCGGAAGACGCACTTATAATGGGTTTGTTCCGCCATTGTTTTCCTCAGGTCTTTCCTCTTTCCTTTTGTACTCCGTCCCTTATAGTCCACCCCTTTTCTCCGCCTCTCCCCCCGCATCGCATCACCTACAATGCCTGCACTCTCCACTCTCGCCCTCCTTGCCCTACCCCTGGTGGCCTATGCTGCGCCTCATTCTCCAGAGATTAGACGCCACTCCACAGTTCTCCGGAACGCGTCTCTCGAGGCTCGCACCACGTATACACTGAAAGACCACTTCACGGGCAAGGATTTCCTGTACGCCCCCCTGTAACTCTCGTCTCCTCGCGTCTCTGACTTTGCTCCAGGGACTGGAACTTCTACTCCGCAGCCGACCCCACCAACGGCAATGTCAACTACTTGACCAAGTCCGAAGCCGCCTCAAAGAAACTTGCCTATGTCCAGGACGACGGCACCACCATCCTTGCCGTCGACAGCACATCCAAACTGAACGCTGGCGAAGACCGCGATTCGTGCGTTGTTCGCGCTCTAGCCTCGTGTAGGGAAGCTAACCGGTTGCGTGGACAACAGTGTCAGAATAAGCTCGCCCAACAGCTACAATTATGGACTTTTCATCGCCGGTATGTCGCGCCGCGAATTAAAATAACCCTTGAATCTTATCGCGATCATCCATAGACATATACGCCATGCCTCACGGACCCACCGTGTGGCCCGCATATTGGACGGTTGGAGGCGACTGGCCGAACCAAGGTAAGACCGTGCGGTCCGTGTTCTAGACTCGACTAACTGTATCCCCAACAGGCGAAATTGACATCCTTGAGGTCCTTGCAGTTTATCCTGCGCTAATGTGCATATTCTGACACCTTCAATAGGGCGTAGGCGATTCGACCACCAACCAAATGACGCTCCACACCGGCCCCGGGTGCACCCTCGACACGTCTCTTGTTAGCGATTTCGTGGGCAAGCACACAGCCTCGACGAATTGCGCTGTTGGCGGTGGGAACAATGACGGCTGCGGTATCACGGACTTTTCGCCCCACGTTTATGGACACAACTTCAATCTGCTTGGTTCGTGCAAGTCACCTGAGACCCATCCTTTTCCTGATGTGTGTCTCCAGCCGGTGGTGTCTACGCACACACCGTGTCGGACGCTGGAATCAAGATCTGGCACTTCCCGCGTACTGCCATTCCTGCAGACATCACCGCCCAGAAGCCCGACCCCTCCGGCTGGGGCAAGCCTGCAGCGTTCTTCTCGTCGGCAACATGCGATATCTCATCGCACTTCAAGGACCACGTCCTGACGGTACGTCTTCGTGTCCTCAATCTTGACCAATGATTGATCCTCCCTTAGTTCGACACGACGCTCTGCGGTGACTGTAAATAAGCTTCTTCTTGTGCTTGATTCAATGCTAATGTGTGAATTAGGGGCAGGAGCTACTTTCGACGGTGGCCAGACCGCATGCGCCGCCGCTGTAGCTGATCCCAGCAACTACGAGAGTTTGTCTTATTCCCTATCACCTTCCGAGGCAACCGATTGACCATCCCATCCAATCACAGACGCCCAATGGAAGCTCAACTACGTCTCCGTTTACGAATCATGAACGCAACGCTGTATCAAACCGAAAGAGGAACAACAACACAAATCGAAACCGGAAGAATTCAAACGACCTACTGTATTTCTACTCACATGCATCAGTGCATGCCTGTACCACAGCCGCGATCGCCCAGATGCGGTCCCGGTCTTATGTTACACCACCAGCGCACCTCGCTCGACGCGTTGACCCCGTGTGCCCCCCACTGTCTCTGATAGATGTTATGTTGTCAACTTACATGTCCTCACCTACTCTCATTTCCGGGTTTTAACAATCGGTTATTCTTCATTTGCGGGCATTGGAGCTGGATTACTTACACACATACTTACACACGCTTGCATTAGAGCTGCATGGGAATAGATTTCTGTCTGCGGCGGCATTTTTTTTTTCTTTTCGATTCCAGCATGTCTCAGCCTCTCGAAGCTACAGTAACCCCGCTGCAGCCCGGTGCTCGGTCAAAGTGGGAGTCGGAAGTATTGAGTTTACGGCTGCAGGTGCTTTCGTGTTTCGTTCCCGTCGGGCAGGGTTCATGTAATTCCGGCCAGCCACGCCGGGCACCCGGTAATCACTCTTTCCACCGAATCCGGCTGCCGGCGTCACGGGATCGCGACTGTTTAGCAGCAACCGCACCGAGTAAACACTGCTGCACCGTGATGGAGAATCCTCCGCCGCCCACAGCGTCCGGCTCGGGACCCTCAGACATATACATATCCGACTCGACCTGGCCCAAAAGCACCCCAAAGGCGAGTTTCCTGCGCTTGCAGTCCGATGCGATTTGGCTCATGAATTAATTTGGCCGTGCACGATAGGCATGTTCAGGTTGCAGGTGAGTTGGAGCGCAATGTGCATTTAGTGCAAGTCTAATATAATACCTCCGTGCAAGACGGGATAAAGTGCGCTGCGACGGACTACGTCCGTGTAGCGGTTGTGTAAAGAAGAGCCTCCAATGTCTCGACGGCTGCGATCCGTGCCGCCGCGCGCGGGCGCGGTGCGAAAAGTGTGTCTATCATATACGGCGTACAACGTCCTCTTGGGAGCAGCGGATCTGAAATGGCTGGCAAGGACCGGAGATAGCTGCATCCGCTGCGATAGGAAGGAGCTCAACTGCACCGAGGAGTCGTCTTCCGTACACACCGCGCCGCCGCCCATAGACCCGGACCCAGTGTCCCCCGAACGAGCCAGGGCAGCGTGCCAGAACTGCAGGAACGACAGCAAGAAGGTTCGTCGGTTTTGGTTTTTAGCTTATGCCCCTGTTGGCGAACTAATGAATGCCGGAACAGTGCGACAACCAGCGGCCCTGCACGCGCTGCGTCGCGCGCTCGGAGACGTGCGTTCCCTTCCCGCGCGGGACCAAGCAGACCAAGACGCGTTGCGAGGGGTGCAGGAAGCGGAATATCCGGTGCGAAGACGCGCGCCCGTGTCAGTCGTGTGTTACCTCCGGGACGGAGTGCGTGAGTCTCATCCGCCAGGGACGCGGATGCGGCCCCCGCGTGAAGGCGGTGAGTGCGGTTCCGCACTGCGCTAGGTCATCCGCTGACGTTCAATTGCACTATGCAGGCGTGCATTAATTGCAGGTCCGCGGTTCATTCATTCAGTTTTCCATGAAACTGATTGTTTGAACAGACGCAACAAGGTCCGCTGCGACGGTACTCGTCCTTGCGCAGGGTGCACCCGTAGAGGGTTACAATGCCGGGAACAACTTTGTAAACGCTGCGCACACGCAGGCTTGGAAGAATGCACACATCGCGCGCTGCTCAACCAACAGAACTCGGAGGATGGTGAGACCCTTCACTTCCATCTCTCGCTCTCTCTCTTGCTCAAGTCCGTTTCAGAAACTTGGGTCCCAAATGAACCGACCCCATCGACCTCGAATACGGATTCCACACCATCGCACCCGCACTCTTCGCCGTCTACCAGCGCATTTCCAAATCAGAATTTCACAGTATCGTGGCCTCATTCAGGTTCTGCACCGATGGCAGCGCCTTCGGAACCGCCGAGATATGTGTTCATGCCGACTCCTGCCTCGCATTCCGCGCCCAATGTACATGTACCACCTCCGTCCAACCAAGATTGATGCCTTGCGGCATCCGTGTATACGTATCCCTCAAATCGTAGACCGATTTCTTTTCATTGTATCATCCGGCTTGTACATAGTACTTCCTCAGACGTTTTGCATCTTCCTGGTTCCAAATTCTAAAGTAATACATGTTGTACAGTGTATGCATTATTTCGACGCGTCCTCCATTCATTCATTCACTGGCACAAGAAAATTAGGTCCATAGTCGTAGTGAAGATAAAGCAGGCTTACAGTGATCACAGTAGGCTTGTCCACGCCCAAGAACTCCTTGAGCTTGCTCAGCTCCAGCGCAACCTCAATCAGCCCCTTGAGCCCCTCCGCCGCATCGCGCCTAAGCTCCGCCTCGCCCGCCTCCGGTGCGACGTACCGCTCAACATACATGCGCACCGTCGCGCCCTGGCTCCCCGTCCCGCTCAGCCGGAACACGACGCGCGAGCCGTCCGAGAACGTGACGACCTGCCCCTGGTTCTTCGACACGCTCTTGTCGATCGGGTCCGTGTACGCAAAGTTGTACAGGCCCGAGACGGTGAACTTCTGCCCCGTCGAGGCGGAGGCGAGCGTGGTGTCGGTGAAGGACCCCGCGTTGAGGTGCGCTACGAGGTCGTTGGCGCCGGCGGAGGGCACCTCCTCGTAATCGTACCGGCTGAAGAACGAGCGGCCGTAGATGCCGTAGTGCTCGTACAGGATGTCGTTGATGCCGAGCAGCTTGTTGGGCGAGTCGCGGTTGGCTGCCGCGAGGATGTTGAGCCACGCTAGAGTTGAGTCAGTCATAAAACCACTGATAAGAAGACGAGTGCCCACCGATGACGGCCCACAGACCGTCCTTCTCGCGGATGTGGTCGGAGCCCGTGCCGAAGGACTCCTCGCCGCAGATGGAGAGCCGTCCCGCGTCCATGAGGTTTCCGAAGAACTTCCAGCCTGTCGGGACCTCAAAGTACTCGAAGCCCTTCTTCTTGGCGACGAGGTCGATCGCCTTGCTGGTGGGCATGCTGCGCGCGAGGCCCTTGACGCCGTTCTTGAAGTACGGGATGACGTTCGCCCAGTGCGCGATGATGGCGACCGAGTCGGACGGCGTCACGAATGCGCCCTTGCCGTAGATCATGTTCCGGTCGCCGTCGCCGTCGCTCGCCGCGCCAAACTCGATGCCGTTCTTCTCGACGGCCTCGACGAGCGAGTGCGCGTACGTGAGGTTCGGGTCGGGGTGGCCGCCGCCAAAGTCTGGGAGCGGGACGCAGTTCTGCACGGACGATTTGGGCAGGCCGAGCACGTCGACGAAGAGAGCGTGTGCGTACGGACCGGTGACGCCGTGGAGGCCGTCGAAGAGGACGCGGAAGTCGTTGGTGTGGGACGAGAGGAAAGACTTGATGAGGGGGAAGTCAAAGATCGATTCGAGCAAAACGACATAATCGGCGACGGAATCGATGATGGAAACCTTGCTTGGCCCGTACGAGAACTCGCCAATCTTGGACAGGTCGACCTACACGCACGTTGGTGTGTAAACTCACAAAATAGACCCTGCATACCGCTGGGGCCTCAATAATCTTGTAGGACGTGATCGTCTTGGTCTTTTCGTAGATTTTGTCGGTAACGTTCTCGGGAGCAGGCCCGCCATTAGACACGTTGTACTTGATGCCAAAGTCCTTGTCTGGGCCACCGGGGTTATGGCTGGCGGTGAGCAGGATGCCGCCGTTCGCCTTGAACTTGCGGATGATGTTGGAGACGGCGGGGGTGGACAGGATAGAGTCCTTGCCAACTATGAATTTCTCGACGCCGTTGGCAGATCCGATCTTGAGGATCGTCTGGACGGTCTCTGGGGAGAAGAAGCGGCCATCGCCACCGATGACCAGGGTCGATCCTTTAGCATCGATCGAGTCGAGGATGGACTGGATGAAGTTTTCGGTGTAGTGCTACTCGATGGTGAGTACCAGACCAAGAAGACGCGCGCCAGATTATTGCACCTCTTGCTGGAACACCTTGACCCTGCCAGACGCGTCAATCGCGAAACCGAAAAGACGAATTGAGCTGCGCACCTTTTCCTGAGACCAGAAGTGCCCGGTTTCTGGCCTTCAAAAGGTTTTGTGGGGATTTCTTGGACGGTGTGGGGCATGGTGGTGGTGGTAAAGTTCAAGAAAGATTCGCGCCTTTAAATCATTTGTGATGTCAGCTTATGTGAGCTTGAACGTTCTTCAGAACGGCCACCATGGAACCTCGGTGCCATTATAGAGGTTAATTGGACGTTCGAGGCCGCTCGAGGTACAGGCACTGGTCATTCATCAAGCCCAACAAGCAAAGCTGGCAGACATCGGGCTTAAATCACGGTCACTCGACGAGCCGAGTTTCACCAGGATGTTCAACAATGGACGCAAATTCACCACTGAAGATCTTTCTCTGATCGATTGAGGTGCGGAGATACTCAGACATTTTTTCAACCCTGGGCGCCCAGGGTCATAGCCAACTGGCATTCAATGATTCCCCTTGCCAAATTTAAACCGTGAACGCAGGACGTATGCTCGAGCCTTCAAATCCAAAACGGATGTCTCGGGGTGGATCTGGCTTGAACCGCGAATCGCGATGGAGTATCAGCAAAAAAGAAGGCTCCCTTCAACATTAAGGGGATATCGTATGTGGCCAGAGTAAGTACTCTCCGCCAGCCAAGGAACTCAAGCAAGCAGGAACCTGCAGGTAGGTATTATTATGGTGCGATAACGTTGAAACAGGGAGTGCGATACACCGACGGTCATGCATGTTCCAGTTCAATCTATGGCGGCATTCTGCAATGGCCAAGGAAATGGCTGAGGACCCACTTTTGTTTACCGTCTTGGATCTATTGGCTGCTGCACTTCGGGTCGACACACATTCTGCTGTGGATATTAACACAACTGCATTGAATCGAGTCCAGCTCGGATTGGCATGATGACTGTATCCTTAGGAGTATGCAAACTCGCTCAGCTCGCCCGGGAAAATGTCTTTCATAGACGCTCAGTAGATGGCTCATTAAAACTCAGGACTTCGCTGGCGACAAAGCAACTCTGTGACTTATACTTTGGAATCTCGACCGCAGAAAAATTTTGAGCAGAGTACAGCTTCCAGCCGGAAGTTGGCCGCCCACGCTCAATAGCTGACAGTCCGTGACTTGGTTGCGATGCGATCGGAAGGCACTGGTGAACATACTGTACAGGGATCCCAGCCGTACACCGAATATTGTTCCTGGCTTTGGATTATCTGTGCCTGTAAGATATATGTCCGGAATGACAGAACAGAACAGACGCACCGTGACTGCACGACAAGTTTGAGAGTTCAAACGCATGACCCACAACGACACAACGCAACCTGCCAAGTCCACGCAAGTTCCGCGCTGTTCCACGGTTGGCCTTTTCTGAGCATAACACATTATCCCTGCAGTGGTATATTTTAGCCGCTGTACTCGGACCGCCACTAAACCGGCTTTCTGCACCAAACCGACTTTCTGCCTTTTTTTCCGAGTTCGAGAGGACGCGACCTGTTGACTCTTGTCTCTATTGACACCGATGAGGCTCAACATAATTTGCTACACTGGACAGTTCAACGGTTGGCTTTTCCGAGTGTGAGTCATAACGCATTATCCCTGTGGCATATTTTAGCCGGTATCTTTTAGCCGCCCTAGTAGCCGACCAAACCGCAACTAAGTGCATAGCTCTCCCGGAGTCCCCGTTGCTCCTCTCTCCGATGGTCTTCAATCCCAGCACCGATATCCCTGAACTAGGAGGCAAGGTCGTATTTGTTACAGGGGGCAAGTTCTCGCTTCTGACTAATCCCAACTTGAAGTTGCAACTAACCAACCTCGGTCCTCAGGTACCGCTGGTCTTGGAAAACAGTCGATTCTCGCTCTTGCAAAGAAAAACCCAGCACATATCCACTTCAGCGGACGCAGTGAGGACCGCGCCGCCCCCTAATCTCCGAAGTCAAGACTGCGGTTCCCTCCGCCCGCCTTACCTTTCTGAAGGCAACATGGCATCTCTCGCCAGCGTCGCAGAGGCCACAAAACAGCTATCGTCTCAGACGGAGCGGCTCGATATTCTGATGTGTAATGCAGGTGTATTCACAGTTCCGCCGGGACTCACAGAGGACGGATACGAGATTTTGTTCGGCGTCAACCACATTGCGCACGCTCTCTTTATCAAGTCATTACTTCCGACCCTACTACACACGCCCGACGCCCGCGTCGTGGTGATGACGTCGCAGGCCTTCAGAGGCGCGAATGGGATCCAATTCGAAAATTTGCGCTACACACAGAGCGACTTCCCCGCAAGTATTTTGCGATACCCACAAAGCAAGCTTGGGAACATCCTTTATGCCACAGAGTTGGCGCGCCGGTACCCAACGCTCACAACTGTCTCCGTCCACCCGGGCACCGCGACCACTGAGATGTTCCTCGGCGCGGGCTGGCTCGCGAGAACAATGATCTCTGCTATGCATATGTGGAACAGACAGCCAATAGTGGCGCCGGAGGAGGTAGCACTTACTCAACTGTGGGCAGCGACGGTAAACAAAGCCGAGCTGGTGAATGGGGGGTAATATGCACTCTTGAACATCGCCATGAACAGTTTCTGACTCTTTTGGCTAGGTATTATGAGCCGGTTGGAGTTCTCGGGACGCATAACCCCCCTGTTGTCCGACCAGAAACTGGCAAAAGAGTTCTGGGACTGGACGGAGAAGGAGCTCGAAAGTTATCCAGTTTGACGTTCGAGTCAGGCATTGCCGTTCATCCCTCGGCGTGTCATTCAGTCTCCAAACTATGTACTTGGGACTTGGAAACGAACGAGATGCATATGGCTGCTATCAGGCAGGTAAGAGGCAGCCTCTCCCGAGCGCGTTACGGAAACTGGATGATGCGCTTGTGATGCACGGTATTGTTTTGAACCTCGAATGGTCCGGGACGACTCGTACCACGTGTGTGTACAAAACACCATTTCCGCTGCCATTCTTGGCCCATGGAGCTTGAACCCGAAGGCTCAAGCAACTTTGAACTGATGCACACGGGCCACCGACGCGATGTTCTTGATCACATGGTCGTGAAAGCACCGCCACTCGCACACCAACTCAACTGAAACCATCATTTTAACCATGCCGCAACCCGCCACCAGACGCAAACGCACGGGAGACGCACTCACAATATTACAATGTCGCGCTCTTACATCTGGTATCATGATGGCAGCGTCTTTTTACAAGCTGAAGCCACGCAATTTCGCGTTCTGGCGTACTACTCGCGCAAAATTTGTTGTTCTTCCGCGATACCGTGTGCACGCCGCCACTACCCAGCCTCGGAAACAGCCTACCGTCGAGGGCTGTCCCATCTTTGGGCTGCACGATGCCGTCGCACTGACAAGTGGTGGACGCAAACTCCCCTTGCGTTCGCTGCACCTGCGGCGATCGTTTGTCTGAACCAAAACGATGACTTTCGGAAACTACTGAATGCCGCAGTGGAGGGAGTGAAGTCTGACAGTCCAACGACGCTCGAGGACCTTACTCAACCGTATCGCATTGAGAACTATATTGACTCTCGTTGCAGAGAATACTATTATGGCCGCCCGGTCTTGTGCATAATACTTACTCGGTGGTGAAAATTTGCACACTTATGCTGTGGGTCCCGTTCTCCACGGCGACTGTCCGCAATGCTCACTGGCCGTTTCAATAGAGTGAATTGTGTGTTGCAAGGGTCGATGGAAGTCGGAACGCTCGTTTCCCCCGCACTTAGGTCATGGCTGAATCCTTGCTAAACAAACTGCCAAATCAAAGTTTGCCCAACAGCCATGGTATCCCAAGAATCACAGGTTGAACCCTTGGATTCCTTTCTGCTTGCCAGTAGGACTATAAGGGGGACTGCACGGCCGTACAGATCTGCACCAAGCGCAGGGGAAAATATTCTTTTTACCATCTCGGGAAGCACACGCTGTCAACAAGGGGAGCAACAGTGGAAAGTTTCACTATGTGATGCATGTTTCAGGCACCTGGAAAACACGCATGGAAGAAAAAGTGTCAGACCTGTGAGATTTAAGTGATTGATTATTGGGGCAGAAAGAGACCGGTATATACTTCAACTATAAATCAGGCTCCTGCAGCCATTTGATGATTTTCCGGGTCCGGGTGTCGATGTCGTCCCGTTGCACAATTCCGAAAAAATCATTGTAAAACCGGATCAAGGAGAGGATTCGGGCGTCTGTGAGGTCTGAGACGTCAATATCGTCACTGGGAGTGGTTCCAATTTCTGTATTCGCCAGTGCCGGGGGAACAGGAATCCTGTCTGGGGCAAGGGCCAAAGCCAGGTCATTGCCATCGCCGGCAAACTGTTTCACAGTTCTCATAGTTAGTGGCTGGAGATTAGATATTGAGCACTTGCTTGCGCATAGCCATACAGACCGTTGAGCCTGAAGCAGCGGTTGATTGATTCCGTTCTGCGCGCGTTTTATTCCGGAGTGCAGTATCGAGTCTGACCTCTATACGCCGGACGTCGTCTAATAGCTTGTCCAATATAGTTTGGGGAGTGATGGGCGGCGGCTGGGTGCCAACTGCTGTAATTTGAGGAGATGAGGCATAAAATATGACCATTGAGGATTAAAACACGAGTCTCACGATCCATCCGTGCTGAAGCGCTGAAGCATGAACAAAGCAGGAAGAAACAACAAAGTTAGGGGCGTGGTACGTACATATTGCTTACTTGAAATTGATGATCATCAAATGTTCTTGATTTGATCCGAACCTGCGCCGTGGGTTGCCGCCCACGAACAGGGGAAGCGCAAGTCAGCAAGTCAAGCGCAATCTGCGCAAGTACAATGGAAACCTCCCACTTCGCCCTCAACGGCTTCGTGTCCGGGCTTCGTGTCCGGGCTTCATTTCGCCCCCCTCGGTTGTGAAGAGGAAAGAGGCTGACCAAGATACACGACCATGATTGTCCGAGTGGCTCAAGACCGTTCAATTCTGTTGCATTTTACGGTTGACGAAGAGAAAAGGCTGAGGCGCTTGTTGGCACAGAAGGAGCTCTGGTGTTTGACCGGAGTTGCAGTTCACGAAGCTCCAGGATCGACGACAATTATTCCGAAAGAATTATAGATTTTTACGGTTGACGAAGAGAAAAGGCTGAGGCGCTTGTTGGCACAGAAGGAGCTCTGGTGTTTGACCGGAGTTGCAGTTCACGAAGCTCCAGGATCGACGACAATTATTCCGAAAGAATTATAGATTTTTACGGTTGACGAAGAGAAAAGGCTGAGGCGCTTGTTGGCACAGAAGGAGCTCTGGTGTTTGACCGGAGTTGCAGTTCACGAAGCTCCAGGATCGACGACAGTTATTCCGAAAGAATTATAGATACACTTGGGAATTAGCTGATAGGGATACATACATACAGTCGGTCCGTGTCCATTCTATTTGCTCGACATGACATATCCCGTCGTATCAAGCACCTGTTTCCCGCATATCGTGCAAAGACCCTTCTTGTATGCACATCCTGTGCGCAAGAGTCAGCCAAGATTCCGTCGCGTAGCCCAGTAAACGCACCATGGCAGTACTTGGCCTTGTTCTGCGTTACAGGCTGCTTACAATCCTTGCACTTCCCCTGATACGGCTGTCGAAGAGTTAGCAAGGTGCCATTGGGATGAGCTCAACAGTACGCGCCTGAAACCGGTTCTTAGAGCTGCCCGGCCGACTGAGCAGCTTGTTCTCGCCAACTTTGCGGGAGCCCTCCTTGATACTGCTGCTACTGGAGGTGAACGGATCTGGTGCTGCAAGTTTCGAAAGTTTCTGCACAGACTTGTCAGCCGAGCCAGAAGGGGGAATAAGGCCGACGAACCTTTTCACATTTGGCGCAGACCTGGAGAGGGACGGTTACGGTTAGAAAACAATAAAGTATTCGTCGAGCAAGCACTGACCATGGCCGTTGATTGCAAAGGGTACAGCACGCATACGGCATCACGGTTCGCATCACTTACCCCAAACTCTCACCCAGATTCCGAACTTCGCCGGTCATTGATTCGGTTTTGTAGATTTAGACTTGGGTCTTCGACGCTCACAATTGCTTCTATTATCCACAAGCCCGCATCTCTGTTTCAGCAAAACCCTGATCGTCGCCGTGGCCGGGCTCACGATGTGGATGCACACCCAGAATGGGAATCCCGACCCCGCACCTTGGGTCTTATTGTGCGTTTTTTTTGCGCGCGCTTCCTTCTTGCGCGCCAAATCCAACACCATCAAGCAAATCTCCAGTTTTTGCTCAAGTCCTACGCCGTTGACATGCCACCGCTACAAGAACGTGCAGGGTGGTGCGCTTGCTCACAAAAGGATATTTTCCCGCCTACCGACGAACAGGTTACTGGCCATCGCCCCGTCCTGACCCTCGCCAAACAACAAACCCGCAAGACAAGGATTCTCGTTTTACCGACCGGATGCAACAAGCCTTTTATTTTCCTCCGCTATGGTCAACGACGACCGATTTTTGTATAAATTCGACGATGAGACAATGCAAAATGGCATCTGGCAATGGCTCCCTCGCGTTATGCGCGTCTCAGACGCTACAGGATCTCCAACGATGTGCTCACTCTCATTTTGGAGTACCTCGACCCCAGGTCCTTATTTATGGCGGCCAAGGTAGGCGTCTTAATTCGATGGCAAACCAAATACCAACTATCTTCAAGGCTTTCAAGCGCATCTATGCGATCGTCATTGAGTACCACTCCCTCCGGTACAAACTCGAATTGGCCGTCAGCGGGATGCGGGACGGCGCAGCTCCGCGAGCGGTCGCACCCCTCCTGGGCCGGCTACATCTACTTTTGAGCTACCGAACCGACTGGCCGCGCCTGAACTGGACCCACGAATACAAGATGCAGGTCGTCACCCCGTCCCACATCGGCTCCTCCGGGGGATTTATCCACCAGATTCGCCCCCATGGCGCTTACGATACGCTGGAGCTCACGGAACTTCCTTCCTGCCGGACCGGACGCAGCCCTGCTCTAATGCGTCGTCTGCGTTTCACGAGCCCGCCCATCGAGGCCATATGCATCGACTCTTCGCAGGCCCTCATCGTCGCGGCGCACATATTTTGGCAAGTGCTTTCACAAGGTTACTTTGAAGTTTTCTTACCCTTGATTCCAGTCAAGCCGGTATAGTTGGGCTCCAGTTGCACTTCCGTGATCTCTGGACCTTTGGCAAGCACCCCCGTGCTCTGGCTGAGTCGTACGAACTTTCGAGTCAGAGCGTTGTCCCGGTTTCCCGTGCCGCCATATCAATTTTCGGGTCCAAAGTGGCTATTACTCTGGATTTTGTAGACGGAAAATCCAACCATTTGATCATGGATTGGCGCAACTTCGGTGCCCGGGTAATTAACCTTCTGACCGCCCACCCTCGAACTCACATGAATTTATTCAGTGGATCGACGACCAAGCCATTCATCTCTTGGACCAAGACCTCTTGCTTGTTCTGTGCAAAAAGGGCAACAGCCCTCCGATCATCAACCTATGCGCCATTTCCGACATCAAAACCATGGTCGTGTTGCGCCAGTACGAGCTCCCGGGGATCTGGAACACCTCCACCATCAGCTTCTGCCCCAACTGCTCCCCCCGTCTCCCCTCGCCCTCTGCGCTGTTCTATCCCGACCCGGCGAACCGCGTCCTCGTCATCGCAGCCAAGCCGTCAGTCAAGAGTGGCCCGCGCAACTGGTTGTTCATAAACGAGAACTACTTCCGCGCACCGCCGTCCCGCCGAGACCGCCTGGTCGTCCCCTGGAGCGTCTGGGGGCAGTACTCCCTCGTCAAGGATCTCTCGCGCAGCCGCGGCCTCATCGGCGGACCGTACGCCATCGGATCGCGCGTCCTGTTCTTGGAGTCCGAGCCGGGCCCCCGCTCCTCTCTGCACCTGATCGAGTTCGCGCCTCTGCCGGACAACCCGACTGCGCGGCTCGACGCGAGCTGGTCCGTCGTGGGTCCACGATCAGCGCTGTTCCCGAGCGAGAGCACGCGGCGACTGTCGTCGAGCACGGTGGAACACTACGCCGTCGACGAGATTGGTGTCACGGAAGACAACATCGTGTTGTTCCTTGTGGGTTCTGTTGCTCTTGGGCGAGGAAGTTACTCACGATGTGCCAGGAATTGAGGCCGGGATTTCGACCGATCAACGTCCTTACTTTCGGTGCTCCTCCGCCGGCGGCTAGGCCAGCTCACAGATGAAGGATATCTGAACTCGCAGGGAGACTCACACATAAACGCCGTGGTCCTCTGCTGGCAGTGCCTAGAACTTTATCCATATGTTTATGTCTGGACTTGTATCACCTATGCCCCAAGCCTGTATTTGTAAACTTGTTATCTGAAGTTCTTATTTCCATCGAAACCTTAAATACACAATCCATCGGCGTCTTTCAGCTTCATCTTCGCCCTCTGCTCTGTCGACGCTCCAAAGCCGCTGTCGATCTCCGTTCACCTCTCTCTCAATGGCATCTTCCAGATCAAAATCACCCGTCGAAGCAGCATTCTGAGTCGGGTCAGCTCTCTGCAGCCGGCCACGAGGTGTGGATAACAGACCAAAAAAGAAAGAATAGTGTACCGCCCCGTATGCAGGCCAGCGAACAGGTGGATCCGTGCATGAGGGGATCTCTTCAAAGTCAGCTGCAACGCGTCGAGAAATTTCCCGTGGAACTCGGGGTTCCAGAGGGTGTCCGCAGCGATAACCACATCGAATTTCTCGCCGTCCAGTGAAAAAAGTTCTGACGGATCAGAACCCCAATTGTATGCAACGGCGCGACAGCTGGCAGACACGCCGTTCTTTGCGACGTTTTCCGTCAGAGTGCGGATCAGCTCCACATCAGGGTAGTCGGAAACAACGACAGAGAGGGCAGGATAGCGCTTCGCGATGACGATGCTGGGCAACCCAGCTCCGGCTCCGAGTTCAAGCAATTTAACGCGTTCCCCTCGGCTCAGATGCACGGGAAGATCCAGGTTGGGTAAATTGTCCGCCAGAAAGCGCGAGGAGGCCCATACGGAATCCGCGTGGAGCGACCAATTGGCGGCCTGCGTGTCTGGCGTGCGTAGAGTGACTTTGGAGAGGCCCGGTTCTGGCGGGTCGTAGACGAAAACAGAACCAGCGGAAGAGAGAACGATGGGTTGGTGATCATACAGCGTGAGGAGTCCACTGGAAAGAATGTCCTCAGGATCCTCAGACTCCGAGCCTGAGGACATGGTGGCTCGTTCTTGAGAATTCCACTTTGGGTCATTTGATGGCAACATATATTTCGGGTCGGCGATCATTCGGCCTGCTCTTGACCAAAACTCTTGCAGGGCTCAAATGCAACGCGAAAATCGCCAGGCAGTATACCAAGCTTAAGATGCCTATGGCCTCCCCTACGTGACTATAACGCCCACTCTCTGGCCGCGGCGCTTCCGGAAACATCAAGGTCCGAAGGGACACTCAGGAGTTGACCATGTCTGGCTTTGCAACGAGACCCAATTTGTTTTTATGCATTCACCCCCACATTCCTCCCGTCTGGCTAGCGATATCCGCGCTCTTACCACAGCATTGGCTCTGGTTTCCTCACCGGCATCTTCTCGGTCACCCACCTCGCCCAAGAGCAGCTTCAAACACCACGGGAATGGTCCCAGCCCCGGCCCTGAGAAGGTGTTCCATCACATCGCAACTTTGCTCACCCGAGACAATGTGGATGAAGCAGACGTTGCTTTCACTGGTGTAACAATGCAAAGACATTTTGCCCTCTTCGCTATCCATCAGTCACCACTATCTGCTCCCCAAGAAAGTCCAGCGTCGTCGCCGATATATGAGAATAGCCGACACTCAGAGGTGACAATCTCAATACTGGATCAACTGCGTATTGTCTTACATCTTGAAAGTTTCGATCACCAGACTGCAGCAAAATCCGATTTGAGTTGCTGAATCACCCCGAGCCTGTTCTTGACAACCATGCCTCCTTAGATGCGGTCTTCAAGACTGGGTGGGCTTTGAACAACCTCTTAGCATGCTTTTTCTCACAATGTTCCCCGCAGCCTAAACGCAGCCGACCTCGACCAACATGTATCTGATGTAAAACATATTTTGCTGGGATTTTCCGGGGCCGACCTCTCGGATGACGACCGAGACGTGCGACAGACACGATGCTCGATTTTCTTTGAGCAGAGGTCCATCGAAAAACTTACTCAGCGCTTCCACAATCCCCGGATCTTCTTCTCTGCGCAAAACGCTTCGTGGTGGAGGATACTAGCCCAGTGGGATCCTGATCCTGAAGACTTCCCAGTGCGGGAGTTCAATGCTCAGTTCCAAATCGCCATTGTATTCAATGCTCTTTCACCCGGTCTCATGTCACACTACCTTCCGACCGTGCTTGATCGCGATACTGCAGTGGAGTGTATCACAGGGCTCGCTGTACTTCTGGACGTTATCAACGGCAAACTTTCAGCATGCACCCAACCCGGCTGTTCGGACGAAGACTGGGAGCGCCTGAATACGACGCTGCGCATGTTGTATTCGCTCCTTTACGAGACGGATATCATCCACCACATCTTCTTCAACACGTCATTATCTGCGCACCTGCTTTCTCGGTCCAAATCTGCGCAATTTGGGGAACACGGGTCGGACTACGGTGAGCACATCCGCTCGATGTTTTTGGTCAACTCCTCACAGACTACAGATAAACATGACGGGCCTTTCCTCTTTCGCCAGCTTCAAAAGATTGTTGCTTGGCACCGCGCGCTTCTTGTGCTCGCGTCCACCAAAGTTGTTAGGGCGGCTATTCCAATTCAGTTCAATGCCATCTCAATTCCTCCGCCATCTATCGAAATAACCCCCATCATGGATCTCGTGGACGAGATCTATACCTCAAGGCATCTCAGGACTTTATTACGATCTCATCTTAGGCAGCGCGGCGCATTTTCCGAGAATCACATGGCCGTCGCCTCCCATTACAACGCGACTTTGATGGGAATTTTGCTGGCAACTGAGTACCACGAGTACAGCGATGTTTTCGCGGAGGAAGTGGCCACGGATTACAGAAAAATCCGGGAAATGAAGGATGTGAGCAACTTCAATCGCTAACCAGTAATGACATTGCGACTAAGAGGCGGACAGGGAATATTACAGGTGATCGGGAACGGGAAAAAGTGCTGCTACGCCTGCGATAAGCTAGTGTCTCTGCTTGCCGTCGACCTCAAGGAGTCGACTTGGTGCTCCGATGGAGTAAATTTCCGACCTTGGTCCCCGCCTTTTGGGATAACGCGAGAGGTTTTAACACTGCTCAGGGACGATCTTATGGATCGGTTCAAGCGCCATCTGGAGCGTGTCATCCTCCACAACAAATTTGCCGTGGCACCTTGTAAGATCCGGAAGGCGGTCACCGACGAGGGTTGTCGAAACGATGCATGAATACACCGACTTTAGTCCTTGATGTAGTCAATTGTACCATAGACTACGGGGATGTCGATACCGTGTCCGTATTCACTGCGTTCAGAGGCTTTCTAGCCAAACCACCGCCTCGCCGAAGCTGGCCGTGCGCGTGTGGTTAGCCGGACTGACCAAAGCCTAACCAAACCTAGCCAGACGCTGCCAACAGCTACCCTCAGCCTAAGGCGGGCTACCCACGGTGGGCTGGCCGTCGCCTAGCGGTCGGGCTAGGTGGCTGTGGCCAGCCGAGCTGGCCGAACCTAGCCGAGGCATAGCCACACATAGCCACAGCTGCCATGAGCTAGCCGAGGCTTCGGCCATCCCACGGCTGAACGCAGTGATTTACCAGTGTGCGCTGAACGTATATTAGGATCGCGCCAAAGCGTGCCACAGTACCTTTCCTCTTCGCCAGCCGCGCCAAAAAGCAGGGGTGAGTGCCCTACCATCTCTCCAGTACTACGTCAGGTTATGGGGTTTGAAGTTGAAGCCAGTCAGGATTAATTTATAGCGTCGTAGTAGTTGGATACACAAAGAGTCTGTGATGGTCTTGATAGTCGTAAATGGTATGGATGCGGTCTCATTACTCGTGGATCTCGGCGGCCTGAACAACCACCACCCCGGAACCGGCGCTTGAAACAACGAAAGCAGACGCAACGTCTCCCATCGTCTTCCGCACGTCCGTACCGACACTCCCATACTCGTCGGCCAGCTCCTTCAGCTCTCCTGCGTGATTTTCCACCGCAAGCCGGCGCGAACGCCCAACAACGACGAGCACGCGTGGAGGTCTGGCCTGGCCGACTGACGCCTCCTGGTGCGTTTTGACCTCGTTGATCGCAGCATGCAGCGGGACGGGGGTCGCCAGCTCGCGGAACTCGATTCGGGAAGCGGTCGAGCTCGTGATCGATGCACCGTCGGCCACGGGCGAAGCGAACTTCGCCCAGGCGATGTTATCCGCCGTCTCCGACTGCATCCGCGTTTCTGTCGTAGCATGGCCGTATACGGTGTCCGGGAATGCTCCTATGGCCTGACAATCTTGGTCAGAACAAAGAACACGGGATGAAGAAAGCAAGGCTCACCGATGTTACGGTCATTGCGTTCACCTCCTCTGCCTTTTCGCCCCCGACCAGATGAGCGCTGGTTACCCGGGAGATATCGGCATCCACGTCCTGTTTGACCAGTCGCAAAACAGTAGCTGTGCAATTGGGGCTGGCACACAGCTGTACGACGAACTCTAGGGCAAGACGGTCATCGGGGCCGCCGAAGAAGATCAGGAACAGGTGCTGCTTGCTGCCGGCCACCCGCGCAGACGGCGAGTCTTCTTGATCCACGAACAGCGCGACATCCGTGCTCGCTTTCGCGAACACACCCCGCACAAACTGTGCGTGGAGCGCGTGTGCGGATTTGTCGTGGTGTGCACCGCCAGTCTTGAACAGTGCATCGAACGGGTTGTTCGAGTGTGAGTGTCCAGCTTTGCCGGGCGTCTCGGGTTCGCGCGGTGACAGCGCCGCATCGGGATGACCGGATGCGGTGGGCAGCCAAGGCAGGATTATCATGTCGGAGCTGTTGTTTCGAGCATGCTCTTTGACAGAGTAGGCTAGGTCGTCGAATGTGACGATGCTCAGGAAGGTTGATATGCGCAGATCATGCAGCTGTCCAAACATGCGGAAGATGGCGAGGAGCGGATCTGAGAGCAGGAGCGATTCGGAGGCTGAGGATTTCATGACGGCCGAGACACGGTCGGACAGTTCAATCAACCGGAGGGCGTCGATCGATACGACCTCGGACGGAACGATGGATGAGCTAGACTTTGACCGCCGCCTCTCCTCCTCGCTAGACGCAATGGCGGGAGAGATTGACGTCGGGGGCTGAATGAGCTGGGCCATCGTCATCATGCCGGGCAGGTGCTCGAGCTTGTCAAGGACGAAGGTAAAGCGTGTACGGGCGCCGTCACGAAGTGCTCGCTGTGCGCGCCAGTCTTGATCTTCGGCACCCGCAACATTGTTGAAGTTTGCTCCATCGCCGCTGGCGCGCACGCGCTTGTCCGGTGGATATAGGAAGGTGACCAATGGAGTAGTCATGAACGTCAAGAGTAGAGCTTCGAGAACAAACCTACGCAGTGTCAGCGGAGTGGTAGTATGGAATGTAAGAACCTACATTGAGAAGACCTTCGGCGACAAAATGCCGGCGGACAATCCAACGTTGAGCACAATCAGCTCCACAAGACTGAAAGAGGCATGAGCGACTTCAAGAGCGGGTCTTGCTCTAGCCATACCCTTTACAACTCATCAGGGAGCCTATAGTGCTCGACTCACGCCAGTTGAAGCCTGCGAAGTAGTGGGCTGCGAGGGTGCAACCGCCGAACTTTCCGGAGAAAGCGAGAGCGCAGATGGCGACGGTGTAGGCCCAAGTAATGCCTATACTCCGTCAGATCAAGAACAAGATGGTACGACGATGTGCTCACCGTCGTCAAGCAATTGCAGATTGGTGTTAAGGCCAGACAGGGTGAAGTACTGTGTGCAGCGATAAGAAAAGGGAGAGGTGAACAGTGAAGCTGTGCGTACCAGCGGCAAGAATATTATGGTTACCATATCCTTGAATAAATTAAAATGGAGGCCAGGTAAGCATTGAATCTGTTTACCTCCAACTTTTCCGTTAGTGCGATCGCGAGCCCACCCTCGCGAGGCACCACGAGTCCGGCCACGAACGCCCCAAAGATGGCGTGTACACCGATCACGTCGGTGAAGAATGCTGAACCAAAGACCATGAGGATTGTAACGGTCATGAAGAACATCGTAGGTCCATTTTCAATGGAACCGGTCTTGTGAGCGAGCCAGCGTAGGGCGAGCTTCACGGGGAAGAGGAGGAAAAGCGTCCACGCAACACAGATCATCAGGATCCAGAGCGCGGTAAGACCTGAGCCTGCGTTGACGAGTGCGACACTGAGCGCGAGGAGCGTCCACCCGACTGTATATTTATTAGCACATGAAAGGGAGAACCGGTAGAATGCGCACTGATGTCATTCGCCACACCGGCACTGAGCACAACAATGCCAACAGTAGTATCCAGGAGTTTCAGCTCGGTCAAGATACGGCATAGGACTGGGAAAGCCGTGATCGAATATGCGACACCTGCAAAGGAGTTCGGCACTCGGTCGGAAAAATGCATGCACCAGAATAATTACCAGTGAAGAGCATGAAATACTCAAACTTGACGCTCGGGTCGACGAATTTGTGGTAGAGAGGGACTGAAAGAGCGGCTCCAAATCCGAAGGGTAAAACCATCCCAGCGAGAGCCACAGTGGCAGATCTGAAAAACCTAGTCAGTAGATGGAAGAAAAGTAGAGGTTGAGTGGACGAACAGACGGGCATTGCGTTTGATGATA
This sequence comes from Mycena polygramma, assembly GCA_029449255.1. Lineage (NCBI taxonomy): Eukaryota > Fungi > Basidiomycota > Agaricomycetes > Agaricales > Mycenaceae > Mycena > Mycena polygramma. Next base: position 232,134 of record JARKID010000040.1, on the reverse strand, counting down.
GAGCCGTCAATTTCGAGGCTATAAATCCGCCATTAGCTTGACTCGGTGCAACAAGTATTCGGCTAACCCAACGAGGAACAAGAAGAGCACGAGACCGATGTTGGCTACCAAACTCAGATATGGTTTGCTGTCCTCTGGAAATATGCGCTGGGTAAAATGAGGGATGCTTCCACATGCCGTGGGACCCAATAATATTCCACCGAGAACTATCAAAAAAAAGTCAGGTCGATACACAAGGGTCTGGGTAGCACACGTACCTTCCGCGATGACCCTGGGCTGATGTATCTTCCGCAGAACAAGGGACAGAAGGCTGGCGGTGCCAACGATGATTCCTAGGAGGCGCAAAAGGAGTTACAGTTCAGCCAGGATCGATTGAAGAGGAAAGCAAATTCGACATACCAACTTGGATAATCCACAAGCTAGATAGATGTCCGGTCAGCTCCAGTAGCAGCGGATTCGTTAGGTGATCATACCGGAGAGGATCTTCCGTGTTAAAGTTGGACGGGTTCTTCCCCGTTAGCAGTCCCCCCTGGAACAGGAAAAAACAAGGATCAGTCTCAATAACCCTAAAGCCCACCACGGAAGCCAGTCATGTAAAGTGCGGCCTTCTATGGTGCACTGTAATGCTGCATTGCGCCGCAACATTGCTACAAGGCGCGATCTGGTTGACGAACCTGATCTGGGGCGGCGCGACTGTGGAAGAGACTGATAACGGTATTGGATAACTCAGGCATTATCCAAGTACTGGACAGTGCGAGAGGGGGGGTCTGTGGTGGGGGGAGGCTCGAGCACCAAGCCGATCGCCCATTCGATTTCGGTTCTTGAAGGAGATCGTCCACATCACAAGCGCACAGCCACTTGGATCCACTTTGGCAACCGGACCCCTCTGAGGCTGTATGAGGCACTGTGCCTACGGTCCGTGTGCATTCTAAAAAAATCGTGTATCGCTATAGCCTATCTTTTGCTGGTCAGACCATTTTTTCTCATGCACCTATAAGGGGCGCGCCACTTCTGCTAAATTTGCTTGAAGCTTCTCGCTTTCTGCTTCTACACGTGCACATGACGCTTCTTCTATCCACGACGTCGTTGAAATAAGTTTCCTCTCTGCATCGATCACTCTGACAAGAGCTCCGGCCGCGGGCGAGAAGCCTCAGGCAAGAAGGAGAGGTAATCTTAGGGAGGAGATAAAAGGTATTCCGGTCGACATGAAGACCGTATCCATCGCCGCCGGAAACGTGCCGTAGCAATGACCTGAACAGGTTTCGAATGGATGCAGGTTCGTTGGCTCCAAGGATAGCATACGGTCTCAAGCAGAAGAACCTTCCCAGGTCAGATATTTTAGCTGGAACAAGGAAAACACGTCGACCAACTTTTTTCCACCGGCTGTACCTTTTCATACAGTTCGCGCTTCCGCCTTGATTCCTGGAGGTCCTCCTCCCTCTGTTGCATTTTTTGTTTTCGTCGTTCGTCGTCCCGTATCACACCCTTGTACATAGTCTGCCGAATTTCAGGGTCAGAGATCCGTTGAACAGATAAGAATTAAGTCAACTTCATGCTGCTGCTGCTGCTGGAAGTGTACGGCCCATATCGTCAGCGCCGAAAGAGCGATAGCTGCGCCCAGTGTTGCCTTTGCTCGATGCGATGACATGGTATGAGTTGGTCCGTGCGCGTTAGTCTGAGGTGTGCAATTGCCATTTTTGTTGTGATTGGTCAGCACACCCAAATAACTACACCGACAAACAACCGACAAAAGCTGTTTTCCCGCCCACATCTTCCAGCAATCCCCTGACCCTGCCAGGGCCTGTCAGGCGTCCGGATGGCTCACATATCGGTGGGTGAACCCCCTCTCGCAAGTTTCGGTCACTGATTTCGACCCTAGGAGTTTGAAACGGCGTTGAAGGAGGTGGTTCAGGCGAAGCGGTTGTCCGCCTCCAAGATGAATAACTTGACCGAGATTGCTCTCAAGTCAATGCAGGTGCGTACCCTACACCCTACAAACGTTACTCGCCTCACCGCCGATTTTCACATAGGATGACACCCAACTTGTATCCATCCTTTACCGCACTCACAAGAGCCTTCAACCCGCTGCCAAGGTCTCCAGTCTCTATGTCTTTGATGCGCTGGCTCGGGCGGCTCGAACTCAAGTAGTAAAGCAAGGCCTCACTGGCGACATCAACTCTCGGAAAGGCAACTCTGCTACGTTTTTGCTCAAGGTCGAGGGTGTGCTCGAAGGCTTGGTTCAAGATATGGTCTCGACTGGTACTCCTGAAGCGAAGGTTAGTTCATGGCGACTAAAAGCACCTGCCATCGGGGGACATCATACACGGACGAAAACAGGGGGGGCATTTTATGGCCACCGTCACTGGTGTTACGCCTGATATCCTGTATTGATTCCTGGCTCGTCCGTTCCTTGTCCCACTCTTCTGCGTGCATTCTCGGAGTAGAACAGTCCTAACTTCCGGCCTATCACTTTACCAGGAAAAAACGAAAAAGATTCTCGATATATGGTCGAAAGGGAGCACCTTTCCGCCTGCCATTCTAGTACGGCTAAAGGATGTGGTGAATGGAACAGAAAAAGGTGCATATCTGTTGCGGCATGTATTCGCTAAGTATCCCAGTAATTCCACCATGTTCTTTTTTCGCGTCCTTCTGTCGTCCAACCTCTGAGACAAGCAACTGAAATAACTCCGGTTTGTTTCTGTAGATAACGAAGTAAAAGTCACCGATCCACGTTCAGCCGCCGTTGCCGCCGCCGCCACCCCCACACCTCCGGTTGTTCTGCCACCGCAACCCCAGCCTGCGCCAGCGCCCGTATTGGATCCCCAAGCGACGCTCTTGGCTCTGCTCACACAGGCAGCCAACGCAGCTCAAGCTAACCCAGGGTGAGGCTTCTGATAAAATCTCAAAACGTAATTAAGCTTTACCCTCCAGGCAAACAACCGCAAATACGACTGGAGCAGCTTCGCAACAGTTTGCAGTGTTGCAGCAGCTTGCCCGTACGGCGAACCTTGGAAACATTCCTCAGCCGAGCGCCCAGCCAGTACCAACTTTCCACAACGGACATTCGCACTCGCCTCCATCCCAGAGAGACGAACAGTATGGCGCGGGCCGCAGAGACTCGAGGTTCGATCGCGGACATAGCCAGGAACTCCGAAACCACGATGATCGGAATAACCACCGAGGAGGGTTCCGTGGCCGTGGTCGGGGAGAGGGACGCTGGGATGACCGTGATCGTTACAGAGACGTAGATCAGAGTCCCGCTCGCAGACCGAGGAGCAGCCGGTCAAGAAGCCCCCCCGCTAGATATCCTGGGCGACGGGAACGCGATGTCAAACCCTACAGCCCCCCTCGACGACCTTCCATGGTGTCTTTACCAAGCCAACCACGCGCAACTGCACCTGCGGCCCGTCCTGCGCCTGAAGCTGGCAAAGACGAATTCGGACGTGATATCAGGCCCGCGTCTCCCTCCCCAGAACCGCCCGGCGCAATCTTAACACAATCACCCCCACGACCGCCCCCACCACCTCCGCCTGCTGCACTCACCAGTAATCATGATCAGATGTCATTAACACCATCCGTAGATGCGAATACATCTTCACGCGCTCCTGATACCGTCGTTGTCTCGAATGAAATTCCGACCCAACAGGGCCTGGAGAGTTTTAATCCAGCGACGTTTGATTTTACGGCGCCGTCCTCGTGGGAAGCACTTGGAAAGATGTGGCTGGTTACCCATGGGCACATGCCGTCGACGCAAATGCTCATGGATTTTGTCGCGGGCGGCGCTGCTACGCTATTAGCTAGTCAGCAGCAGCAGCAACAGCCAGAGTGGACCGGTGGACCTGGGTGGGGTGGTGCTCAGACGGCCCCGCCGCCTCGGCGGGGCGCGCGCGGCCGTGGAGGATTTTCAAGAGGACGAGGCTTCGGCGGTGGAAACTTTGCACGTGATGGGCAAGACCGATACCACTCGGACATGGGCGCGACGGACGCTATCGTTCTCGGTGGTGGAGACACAGACGTGATGATGACCGAGAGTGCAGGCGCACCGGAGGGTGGAGGTTTAGGCGGGCGGATGCAGAAGATAGAGGGAAAATGGCAGTTTGTGCGAGATCCGTAACCAATGAAGTATATCAACTGTACAAGGAGCCACTGTACCACATCTTTCGCACTCTTACTTTCACCTTCGCATATTTTTTTATTTAATATCATACGTCCAGGTCATCTTCCTCCAACCTTGACAGCTCGAATTCAGCGTTTGCTTGTCGCCGATGGTCCCCTTCGGAATAGACCAGTCTCGGTTGCCCGTAAGAGTAAGAAGTAAAGCTTCTGGCAGAAAAAGGCGATGGCCAGAAAGCGAGATAACATATAACACCGCATAGAACACCAATCAGACCGCCCGCAATGACATCTTCTTTGTGATGTCTCTGCACAACGGTGAGTACCACGGCAGAGGAAGGGAGGGATTCGAACGGACGTAGTCTTGCAGTCGCGTGACCGCAACAACCATGCCCCACCCCAGTGGGAGAAGCGTCAAAGAAAACCTGCCAAGTCGGCTTGATCGGAAAGAGGCAGCAGGCACAGGAGCGTGGAAAGCCCACGCCGCGGTCTGACCGGCAATCCAAAAAGACAGGAATGTCATGCCCGCAAAAGCTGCAGAGGAATGTCCCGAAGGAAACGATAACCTTCCTTCCGAAATAGTGGATTTTTTGCTAAACATAATTGTCAATGACGATGGTACAGAGTCGATGGGAAGCCCTTCACCCTGTGCACTTCGATGCGACATCATCCCATTTACAGCGTGCGAGAAAATCAGGCCGCAGTCTGCCTAAGGTGAATTGTAAATTCAGGCGAACTCGCAAGATTGAAATACCTGACCAACTCTATCATACGGCACTGGAGTTGAGATGTAGACAGTTCAGGATAGAAATGAATACCTTCGTTTCAGCACGTTTGTAAACAATCGGGTCATCCCTCGACTCGCGAGAAGGGCGAGTGATCCGTGGTGCAACGTAACGAAAGAAAGACGAAGTAATCCCACTGCAGCAACAGTCGCTGCAGGAATCAAGAGCGCAATGAAATGATTCATTGCTCCACTGATTCTGGGTTGAAAAGGATGAGAATTTTCTACCTCCAAGAATTCTCCACTAACTGGTTCTTCTTATGTGGGTGGTTAATGACTGGATCGCCCGCATTGAAGTCTCGCTGCAGCAAATTATGTGCTTAATCCTTTGGCGTGTTTTATGGATTTGGCAAACCTCAAAAACCGGAAGTTTATTAGCCAGTTCTGACAGAATCCAGAATGCTGCTACCACAATCCTGCAGTTACGGTCAACGTCGGCGCAGCAGTCTGGCACAGCGTGCAAACCAGTCAGTGAGATAGGATCTGTCCAGCCAGTCGAGGGCGTCATGACCGAATATCCGTTTGATTCTTTCTTGTAGAGCCATTTCTATGCCGGGCTTACCTACGACGACTTGGTACGAGTGAAAGCCACGTCGTTTGTTCACATTCGCCCCGAGACAGCGTGGGATTCTCTCATGATATGTGACGAGACGCGAGCGTGACAGTGGCACTACACTCTCTTTCACCACACTCCCATGGCGAAGGAAAAATCCAAGGCAAAGGCCAAACCGGCAGGCCAAAAGTCCATAAAATCTTTTTTCGGTTCTGGAAAGGCCAAGGCCAAGGACACCGACGATTCCGAGAACAACGCTACTGGATCATCCCCTCACGCGTCTGGGGATGAGGCGGAGTCGGACGACGACGCGCCCGCGAAGGGTGACGCCAAACTCTCGCCTGACATGTCTGACCTCCCCCCGATCCACGAGATCCCCGCCATTTTCGACGACCTTGTCAGTCGTATCCCCAAGATCAAGGACGTCGCGCAGCGCATCGAGGGACGCAAACTACGCGTCGCCACCATGTGCTCGGGAACAGAATCGCCTCTTCTGGCTCTCGAATTGATTCAGAAGGCCATTCTGGATCAGCACAACATCGACCTCCAAGTCGAGCACGTCTTTTCGTGTGAAATTGAGCCTTTCAAGCAGGCGTACATCGAGCGCAACTTCCACCCTCCCCTTCTTTTTCGGGACGTTTGTGAGCTTGGAAGTACTGAAGCGTGCGTTCTTTGCTTTTGCTCTTCATCCATCGTACTCACGCCTCGCAGACATACGGCCTATGGGGCCCTCGCAGCTGTTCCCGGCAATGTCGACCTGCTTGTCGCCGGAACATCCTGCGTCGACTATTCGAACTTGAACAACGAAAAGCAAGGACTTGATGCCAAGGGCGAGTCTGGCCAGACATTCCGTGGCATGCTGTCCTGGGTTAAACAGCACAGACCTCCCCTCGTAATCCTCGAAAACGTCTGCGGCGCCCCCTGGAAACGGGTCGCAGAGGAGTTTAACAAGATCGGATACAGCGCGGACTCTAAACGCTTTGACACGAAACTCTACTACATCCCCCATACCAGAACCCGAGTTTATCTCATCGCTGTGGACTCGAGGAGCTCTAAAATCCCGGACCAGTGGTTGCGTCTGGTGGGCGACGACCTTAAGCGACCTGCATCATCCACGCTGGACGCTTTTTTACTTCCTTCCGACGATCCACGTATCCATCAGGCAAGGCAGAAACTTGTCAAGGAGAGTTACAACGCGCTTGATCGTCGGACTGGGCGGACTGATTGGAATCGTTGCGAGAGACGTCATGAGCGAGCGAGGTCGGACGAGTGTTTGGGGAAGAAGCGACCCCTTACCAATTGGGATGATGGTAAGTCACTCAGAATTATCCAATTTGGAGGATATAGACTAAATCCCAACCAGGTGGTTCCTGTAGTCTTCCTGACTACAGTTGGTCAGACTGGGGTGTCGGTCAAGTCGAACGTGTATGGGACTTGATGGACATCCTCTACTTGCGGTCCGCGAAAAAGGGCATCGACCCTTCTTATAAAACGTACCGCATCTATTCGTCAAATCTGTACGGCACTAATGTTGTGTATAACAGACAAGTTTGGAATCTTTCACAAAACGTGGACAGAACCCATGGTGCTCGAGTGGGCATCTGCCAATGCCTCACACCGTCCATGATACCGTACATCACGAACCGCGGTGGTCCTATGGTGGGATTGGAGGCCTTGGCGATGCAGGGTCTTCCCGTCGACAAGCTCCTTTTGACGCGTGAAACCGAGGATCAGCTGGCGGATTTGGCCGGGAACGCCATGTCCACCACCGTTGTTGGAGCCTGTATCCTGGCGGCGCTGGTCTCGGGAATGAATCTGCTCAAAGATGGAACAGATTCACAGAGCTACGAGTCGAAGCGGATAGGGGGAACCGTTGAGGACGTCGAATCTCATGCGATGGAGGTTGACAGCGCAGAGGTCGCCGACGCCATAGAAGGCCATGTTGTGGACGAGGATCACCTTTCATCGAAGCCGTTGGACTTGTCCGTCACCAACGCCAGCTCACTCGCCGATCTCCTCAACTGCGCCCACAAGAGTGCGCGACTTTGCGACTGCGAAGGGCGCACAGACATCACCACAAGGAAGCTGTTCCTTTGTACCGATTGCGGCGCTTCATCATGCACGAAGTGTGGAGGTCGTCCCGAACATAATCCCGAGGTCGTCGATACTGTTCTCAACCCTCGACTGCACCCTTCGGAGTTTTCGGACCAGCTCAAGTCGACGCTACCCATGTGTTTGTCCTTCGAAGGTCTTACTCAGGAACTTCTGGATACGCTGAAAGCCGACGCGGAGGTTACCATCCCCGCGAAACTGTGGTCGGCGTGGTGTGACTCTGTCATACGCATCTCGAAGACGGAACTTCGGTTTGTCGAACCCAAGCGGCAGGAAATCTGGATCGCTAGCTACGAGTCACCTCATGCGCTGCTTGAACTCCACCTCCACCCTCAGCAGCCGGAGTGGCGACTGTACGGCAAGGCAGAGGACAGCGCGCCTGCCAAGGCCGAGATCCGCCAAATTCTCAAAGCTCCAGTCGGTCGCCTTCGTTGTGCCGAGGCCCTGCTTGCGGGTTCCTGGCAAATCGCCCTCCCTCAGTTCACCTCTGTCTCGATTTCCATCCAAGGAGTTGGGGACCTTGTACCATCTTGGGAAGCGCGCCTCGGTCTGACGGAAGACAGCTTCAAGGACAAGCTCGTTCACTCCAAGCTGCAGGTTACTGTATCCCCTGACGTCCTTCACAAGTTCGACCGTGACGTATCCGGCGTCTATACCCTTCTCGACAAGTGCGGTACCGCGAACGGTGCGCTGCACAAGAAAGAGGTCACACAGGACGAGTCTACACTCCCGCCACTTTTCCTGCTCATGCACCCTCAACGTACCAGCGACGACGACGACTGCTTCGTCTTTTCTATCAGTAGGCGCAGATATGCATACGGTGAATCGCGTCCCATCGTTGCCCAACTTGATCCAAAGTGGCGACAATCGAATCACAGCGGCGCGAAGAAAGTCACTTGTCGCGTTCCGGTTTGGAAGGTGACGGAGTCCATCAAATTGCTGGTAAGGATAATCATGCCGGTTGCTTCCTCTTCTGATTGCAGTTTGTAGCCTTCTCATGGCCAAGATGCTCGATACGCCGTCCCGGAGCAAACGTTGGCCCTCAGTGGCTCAAACGACGCTTGTGGAAGCGCGTCCGCTGTTCTTGTGTGCAGTGTTCCCCTTCGCGGGCAAGCGGGCCCTGAGTGGCCTCGAGGCAAATGGGAGGAAGTCGATAAGGTTCACGAGCGATCTGTCTTCCGGTCGATCGCGTGGCTCTTGGAACGTATTCGACACATCGACGATAATTTCAAGGACACCTGGCAGATCGTGGACTTGCCCGAAAACATTTCGAATTGCGAACGGTGTGCACCTTCCGCTCCCCAGTTACAGTGGATTCAGGCGGGCAAGAAAATGGTTGCCCTCGAAGATGCCGTCCAGGCCGGAGAGTACGAGCGCAGCTTGAAGAAGCGCCCTAGCGCTTTTGTTACGCAGCTGAAGTTAGACGACAACGGCGTCGGCACAGTTCGAGTAGGGTTCAACGCCCCCACCCTCATTCATCGCGCTCTGTCTCGTCTTCCTGTGGGGAACCGCACCGAACGCCCCGTACTCTCTTGGCGTCTCAAAACCAATTACACCCCCACTGCTAGCCTAACCCTGCCCAAATTCGTCATCGCCAGTAACAAGCGCGACAAGGAACACGCACAGCCTCCGCATTTCAGGATTGATCTCAGGAAAGAGCAGCTCCGCTCCCTGGAATGGATGGTACAACAGGAGTCACCCAACGCGTCTCCTTTCGTTGAAGAGGAGATTTCGGAGGCAATTCTGCACCCCCTTGGCTGGCGCGCAGAGGGTCGTGCGCAACGCCCAGTTCTTGTTCGTGGGGGAGTGCTGGCCGACGCTGTGGGTTACGGCAAAACCGCGACAACTTTGGGGTTGATTGATTGCACCGCCAAAGCTGTTAAGAAGGATTTCGAGAAAATCGGTCGTGTAGACGGAAAGATCGCTATCAAGGCGACCCTCATCGTCGTCCCCCCTCACTTGACACGGCAGTGGGAGTCGGAGACGAAGAAGTTTACGAAGGACCACTTCACTGTCATTGTCATCGCTTCGCTCTCCAACTTGAATAAGCTGACCATCGAGGACTTCCAAGACGCGGACATTATAATCGTTGCTTCTGGTCTTTCGAAGAGCCAGGCATATGCGGACAACCTCCAACTCTTGAGCGGCAACGGTGTGCTTCCGAACTCAGCAGGCCGGCACTTCAATGCTCGCCTGCAAGAGATATCCGAGTCTTTGAAGGCGCAAACCAACCGCTTACAAGATGAAGGCTCCGCTGCGGTCATGAAAGAGATCAAAAGGGCTCAAGCAGGTGAGCGCAATCACTTTGTGTCTTACCCTCACTAACCGCGAGTGTCCGATAGCCGAAGAGAAGGCCGCTGCGGACGCCCTCGTCTTGGCCAAAAGACTCAAAGGCCGAGCTTATCGTGAAGCTGCTGAGAAGAGGGAGGCGGAGAAGAAGGCGAAAGCTGCATCGAAACCACCCGCAAAGTCATCTCGCGAGCCGTCTGGTCGCCAAGTGGAGGTCGTCGTCTCCCTCCTCCCGGGGCGTACAGCTGGGAAGGATATGCCTCTCTCCGAGGCCTCGTCTTCTGCAAGTGAGAAGCCGGACGTCGACAGCGACTCCGACGCTCCCCGAAAACGGAAGCCTCGGGCAGCCACTAAGAAGGCGATCATCGTGTCGGACGACGAAGACGGTGATGCCAGCGAATACGATGCAAGCGAAGTAGAGTCCAAGCCACCTCCAAAGAAGGCGGCAGCAGCATCAAAAAAGGCTCCCCGGAAGCGCTCCAAGGCCGTTAAACAGGCGGGCTCAGACTACGAGGATTCGTCCGCCGAGGAAACTGCCTCCGAAGGCGAGGATGAGGATGAGGACACTCCTCTGGCCACCTCCGTTCCTGGCTCCGAAGACGAAAGCGAATCTCCCTCCGCCACAAAGTCGAAGAAGGTTGCCGGCACAAAGCGCAAGGCCCCAGCCAAGAAAGAGACTAGCGTCAAGTCCAAAAAATCCTCCGCCAAATCGACACCGTCTCGTGCATCGCGAGAAGCGGCCGAGACCTCCGATTCTGACGACGAAGAACCCTTACCGAAGGGCAAGAAGAGGGCCGCGAAAAGCCGCACTGACACTGAAGAGGACGATGACGCGCCGCCACGCAAGAAAAAGCAAAAGCGGGTGGACAGCGATCCCTGGAAACTGGAGTCGTCGGCTGTCAAGAAGGACTGGACTCAGATGAAGGCGCCACCTTTGGAGATGTTCCACTACAGCCGGAAGGTTGTCGACGAGTACACGTATCTTGATGGCAAGGTCCACTCTCTGGTGACGAACCTTACCGCTGAAAGACATTGGGTGTTGTCCGGCACTCCTCCGGTGCACGACTTCGCGGCTCTGAAAACAATCTCCGCCTTTCTCGGTCTGCATCTCGGAGTCGACGACGATGGAGAAGGGCAGTCCGTGGAGGTCAAGAAGAGACGGAGGGAGCAGACAGGTATTTTCGACTCCCAGGGTTATTCAACAGATATTAACCCGAACCCCTAGATGCTGAGAAATTCCACTCGTTCCGCGAAGTTCATAGCTTAGAGTGGCATGCGCACCGTCACGAGCTGGGGCAAGTGTTTTTGGATCGTTTCGTCCGGCAGGTGCGTTTATCCGGGAAACTCGTGCATGGTTATAAAACTCACTCATCTTGCCAGAACGTCCCGGAGATAGACGAAATTCCCTTCACCAAACACGTCGAGCATATCACACTCCCAGCGGCGGAACGGGCCATCTACCTGGAACTCGAGCATCATTTGCGTGCCTTGGACATGACCATCAAGCGAGGAAGGAAAACAGAGAGCGACCGCGAGAAGCGTCTGGCTAAATCGCTCGGTGACAGCAAGTAAGCTCAAACCCACCTTTTTCGCGCAGGACTTTGTTGATCTGTTGACTCAGGACTGCCGAGGAGGCACTGCTCAAGCGTTGTTCCCATTTCGATCTTGACACGTCCAACGAAAATGCGATGAAGGCTTGCGATGTCATTGTCCGTGATCGGCAGAATCAGTTGGACGACTGCAAGGCTGAACTGGTCAAAGCCATCAAAGCCGGCGTCAAGAGAGAAATAGCGCTTGGCAGTGTCCCCGACGAATCAATCTTCAGCATATGGGTTCGCACCGCGCAAGACACCGGCGTGGATGATGCAGATGCCTCGGTCTTGATTCGTGCGATGCTCGAAGAGGCTGACGTTGATTCCATCAGCAAGAAAAAGAGGGACAAATCTGTGGAATTGACGACGAAGGTCAAGGATGCCATCTGGGAGCATCGGGAGGCGACCCACGAGATCCGGCGTCTAAGCAAGGAACTCGTAGGCCGTGTCCGCTCCCTTCGCTTCTTCACTGCCGTCAGAGACCTTCAGAAGCAAACAGAGGTTCCTTTGGATGTGACGTGTGTATCCTGCGGTCGGGAGAGCATCCCCATCGCTGACATTTCCGTCCTTTCGTCTTGCGGGCACATGGGCTGCTCCGAGTGCGTCAGGAATTGCGCTGACAAGGAGGAGTGCGTTTATCGGTCAACTGGCGCCTGTATCTCCGCCGCCCGAGCCCTCAACATCGTCAAAGCTGAGACACTGGGGGTCGACGATGTGGCACGTGATGGGCGCGGCAAGCATTACGGGAAGAAGCTGGAGGAAGTCATGGACCTGATCAAGTGCGCTTTCCGACAATATCCGTTTTTCTTGTTCTGACCACTGCTTTCTCCGTTCACAGGAACAAGGTGCCTAAAGACGAGCGTGTACTCATCTTCGTCCAGTTCCCCGACCTGATGAAGAAAGTGGCGGAGGCACTGGGCGACAACGACATCAAGTTCCTCGAGATCAAGGGTTCCGCTTCCGCGAAGAGCAAGAGTCTGGAGAGCTTCCAACAGAGTAGCAAAGAGCGCGTGCTTCTCCTGAACCTCATGGACGAAAGTGCAAGCGGCGCGAACTTGACGTCCGCCAACCACGCCATCTTCCTCTCCCCGCTCCTCGCACCATCACAGGAGATCTACGAGGCCTGCATGACGCAGGCGGTGGGCCGTCTGGTGCGGTTTGGACAGGTCAAACACGTCCATATCTGGCGTTACCGGACACAGGATACCATAGACGGCGAAATTTATGACCAGAGAGAGAAGCTGTAAACAAATTTTTATCGGGATCTGTTGAAATATATCGGTGTCGTTTTCCCTCCTCGAGCGTTTGGCTCCTTCCGCACTAAACATGGGCAAACAACTAACCTCCTCGCCTCCTAATTTGGAAGGCGCGTCATTTCTTGCATTGCTCCGTGTTGCCGAGCTTCTTCTGGCTTTAAACCCGAAAGCTAAGCATATCATCGACGCTCGACGATTCATGGCTTACAATCAGGCCGTCTCAACTTGAATCAAAGCAATCAAAGCGGGCCTTGAGATCAATTACTTGACTGCTTATGGTAACGTCTCGACACCGTCCAAAGCATGGCCCGCATTGTGTCGCTTTGTTGGATTTGCCACTTTAATTACTAGTGGCCCTCTTTGTTTGCGCATTGTCCGCCAGCCCCAATATAAATAGAGCGTCTCCGTCCTTGTGAGCTTCAACTCCTACACCATGTCTACTTTGCACACACAACCAGTGAAGCCACTTGGCCCGGGCTTTTCGTCCAATACCCCTCGCCTCGTACGTTGAGATTCGTTCTTATTGAAACTTCTCTCGATTGACCCGGTGGCATGCCGCATTACAGAACGAATTGTCCAGAGCGTATAATTCAATTCGGCGTGAAAATCCAGAATACGTATTTCCGGATCCCTGTGCGACAGGAGAGTCATACCAGGCGAAACCCCGACGCACCGACCTCTCATATGCCACAAAAAGATCAAGAATCCCTGTCCCTCTCAGCCCGACAGCTAGGGCCATACCCAGAATCTCGGGGCGCAAGGTGGCACCATACTCTCAGCGCAACAACGATATTGCGAATCCGGAGCATCGAGGGGATAGCTCTCTGTACTACGTCGTGCGGCGTAACGAAAGCCACTACCCATGCGTCTCATTCTTTCCACACGATGGGCAGGGCACGGGCGTCGCGATGGGGCTGGCGTTTTATCAGGAGGGGATGGTGATGAAGCAGAGCACGGTCGACTTGTGCTTACCCCCCATCCTACTCGGCATCGAATTCCTCCCGTTCACGTTACGGGTGCGTCTCCCAGCCTTTCCTTTTCCACTTGATCGAGTATCGACACCAATCCATTGGGCTAGTGGCCGGGCTATGCGCACATCCAGGTCAAACAAAACATATTCCTCATCGAGGCAGGCCGGCATGTCACCAATGGGCGAATCGCACAGCAGGTGGCGCAAGTGTTCTCGGAGTTCATTCAGGTATATACGGCCGTTTGATTTCTTGCATTGTGATGAATGACTGAATTGCATGTGCGCAGCGGTTCGGAGACGATTTCGACGACAGCGTTACTGGAGGGATACAGCTTGGACCGAGAGCCGTGACATTCCATAGTCTTCGTTTGCATCAGGTTTATATCCGGGATGGGCGGGCTGTGGAAGCGGAAGTGTCCTATACGAGAAGAAAATAGTTAAACGATCCCTCTGTGGCTCGCGTTCAGAAGAGTCAGTTATAATACATGGAACAGAACAGAGCCAAAAAAACATGGCGGATACCTCGAAATATCTGCAGCCGATCGGTGTGGGATGTGTGGATAGGGTTCTAGTTTTCGCGGCACTCAGAATCTGGGAGCAATAATCGTACATCGCATTGATATCAGTCTTCGATCTCGACGGCCCCGTACGGCTGTGCTTTGAAGTATGAATCGTCGAAATGATGTACCCGTACAAATCCGTCCTCCCCACCAGACGCGTAACTTGTCCCCGCCGGATGTACCGCAATTCTGATACAGCGTCAGCAGGTGTATTAAGGCTTGGATATGAAGACGCACGTATTGATAGGACCAAAGTGACCCTTGACGCGGCCGACCTCCTCCTCGTACACCTTGTGCCAGAAACGGGTCTCGAATTTACCCTGTCTCAAGGAGGTGGTGGTGACGTTCATCGCTTCTTGCCCACCACCCAGCAGCACCTGCAAGCAGTCAGAATAAACTCGGCAGCAAAAGCGCAAAAGCATACGTATGGCCGTGTGGGCGCAAGCGCTGCGCTATTCAGCGGGGTCTCCGTAGTGTAAGTCTTGATCACCATCAAGTTTTTCATGTCGTGTATCCGGGCGATTTTGTCCTTGCTGCTGGTGATGCAATATGTGCGGTCCTTGCTGAGCTGCAGGTCCGTGACGTGGTCGCTGTGCGCGCGCTCGTTGTTCTCGATCTCCTCGCCGGTCTTGACATTGAAGAGCGCGACTTTGCCGGACTCGTGTCCGGTAATAATAACATTCGGCGTCAGGGTGAACGCGCAGACTGTCGCCTTGCTGCCAATAGGGTTGAAGAAGTACAACGGCTCCTCCGATTCTATAGCAAACATTTGGGGAAAGTCAGAAAACGCGGAAAAAAGTACGCACGATTTGTCCCGTCTCCCTCCCGGTTGATCTCGAACACCCGGATGGCGCACTGGTATCCCATGCGCTGCTCCGTTATGCACACCACCTTGCTGTCATCCTCGTTGAACGCCACCCGCTTCACCGCCGTCGGGAACTCCCATGTGTAGAGGTTTTTGCCGGTCGCCACATTCCATAACCGCAGGGTGTTGTCCGCGGACCCAGAGATGAGGAATTTTGACTCTGCTGTGTGTTGGTCCGGTCAATCGTAGTAAAGAACACGAAGCAATAGTCGTTACAGTCCACGTCCACAGTCCAGACAGTGCCGTTGTTTCCATCGTACGTGCCTAATCGCTCTCCATTGTGCGAGTACCACACATTAATGATGTGATCTTTGGAGCAGGAGAAGAGCAGGTCGCCCTCGGCGTTGAATTTTAATTGAGTCAGAGAACGTTCATGGCCTGGCGATAACTTTTAGCGGTATTTCAAGCGGCAAGGCAAAGTAGCCACCTTGAAGCAGAATTGGTCTCTAAAACGAACGTCAATGGAGGTGCCTAGCATCTCAGCAAGCACATTACCATTTTTCAGATGCAACTCGAGTGCAATTGAAGTTTTGAGGTTTTGGGAGACGGTGCCGGATTGTTGTGTTTTGTTGTTTTCGGAGGTCCAAGCCTCATCAGAAGCAACAAGCCACAACACCAAATATTTCTTTTCCTTTCCTTTCCCCGCCTTTTCCCCGCATTCGGATGCACGAGGTCCTCCTGCTGGACGACGTCCTCAGACAAATCCTCGACCTCTGTCCGACAGCTCTTCCGGCGGTCGCGAGGACATGCAGGGCTTGGAAGGACCCCGCGTTAGACGGTATCTGGTGTCATGTCGGCTCTCTTGTACCGCTCCTCAATCTAATACCGGGGCTGACCTACGTGGACGGAATCTACGTACGTCGAATCCGATTTTTAGCCCCGCAAAAATGGCTTACAATGAACCAGGATGTCGACTGTAATGTGCATCCTGACCTTCGCGTTTTCACTTCGTATGCGCAGCGCATTAAACACATCACCCAACGACATCATACTCGATTACATCCAGCGCTTCTGTCTGTACTATGCACAGCTGGCACGCCGATCCTTAATAGACTTGCCTCGACACGATTGGCGTCGACGGACCCCGACTGCGTGCCAGCGGCACTAAGTTTGTCTCCGAGCCTTCGACAACTTGACTTGGACTTTGGTTTCAAAAGAAGGGCATCCGAAGCCGCAACCTACTACTTCGAGGCGTTGCTTCGTGTGGCCACCGGCATTGAACGCCTGCGACTGCGCGGCCTGGCCGACGAACGCTTGAACAGCGGCATCTCCCAGATGTCTAATTTACGCAGCTTGTCGCTCCGTACTGGCGCCTTCCTGACCCCGGAGACACTAGTCGCAATTTCCAATTTCCCGAGCCTTTCTGAACTCGAAATCGAGGCGGGTCATATCGATGCCGATAGCCTCACAGAAGCATGGACGTCACCTGCTTCGGTCGGGAGCTGCTCACCGCGCTTCCAGTCGCTCGAAAAACTCCATATCTGTGCACAAGCGCCGCTACTGGAGCTTTTTCTGCAAACGATACCACCCGCATCTCTGCATACACTGCGCATTGAAGCGACGACGCCCCCAGGATCATCCCCCGTCCCTTGGAGCAGCATCTTTGACCTGATCAGGATCAACGCGTCTTATACCCTCCACGACCTCACCATAGAACAACACCTAGACGACATAGACTTAGAAACCATACCCGCATCTAGCACGCAAAATAATCGCATAACATTCGATATAATCCGCCCCCTCGGCGCCCTCCGCCGTCTCCGCAATCTCACCATCGACATGACCTGCATACCCATCCTGTGCGACGCGGACATCGAGGCGCTCGCCGCGTGGTGGCCAGACCTCGTCCACCTCGACCTCGGCTCGCTGCATTCCTCGGAATGTCACCCCTCGATCGGCACTCCGCGCGCAACACTCGCGTGCCTGCGCGCGTTCGCCTCGTCGATGCCCCTACTCCAGAGCCTGGTTTTGCCGCTCGACCTCGGTGCTGTACCGTCGCCGGTACCCTCCGCCGGGTCGAGCACCCTCTCAAGGGCCACCTTCACATCTTTCCTCCCTCCCCTTGATCCTGCGGCCACCGCAAACTATCTGCGTGCCGTCTTCCCTCGGCTGCTTGAAGTAGAAGGGACGGATATGCATGAAGTGGAGTGGGGTAAGGTGCAGGCTCTACTCTGCGGGCAGTAGACGATCTTCCCGTTTTCGCTTAGATTTAGATTTGGATTTAGATTTAGAGTTGTCTGGACGTCGACAGCGATGCTCGTATTATTATTAGATTCTCTCGGTGTAGAACGTAGATATCTAGAGCTTAGACAATCTGGTTATTATCGGATTAATCGCGTATGTATGAGGTCTGCAAGAAAGTCGGTTTCCCCAGGAGCAGTGTGGTAATCACGCTGTCTGGTTACTGCAAACATGTCGTGCATAAGTAAGATCCAGACTGACAAAAGAGAGAACTCACACTGGGCTAAACACAAACGCAGGATTCGTCTTGTCCACGAAATTCCACACCGTCTTCTCCTTCAAACCGGTCTTCTTCCAATCATTGAGAGATGCGGGGAAGTACGGGATATGCTCCCTCAAGCTGACATCGTGCGCAATGACGACAAACACATCCGGGTCCGCATCGAACGTCGCGACCTTCTCCAACGAGATCTGCAACGCGATCGGGTCCGCGTAGAACGAATCCGGGAGGTCTGACACGGCGAGGAGCTGCTGGGAGCGGGAGAGCATGTCGAAGGCGCCGTCGTGCGAGTGCGGGGACCAGAAGTAGTCGGTGGAGATGGACGACTTGGTCTCTTCGAGGAGATGTGCGGGGCAGGGGAAGTTTTTCTGGAACTGGGGGCGCGGACGGGCTTCGCCGGCGTTGTGGAACGTGTCGCCTCCGAGCGCGATGAAAGTAGTAGGCGTGACACGGGCGAGCGCGGTTAAGTGGCCCAGCATGTGCTGGATAATTTGCATTGTCAGAGAAAAAAAACACTGGAGGGATGGAGAGCGCTTACCCCGGGTGTGTTGAGAAGATAGAAACTTCCGTCCGCAAAGTAGTCAATGGCTTTCAAGCCGCTGAATGTGAGATTTGCCGTGGTGAAATCAATTTTAGTGACTTGATGGCCGCTGAACGCAGTGTGAGCATGGGGCCTGAGATGAAGGAGGGTTCAACTGACGCAAAATCACTGTCTTGAAGAGTTGCATTGGGCGACTGCGGGTAAGTCTCGGTGTCCGTTTCTGACCCAATTATAATCCTAGTGGTGTTAGGAAATTTGGACATATCCCCCTGTGGTAAATCAGTCTAGTCCACCCTCGCAAGAGACAAACAACATACGATGTGATCGAAATGAGAATGGCTGCGGCCCGGATGAGCTTTGGTGAAATATAGTAACGACTGATATGACTTACCTCCAAATCACTGCGTCTATGCTCGCAAGGGAGATACCTCCATCTTGGAGCAATTCGTGAATGCCCTTGTGGGGAGAGACCTGAGCGACGCCAGAGGTGAAAAACCCTTCGATGCTGGGCGCGAAGTTCTCGGTATCGTTCCGCATTCCGAGGTCGAACATGACGCGTTTTTGTGACCCTTCATGTTCCACGAGGAACGCAAACATGGGCACGGTTATCGATTCATGTCCCGGAAGGACGGGCGCAACGAAGGTGTGTGCTTCGTTTACGAGGGTCGTATTCGCAACATTGAATACTTTGATCGAGACTGTTGCAGTGGAGCGCGGAAGGCCAAGGTCGAGATACGAAGCGGATGATCCACCCACGAGGAGACCGAGGAAAAGACTGGGGAGGAAGAACATGCTGGCTGTGAACTTTTCGATGATGTCCACCACTGAGCCCTTTTATACCAGGTCCCAACGCGGATCCTTGTGATTTTGCTGAGAAAAACCTGATGATGAATAAACCTTTGATTAAGCAGTTTCTTAGCAAGCATGGATTTCTCTTCGAGTCAGCCGGCAACCAAGCCGGGACCGTAAAGTTTACCGAGAGCGCGAACCTGCACGAACACCGAGGTAGACCATTGGTTGCGTTGTGTAGGAGGCGGACTTGGCGAAGTCTTCAACACCGAGACAAGCCGTCAGTACCTCAGTTCCCTGTATGTTTCCAAGGTTCAAATCGCCATACGTTACGCGACAATAGGCGACGTCGACGATGCACTTGAAACACGGTGCGAGGGCAAAAAAGTGGTGCAAACCCATCTGCGACAACGCGCAGATGTGTGAATACCAGAGCATCTGGGTCTGCCAAAGATTGTGGCTCAACGCGATTGTACAATAGTTCCTGGTACCGTTTACGGTTCCAGGTCTCCAGCGCGAATAGTAATTTCCGTCGATCGTACCGATCATCCGGAGTCTGGCGGTCCGGAGTACCCGTCACCCCTGTTAACCCTATATCCCAAAACTTCAAGTCTATTTGAGCATTGAACCTCTTGCGCGGTTTAAAATTTTGTTCGAGTGTTGATTGCCCAAGCACCTGTTAGCAGCATATGTTCCAATGCAAGCCGCCCAAATATTCACTGCGTTCCGACCCCAAGTAGACCCGGTGTAGACCGATGCATGTAGACTGAGGTAGACGGTGGTTAGACTGACCGTTGTGTCTACGTCGGTCTTGAATGTAGGTCTACATCAGTCTACATGGGTAGACCGAGGGTAGACGAATGTAGCCAGATGTCGAAGCATGTAGACCCAGTGTAGACTGAGGTGCCATCAAGGGTTCCATGCTGACTTTTCAGCATGTTAAGAACACTGGAGGTATCACAAAGGGGTAAACCGAGGTCGGTCTACTCATGGAGTCGGAGGTAGTTGAATGTAGCCGAAGGTCCAGCTACACGGGGTAACGAGGCTCGTCCAGCTCGTCTCATCATGGGTCTACTAACCCCTGTACACGGGGTAGCGGAGGTAGACCGAGGTAAAAGAGGGTAGACGCAGGTACCGGGGGGGTCGGTCTACTTGGGGTCGGAACGCAGTGATTCGGGTTCCAACAGATGTGCGTGAGTCACAATGCGATCTACCTCTTGGCTGCACGAGAAACAAATGCAAGACGCGAACCAGTGGGCACTGACTTACATTTTCATTAATGAGTAGCCCGGTCGAATCAAAAGGGCCTGGTCAAAAAACCCGCGACAGATCCAGTTGCCGGCTCAATGTGAGCTGGTCGGCGCTCGCGCGGACGCGCGGACGCGCGAGTGTCGACCGAGCGAATCTTTGAGCAGCGTCCAAAATCAAGTGACTTAGAAAAAGTGCGGCACCTAAGTACTCCGTAGACTAGAGGCACTGGGTCTGGGAGGAGGTACCAGGACATGCCCAGCGGGCCTTCGGAATGTACAATGTATGGCAGTGGTTGCAGCCAACTATATCGCCCCGGCGTAAGTCGCATCAAGGGACCGGATCAGCAAATAATGATGGTTGTCGGCAACGCCGCCTCCTCTGCAACTTGGCTGCAACTTCAGAGCTTCAGCTTTCAAGACCTTGTCCGCGCTTTTAATCAGTCCATAAGGCTGAAAATGTATGTATTCAAGTACATGCGCTATTTGAGAAGAGTCGCCGAGACGTATGTTCTGCAGGAACCAGTTGTATTGGTCAACTTGTATCCCATCACACCTATAGCGAACGAGAAACGGGTTAGGACCGCTGCAGAGCGAAGCGCGACCACATACCCTCGATGAATGCAAGCACCAAGGTCGGGTTGAGTGGCGTGTCTCTTCTGCCCATATTGCGTTCAATCGCGAGCGTGTCCATCACACCGTAAAAGTACTCGGATTCTATGAGCTCGGCCTTCAAAATGGATCGCTGAGAACGGTTGAGGGTTGGCACGACAGAGGAACATGAAGACGCTACTTACCTTCTGGCTGTCGTTCGGGTTGGACTTTCCCCACTTGTTGAGGTACGCCGCAAGAAGCTCTAGACTTGGCTCGTGGCTGCTCTGGACGATGATGTGCGGTACTCTCTCTTCGACTATGAGGATATGGGGGCCCGATGTCTTGAAGAGATCGGGTGGGCGCGCTATGGCGTCCAGAACCGGTAGACGTATCACCGTTTGAGCTTCATCGGACGAGGAAATGGCACCCGATCTCTGCGCCACAGGAATCGGCGCCTCCACGGCGAGGTCGTCCCAGTCTGCGTCTTTCGCATCGGCATTGAAGAGGTTTTCGAAACATTTGTCGTATGTCAAATCAAGCTTCGTCTGCGACACTGGCTCGGCTTTGGGGATGCACAGCTGGAATGTTGCCAGCTTCGCATTCCACTTGGTGCTGGGGAGGGCGATGCGTTCAGCTGGCTGGATTTCTCTCGTCAGTGCAATTGAAAAATAATTTCGGTTTTCTTACTTCGATGTGCAGCGTCAAGGCCTTGCGATTCGCCCCCTCAGTAATCACATTCAAGAGCTGGTCCGTCCAATCCGCGTGCCGGTCGTTTTCCAGGCGGCCTATCAAGCGCTCATACCACGCGATCGTGTAGCGCACTACAAGCGGAACGAAGGTCGAGTTGTCGGTGAACTCTGTCTTGAGCTCCGCCCACAGGATAGACCACTCCACGCGCGGCGTAATCGTGTGTCCAAGAACTTTGTTGAGCGAACTGACGGATTCAGTGACAGATGAGGTGGAGGAGTCCCAGAGGTCGCGGATGTCCATCCGGACTTTGAGTGGCCTGGAAGAAGTGTCATCAGTGTCTGTAGCGGAAGAGGCGTTTGGGCTACGCACAGTTCTTTCGACATGATGGGAGGAAGGGATTGAGGGAGGCCGTTCTGGACTTGGCATCTATGTAAGGCATTGAATGCGTTTAGGAGTCAGGCACTCTGTTCATTCTCTGATCACCCTAGACATCCCCTGTCGAATGGGCGAAGTTGTTGTAGGCAGCTGGCAGTAAGTGATGACAGTTGTAAGTACGGTCTTAATCTGCTGTTTAATTGCCCTCGCGTAGGTGGATCTGCATCCAGCACGCAACCACGTGGCCGCGTCATCCTTCAATTTTCAAATTTTCAAAGCTTCAGACTCTGAGATCTGAGTCTTACTCGAGTCTCAGCAATTCCTATCCTCCACGATCATTCGTACCTCGCCCCCCTAACAAGTTTCTCGCCCCAAAGATCGCAAGAATAGAACAATATCAATATCATGCGTCGGATATTGCTTGGTCTGTGTTTCCTCTGACCTTCGACCTCTATGCTTTCTCCTGCTTCCATGCGTGAACAACACCTCTAAGGGTGGGCTGTTTGGGGTGTGAGAATCAACAAAATGACCCGGAAAGAAATGGCGAAGGAAATGCATACCTTCCAGCCACGCTTCGAGGCATTTGATAAGGTCTTGCGCTGTGGCATTGCCTACGACGTATACGTGTGGCTTTTTTTTCACGGGTTCCCACACGACGGCGTATGCAGACGTGATTAGCTCTTCGATGGAGGCCTTCGTTCTTCCCTCCTCTTGCCATTCGGGGCGCGTATGCTTTCTCACCACCTCGCTGAACATCGCTCGAGGGTACATGAAGAAACCCAGCTTGGCCTCAGACATGTCTGCGAGTGAGCCAGTCGTCCATCTCTTGATGGAAGGGTGCAATCGACTTTTGTTAAGGAAGGGGTCCGTCTGCGGTTCAAGGAAAGGATTCGTCCCCGCTTCGCCGAAGGTGAAGAAGCAAAGAAAAAGATAGAACACACTCTCGACCTGATCGCGAATAGCAGTGAGCGAAGGAAGATATAGCCGTCATATTGAGAAGACGCACGTCGGAGACATGCTCTCGTGTGACATCGAGGGCCATAAACGGACCTGTGCCCTGGATTTGAAAGTCAGTTGGTTCGGTCTACACCAGAAAATAGTACCCACCCTGATGACCCGACGTTCTAGTGGATAGGGCTAGTGTGGATGAGTGCAAGATAGGAGACAGATTTGGTCGTCACACCTCATGGTCAAAGTCCAAGCAGGCTGCCAGGAGATCGACGTGTTTCTTAGCTCTATTCGGCTTTTTAATGCAGGCATTGTCCAGGTCGATCAACCACGCCCGACGCGGGATTCCCTCGTCTTCGTCAAAAAGGAAGTTGTCAAAGCTCACATCGCCGTGGAGAATGCGAGCCTTGGTATACAACGAATCAAGACCTGGAAGATATCAATATCGCGCGGACAACAGAGCAGAGAACGACCTTTAAGGATGCAAATCACACCGGACACAAAGTCCTTAGCGTCCCGGAAGTGATGAAGAGGGAGTTTGTAGGGCAGGAGACAGTACGTCTCTTGTCGTAATTCCACCTCTGCAAAAACCCCTCGCGTTTTCAAGTCACGCGGCTGAGACGCGGAGGCGCTGCCGCGCATGGAATCTGTATCTAGACACGTCCAGCAGCTGGCAAATTATCATGTCAATCCGAAGAAAAAAAGCGATATAAAGGCACTCACTCTCCTGGCTCTGGCAAGAGCACATATTCAACATTTTTCTCTCGGGCAAGTTCCATCAGTGCGTTCTCTTGACATTCACCGAGGACATCGACCCAAGTCCGCTTGAGGGCCCAGTGCTTGGTCTGATCGCCATCGCGTCTGACTTTGAAAACAGTAGTCCCCCGCCCGCGGATGGATGCGGTGTTGGATATGGCTTCCTGCACCGTGAAAACACTGTGGTCTACTTTGACGGTGTCGACGACATGGCAGTGATACTCGACCGTGATCTTCTGCTTCTTGTTTCCCTGGGTACGATGACTTTCGACAGACCTGGACTGATATTTGTAGGTGAAGCTGGGGTTGTGCCCGAACTCGTGATCCTCAGCGGTGACGGTTCCGAGAGCGATACGGATGGTATCTACAATTCCCCGACCCGTGGAAAGTTTGAAAGAACATTCCTCGCAACCAGCAGCATCAGAACAAATCAGGCATAATCGTTTCTCAGTCATCACGATGCCATGCGCTGCAGCGAGCCACGGCTGAGCCCGATGCAACGTGCGCAGGTGCAGATGCGTTTGTTGTATTGCATCATTGAGATTGGATGACTTCAACTCGACAACGACTCTGGTGCGAGTCCAGTTCGCGTAGCCCTCATCAAGGCTGTCGGTGTTACCCTTTGAAATTGATTCCTCGTATTTGCGCCAAGCGGCCTCCGCAACCGGGACGAGTAATAGGTGGCTGGTGGCGCGATGAGCCGTCTGCAGGTCTGAAATTATAGTCCGATCCACTGCGTCTTGGTCCAAATTTTCCTCAGGAACGGAGTCTGCGGTGGTATATATTGGATCCAAGTGGTCCGACAAAGAATGTTTCGGTTCTGGATCGAGCACGATCTCCTCCTCTAGCTCCTGTTCTTTCTGCAGGCCTAGCACAGACCAAGCCGTCCTCGGAAGAACATGGTTGCCCAAACGTTGCTCGACATTCTCGACCACCTCCGACATCGGGTATGGATGATTTGCATAAGGAGGGCGGCCGAAGCGCCATTGTATCCAACGGCGCCCCAAAGCCGTGGGTGTCTGCTTGTGGACTTCTTTGAATGCCAACTCAGCCACAGAGTTCATGAATTGCGCGGCCCCGGTCTCCGTGCGACGATTCGGATTGTTGGGAAGTGTCCAGGTCCAGATAAAATTCTGTTCTCGCGACTTGGGTTCGAAGGCGGGGACTGAAGAGTCAGGGATGCACCCGGCGCGTTCCGCCTGGCATACTGCCCAAGCAATGGCGGAGGGATGATGCTGTTCCGGGACGAGCTTGCCACTGGCGTAGGTGACTTTAACCAACTTCTGCTCTAACAGGCCAGCGAGTACCACCCCGACGAGAGAAGCCGGAATGAAATGCCCCAATACATCGTCTACCAGGTCGTCCGACTGGTAACGCGCGCCGTTGAGCTCGGTCACCATACGATGGTCAGCTAAGTTGTGTCGTTCGTTATCAACGTCGCGTTTTTCGTGGCTCATTCTTGAAGGTATCATGCGCACATTCCGACGGCGCTGTTGACGACGGCGCTGTTGACGACGGCGCAATTCCCCTGGGTTGTCCGGCGGCTGGGACCCAATACATGTTGAAGCGGTAAAAATTGAGGGTGTTGTTGCTTACATGCACTTACATTCGACATTTCGATCTCCTTGCCCCAAAGCCTCGTCTTCTGTTTGAAGAGGAGCCCGTACTTACAGTCGAATTAGTGGAAGCAGAAACGGGAATCGCGATGGCGGAGGACGTCGGCCGACAAAGTCCGGAGAAATAAGCGCGCCAGTGTGAGTGATCGGTGCTAAGAATAGAGGCCTAATTTGCACCTTGCTTTACACGCTCATACCCGTGGTCCAGTCCGCTCTCGCCGCTTCCTAACATAAGCTACTGCGTGTTCAGTCGCATTCTCTGCGCTATCTTGGGGCTCTGCGTCAATCTTGGGGCTTTACTCGCAGCATGAAGACAACAACGAGGCTCGCCTTTGTACTGGGGATCGCGACCTCGTTTTTTGTGGCTGAAATCGCTAGTGGGTGGCTCCTTCTGCGAGACTGAGTATCTTGCGACGTGGACTGGCATAGTTGGATTCCGAACGAAGAGTCTGGCTCTCATTGCTGACGCGGTCCGTTGCTGGTCTTTCGTTGTGCTTTTGTTCCTGACATGTGGTGAACGCCACTAGTTCCATTACCTCAATGTAAGGTCAGTTTGACCCACCCTCGTTCCCCTGCTCATGTGTTGCGTAGGATATCGTTGCCTAGTGAGTTGGGCCACTGAGAACTAGAGCGCCAACTGAGACGCCGTTGCAGTGCCATCGCCTTCGCGGCCGCCTACGTTAGTGTTAAGAATAGTCATGCAGCCGTGATTGACGCGCTTTCTAGCTGCAAGATAAAGGGCACAATGTAAGTCTTGTAGGTTCCCGTCGACTCGCTCCTCATGATGCGCAGACCGTCGGCTTCACCTACGCGTTCCACCGCGCGGAACTCGTCGGTAACGGATTCCACCATTTGTTTAATCCAGAAACTGACGCGTCCCAAGGCGCCTTCTTCAACGGTGTCTTCCTGCTTGCATTGGCGCTGTCGATATTCCTCCAGTCGCTCGAGCGGTTCATCAACATCGAAACCGTGAAAGACCCAGAACAGGTGATGATCATCGGCGCCGTCGGGCTCTGCCTCAACATCCTGAGCGTGCTCGTCGTGCACGACCACGGCGGCCACAGCCACAGCCACGGTGCCCCTGCAGCAGCTGAAGTCGTCGTCGTCGACCCGGTGGACCTCAGCGCGGGCGTCCACGCGCAGCACCACCACACGCTCTTCCCCCCGACGAGCACGATCCAGCCGAACTTCGGTCTCTTCGCCGTGCTGATCCATCTTCTCGGAGATGCAGTGAACAGTACGTGCCCTCACGTCGCAAGTATCGCGCTCAAATTGGTTAGACGTCGGCGTCATTGTGGCGGGGATACTGATATGGAAGCTGCACTCGCCAAATCGGTTCTACGCCGACCCCGCTGTCTCGCTCGGCATAAGTCTAATCATTTTCGCGAGCGCGATCCCTATGAGTGTGTGCTGTCTTCTTTTTTCTTCTTGTAATTCATGTTTCGCAGCGATCAAAACCGGGCGCATACTTCTCGAAGCTGCGCCGGTCGAGTTGGATCTCGAAAAAGTCCAGGAAGATCTGCTCACAGTGCGTTGGACTCCTTTCCCTCAGACGCCGCTCAATGCAGCTCAGCTCCCCGACGTGATCTCCATCCACGACATGCATGTCTGGATCCTCTCCCAGTCGTGCGTGCCTCATCAAATTGAACGCCTCGTGTAACACTCCACAGCGTCATCCTCGCCTCGCTGCACGTCTGCGTCCCGCCGGGAACCTCGCTCGAGCAGTGGGAGCGCACGGAACAGTCGCTGCAGCACTGCTTCGCGGCCTACGGCGTGAACCACGTCACCATCTCGCCCGAGCTGCACCGCGACGGCACCGAGACGCTCTCCGGCGACGACAGCGTCATGAAGTGCAAGTCCGCGTCCGATCAGGAGGGCCGGGGGTGTGCGGTCAGCAAGCGCTCGTTGAGGAAGCAGGCCTTGCCTGCAGATAGTGCGTAGGTGCTTTGTATAATACATATAGATTGGGTGTGATGTAAGTTATTGTGGTAGTAAAAAATCTCCGTTATTTGGCAGAAAGCTCGACGGCGTTCTTGAACGCGCCGAGCAGGGCTGTGAGCTGTATCTTTTCGCTGGCACCTGTGGAGAGCCGGTGTCTGAAAGGGTGTAAGTGAAGAGAACGGCTATTCGGAGGGGCACGTACTCGGTGGTGGCGAGATGATCCAGGAGGTAAATCCGGGCATGCGGCTTGAGCTCGAGGCTCTCGATGTAGTCGTACGCGCCCGTGAGCAGGTCTTGCAGCGCCAAGCCGCGCTCCGTTTTCATCGTCGTGATTCCTAGTATCAATGAGACAATGCGTATAGAGAGACGCAAGGGCCGCACGCGTGTAGGAGGTCGTGAACTCGTCGGAGAGCATCGAGTTCACGATCGTCTCGATGTCGCCGGGGTGCGGGTTGCCCGTGCAGTTGTATATCTCCGTCTCGCCGGTGAGGTCGTACGCGGCGTGGCATGCCTGCAGCACGTTGAGCGCGCGGCGCATGTCGCCTTTAGACAGCTTCAAGAGCGCGGCTTTGCCGTCCGGGGTCAGTTTAACGCTGCATCCAGGTCGGTAAACGAGGCGCGCGGGAGGGAATCACCACGTACTGTTCCGCGTCGATGACGCTGTCGAGCCGCTTCTCCACCTCGACGATGGGGAGAGGCGAGAAACGGAAGCGCGTACAGCGACTTTGGATGGCGGGGGCGATCTTGTTGACGTAGTTGCAGATGATGCAGAAGCGGACGTTCTTTGTGTACTGCTCGATGACGCGGCGGAGGGCCGCCTGCGCCTGCTGGGTCATCATGTCCGCCTCGTCGAGGATGATGAGCTTGTAGCCCTTGGAGAAGAGCGTGCGCGTTTCCGCGAACTGTTTGATTTGTTCGCGGACGACGTCGATACCTCGGTCGTCTGACGCGTTGAGCTGAGAATGCGGGTGAGCGCTGTGCGACGCGAAAAATCGCAAGCAAAACGCACCTCGAGGATCTGTTTTCGGTATTCGGAGCCGTATATTCGACGCGCCACCGCTAGGATCGTCGACGTCTTTCCAGTACCCGGAGGGCCATAAAACAAGAGATGTGGCAGTCGGTTCTTTTCGATGAATTTCTCGACTGGCCCAGATCAGACGCGACTCTGGAAGAAACAACGATACCCACTGGTGCCGGTAATGTCCTTGTGGGATACAACGTCGTCCAGAGTGACTGGCCGGTACTTTTCCACCCTGAAAACGCGTCAAAGAGACGAAGAGGCGTGCGCGTTTTAAGAAGCGCACCAAGGCAGGTTATCGTTGTCAAAAGGGCGGTCTTTGTCAGCAGCCTTGCCCTTTCCCTTTGCAGCGGCTGGGATCTTCTCCACGTCGAGCATCTCATCGTCTGTGTCCATCGTCGTGGTGGTCGCGTTAATTGGTGTCACGCAGGGTCACGAATGTCACGAACTGTGCCGCGGCTGCCGGTGCGGAGTTTGAAGCTCACGGGACTATATAGCGTGTGAAAACGTTTTTTGCTCTCTCATCAGAACCGGCTCTTGCTTTTGTCGAAGACTCCATCGTTGATTTCGTTGGACAGACCAGAGCGTCCGTTGCGCGCAAGATGCAGATCTTCGTAAAGTGCGTCTTGTCCTCTTTCTCGTTGTGCAAAAACTGACTGTTTTGTGTAGGACCCTCACGGGCAAAACCATTACTCTTGAAGTCGAGTCTTCGGACACTATCGACAATGTCAAGGCCAAGATTCAGGACAAGGAAGGGTGCGTCGTCCTCATATTTCTTCCTCGCAGCGGTCCTGACTTTTTCGTAGGATCCCTCCCGACCAGCAGCGCCTGATCTTCGCCGGAAAGCAGCTCGAGGACGGCCGCACCCTCAGCGACTACAACATCCAGAAGGAGTCCACCCTTCACCTGGTGCTCCGTCTGCGTGGTGGTGCCAAGAAGCGCAAGAAGAAGACCTACAACGTCCGTTCCATTCCGTATTTCTTTTTTCGTGAACAAAATTTAATCGTCATGCCCTCCAGACCCCCAAGAAGATCAAGCACAAGCGCAAGAAGGTCAAGATGGCCATTCTCAAGTACTACAAGGTCGACTCCGACGGCAAGATCAAGCGCCTCCGTCGCGAGTGCCCGACCGCCGAGTGCGGTGCTGGTATCTTCGTAAGCCGTTCTGTCCCTCATCCGCCTTACGGTAACTTATACCTCTTGGCAGATGGCCTTCCACCAGGACCGCCAGTACTGCGGCAAGTGCGGGTTGACCTACACCTTCCAGGCCGGGTCCAAGCCCCCGGCTGTCTAAGTCATGGCTGGCAGGGATGTTATGTAGCTGTCTTATGCACTATCGAACCCATGTCATGCTATGCGGTGTTGAGGACAATGCATGTTGCTGTCGTCTCCCAATTGGTCTCAGTCGTCAGAACCTCAGGTTGGACACCAACAGAACTTGTGCATCGCAGGTCAACAAGTACGTGCCCTCGGCCGGCCGTAGGTTCGGAGCAAGCCCGTGCAGCTCCGGCCCGGCGAGCCGGCTCCTTCGCTGAAGGGGCTTGCTTCAAACTGCCGCAAATAGACGGGTTGCCAATCACTTTCTCCTTGCTTCAGCTTTGCCTCAATTCCTTAGCTGTCACTTGTATGCTCAACAATGTATGCTCAGTCATCCCCTCGCACTTTTCTCTGTACAATTAGGTGCAGCCATAGCCTACAATATCTGTGTTGATGGCTTGGTCGCACATTTTCAGAAATCATTGGCTGCAGGTCTAAAGATTGCACCATCCCACTCGAGCAATGGTGAAGAAATGTTTCTTGGCATGCCAGGAGAGCCCACAAATATTCTGAGACTTGTTCTCCTCCCGATAACGGATACAAGACCGTTGCGAGTTCGCAAGTCCAAGCTGTCACGGCATGTCACACACTCCGTCGCGACCTTATACACTACCGCATCACTATTCCTGTAGTTTTAAACGCACATTTGGGCTTTCCTAAGTGATAAACACGGCTTGACGCGTTAAAGTTGGTCATCACAAGTCTCCAGATAACTTGAAATATGGGCTGCTGTGTGTCAGGGGACACCCTCGCGGCCCGCTGTTTCCACCTGGTTTGGCTTGCCTCAGCCCTCCAGCCCATTGCGGATTGCTTCGCCTTCGCCTCACCACTAACAGCCCAGTCGTCCGACCCTCATGCTCCCTTGGTCATACTCCTGACTCTGGCTACCATCCTCCCCCAGTATCCCTCTTCCCAAGTTGCCTCCAGCGCTGCTCTGGTTTCATCTCTTGTCTTCGGCATCCTGGCCTTGGTCGAGCTCAGCTAAACTTCGGCTCCAGCTCTCCCTCCCTCCTTCCGCTTCCGCCTCCGCCCGCTATGGTCTCCGAGAGCGAACCCTCTGGAGAAGCCTTCCACCTTCTCCGTGTTCCGCAGACCAGAGCTCTGCCCCCTTGTGGATGTGGCCTACTGCCGTATAGGCTCGTGCCCGCTATCGTGACTCCGGGAGTCTCAATGCATCCACACCCCTCCCCTCTCCTGTGTCTGGCTCCGGCAACCAGCGCCTCTCCTCCTCCTCGGGCGTGGCCTACTGCCGTATAGGCTCGTGCCAGATACTGCAGCCTTTGTGCAGTACGTCCGCATCTCCCTCTTTCCCTTCCCTCTCTCCTCTCCGACTCCGCCCTTCGTCCTCCGCCTTTCCGCTATGGACTCGGTTCTCGGTCCGGTCTCCGGTCCGATTGCTCGGCCCGTAGCATCCTCCTCTCGGTGTTGGTCGCTGTCAGACACTTGGTTGTAGAACTCCGGATCTCCTCGCCATCCTCGGTCGATCCTCCGAAGTCTGCCCTCTAGGCTTCCATCTCTCTTCTACGCGTGCCTGGCCGGTCTGTCTCGTCCGACCTCGGACCTTGGCCCATGCCTGGACCTGGCCCTCGGTCCTGCTTCGGTCCATTCCTCACAGTCCGAGCTCAGCTCGATTCTCTCCAGCGGTCTCCGACATCCCTCTTCCCTTTCCCCTCGTTCATGGGCTTGTCCGACGCTCCATTCCCTCGGTCAGACTTCTCCTTCTTCCATGCATCACCGGATCACATGCAGCTGCATAGTCACATGCTTTAGACAGTCACCCATCACGCATTAGTATATAAGATGTGACACCTGGGCAGACGATCCTTAGCTTCTTCTCTAAGGATCCTCCTTCTGCCCAGGTGAGTAGCCACTCCGCCTCATGTATCTAGTAGTGTCTAAGGATCCTCCTTCTGCCCAGACTCTTGAGACCTGTGTGTGTGTGTTGGTCGCCACTCCAGTGATCGGGCTGGCGGTTGTTGCCCTTACACTGTGACTAACACCAGACATCTTGCAATGGGGAAAGTCACAAATTATATGACGCTACAGCGGGCTAGAAAGTCATTTAGACCTTACCAGCATAAGATGAAAGCCTTACCTGAGCGATATGGCTTTTTTTGGAAGCTGTTATTCGTATTTTTCCGGACCATCAGCAATTGCTTCTATTCACTTTTCCTGACATGATTGGAGCATATTCGTGGACCCTAGGACGCACCTAGCATACTCTATGGATCATTGAAGTGAAGACACAATTTAATTAACCGCCCTTCGGGATGGAGGGAATATTTTCAGATCAAAATGCCCCGCTGTAACAGCTGTCACACCGCGTGACATGTATGTGATTTTGACCGTTTCACGAAATCAATCGTGAATAACTTCATACTCAGGTCCTTGATCGCCCGGGGATTTTGCAGGTGTGAAGTTGTATGCTATATGTAGCTACGAATAAAATTTCAGCGAGATCCTAACACGAATGAATATCTGTGAAAGGTCCCAAAAAAGCGTGTTTACACCACTTTTCGGGGCCCTCTAACTCACTGGATTCCCATCCAATCACCAGACGCAATTGGTGGATTCTGTTGCCAGACTAACCATCTAAAGTTCATATCAAGTGACCCCATATTTAAGAGTCCGCGTTAGGCCGCTAGAGAGCGATTGCCAACCCCCACGATTTCGGCAGTCTGCAGCAAGCCCCTTCTGACAGTTGGCCGCATTTCGCCCCCATCACGTGCGTCTCAAACGGGGAATTCGCGTGTCCTATTTGTTCTGCGACTGAATCTGGTATCTTTTTACGAACCGGCTCAGTACATGGCGAACTGCCATTGTTCTTCGGTGGGCATCGTTGTATACAATGTATCCAAGTACTTGGCCAATTTTATCGATGTTTTGAAGGTGGCACTTGGGTGGCACTTAGTGCCAGGAGTCTGAGCATTAGCTCACAGCGACTACGGAAGTGTAGACTGTGTAGTTGAAGTGTAGCAAAATAAAAGATTTCATTGGTGGTAAGTAATGTGGTAAGAACTACGTATTCACAGTACTGGCGGACGCGTCGCGTACATGCACACTGACGCGATATTGTATCTACCACCGTCGCGCGACGACGAGCAGCGTAAGCGGCGCGGTACAGTAGCGCAAGGCAACGCGGTGTAGCTATGCGCGTCCTCGCAAACGCCGTGCCGCGTTGCTCGGGTGGCACGATGCCAAAGACTCCATAAAAATGGATCATTGGCAGCGTCCTGACGGGGACCCCTGCTGGTCAGTGGTGGGCTGGATGGCGGAGGTTGTTGGATGTACTGGGCGGGGTGTGCGAACGTCGGGAGCCGGAGACGGGGAGGCGGGATTGGCGGCAAGGTGGTGGTGAGAAGAGAGGAAGCTTGTTTGTTCCGTAAACAGAACGACGAGCCATCAAGCTGGCTCAGCTCAGAAGGCCAAATTGAGGGATGGAACAAACAGGGCACGCGAATTCCCCGTTTGAGACGCACGTGATGGGGGCGAAATCTCAAAAACTCCTTCTGACGAAGCCGTTGTTTGGTGTATTTGTTCTGATGTTTGGTCTGTTTGGTCGCCCCGGCATTGAGCGGCATCGTCAGAACGGGGCTTGGAACGAACCTAGGCCGGCCGTTCATTTGACGGAATAAGAGAAGAAATAAATTACTGCTTTATTGTACAGGGTCGGAGAACAAATTCTTTCCGCGATTGACGAAGCTCGCGAATCCTAAACGCGAATCCATCTCGTCTATTGACCTAGAGACTTATTAGACATAAAATCGAGAACACGCCTTTCATACGCACCGTTTCCGCATCTCTGCGGCCCATGTTATCTCTTTCAGGGGAGGCGCGTTGAGAGAGGCGCCGAGTGTGCCAAGAACCAGCGCGAGAAGAGCTTCCAAAACAATCTGCACGGATTCATTTCAGAGAGGGTCCAGTTTTCACAAAACAGAGAACAGACGTCTATAGGTAAGGAACCCTCTGGCCGACCCATGGCCTTCAGGTGCGAAAGGTCTAAGCAGGCAGGAATTCAAGACACGTTGAAATGTTCATTCCGATGCAACATACGCTCATAAGTGGAAAACGCGGCTATTTCTGCATTGAATAATTCGGTCCAGTAGTCAATTCGGAAGATAACTGACCGTGAAATACGGCGATTGTCGCGAGACAGAGCAGAACGGCCGCGAGCATGGCAGAGGCGGAGAAAGAAAGCAGAGTGCACGTGTGGTGACCAAATACCTCCGCTTGGCTTCGTCCATTAACACGTCTGCAATGGCGTCCCCTGTACCCTCACACCTACCGCGCAGGCCAAATCCACAAGATGTCTCGTCGGAGATTCTCATGAAAATTGACCAGGCGACGAACCAGACACTGACTGCATCCCTGGCGACCTCATGGCTGTCGGAGCTCGAAGACACCATCCAGGCCACCAAAGTACTGCTTGCCAGCTTTCCGTGTAGGATTTTGGCGTACTAATAACCGAACACAGAGCCACATACATGACCGAATACACCTCGACTTGCCGCAATTTGAGCAGCAGCTGGAGTCGTCCAAGTCTGTGCAGACGCGTCTGCAGTCTTTGGCCAGCAATGTTGACGGGTTGGACCACACGCTATCGGATCCGCAGGTGCGTCTCCCGTGAAAACCAAGGGTCGGCCTCACTCATTTGTATGTCTCCAGACGGGCGTCATTCCTACGCTGGTGCGGTCATTAGCTGCACACGGTACATTGGCGCAGCAATCCACAGACGCCGCCATCCGTCATGAAACCTTGTCCCATCTGCTCCGCTGTCGGACAGAATTTGGTTCAGTTCTGTCGCTGGTGCAGATGGGCAAACTACCGCAAGCTGTCGAGGCATGTGGGGAGTTCGATGAACTGCTGCGAGACGCGCCCGCCCATCTGCATCAGACGAACGTTATGCTGGACTTGAAGGTGACTCACTGTATCTTCCAGTCATTGTGCATCGTCTTATGTCTGGTCAAAGCGCAAATTCCAAGCAGCCAAGTCACGAACGGAAGAACAGCTGAGCGAAGCCTACTCAAGAGGCATGGTTGTGTCCCCGAAGTGCCTCACAATATTACATTCTGTTACGGGTGCGTGGCTTCAAGGTCCCCTGGGTAGCCGCATTGATTGTGTTCCAGTACGACAATCCGAGACTGTCCTAACGCTCTCAGAGATACTGTCATCTTTATCTACGACCTCTCTATCGAACCATCTGACGACTCTTCGACGCGATATCATGACCCATTACGTGGACCAAGTCTTGCAGCAGCCAACATCCCTCACCATAACCTCCGAAAATCAGGAACACGAACTGACACTTTTCCCGTCGCCTCCAAATTCCGAGGATCTAACCACGCGCCTCGACAATGTCTCTGCGACTCTCAAGTTCCTGTCGGCTCATTTCATAACGTTCCTCCCCTCCGCCGAGGCCGCTACGTTCTCCCGCTCGCTCTGCAAGCCACTCGTAACAAGCGTGCTCTCCAACCTCCTCATCCCTTCTCTCCCATCCGCTTTCGAATCCCTCCCCCAATTTATTGAATTGGCCAAACACGCCGTTGCATTTGAGGACCAATATGTCATTCAGCTGCTCGGCGACGACAAGAGCGACCGCCCAATCAAAGCATGGGTGGACGGGATGGGCGGCCACTACGAGCGCCAACGACGCCTGCAAACCCTCGACACCTCACGGGTCATCGTTTTGTCGCCGGAGAGTGCCCCAGATCGATTCCTCGTCGAGATCGCCATTCGTCAAGATAAAGCGCCGGAGGTGGTTCCCGTGCAGCCGGAGGAGGACATGGAGGAGAAGCCCTTGAATGGGGACTCGAGCCCGGCGGATGACGGATGGGGCTTCGATGATGACGCTGAACCAGAGCCGACTCCCGTGTCGCCTGTCCCAGTGGTCGATGATGTCGTTGACGATGGTTGGGGCTTTGATGAGGAGGAAACTGCTTCTGCCCCCTTGGTCGAGCCGCCACCAGAGACAAATGGGCAGGATGAGCCCGATGCTGCTGATGCTTGGGGTTGGAACGACGACGCGCCGACTGAAGCCGCATGGGACGACCCCTGGGATGATCCCCCGGCGCCCAAGTCCACTGCGCCGGTTGACTCACGTCCGCCGCCCGCCCCCTCAATAGCATCAATATCTTCTCCAGCGTCCACCTCTTCCCCCAAAATGGCGACTCGTTTGGAAAAACTCGCAAACAAGGGCAAGAAGCACCTCAACGGCAACTCGCCGATGTCTTCGCCGGCCTTCTCCTCCCCCATGTCTTCCGCCAAACCGTCACCCTCTATGCCCTCTTCTTCCACTCCGCCTCCCCCCGCTCCCGTTACGTCGCCTGAGAAACGACCTCCGAGGATCGCCACGGCCGTCGTGCCAACGGAGAAGTACCTCGTCTCGGGGCGCATGCGGCAGATCATCAACATCGTCGAGGACGTCCTCGCCGAGGGCCAAAAATTCGCCGCTTCCAAAATCTTCCCCGCGATCGAGACAAGCTCGCCCCCGGGAACGGTTCTTTTACAGTCAGCCGCGTCGATAGTGGACTTGTACCGGGCTCTGTACCCCGTCAAGTTCGCGGGGAGGCTCAAGAGCGCGCCTGATGCGGCGATGCAGTTCTCCAACGACTGTCTGTATCTGAGTGGGGAGATCGGGCGGATGGAGAATGCTGCGGTGCAGGGCGGTCTGGCGCCAGTCAAGGACCGGCTTGGTGAGTGCCGGCAGCGGTTAAAGATACTGGGGGACAGCTGGTTCGAGGAGACCGTCGTACGTGCGAAATGAAGTTGGAAGAACAGCCCTCTCACATCGTATATCCCATAGGAGAAGCACAGACAGTCGGCGAACGATATCATCTCGCAGGGCGCCGAAGGATTTAGGTTCACGGCTGACCAGGACCGGTACGATGAGTGCGAGACCGCCATCAGTCGGGTTGTGCAGGAGATCAAGAAGCTGGCGCAGCGATGGAAGGTAAGGAGTGCTACATCTTTTCAGTGCTGGTCCGGCGCTGACTCTTCCGCAGAGTATCTTGAACAAGAGCAAGTACTACACCGCGATCGGGATGGTCACAGAGGCCGCATTGTCGCGAGTGCTCGAGGATATCCTAGCCCTGCATGACATACCAGAGGTGGAATCGCACAGGCTGAGCGAGCTTTGCCGCATTTTACACGCCCTGGAAGCATTATTTATCGAAGACACAAACCAGGCACGAGCATGGTCGTAAATTATCGCCTCGCATTGACTGACTTCCGTCGACAGGATCCGTTTGTGGTAGCCTACGTTCCCTCCTGGCTCAAATTTTCGTACCTCTCCGAGCTGCTGGTGCGCATAATCCTTTGCGCATATTCATTCCTTCATTTTGTGCTGCAGGAGGCATCCATGGTCGATATATCATATCTCTTCGACAGCGGTGCTTTGGTCGACTTCGAGGTCGACGAGCTTGTGCGTTTAGTCCGGGCGCTATTCGCTGACACTGCGTTACGGACCAACACGATAAATAAACTGACGGGTGGACGATCGTAGTTGTATGTAGTTCGTGTTGGGATTTTAGTCGACGTTGCGGAATCCCTTTACGATTCTTATTTCTCCTTGAAGTTTGGCTCAACAGACGGACGCGCTGATGTTCTATGCATAGGCTACTGACTCAGGCGCCCCCAAGAAACTTCATGCAGACCAATCACAATGCAAAACGTCTTTGGCCATTGCTATTCAGACTCTGCCCGATTAAAGTGATTACAGCCTCATCCAGATGTTCCCGAGCAAGCTCTTCTAGCTGTGACACTGAGACTCGGGGGCGCTGCGCTATTTGATGCCTGTCGTCTGACAAACCTGCTTTGAAGGAGCGGACAATAAGCTCCGCCACGTAGAGATCTCGAGGGGCGGAGGCAAAATTCGACTGGACAGCGGGTCTGGTGGCCCTTTGGGAATGTGCGAAACGCAGAGCGCACCCTAAATGGAATCGAGCTCATTTGAAAAGCTTGCAATCATAGCCGCTGTAGACGTACCACTGGTAAAACCTGCTTGCCGGCAAGCATCTTGGCACTGAGAGTAGAGGAGGTCATCTATCGCTGAATGAGAGGTCGTCAGAGATCCCCGTCGGCGCTCATGAGAAGAGACTGACCCTCCTGTGCGAGGCTCCAGACTTGAAGGTGCAACGCATTTCGCTTTAGGTTGGCGGCGTGGCGCTCTACTATTGCATCGATATCGTTCTGGTTTTGCGAACGCGCGTAACGCTCGCTCTCGTCTTCCAACCGTTGGATGCGCACGGTGTGATCGCGCACGCACTTCTCGAGTTCCTGCAATTATGATAAGAGATTACTAGTAGGCCAATTATCGTAGCTCGAAAGAACGAACCTCCATGAGGCTATCCTTGCGTACAATGTATACGGTGGGGGTCCCCTGCGCGAGAGCGTTTGGAGGCGGGATCTGGACCTGAACGGCGGGAGAGTTATGTGTGGGGAGCATTGTGGTTCAGGTCGACTCGGATTGCGAAACCCTAAGTCCCCGTTGATCAGTACAATCAACTTACTGGAGGACTTTGAAGCCGTTCCAGCTTTTACCCCTGCAGGATGCCGGTAAAATTGAGGATGGCGCACAGACAAAACTGCTGGGATATGAGGCGAGCCTCGTTGTTGTCTTCATGCTGCGAGGAAACGAAGCGGAGCCCCGAGATAGCGCAGAAATGCGATCGAACACACAGTAGCTTGAGTTGGGAAGCGGCGAGA
Organism: Mycena polygramma; assembly: GCA_029449255.1. Taxonomy (NCBI): domain Eukaryota; kingdom Fungi; phylum Basidiomycota; class Agaricomycetes; order Agaricales; family Mycenaceae; genus Mycena; species Mycena polygramma. Next base: position 194,045 of record JARKID010000040.1, on the reverse strand, counting down.
CTGGAGTGAGCGTGTAAAGCAGAGGTGCACAATTCAGGCGTCTATTATTCTTGACACTGATCATTGAGCGCTTATTTCCCCGGACTTTACCGGCCGCCACCCTCCGATTCCCGTTTCTCGCAGCTCGCTCAAGTGTGTTCACATTCGACTGTACGGACTCTTTTTTTTTTGTTAACAAACTCGAGCTATAGAGGGCAAGGAGTTGGCAAGTATGACGTTCCAAACGTTGCAAAACCCAAACCCCAAAAAAAAACTTTGTCCCGGAAAACTTTTTTCTCCAACTCTTAGATTAACCCTGTGTAGCATTCTGGCATTGTATATGAGTGTATCAGGTGTGCTTTCAGAGATGATGGGCTACAACCTCATGCAGAACAACCAAGCCGGCAAGCATCAGGTGATTTGATGGGCACCGGCATTTCCCGGCATGTTCAGAAATTGTACATACAGATTGGCCAGGGCTGAATGGACAGTGAGTATGGTACAGCACGAAAGTAGGTCAGTGGATGCCCGCACTTCTCATAATGATTTGTTCCGCAAATTTCCGAATGCGAAAGAAAAATTATTTTTATTTCCAAGCCTGTCAACCCCATACATAGACGAGCCGCTTCGTCAGTGCGTGAGTGTAAGTCAGCACTGCAGCACTTGTGGTTGAGCCTGCAAACCTTCAACTCGACTGTGGCCGATTTTTTTTTGCGTGTGCCGGAAAATCCCGACATCCATCAATTGCCCGATCCTGGTCGCTTTGACTGTTACCCGTGCTAACGGGGCCTGTTTCCTCTCAAAGGACATTCAATAGACTCAAATAGCATGCTGGGATGCCATACAGAGGTCCTTGAGTACTTGACAAAAAAGTTTTTTTCTGTGGAAAAGTTTTTTTTCGTGCTTTGGGTTTTGCAACGTTTGGAACGTCATAGGCAAGGAGCCTGGAATGTCGAACGTAAGTTGCATATCTATGGCGGTCACTTATGGCGGTCGGAATGCACTTTTATTAAAATCACTATAAAATGTGGGTTTTCATCGTAAAATGTCAAAATTTCACTTACAAAGTTCAGAAAAACTAAGTTTGTTTACTTCGAGAGCGAGAAGCCTCAGCTCATTGCAATTTTGGAGCAGATTTTGACAATGTGTAGTTCAACTTTGGATCTTGAACTTTGTATAAACTTTCCATCTTGGAAACTTTGTATAAAATGTCTGAAAACAAAAATTGTATAAAGTTGAGTGGTGGTTCAAATGTGTAAAGTCGCTGGTGAAGACTTCGTATAAAGTTCAATGCGGCGGCAATGCGGCCGTATCAGTGATGGGCGGCGGTGCTAACCCGAATGATGGCATCATTGGTCCATTCGGCTCGCTCGGCATTGTGCCCTGCCCTCCGTCTGGATTGAGATCCACCCGGGGCCTAAATCCGAGAGCTGGAGGGCGTCAAGGTGATCACAATCGTCATCGTAAGCCCCATTCGCGGTGCTGCTAATGACCCCAAGACATATCCCCCATTCGGCTGGTGATGGCATCACTAGGGTTAGCACTGCCATCCATCATTGACACAACCGACTACACTCTCTACACCGTCTTTCTCGAAACTTTATACAGTCTTGACAGAGACTTTGTACAGTGGAACATAGCCTCAACTTTATACAAACTTTTTTCTTCCGACATTTTATACAAAGTTTGAAAACTCAAGTTCATACAATGTTGAGCTTGAAGGTTGAACTGTACATTGAGGAATTCGTCCTTGGATTTTCAACCAACTGAAGCTTCTCACTCTCAAAGTTAACAACATTTGGGTTTCATCAACTTTGTAAGTGAAATTTGGACATTTTACGATGAAAACTCACATTTTATAGTGATTTGATTAAAAGTGCATTCTGACCGCCATAGTCACTTGGCACCTTTAATAAAAACACATATATTTTGTGTCTTTCCGCGGAAAAATGGGCTGTTTGGGCTGTTTCGAGATATTTTTCTGGTTTCCGAACTTTCGAGATTTTTTTTTTGACATCGTGCTTTTTTTTTTTGTACAAGTTCAGAATCGTGTTTCCTTCGGTATTATCAGGCTACGGCCAGGCACGCCGGTGTGATGGACCATCACTTTGGCGGTGTCCGGCAGCTCGGGAACACTTTACTCTCCGTCCACAACAATGGCAGGACCAGGGTGAGGCTAACTGCAACCCTGCTACTCGCTTCATGGCCTTGGTCATTCAGCATGGGACTGTGGTCTGAACTTCTCTTCCATTCAGCTACTAGAGGGAGGTCAGACTTGTATCAGACTTCAACCAGACTTCCAATCAAGTCAGATAATGACGCAGTACGCCATCAGCTCGGCATGCGCAGCCGTGCGGCCTGATAAGATAAGGAAAGGAACTCTATTCTGAACTCGAACAAAAAAAAAAGCACAATGTCAAAAAAAAAACACGAAAGTTCGGAACCCTGATAAATATCTCGAAACAGTGTGAGGCTGGTAACCGTGCTAGGCATGGTATACCGCCTCATAGCCCCTCCAAACGAGATGCAGAAATGTGTTAAAAGATGCAGTTTTGGGGTTTTCCTCGAAAATCACATGTTCTCCCCACCCAGGAGAATTATCATATAGCTTCACCCATGCAGAACCCATTGAAACGACGCCATACAAACGTTCTAGACGCTTCCTCCTCGCTGCATTCATCCCCAAAAAGCCAGCATACTCCTCCCAGATCAGAAATCATGCACAAAAGCACCCCGGAAACTTCTTCCAGGTTGGAGTTCACCCAGAGTTGCCTGGACACTTCTTCCAGCTTGGATATCATCGAAACGTGCCTGGAAACTTTCTCCCCATCACTCTCTGCCCCAAAATAGCTCAGGACGACCTCGGACAACTCTTCCAGGGAGGGATATTCCCCCATTTGGCCAGATAAAGCTTCCGGGATAAATTCCCCAGCTAGGAGATTGCAAATAGGATCTTCTCCCAACCAAGGCTGTGGAACGATGTGTGGGAACGATTGGCATGGAAACAGAGGGAGAGTAGTATAAATTCGCTTCAGTGCAGACCTGTAGACATTATGTTTTCCCCCCACTTGCAATAACCCACTCTAAACCAACTATATTCCTGTGCAACTTCCAGCACCTCTCCCATATCCCTCCTCTCCTACCCAGACCGAATCCCCCCAGAGGACGACATAGCTGTAACCCCTACAGCTGGATTCCACCCTACACTTGGTGACCACCGCAGGGGGGGATCACATTGGATGGTTTGGTGAAGGGAGAAAAGTGGAAGGAAACCACAGAGATATCACCACAGTCACTTCAGCAGAGCTTCAGGTCCTTTTATCCACTTCCCCCCATCACCACCATCGCGTCGTTGGCCTCTTCTAACGTCGTCGTCATTGCATTGGCCAGTTATGCCCTTATGCCCATGCCATCTCAAGAAAACCTCGAATTGCTATTGCGGACGACTTCGTGAACTACACCATCGCAGTTTCCCAGTTATTGTCCAGTCATCGCCCAGATCTAGTCCACGTTTCGACCTTCGTTCCCACCCCACGACGTCGTTCACGAACCAGCCTGCCATAGCAGCTCTACATTATTCCCTATCCATGCAATGGCCATTGCATTCACCTCACCACGACAAACGACTTTATGACGAAGAAATTGGGTGTTATTGACCATAGATGGTCAATATCAAAGGTCCCTGGGAGGTGTGAGGCTGGTAACCGTGCTAGGCATGGTATACCGCCTCATAGCCCCTCCAAACGAGATGCAGAAATGTGTTAAAAGATGCAGTTTTGGTGTTTTCCTCGAAAATCACATGTTCTCCCCACCCAGGAGAATTATCATATAGCTTCACCCATGCAGAACCCATTGAAACGACGCCATACAAACGTTCTAGACGCTTCCTCCTCGCTGCATTCATCCCCAAAAAGCCAGCATACTCCTCCCAGATCAGAAATCATGCACAAAAGCACCCCGGAAACTTCTTCCAGGTTGGAGTTCACCCAGAGTTGCCTGGACACTTCTTCCAGCTTGGATATCATCGAAACGTGCCTGGAAACTTTCTCCCCATCACTCTCTGCCCCAAAATAGCTCAGGACGACCTCGGACAACTCTTCCAGGGAGGGATATTCCCCCATTTGGCCAGATAAAGCTTCCGGGATAAATTCCCCAGCTAGGAGATTGCAAATAGGATCTTCTCCCAACCAAGGCTGTGGAACGATGTGTGGGAACGATTGGCATGGAAACAGAGGGAGAGTAGTATAAATTCGCTTCAGTGCAGACCTGTAGACATTATGTTTTCCCCCCACTTGCAATAACCCACTCTAAACCAACTATATTCCTGTGCAACTTCCAGCACCTCTCCCATATCCCTCCTCTCCTACCCAGACCGAATCCCCCCAGAGGACGACATAGCTGTAACCCCTACAGCTGGATCTACCCTACAACGGCACAAACCACCCATTTTTCTGCGGAAAGGCACAAAATATATGTGCCTGGACACTTTAGTGTTCCAGGTGTTAGGGACATGCACTTGTACCTTATATGGACATGAAGACTGCTAATAACTCTGATTGTAACGCGAAATAATTACAAACCACTGCCTTGCATAGCCTTCTCGTGGTTTCTTTCAGGATGTACGGCCGTATAAGGACATGCAGACTGCTATAATTCTAAGGTTACTGCGAGATAATTATGATCACAGCCCACTCGTCTCTCTTTTCCGCGCTAGATGTTAAATATCCCGGTTGAGTGTCGTGATTTGCGTGCTACTGAGCTTTGCTTTAGAGCGGTAATGTTTTCGTTACAAAACAGAAATAAATCCAAAACACGCGATCTCCACGTTTCTTAACCCGCAAAACTGCGGATACGTCGTTTCAGTCGCGACTTGGTAATATGTCAGTGATTGTCCCGGTACTCTGCGGTTTCTGGGTCTCCCTTCGTTGTGTGTACTTCTGGTCGTCATTCCGATCGCGTGCCCGGCGGAGCGACCAAAGTTCGGCGACGGTGGGCCCACGCGCTCGAGCAAGTAATAACTTGAATCTAGGGTAGACTTGAGTCATCTGAGTCAAGAAATACTTCACGTAGAGGTCTCGCATATGCACAGTTGATGAAAGGCACCCGGGTGTCCAGGCTCCGCCCGTTCAGGGCAATTAAACGAGAATGTTTTTATTAAAGGTGCCAAGTGACCGCAATACATATCAGCAACCACACCCTCAAGTTATTACCGCTTCAACATGTGTTGGAATCCAGCCAAGTCGTCCGGGAAGTGATTCGACTGATTGATGATCCGTTTGATGTGGCTGTGCAGTTGAGTCTGATCTCCCCTGGAGACTCGTCTTAGAATTCAGGCGAGTTCCTGACTCTTCCTCCCTCATGGATACGCCAATGGTGGATGCCCCCAGCCCTGGGGCTGTAACTGAAGAAGCCGTTGAGGCATGGCTCTCCCCCCAACTTAACGTCTCCCAGCGCCACAGCCTTGTGAAATGGGACCCAGCCGCCATTCACCGATTCTTGGCGGCCCTCCGTACTACACCTGCGCCAAACCCTCTTGGGCGGTTCCTCTATGACACCGAGGGAAACTTTCGCTCCTTCCATCCCCTGCATGCGCAAATCCTGCCCATGATCGACCGCCCTTTCCTCTACATCGCGTACCTGTTTGGTTTGGATTATCTTGCTCTTCCCTTTTTGAAAACCTACTGCTTTCTCAGAGCCCCCGCCTGAGCTTTTTACGGATCCGTTCGACGAAGATCTCGTTCGACATCTCCAGAACTGGGTGAATGATTTGGGGAGCGAGATCGAGTTTGAGTTACTTGGAGGATGGAAGGGATTACGGACTTTTCTTCAGTCTGTCAACCCTCCGGACGAACCTCTCAAGAGCCACCTCTTCTTCCAAAATCACCTCAAACTATTTAGAGATCAGGATCTCGTCGTAGGGCAAGTCCCAGTTCCCGATCTCCTGATGACTTTGTGGAGTTTGTAAACTTTGTGTCAGTTGGCATTGGACTGATTCTCTTGATACAAGCCGGGTCAGAAGATCTGGAGTGTTCTCCACTAGGCGAAGACTTGACTGCAAGACAGCAACTGTAGGTTACTTCTCTTAGCTGGGATAGTCAACGCTGAGATCTCTGCAGACAAGCCGAACGCTTACAGAAGCACCTCGAAGATGACTTCGTGGGGGACGGGGCCGAGACCTTGGAGAAGGGCATGGAGCACTACCGCGATCTATGGGAGAGGAACAAGGCCACATATTATGGTCGCGTGGTGGCCATGATAGCATCCAGCGGTACGGGCAAAACCAAGCTCAACCTGGAATATCTTCGCAAGGTATGTGGAGCCATTCAGTGACGATCCCTTGTATCCCTCACATCTGTTCAAGCATGGGGGATTGTACATTTGCCTGCGGAGCGCGAGCGACTCACCAGGGCAAGGGTGGCCACCTGGTGATGCTCACTTGACAAGCTATCTCAAACTCCATCGGGACAAGGTGCGTTATCATTCCCTTCGGATGCATCAATTTAAAAATTCGGAGAAGCCGCTCGCTCTTGTCACAGCCGCCCTTATTGGCGCAGTGCTGGAAACAGTGGAACAACAGTTCACCAGTCTCGATGACCACAACAAATCGTGGAAGCTTCGGGCAGGCTCCCGCCTCACAAGATCGGACCCGCGTCTGGACAACATGGCCAAGGTCGCCTCGAAGGCCAAGGAGCTTCTCTATCAACATCTTGCAGAATTTATAAGCAAAATGTGTTCTGGTGCTCAGTCGGTCAAAGAAGACGCAGAACTGGCTGTTGAGCTGATCTGTGAAGGTCCGGCAGACAAACTGGCACAAAAAGTCCCCCACTTCCTTCTGGTTGTGGATGAATGTACAGTGCCGTCCTTCCTCTTCCCTTCCGACCAAGTCTCCCCACTTTTAAGAGTCATGGAGTGCCTATCGAAGCACAACTTGTGGTTCGTTTTGGCGTCGACTAGCACCAAGATAGTCTCCATCGTGCCGTCTATGAACGTCAGGGGATCACAAAGGTTCATTAACCAAACCTCGCTTCCCGCTTGGTTTTACCTCCCATTTGACCCATATCTCGCCACGCGCCCCATAACACCGACCATCTCCGCTGCTCTTAAGCTGCAGGAGATAAAACAGTACGGACGCCCCGTGAGCACAATCTTTTTGCCACATAGATATAACCTTATCCCCTATGAACAGCTCTGGCGTATTTATACGGATGGGGAGGTATTACCGGCTGCCCAGATGAAGCTACTAGGCGCATCAGGCTTGATGGACTTCGACGAAAGCCAAATTTTTTCTTTGTACAGTCAACGGATCTGCCTCCACCTGAACCCGAGTGCCTCTTCGCACAAGCTTGAGGTGACGGCTGTGGAATCACATCTTCGTCAGGCAACTGGGATCCATGGGGGAATGCTCCTGACCACATGCCCCTCGGAGCCAATCCTCGCTTTGGCGGCGGCGACTGCTATCAATTCGTCACCTGAGTGTGTGCGAAACACCATCCAGGCTCTGGTGGCCCTCATCACCAAATACCAAGTGGACCGTGGCTTGGAGGGGGAGCTTTACGCCCGCCTCATCATGGTACTGGCGCGCGACGCTGCAACTCCCACTCTGGTTGAGTCCGAGACGCTCCAACCAACAAGCCTGGCAGCATTTCTGCGATCCCTTCTGCACCGGCAGCACATACCGGCAACGTCCCTTGCGACTTTCGAAACAATCGGCGTCAATGTACAACTCACATTTACTCATTTTGTCGAGTTGGAGGCGGATATTGGCATAATCGACGCCGACTGGTGCTTCGACATGCTGTGTCGAGGGGCGGCAGCCCAATGCACATTTTGCCAGCCCGTTATCGACGGCCTCATCGTTGGGTACTCCGGCGATCTCTCACAAGCCTTTGACGAAACACAGCTCTTCTTGGTCTGCTATCAAGTAAAAGCTCGGCACCAGGCAGCATCGGCTGCACTCGGAACGTCACTGACCTGCCCAATGGTCCGGTACCGAAACAGGACTTCAGTCAAGCCAAAACACCTTCTGCTCCTGATCGACATGGCCACCACCACAAAATTTCAGGCGGGTTCCAATCACATCCAAATCACGGAGCGCCCAGCGATTGTCCCCGTGGGCCAGGCGAGCGGGAAGGACTGGGCTGGTTATGCTGCTGCGCACAACCAGCTGGAGACCCGCGGACACTTGATCAACGTCCGGGGATTGGACCCATACGCAGTTCTGGCGGGGGTGGATCTCAAAGGACTGTACAGTTCCATCAGCCCTGAAGGTCCGATGGCGGCGCTCTTTAGGGCTTCTGCTCGTTCATCATACCTCGGTCTTGTGACGGGGATCCCCCGGTCTTACTATTAGCTTGGGCCCGTAGGTCATTTCTTTAGTAATCCTTGTTATTGTACCCCGGACTGCATACAGTATGGTAGGTATACCATTGGTCATTAATTCATACGATACTTTTCACGACTTTACTGTCTCGAGAGTGGTTAGACAGTAGTACGAGAGGGACGAGGAAGTAATTGGTGTTGGAGCTGATGGGTAGCGTGACAGCGACGTGTCGAGCATAATGTAAAGAGCAGTCGGAGGAGAGTGTATCACAGGCAGCACCGGGAATGTAGTTCCAAGACGGCGTGCCTGCATCACATAGAGCTGAACCCCTCCTCCCCACCCAGCCCGCGAATTGCGCACCAGGCTCGCATGCGTGGGGGACCACGCAACGTGCGGCGGCGCGCGCAGTGTTTGTAGCGCGGGCTCTGCTGAGGGTTTCCCGGAGAAAGGGATACCGGCCGTGCTCTATACAAACGTGTATATCAATGGCTCTATGGTAGGAAAAGGCAGGAAAGGGAGGAACGTACCTTCTAAGGACACGCCTACAGCGGGTCAGCCAACGCATCCGAGCAGAGCGCACGGAGCCGGTTGGGAGAAGTACATCCCGGCGCGGCGAACTTGCACTTGACGATGCTGTCGTCGCCGGCGAGCGTCTCGGTGCAGCTCGGGCGAGATGGTGACGTAGTTCACGCCGTAGGCCGCGAAGCAGTGCTGCAGCGACTGTTCCGTGCGCTCCCACTGCTCGAGCGAGGTTCCCGGCGGGACGCAGACGTGCAGCGAGGCGAGGATGACTCTGTGGGGTGTTAGACGAGGCGTTCAATTTGATCAGACACGCACGACTAGGACAGGATCCAGACATGCATGTCGTGGATGGAGATCACGTCGGGGAGCTAAGCTGTTTGAGCGAGGTCTGAGGGAAAGGAGCATCACGCACCGTAAGCAGATCTTCCTGCACTTTTTCGAGATCCAACTCGACCGGTGCAGCTTCGAGAAGTATGCGCCCGGTCTTGATCGCTGCGAAACATGAATTACAAGAAGAAAAACGAAGACGACACGCAATCATAAGGATCGCGCTCGCAAAGATGATCAGACTAATGCCGAGCGAGACAGCTGGGTCGGCGTAGAACCGATTCGGCGAGTGCAGCTCTTAGATCAGGATCCCCGCCACAATGACACCGACGTCTAATCCGTATGAGAACGCGCTATTCGCGGCGTAAGGGCACGTACTGTTGACTGCATCTCCGAGAAGATGGATTAGCACCGCGAAGAGACCAAAGTTCGGCTGGATGGTGCTCGTCGGGGGGAAGAGCGTGTGGTGGTGCTGCGCATGGACGCCCGCGCTGAGGTCCACCGGGTCGACGACGACGACCTCGGCCGCCGCCGCGGGCGCGCCGTGGCTGTGGCTGTGGCCGCCGTGGTCGTGCACGACGAGCACGCTCAGGATGTTGAGGCAGAGCCCGACGGCGCCGATGATCATGACCTGTTCTGGGTCTTTCACCGTTTCGATGTTGATAAACCGCTCGAGCGACTGGAGGAATATTGACAGCGCCAATGCGAGCAGGAAGACACCGTTGAAGAAGGCGCCTTGGGACACGTCAATTTCTGAATTAAACAAACGGTGGAAAGCAGTGTTACCGACAAGCTCCGCGCGGTGGAACGCGTAAGTGAAGCCGACGGTCTGCGCGCCATGAGGATCAAGCCGAAGAAAAGCTATAAGACCTACATTGTGCCCTTTATCTTGCAGCTAGAGAGAGGATCAATCACCGCTGCAAGATTATTTTTGGAACTAACGTAGGCGGCAGCGAAGGCGATGGCACTGCAACGGCGTCTTAATTGGCGCTCTAGTCCTCAGCGAGCACACTCACTAGGCAACAATATCCTGGGCGGCACATCAGCAACAGAGTGAAAATGATCAAACTGGCCTTACATTGAGGTAATGGAACTGGTGGCGTTCACCACAAGTTAGAAACAAAAGCACAAAGAGACTAGCAACGGACTGCGTCAGCAATGAGAGCCAAACTCTTCGTTCGGAATCCAACTATGCCAGTCCACGTCGCAAGATACTCATTCTCGCAGAAAGAGCCACCCACTAGCGATTTCAGCCACAAAAAACGAGGTCGCGATCCCCAGTACAAAGGCGAGCCTCGTTGTTGTCTTCATGCTGCGAGTAAAGCCCCAAGATTGACGCAGAGCCCCAAGATAGCGCAGGGAATGCGACTGAACACGCAGTAGCTTATGTTAGGAAGCGGCGAGAGCGGACTGGACCACGGGTATGAGCGTGTAAAGCAAGGTGCAAATTAGGCCTCTATTCTCAGCACCGATCACTGACACTGGCGCGCTTATTTCTCCGGACTTTGTCGGCCGACGTCCTCCGCCATCGCGATTCCCGTTTCTGCTTTCACAAATTCGACTGTACGGGCTCCTCTTCAACGAAAGCAGAAGACGAGGTATAGGGGAAGGAGGCTGAAATGTCGAATGTAAGTGCATGTAAGCAACAACACCCTCAATTTATACCGCTTCAACATGTATTGGGTTCCAGCCGCCGGACAACCCATTGGAATCCCGGCGTCGTCAACGGCGCCGTCGGAATGTGCGCATGATCCCCTCAAGAATGAGCCACGAAAAACGCGGCGTTGATAACGAACGACACAACTTAGCTGACCATCGTATGGTGGCCGAGCTCAACGGCGCGCGTTACCAGTCGGACGACCTGGTGGACGATGTATTTGGGCATTTCATTCCGGCTTCTCTCGTCGGGGTGGTACTCGCTGGCCTGTTAGAGCAAAAGTTGATCAAGGTCACCTACGTTAGCGGCAGGCTCGTCCCAGAAGAGCATCGTCCCTCCGCCATTGCTTGGGCAGTCTGTCACGCGGAACGCGCCGGGTGCATCCCTGACTCTTCAGTCCCCGCCGTCGAACCAAAGTCGCGACAACATAATTTTATCTGGACCTGGACATTTCCCAGCAATCCGAATCGTCGCACGGAGACTGGGGCCGCGCAATTCATGAACTCTGTGGCTGAATCGGCATTCAAAGAGATCCACGAGCAGGCACCCACGGCTTTGGGGCGCCGTTGGATACAATGGCGCTTCGGCCGTCCTCCTGATGCAGATTATTCATACCCGATGTCGGACGAGAACGTCGAGCAACGTCTGGGAAACCATGTTCTTCCGACGACCGCTTGGTCTGTGCTAGGCAGGCAGAAAGAACAGGAGCTAGAGGAGGAGACCGTGCTCGATTCAGAACCGGAACATGCCCTGTCGGACCACTTGGTTCCAACATATACCACTGCAGACTCCGTTGCTGAGGAAGATTACGATCAAGACGCATTAGATCAGACTATTATTTCAGACTTGCAGACGGCTCATCGCGCCACCAGCGACCCATTACTCGTCCCGGTTGCGGAGGCTGCTTGGCGCAAATACGAGAAATCAATTCCAAAGGGCGAACCCCACGACCTTGATGAAGGTTACGCGAACTGGACTCGGACCAGGGTCGTTGTCGAGTTGAAGTCATGCAATCTCAATGATGCAATCCAGCAAACACATCTGCAACTGCGCACGTTGCACCGGGCTCAGCCGTGGCTCGCAGCAGCGCACGGCATCGCCATGACTGAGAAACGACTATGCCTGATTCGTTCCGATGCCGCTGGTTGCGAAGAATGTTCTTTCAAGCTTTCCACAGGTCGGGGAATTATAGACACTATCCGTGTCGCTCTCGGAACGGTCACCGCTGAGGATCAAGAGTTCGGGCACAACCCCAGCTTCGCGTACAAATATCAGTCCAGGTCTGTTGAAAGTTATCGTGCCCAGGCAAACAAGAAGCAGAAGATCACGGTCGAGTATCACTGCCATGTCGTCGACACCGTCAAACTGGACCGCAACCTTTTCACGGTGCAGGAAGTCATATTCAACACCGCATCCATTCGCGGGCGAGGGACTACTGTCTTCAAAGTCAGACGCGATGGCGACCAGACCAAGCACTGGGCCCTCAAACGGACTTGGGTTGATGTGCTCAGTGAATGTCAAGAGAACACGCTGATGGAACTTGCCCGAGAGAAGAATGTCGAATATGTGCTCTTGGAACCAGGAGTGAGCGCCTTTTGCTCAGATTTTTCCTCGAGTTGACTTCGTACTTGACCAGCTGCTGGACGTGTCTAGATACGGATTCCATGCGCGGAGACGACCCAGCGTCTCAGCCGCGTGACCTCAAAGCGCGAGGGGTCTTTGCAGAGGTGGAATTACGACAAGAGACATACTGTCTCCTGCCGTACAAACTCCCTCTTCATCATTTCCGGGACGCGAAAGACTTTGTCTCCGGTGTGATTTGCATCCTCAAAGGTTGTTCTCTGAGCCCTGTTGTCCCCCGCGACATTGATACCTTTTCTTAGGTCTCGAGTCTTTGTATACCAAAGCTGGCATCATACACGGTGATGTGAGCTTTGATAACTTTCTTTTCGACGAAGACGAGGGACTCCCACGTCGGGCGTGGTTGATCGACCTGGACAATGCTTGCATCGAAAAACCGGATATACCTACGAAACACGTCGATTTCCTGGCAGCCTGCTTAGACTTTGACCGTGAGGTGTGAAGACCAATCTGTCTCCCACCTTGCACTCATCCGCACCAGCCCTATCCACTAGAACGTCGGGTCATCAGGGTGGGTACTGTTTTCTGTTGTAGACCGAACCAACTGACTTTCGAACCCAGGGTACAGGACCGTTCATGGCGCTCCATGTCATTAAGGGCTTTCCAATAAAACATACATCCGACGCGAGTGTTCTACATGATCACGATATCTGTATTGAAGGCGATTCGCGATCAGGTCGAAAGTGTTTTCTATCTCATCTTCCTATTCTTCTTCACATTCGGCAAGCCCCATACGGATCCTTTCCTAAATAAACGTCGACGTTGGCACCACGCAATCGAGGAATGGACGACAGGCTCCCTCGCGACCATGTGCAAGGCAAAGTCCGACTTTTTTGCCTACCCCAACCTGGCACTGCTCGAGGTAGTGCAAAAGCACACGTGTCCGGAATGGCAAGAGGAGCCGGGAAAGACGAAGGAGTCGATCATACGGCTCATCGGCTCCGCGTACACAGTTGTATGGCAACTCATACCGACCCGAGACCGATCCGCGCAGTACACTGTAGTGAGCGCAAAGGCCGAGGACCTTATAAAGTGCCTCGAAGTGTGGCTGGAAGGTATGCAGTTCCTTCGTCTTTTCTTTCGGAGTCGATTTGTTGATTGTTGCACTTCAAACAGCTCAATCCTAGAGGCCTGTCGCTCGTTCGGCCATCGCGCGCGAAACCAGGATGGGAGCACATCGAGGACGAAGATCCAGAGACTGAGAGTGAAGAGCAGGAGCTCCTTGCATGAAGCAATGAATGAAGGCGCAACGTAGACCTCTCATACTATGTATCGGAGTCAGACTGCTTAGCCAGGAGATTCTCAACTGCGATTAACGAGTGACCTCAAGATGAGAGATTACAGTGGACTGGCACAGCGTCGATCAACTGGCACTTGCTCCTGCCTTTTTGTCCGTATAACTTTTGAGCCTTGGGGAAATGAGGTCAGTAAATGAGGCGACGAGGAATGAAAGGAAGAACCGTTTATAATCTCTTTCCACCTTCGCCTCCGCGCTGACTTTCGCCTTCTGCTTCGGAGCCGCTTCATCATCCTCATCGTCGTCCTTTCCACTCTTCTTCTTGTCTTTCCGCTTTTTCCGCTTCTCCGAAGAATTGGCAGCCTTGTCCATAGCCAACAAGTCCTTGATGGAAGGTAGCGCAGAACTTGCGAGAGGGACCAGTCGAGTAGGTTGTGAAACCTCCCCTTCTTCGTCTTCTTCATCCACGGGGTGCGACGGCGGTTTGCTGGTAGCGGACGGTAGCGGTAGCGGCAGCTTTGAGGTGGACGGCGGGGGGTCAGGTTCATCCTCCTCGAACCACGTGCGTGGCGCTGGCTCCGCCTCCTCGCCATCTTCAAGGTCAGGATTATCGGGCTTCCCGGTCTCCTTGTCCTCCTCCTCGTCCTCTTCATCTCCAAGATCAATGCCCTCGTACTCTCCTGCGCCTGCAAATATGTCGAAATCGTCTGGCACATCGTCTTCCAGCGATAGCGGCGTCGATGACGAGGCGGTGGGCGCAGATTGCGCGCCATTGGAAGGCGGGGGCGGCGGGGGGATAGCTTTCTCATCGTCGCCCTTTGGTTCCACCGCTTCAACTTTGCGCTTCTTCTTCTTTCTATCTCCCTCTGTCCCATCTGCTTTCACCTTCTTCTTCCTCGGTTTTTCTTCCGTTGCGCCTATTGGCTTGAAACCGATAGGCTTGAACTTTCCCTGTTTCTTGGCGGCTTCGAGCGCGGCGTCGGGGGTAGGGGTGCTCGATGTGATGCCTCTTTTCTCCTTCAATTCACGTATCATGTCCTCGCGGGTGCGCTTTTTGGGGACAGTTGTTTCAGCAACGGCTTCCTTGAACGCTTGTTCGAGAGAATCATCGTCGACGGTAGACAGGGACGCCTTGGCTTTATTCTGTTCCAGTAGCGCGACGTCCAGACCCTTCACGAGGATCGAATGAGAGCTGTCCCCGCCTAGATATTTCCTTTGCTCGTCTGTCTGAAGGAAAAGTATTACAACTTGAGAGTTTTGGCTGTGAAAGGACGTACCGCGTTGCTGTCCCCTAGACGCTTCTCGAAATCCTCGAGAACGGCTTCCACCTGGGCGTAATCATTGCCCTCGCCGACCCTCCTCTCCGCCGCCCTGTCGCGATATTTGCCTTCCGACTTCTTGACCTTCCGAGGCTTGAAGGCAGGCTCGGAGGCATCGACTGTCTTCCGTCTGGTATCAAACACCGATTACAGCCTGATTTATGGTGCGAAAAAGATGTACAACGCACGACGAAGCTGCGGCACTGCCGGGAACGAGAAGAGATCCGCGCGCTCTTTGGACTTTCGGTTGTCTGCTGCCGCTTCCCGAGCCAGATTCTAGTATGCGTCTGAAGGAGTCCTAATAAGAGGAGATAAACGGATGGTTGAAATTTGGATGAACGGAGAAACGAACCTGATCCATGTTGTTTGGTGATGCCAAACTGAGGCGCTTTCTTCCGTCCACCATCACCTCTGAAGTTGAGTTTGGACTGAAATTCGACGTGGTTGGTCTTGGGGATCCTCGCAAACCTGGTTCGAATAACTGGCGAATCTGCAAGTCTCAGACAGACTCAGGTCGCAGACTCAATCATCAATGACAAAATTCTGTGAATATTCTACCTTCAACCGTCGGGCCCGTGCTACTGGCTCGTTTGTAACGATGCTCGTGTGGCACATACAGGGCAACTCCAGCGATTTGTGTCGGTCCCACCGTGCTTAACTTGAGATGGATTGGACTTTTCTCTAAATATCGGCCTTCAAGCCCGACAGTGCATTTTCAATTCGTCGACGGAACGAGGCCATTAGCATTATCGCACCGACCAGTGAGGGCCTCCTCGTCAATGCAGTTGGGAGGCTGCTTGCTACCGCTAAGGGGGGAAAACTCACGATGGCTGGCCGGACAGTACATCGACTGTACCGACCGCTGCAAGGAACTACAATAACTACAATTGCTTTAGGAAACCGCGGATCTTACTATGCTTCTGGATGTTGAATACCAAGGCCATACGGCGTTCCAAGTTCGCGTCCGATGCGTGCTTGAGTCATTGAAAGCTGTTTGCTACTTTCCTCAGACTTGTTCG
The DNA here is from genome assembly GCA_029449255.1 of Mycena polygramma. Lineage (NCBI taxonomy): Eukaryota > Fungi > Basidiomycota > Agaricomycetes > Agaricales > Mycenaceae > Mycena > Mycena polygramma. Next base: position 178,024 of record JARKID010000040.1, on the reverse strand, counting down.
CCAGGGAAATCGCAGGCCGTTCGACTTCCAAGGTCGAACTATTGAGGGCACCAACCGCACCCGCTCCTGCATTGCTCAGAGGACATCCGTTCTTCAGCGACAGAAAAAATACCACATGAAACCCAGCATCGCAGTAGGAGAATGCTTGACTGAAGTTCCTCGCGAACGCGGAGGCGTGATCGCCGTCACCGCCCCAAAGGCCCGGCTCCAAATTTTGTCACCACTAGGGGGACTCGAACCCGCCCTCTCCCGCGGTCGAAGATCAAACCGTGCGGGCCATTCTTGCTACTGAACTATAGCGGCGACGATAGCCCATGTCTGTCTTTGCAGCACATTCACCAACCTGGCTATGGACCGACGCTCGAATGATACTGTATTCATACATTTTCTTTGACGTGTTACGCGGAAATTAAGGGAGGTCGTTCTATCTCGAGACCGTCGTGGCAGCGGCGCGACCCCCGGAAGTTTCCAGTACACCGAATATTTGAGCAGTCGACGTAGGCTCAAATAATCAAATACACGAACCACGGTCGTTAAGCATCCACACTTCTACCCGGACAGAGGGTCCCAGTGGTACAGGAGCGGTACAGGTGACACAGCTGAAAGATGCGATAGTGGACGAAGAAAATCCCCATGAAGAAACGCCGAAATGAAAGAAGCCTGTGGCAGTGAAGATCCACAATCACTGAGGCTCAAAAAAGGACCTGCAGCCTGCGCGAATTGAAGCTGGTTGAAACGTACAAAACTGGGGTACTCTCCCGTTTCTATCCAGCATGGCGTACTGGTATGCATGGTGATGCATCCAATGTGTTTGGGGGAGTAACGTGACCGCGTTTTGCTCAGGTCTCAAGCGGAGTTTGAAATTGCGTGATGCCAGTGATTGTGTCAGCCACTCTTGTCTCCTCCCACCCTCCGGCGCTTTCCTCTCCGGTGTCCTCCTCCCCTCGCGCTCCAAGACCCTGCAACCCCAGCATGGCTTCAAGATCTTTGACCTCGACGCTCCCAGCACGGTCTCAAAAGCCCTCAAGTCCAAATCCCCAGCATTCGAACAGGTGCGTGCTAATACTTCTCGCCCGCCGTCCAGCTAACCACTTGTCCCTCGCGCCGTGGGCTCACCTGCGCGGGAGACTCTTCAGACCTCAAGGCCCCGGACCAGGCTTCAGGACCTCGACTGGACGACCTCCTCAAGACCTCGACGGGACGACACCTCAAGACCTCGACAGGACGACGGGCTGACAGTAAGGGAAGCTAGCGCGCTGTATGTTCTCTCATCCCATGCCTCCGACTCAATCTCATGTGTATCCACAGGAGGGGAGCTCAGCGTTGCCGTGCAGAGGTGGAGGGAGGCTTAATTAGAGTGGGGGCCGTGTCGGTGCTGCAGCGCCTTCGCGGGAGGCCTGGAGGGGGCGGGGACGCCCATTGACCGAACTCTTTTTTTTTACAGGTTAGCGTCAAGGCTGGCCCCCTTGACGTCGCGCACTCGTTCGACAATGATTTTACATAAAAAAAATTCGACGATGGAAGGATTGAACGATGGTTTGGAATTTACTGGCTCGCTGTGGAGGGCTGGGCTGAGCTGCCGTGTCAATATCTTCCCGCCTCGTCGTCTTGGTGAGCTCTCCATCATTTCGGTCATTGTCGTCGTACTCATTTGTGTGCAGTACCTTGCTCCCTTGCTCGAGCCCAGCGCAAAACTTTCACGAACACCTATCAACTTTGCGCAAGGACGACTTTGTCCACATACATACCAAAGCACCCATTCACAACGCATCCGAGCAAGCGAACATCTCACAAAATCAAGACGACGAGGCAGTTTCTTCAATGCACGAATCACCACGGCCACGGCGGCACGCCAACACAACACAATCACATACCACTGCGCGCCGCTCGCGATCTGAGCGAGGCTCCAACTATCAGACGAGTCACTACCGAGCCTCAGCGACCTCAATGCGCCTGTCCCTCGATGCCAGCCATTCAGTGTCAAGTAACATCACTCTCAAATATGACCCAGTCCGCCACGACGACGAGGATCACAAATAACAAACGGCGGCGGCTTGCGAGCGATGGACCTCATTGGCCATCGGACTATGTTCATGCCTGCTCTCTATCTACGTGCAAGGACTTGTCACTGCGTCGTTGTGGGTAAGCCTTTTCGTTTCTCTGATGACTTGACTTTAATGTATCTTAGTCCTTCGACTGCTTTCGCCCGTTTCGAATCACTCGACCACTGACTCCCGGCGTATATGTAGAGCGAAGACACTCGACGCTCGGACTGCCGCCGACGCATCAAACTAGCACATGCGACGGCTCGACCCAATCTCATTCTTTCAACGGTCAAGTTGCCATCATGTACCGTTTCATGATTCCATTCGTACCAGTCTCAAGGAAATCTCGCGTATCGCAGACATCCTTCGCGGTTTTCAGCCCTTCAACTTTGGTTTCTACTATCTCTTCGACTCGGCCTACATTTATCGACGATATAAACCTCAAGACATTTCCGGATTCTTGGGCGTTCGCTGGCGTCTCGGTTTTCTGGTCTCGGGCTTCGTGTATGTACACAGTAGGTAGATCTATGTAGATAGAAGACGCGACAGGGGACGGGACTCCACCACAGGACTGGCAGGCGCTGCAGGCGCATTCATTCTCCGAAGGCACTTCGACTTGGCATCTTCTGGCTGCTTTTCTGGATATTGTCGAGCAGATAGCCTTACGGTTTACGGTACGCAATCCTCGGCTCGCATTTCTTCCAACTTCTCACTTTCTTCCGAAGTATATGCGTACAACTACGTCCACGGCGCACCTCATCGGCTGCTGTTCCCCTCTGGCGTTCATACCATTCAGCGCGAAAACACCGTCTCGAATCGAACCGTTCACCTCACCAGTGTCGTCTCGCGGGTCCGAACACTTTATCTTCGCACCGGGCACCCGAATATGGCAATCGATAAACCGACTCGACGGAGCATACACACTCACCACTGCAACTGCTGCTCTCTCTTTTCGCCGCTTCGTGTCGTCGTCCGAGTCCAAACGGGCTCGTCAACTCTCTACCACCCTCACAACGACGAGCACCAGCTCGGTCTTTGCTTCAGCCTACACATCAAACGATCCTTGCTGTCTATTGAAACGCGCCCAGTCTTCCTCATTATGCATTATGAAACCTCCGTGGTCAGCTCTCGCCATTGTCTACGACCACCCAGCATTTGCGGAGCCAGTTTTCTCAAGCCCGCGCGCAGACATCCTCGACAAGAAAGATCCCGTCGTATCCACGCGAAGCCTTCAAACGTCGAAACAAGGGTCCCGACGCATCCGCTGTACCGCATATCGCCACACGTGCGCGCGACGTTGCCCTTTGCCGTCGTCACACCCAGCCATTACCCGTCAAACTTAGACCGCAGCGCACACGATCGTCATTCGCATTCAGCTCTCGCCGTCCGAAATTGATTTTCTATAAGCCAGTGTTTCTAGGGCAACGCCGCATCCCTCCCCCATCCTGGCCGTCGACCTGCCCCGCCCGGTCCTCCCGTCCCGTCCCCGTATCCGTCGTAGATAGTAGATACAGTGCATGTTGTTCACGTATAACCTCGATTGACTCTTGTTTCTTGGATTGCTTTGACGCGAAGAGTATAGACATCCTTATGCACAGTATCGAACGATATCTTCCCCACGGACTTTTACGCAGCAGCAATTGATAAGTGAGATCACTGCGCTGCAGTGCTAAGCATCTTTTTTCCGCAGCCCATGTCAGTAAATGTCATAAAGCCGTTGTCGACCCGCCCCGACACACTGCAGCCATGATCGTCCCCGACAAAGCTCAAGAAACGGATCCCTCACCAGTAGATGATGCCCCGCCGTCGTACGAGGCCGCAGCGAGCAGCCGCCCAGCGCCTCCTCCTGTAGATACCAAGCGCCCACCATCAACACCTGTTGCGAGCGGCTCCTCTCTAGCTTCCTCGTCAAGCTCTGGTCTCAAATCTCCCCCTGTCAACGCGGCCTCATGGTTTAACTTCGCTTCTCCGACGGTTCGCCAAGTGCGTGCTTGTCTTCTTGGAGGCGTTTATGGGTGCTAAACTTGCGCAAAGGTCCGGACCACGGTGCTCGGACTTGTACGCGACCTGGTCAAGCTGCAGCCAGGCGACCATTCGGTCGTAGCTATCAGCATTCTCAAGAGCTGCGCCGATGCGTGCGCGACGAACGGGTTGTCTATAAGCACCATCCTCCAGGAGAAGAGTGTCGAGGACCACACCCCGCTTTACTGGGCAATCGTCAAACGACCTGCAGAGTCGTCAGAGCCGCAAGAGGGCGCGGATCTGCTCACCACCCTGCTCAGCCTGTCCACTCCATTGACCGCCGCAACCATGTCCGACGTCCGTCTCGCGTGTCTCCTTACCAGCGACCAAGCCCTCTTCCAGCGCCTGCGGAATTCACCCGAATTCGCGCCGCTGAGCCCGACAGACGAGATGCTCCTCGACGCCACGATCCCCCCAGACGACATCACGGTGGAAAACGTCGACGGCGTCGAGGGCGCCTTCGTCGTGGACTTTGCCATCGTGCGCTTCCAGAAGCGCATGCTCGTGGGCAAATCGGTCGTGCTCGACTTCATCGCGCGGAGCCGCATGTGGCGGCTCAGCTTCAACGTCTCGACGCAGGAGCAGCGCCGGCCGTGGCTCCCGCCGCCGGGGACGTGGTATGTCTCGCTCTCGCTCCTCGAAAACTCCCCGCCGACTTGGATCGACTCGCGCCTGCTTGTGCCTGCACCGGCTGAGTCAGCCATGGAGCCGCCCAGCGGCCCTGGGTTTGCCAATGGGTTGTTTGGCCCTGGGAAGGCCCGCCCTCGACCGACGCTGTCTGCACGTTTAAAGGTGGGTCTCATCATCGCTCTCCCCATGGTCATTTTACTAACAAAGCGTGTCTACGGCAGGCGACCGACCAGCTCCGACCGACAAGACGGGGTCCCGACCATCGCAATCGGATCATCGTGCTCATGGACAACTCAGACGGCGACGCCGGCCTGGGCAGTCTACAATACGCGTGAGTCCCTTGTTTGCCTGTTCTGCCATTACTTAGCTGAAGCCTGACACCGATCTTCCGGCAGTGGGTGCCCATATATTGCTGCAGACGAGATACTACGAGGTCGACTGGAGGCGCGTCTTGCGAAGCCTGAGGCTGAGTGCATTATTTGTTGAGGCCTTTGCTATCTTTTTTTCTATTGCGCTACGCTTTCCCAATGTCCTAATTGTAATATCGTTGTAACAACCTGTAGAGAATTCGGCGTCGTTATCCTGGACTACAATGCACTACTAGCGCTGGCTACCATGTCCAGCAGCATAGCTAATATAAGGCCGCATCGACTGGAGGAACCCTGATAATGGATTCTCCATGGAGCAGGAGAAGAGGATTGACGCATCAGTGGCGGTGCATGCCATCAGACGCTCCGACTTGCTCCCGCCGGCCGCTTTCCCGAAAAACGATAGACACAAACGATTTGCGAGTTCAGTTCGGGCCGAGCACAGCCACGGTAAACAAATCCCTTGCAAATCCCAACCAAAGTTTTTGCGGCGCAGCCATATGGCGTCTGTTGCCAGGAGGCATTGTAGTAGTTGTTGAGAGGGACGATAGGCATGGTGGAGACTGTGGAGCACACTGGAATGCGCCGCCTGTTTACTGTGGCTGTGCTCGGCCCGAACTGAACTCGCAAATCGTTTGTGTCTATCGTTTTTCGTTTAGCTGTCATTCACCATCGGCCCAGCAGCTTGCGGGTTGGAAAACAAGCCGCACCTATACTACTTGGAAGAAATACGGACCGTGGCATCTCTGGCTATCGCAGCCGCTGACCAGGCATGTGACTTATGTATGTGCGAGTACCCACGGAGACGTGCTCGCACACTGGCATAAGGAATGCCGCGAAAGCAGGCCAGTTACGAGCCCCCTGCCATCCTCGCCGAACTATTCAATACATATCCTGGACAAGCCACTGCGTGGTTTCATGGTTTCGTGAATGGTCTTCAACTCACGCCTTCAAATTGTTTTTCTAGCTGCCAACTTGCTCTGAAACACCTGTCCAATGATTTGTCCGAGTTTCTCTTTTATTCTGACTTGATAACAACTGCCTTTTCTGATTTTGTTGGTCACGGAACAAAAAGTTCTTGTTCTTTGCCGGTATCCGACGGACCCTTCACTGGATTGGCCGGCGAATCGTTCAGGACTTCTTGATTTTTCACGGCAGGATAGCCATCCGATCTCGTCATTCCGCCATTTCCTTCCTTCAAGTTACGACACGGCGAAATATACTGGTCCGGGCTGGGTTTGCGCGTTCAGCTAAAAACACGGACTGAAGCCACCAACCGTCTTGACCTTTCTCCGAGCAGCAAGCCTTCACCGCTTGTGACTCGTGAGAATACTATTGCTGCTGCTTTTGTTTCAGCTCTCAGCTCCCACCGCAGGAAGATCTGCTGTCATAGAAGACACCGCCTGAGCAACAATCATGATATTGTGGGTACAAGGCATCCATCGTTATAAATACCTGACGGTGAAGGTTTCTTGCCCGACTCCATGGCTAGCGTTCCCTCGGCCGGTAGGTTCATCCCGCGCACGAAAAACACTCTGACGAGCTGACGGATCCCTTCGGTGGCTTCGCCAGTGCCGCCAGACGGTCTGGCTGTCCTTTACTATTCACTGGAAATTGCTGCAATTATTCTCATCGGAATCGGTATCCTTCCTGCCTTGTTCTCCGGCCGTGTCTCGCGCACGGCAACATGGTACAGCTTCATGCTCTCATGGATGTGGTACTCCATCGCAAATGTCATCCTCGCTGGTCGTCGAACTTCAACGGAGCCGCCATTTTCTTTGTGTCTTTTTCAGTCTGGTCTGATATATGCATCACCCGTATTGTGAGTTCATTTCTTCTTCTTTTGCTTTTTGACATGTACCGATTTATTTGTTCTATTTGAAGTACCTGTGCAACAGGTCTAGCGTTCATAATTGAGGTTGGTGCAGCACAGGAAATGTGGCCAGATCTCAATGTTTATTGTCATGCAGCTTTACCTTCGATTGGGCTCTCGGACACCCGGTGTACCGATCCCTAGATCAAGAGTTGTGCCTGTATGTTAATTTTTCTCAGTTGAAGTACCCTGTCTGATCCGTACTCCAGCTGATAATCCTCCCGCTGCTCCTCAACTTGGCGGTGTTTTTGGAGGTGTTGATTGTATGTTGCGGAACCTATCCACGCCGCTTTATTCACACATCTCTCAATGCAGTACGGCTTACACAACAAAGCCGCTGTTCGTCTCAACTCGTCACGTCTCTACTGCCACATGGAGACGAGCATCCAGTGAGATTTACCTATCACCTCACTTGACGCCCTACAAACCGAACCCATCAGGACCGAGTTTTCGTCAATTCTCGTAATTTTGCTGGTGGTCCCAACAATCGTAATCGAAGGTACAGCCTGGTTGAAGTGTAATGCAAACACAGGCCTGAATTTTCAACAGCGTTGACTGCAACGACACTATACTTCAAGTACAAAGAAATACACATGGGCCCTAACTCGCCCTTTTCTCGTACACTTTTCATTCGAACTGTGTTCTTCACTTTCGTCGCAACTATCGGGCTCACGATCGGGTGAGATCGCGACATCATACCCGGAATCACAATTTCTTGACAGTATTTACCACAGCGCGATTGGCCTGAAGTCCCCCAGCCCCGACCTTCAAATGGGTCAGATGGCCGCGCAAGCGTCTGGTATGTGCTTGATTTCTGGTTGATAACAAAATTTATCCCGCGGAAACAGTGCCTGTATGTTGTGCGCTGGTTTTCTTGACGCAGATGGTAAGTCTTCGATGGCCCGGTTGAATATCTCGGGATTCTCAACGCGGCTGTCAGGATATTGTTCAGAGCTGGTCTCTGCGTCGGCGTTCGGATTCTGGTCCAGCAGTGCGTACTACCCAATTTTCTAGTACTACGAAAGTCTCTGCTGTGTAACGGTTTCTGAACCAACAATTGGTCCATCACTTGACTTGCTTGCTTTGAGTATCGGTTTCCTGTGCTGGCTTTAGCAGCCGGTCGGCCCGATCCAATTGTGATCTTGCCACGTGATCGCGTTTTGATCGCGTTTTTTCTTCCTCTTCTTCAACTCGACCAACAAAGCACTTGCACTCTTGCGATTTGCATCGAGATGCGGTAAATTCAATAAGAATGCCATGAATCGCGACGCCAATCATGGAGATTTGGAACACCGTGTTGCCCTCAGGCTTCATCATCGGACCGCAAATGTATTCCGCTTCTTTCCAGCGGTTTGTGTACACGCCTTGATGTATGCAACAAAGGCCGGCGGGCTTACACCCACCGCTGTCGATCTAGCGCTCACGATCTGCTCAAGTCGTCAATATGGCTGGGCTTACTTTGTTCGAGTCTGTGAAAATGAATCTGACCCTCATTCAAATCCGTACGACTTCCCTTTGCATTCAGAGCTACTTCTGATGAAGAACAACCAGCTTTTTTCCTAATATACGTCTCTCTGTTTGCACGCTGGTCCAAGAGGGCAAATGGTCGTCCTTTGAATAGGGTGCTAAACGATGAGACCGCATATTTCGTCTTGTCCCATCTCTCGGTCCGGCAATTACAGGCCGTCTCTGGCTCGAGTTCAGCGGCATACGCTAAATGGGCGAAGCAAAGAAAAATGGAGCAGGTGGTGGAGGATGTTGGCGAGGACACGCGTATCATGTGGGTTGGTCCCAAAGAGACAGAACATGTTGTCATATACTGCCATGGTCTGTCTCCTCTTCCTCCCGCGAGTTTTCGGTTGCTCACCCCGTATCAGGAGGTGGATTCGTCGGACCTTTGTCCGATTTCCAAGTCGAATTTTGGTACCGTGTACAACAAACCCTTCTCAAGAGCGGTGTAAAGCTCGGTGTGGCTATACTTGCGTACTGTAGGTCCGCCACTTTGTTCAATCGTTCAAGATCTCACCACGCGTCCAGCAACCTACCCTGCATCTTTTCCGACCCAAGTGAACCAGCTACTGTCCGTTATCGGACATGTAATGTCTCTCGGTGTTCCCTCCTCCAAAATTTGCTTCGCCGGAGACTCCGCCGGCGCCAATTTAGTCCTCCAGCTCCTTGGACATATACTCCATCCCTCTTCGTTGATCGCCGCGTCCCCTGCTCCCGCTGCCCTGACCGGCTTTGCCGGCGTCTGCTTGCTCTCCCCATGGACCATGCCCAGCACTGCGCGGGACGGCGACGACTCCTATGACCTCGTTCCATCCAAATCCCTTGGTCTCTGGATGGATACATACCTCTCCACGATGCCTGAATCGCACCATGTATATGCCCAAACAGACAACGCACCACAGGGCTGGTTCAACGGCGTAGACAGGATTGCAGACCGTATCCTAATCACAGCGGGGCGGAACGAGGTCTTGTATGAATCGATCGTTCGCCTGTCCCAGGCTATGGAGAAACACGCGGACATTCAGTTGGATGTGCAAGATGGCGGCGTCCACGTTGATGTCATGTTCGACATTGGGGCGAAGTCGAAGACGCCGCATCCCGTCGAACACAAGGTTGCACAGTGGTTTACTGAGACTTTGGACGCCAAAAAGCCTTGATGCGCAGCAGGCACCATTCTCCCATGTTACTGGTGGAATACTATACTTTCAATCGGACCCGGACATCTAGGACTGCGCAGAGAAGCTAGCTAATATATCTACTTTTCAGTTCGAACCTTGTCAGTACCGGAAATCCTGCTGCAGAAGCTCGGCGCATTTTTCTGCGGCAGCCACGGTCGCAGCAGCAAGATGGGTACTCAAAATCCCGGGAAAGACGCTCGAGTCCGCAATCCGCAGGCCGTCCACACCATGCACCTTCAATTCCTCGTCAACAACGCCGTCTGCGTCTTCGGACGCCATGCGACATGTCGACGAATAGTGGTACGTGCTGATGCATGTCGCCCGCACATACGCGTCGATATCCGCGTCGGAATTGAAGTTTGGCGTTTGGTAGTCGGTGATTGGATATCCCTGTTCCATCATTTGCTCTTTCAGGCGAAGGGCAAATCGGACGGCCTTGCGGTGAAGTGCGATATCGTGGGCGGTCGAGAGCCAGTTGGGATTTACAGCGGGTGGAAGGGATGGGTCGCTGGACTTTAGGCGAACAGTGCCCATGGATGTCGGCTGCAGCGTGACGACGTAGAAAGACAAGCCGCCCTGGAGATGCTTCGCAACCGCTATCTGAATGAGCGGTGTGAGTGCGTGCCTCGAATAAATTTTGTACAAAACTTGCGGGCATGATCTCGAAATCAGGACGATTCTCGGGCTTGGAGCCGTCCATGTCTTGCGCTGAGTACGAAGGAACACGAAATTTCTCGTCCAAGAGGCGGGATTGGACGAACACCGACAGTTCTAAAACGGGGGAAAGAAGAAGCCCGAGGCCAAAGAATATGTAGAGAAACAGCTCTTTGAGAAGAATCCAGGGACGGAGCAAGAGTTTTGAAAGAGAATCGGACATCGGGATGCGGAACTGAACGGGGACCGAGAGGTGATCTTGCTGTTTTGTGGATCAGAACTTGTGAGTTGCAATTAAACAAATCAAGGCACATACCAAATGCGAACCTACCCCAGGCAAATCCTTCTTCACCACGATTCCGTTTTCCCGCAGGTGGCGTTTGGGCCCGATTCCGCTGCGGAAGGTAAGATTGAAGAAACGACGTGGGACGGTGTGCCTACCTAAGCAGCAAAAGATGAGGCGATCCGATAGGACCCGCACATAAGATTATTTCTTTCCGAGCACGGATGAGTCTTGTTGCTGATGTGGAATTCTTTGGTTGAACCCACACTCCCTCCGCCTTCAGGATTCGGTGTTTCGGACTACTAATGAGCTCGATGCTGCGCACGAGGGTATTTGGGCAGATGTGTAACCGATGAGCTCGGGAGGATGCCAGACTTCGAGGCAAGAAGGCGGAAAAAGTGGAGCAACGCCTGCCCAACCGATCGATGCTATAGTGGATCTTGGCGCATCCGTGGGCTGGCTGATGAGGAGAATTGGGGTCGTCGACGTATGGTATGCCGAAGGATGAAGTAGCCTTGATTATACTGGGTAAAATTAGACACTATTTGAAGGAATCTGGGAGGATTGTTGCGTACTGCTCGCTATGGATCCAATGCAGATGTTTGTGAGATCTGTGCAGCCATTCGCCTGCAACCATGTGAGAATTGAGTATGTACGCCCAAATTTTCCTACCAACCTTTGGTCCCGCTGTACCCTTTGGCAACTTTGTGTATCGAATCTAAGTTCGTCTCTGATTTGATGAAGCAGGGTTCCAGAATCGCATAATTCCAGCTCCCAGATTTGGTCCAAGCGTTGAATTCGGCGGGCAGTCCTCGCGTGTAGAGCATTGAGTTGATTCGTGAGGAGCCTCCGAGACAATTACCACCTGCGACGTCAATTTTGCGGTTGTCTACGTGGGCTTGGGCCGTAGATTGAGTCACCCAGGACCTCGAGCCATCCGAAGCAAAGTGGGAGGAAAATAGGGGGACTCTTGATATCCAGGTGTCCTGAACACCTCCCCGCTCGAGCAAAAGCACGGAAACTCCAGCATTCTGCGAAAGGCGATTGGCTAGGACGCAGCCCGCGGTTCCACCGCCTTGAAGGGATGAGCAATTGTCTAAACCGTTATTACGGTGCACCCACCGACGATAATGTAGTCGTAGTTGTCGTGCAGATCGGAAACTTGTACCGTCGGATAAGTGAAGAACATTGGAGGGCGCCAACCCGGACTTGTACCGCAACGGACTCACTTCAAGACTTTATATTGACGGACCACTGCCACTCAGAAGCCCACGATCATCAGCGGCATTGATCTCTGTGAGACAGTCGTGGCTCTGAGACGCGTTCGACGGTTGGTATTGAATAAGGGTTTGTATGCCATGGGTGGCCATGCAAACGCTTCATTTGCTCTGTGTGTCCATTGGTGGTTCATGGGAGAGAGAAGTGAGCATCTCAACATTGATCTGATCATGACAATGTCCGCAGCAATGAGGCAACCTCCACGTACAGCCTTTGCAGCTTTCGCTCTCCCTCCATCCACTGCACTTGCGGTATGATTATCGACAAGCTCAGCACCCTCGACGCGCCTCCGACCTACGAGGCCAGCGTCAATCCGGTCCCATCCACCTCCGTATCGGTCCCTGATATCAAGCGCGTCGCAGCACCTGGTCGGGCGAAAACGAGCCTTTTAATCTCGGCAAAATCTCCACCGGTAGCAGCCTCCTGGTTCGCATTTGCCTCCCCCACCGCTCGGCAAGTGCGTACCACAGTCCTCGGGCTTTTACGCGACTTGGTCAAGCTGCAGCCCGACGATTCCGATGTGGCTGTCAGTATCTTGAGGAGCTGCGTCGATGCATGTGCAGCGAATGGTCTGTCTATCAGCACCATCTTGCAGGAGAAAAGCGTGGAGGGGCACACGCCGCTGTATTGGGCAATAATCAAGCGCCCGTCAACAGAGGGCCAGAATCTGGACCTCCTGACGGCGATGCTTGGGTTGGCTACGCCGTTGACCCCAGCAACAGTATCCGACGTGCGTCTGGCGTGTCTCCTAATGAGCGACCAGGCGCTCTTCCAGCAGCTCCGCACCTCACCGGAATTCGCGCCGCTGAGCGCAACGGACCAGATGCTCCTTGACGCAACAATGTCCCCCGACGACCTTCTCGTCGAGAACATGCTCGGCGATGCCGGCGCGTTTGCCGTCGACTTCGCCATCGTGCGTTTCCAGAAGCGCATGCAGGTCAGCAACGCCGTTGTGCTCGAGTTTATCGCGCGCGGCCGCATGTGGCGCCTCAGCTTCAACGTGTCGACGCAGGACCGCATGCACCACCCGCGCCGTGGAACGTGGTACGCCGCGCTCGCGTTGCTCGAACAGTCGCCCCCGACGTGGGTCGACTCTCGCTTGCTCGTCGCCGCGCCGGAGCCCGACACGAAGCAAGACTCCGGTGGGCTTTTCGGCGGCAAGCCGCGCCCGCGCCAGACGCTCTCTGTGCGCATCAAAGCGAAGGAGCAGCTGCGGGCGCGTCGCGGCGGGCATGGGAACGAAATAATCGTGCCGCTGGACGGCGCGGATGCAGATGGCGGGATGGGAAGCCTGCAGTATGCGTGAGTTTGCTGCCTGCATCTTCCCCTCTGATAGTATCTCAATTTTGTCTTCCAGGGGATGCCCATATATTTCTGCAGACGAGACACTACGAGGGAGGCTGGAGGCTCGCCTCGTCAGGCCAGAAGCCGAGTGCATCGTCATGTAAACGCTTTTCGATGGCTATTTTATCTTTTCCTCGTTCAATTGTACACTTGTATCGCACCAACACTTGTAAATTAGAAGTCTCGGCTGGTCTTGAAGTTTGCTGGAGCGCATGGATATTTTCATTCACGATTAACCTGAAGGAAACCAAAATTAAGGAATATTGAACTCCGTCGGCAATCACCGAGGTTTCGTTCTCTCGACGAACGATCTCGTCAGTCCTGCTATGTCCTGTTATGGGCCCAATGGCATCTATTTGAGGCTGGAACCGCCATCTGCTAGCACCTCCAGCCCTCTCGAACCTCCCCGGAGCTCGGTTCGTCCACCTGCCCGCAATGGGGCACCGCGGAAGATTATGGAAGTTGTTGTTGTGTTTTAGGTGATTCTTGCCCAGGTCTCGGACGAGCATCCACCACAGACCGGGCGTCTGTCCGCGCTAATCACAATAGGATAAATGAACGGTCATGCACCTGTCCACCCTGATTTATGTTGACGGTTATATAGAAGCTTCAAGCGTGGCTACATCGCGACACAAACCGCCGCTCCTTATTCAGTCCAAATCTGAAGAGCGGCCACCTGGAAACCCAATCATCGACCGTGATTTCGGCTATATGGAAGCTTGCAGCGTTGCCTCATACAGACCGCCCCACAAACCACCTCGACATGAACTATGGCTCCTGACTTGCCTCGCCTTTGATATAGAAGCTCTGAGCGCGGCCGACTCACCCCAGACCACCCAGTGAACCACGTATCGAATTAGTTCGTCGATATGAACCGCTCCGCTCCGGACTCAGTCCGACATAGTCGGCCCCGAAACAAGGGTGACGGGCGGCCACCTGAGAACGAACTCATCGCCGTTGATATCTGTAGAACAGAACTTCGAGAACTAAAAAGTCCAAGCGTGACCGGTTCCAAGCCGCAGTAATTCAGCCCTATGCGGCTGGTATTATGGGTTTATCCGAGCGCGAGCTTCCTGCAGTTCTGCATTATTCCCAACAGCGCTCAATCTGTGTTGCGATCCAGGTTTTAAATTATACGTGGCGGACGGACAAATAACTAAACTATTCCTGGGCACACTTCCGCTGATCACTGTGGACTTCAGCGCGATGAGAGTCGCCGCGTGAGAGTAAAAGTATGTACACAAAGGTCCTCAAAAAGCAACCCACCGTTGCGATTCTTCCCTCTATCCCACTAAACCCCCCTACGGCCTCAATGTCTGAGACGGAACAGCGCAAAAGTGTGCAGCCTATCTTCGTCGTCACTGGTGCTAACAGGTACCCCGTGCCTGCTTTTTTTACTTCAATAATCTAATTATCCCAAAAATTCACAGAGGCATCGGTTTGGGATTCTGCAAACGACTCCTGATACAACTCTGCAGTGGACATCCTTCGGACTCTTCTCCCAACGCTCGCCCCGCGTCAGGCAAACAATGGGAATACTGGGAAGATTGTGATGGATTAACACTGATAATGGCCTGTCGAGATGTTGACCGTGGCCGCGCAGCCCGCGCGCAGCTGCTGCAACAACTCGACCTGCACATCAGTCAAATAAAGACGCCTGCAAAATCTGAACGAGCCAAAAAATTCCGCGGGAATCTGGCCATCGAAGTCGCTTTCATCGATTTGACTATTGGGGCCAGTGTGTTGAAATTTGCGAGGTGGATTGGAGATAGGTAGATCAACCATTCTGCCTGCAGTATTCCTTCTCAAGGCAGTCACAGGTTTTCTTATGTCTCGCACCTCATCTTGAACGCTGGGGTTGCCCAAATAGTCGGAATTTGGCCTTGGTCCACTATAACGCAGTTCATTGCAAATCCTTCAGCTGCTATGAGGGCACCGCGGTATCTCATGGAACGAGTAGGCGACCACTCCAGCGATGGTCTTGGGCTCGTCTGGCAAACGAACGTCCTGGGTAACTATGTTCTGGTGCGTAAGCCGGATATGCTATATGTACTGGCGACCGACATTCAATTTATTGTAGCTGAAATCTCTCGGAGAGTTATTAGCAGAATGCCAGAAGGTGCTGGGAATCTCATCCCGCGTTATCTGGATGTCTTGCTTGTCAACATTTCTGGACCCGTATCATTACGACCCCCAGGATCCCCAGTTGACGGCTAGCGAGCATCCGCATCAGGACTCGAAATATCAGGTTGAACTCCTTGCTGCATTGTTCAATCGCAAGAAGACAAGCAGCACCTTTCACATGGTTGTCACTCCGGGTATTGTAGCTGGCACTGGACTGGACCAGTTCAGTAATCGAGGTCTCTGGCGGGCTCTCAAAACATTCACTTTCGCAACGGTTAGTGTTGTTCACAGCCAGTCCAATCTGTCAATCCTCATCTGGGAGCAGGCTCGCCTCGTGAATTCGCATTCCTTCCCAGCATCTACGTATGACGCTACGATTTCCGCTACTCACGCATCACTCCTGGACATACGGTCTCTCCAGGAACAATTCGGGAAAGAGGAGTCCCAAATCAAACTATACAGCCGCGCACCGTTCAAAAGGGAGCCTTACGTGGACTATGAAGCAAGCTTGCCGCTGGACAATCTAAACGACGCTAGAAGTATTCAGATAGAGAGCCTCTGTGCCCATTTGTACCACACTTTCCTCCGTCGTCAACGGAATGCTTAACCTGTCTTTATTTTGTATGATGCTAGTTGTCTGAATTTGACGCGATAAATGTTTCCATGTGCGTCTCCGTTCAAGCGCAACTTGAACCTTAAGCGACACTGCGATGTAAGGTCTCGAAAGGTGGTTTGATCACAGCGTCACTGCTAGGTCCAGCCGAGAAACATGAGGCGAAATAATTGAACAACCATGAGTCAACCAGAAGCTCCAGGTGAGCTGTGGGTCTACTACGTACGTACGAAGATCACGAATGACCTCCTGCTAAAAGATGAACAGAAGATATCAACGCGGCAGAAGCTATAAAATCATAAGAGGTTTGTTTGCTGGATAGATTTCATACGGAAACAAGACTCCGATTCCTCCTTCATATGTGCTATAGTCGGGGGTACATTGTCTCGTTTGAATCTCAAGCGCTCTGCAGGCCTAGCGAATAGGGAAACGATTTTTTTTCTTGCCGTCGCTTATACTGGGCGTCACGATCAACTGCGGGCTAATTAGCACGGAGGCAAGCTTGAAGTCGTTTTGAAGATATTGAGAGCAAGGTTCCGTTCCAGTCGGCTTCTCCCGCGGATGAGTCTACAGATCAACATCAAAAGCAGTGCTGTTGTGGGTGCATCAGGCGCCGGCAAAACCGTGAGATATGCGAGTGGCAGTGCAACTGAACCATCCTCTGTTGAAGTGGTTCGTCATGCTGCATGAAATTCAACACGAGGCTGAGGCTAGCGCTGAGGCCTGCGGCTTCATTGCCTCAATCACTGTTTACCGAATGCTCAACACCGGCCCGGCCAAGTATTGGACCTCATAACAAAGTGGTCGAACCCATGCCTGGCAATGTTCTCCACGTATCCAACCGTCAAAGTTTCGAGTCTTCACGACAGCTACGACTACATCATAGTTGGTGAGTACACCGCCATAATTGCTTGGACTTTATTCATATATTTTCTTTTCAAGGCGGAGGAACCGCGGGCTGCGTTTTAGCTAATCGCCTTTCGCAGAATGTTGGACTTTCCGTGCTTTTACTTGAGCGCGGAGGTGTTCAAGACACCTGGATATCAAGAGTCCCCCTGTTTTCCTCTCACTTTGCTTCGGATGGCTCGAGGTCCTGGGTGACTCGATCCACCCCGCAAGTTCACGTCGACAACCGCCAAATCGACATCATAGGCGGTAACTGTCTCGGCGGATCTTCACGAATTAATGCAATGCTCTACACCCGAGGACTGCCCGCCGAATTCAACGCCTGGACCAAATCTGGGAATTGGGATTATGCGAGTCTGGAGCCCTGCTTCATCAAATCAGAGACCAACTTGGACTCAACACAAGGAGTCACCAAAGAGTACAGCGGGACCAAAGGTGGGCATAATATTTTGCACTTGAGTCTGAGGCATTCATACTCAGATGGTCCCAGGCGAATGGCTGCACAGGTCTCACAAACATCTACACTGGGTCCACAGCGAGCAGTACGCAACAATCATCTCAAATTTCTCGGACTGCTATCTAATTTCACCTAGTATAATCAAGGCTACCTCATCCTTCGGCATACCCTACGTCGATGACCCCAATTCTCCCCATCAGCCAGCCCACGGATGCGCCAAGATCCACTATAGTATCGACCAGTGGGGCCGGCGCTCCTCCACTTTTTCCGCCTTCTTACCTCGAAAGCTAGCGAATTCCCGAGCTCATCGACTGCACATCTGCCCAAATACTCTCGTGCGCAGCATTGAACTTGCCAGCGGTCCCAAAAATCGAATCCTGAAGGCGGAGGGAGTCTGGATTCAAGCAATGAACGGCGCACCAAGGCTCATACGCGCTCGAAAAGAAATAGTCTTATGTGCGGGTCCCATTGGATCGCCTCACCTTTTGCTGCTTAGGTAGGCACACCGCCCTGTGTCATGCCTTTAACCTCATCTTCTGTACTAGCGGAATCGGGCCCAAACACCACCTTTCGGAACAGGGTATCGATGTGAGGAAGGACCTGCCTGGGGTGGGTTATCATTTGGTACGTACCTTAATGCATCTGGGCGTCGGTTCCCCATCCTGATTCATGAAGTAGCAAGATCACCTTAGTGTTCCTATCCAATTCCGTGTTCCGGTATCCGACTCTCTTGCCAAAATTGAGCTCCGTCCCTGGCTTCTTCTCAAAGAGCTGATTTTATATCTGGTTTTTGGTCTCGGGCTTCTTCTTTCGCCCGTCTTGGAGCTGTCGATTTTTGTTCAATCCTGTCTCTTGGACGAGAATTTTCGAGTCCCTTCACATTCACAGCAAGACATGGATGGCTCAAAACCCGAGAACCGTCCTGATATCGAGATCATGCCCGTGGGTTTCTACATCGCGATCCGAGGTATACATTCACGCTACTCATTCAGATAGCGTGGGGTGATGTTTCAAAGCATCGCCAGGGTGGCTTGACATTATTCTCCGTCCTGCTACGACCGACTTCCATGGGAACCGTTCGCCTCACTTCCAGCGACCCGACTCTTGCACCCGCCGTGGACCCTAATTGGCTCGCGACCACGCACGACATCGCAATTCACCGGAACGGTGTACGATTTGCCCTTCGCCTGAAAGCACAGATGACGGAACAGGGATATCCTATTGCCGACCACGATACGCCAAGCTCCAATTCCGACCATGACATCGACGCTTTCGTGCGGGCGAAATGCCTATCCACGTACCATTACTCGTCGACATGCCGAATGGGCCCCGAAGACGCGGACGGCGTTGTCGACGAGGAACTGAAGGTCCATGGTGTGGAAGGCTTGCGGCTTGCGGATTCGAGCATTTTCCCCGAAGTTCTTAGTACCCATCTTGCAGCTGCGACTGTGGCTGTCGCAGAGAAATGTGCCGGCCTTTTGCAGGGTTTTCGGCACTACTAAGAATGTTTGAAGGTGACCGGATGGGGCGATTCATCCGTTTTTTCACCTGCAGGAGCCAGAAGGGGAAGAGTATATTATTATCGGAAGGAGGAGTACAGGACTCGACGGTCTGTGTACGGTTACACAACTTACAGGTTGTACTCTTAGACCTCAAGTCTTTTCCCAAAATCTGCCTCATGACTGCCAGTCAAAATTTGAGCTTCATACTACTTTCACAGAGGATGATTGATCTGACGGAGAAAAAAATGGCCACGGGTTGGCCACGGGCCAGCGAGAAATCGTTGCTTGTGTAGAGAAATATGTCGCGGAAGGGCCGCATCTAAGACGCGAGAGAAGAGGGGAGGACGGAAAAGGATGCGGAGACGTGCAACGCGTCTTGAACGTGTCGAGGAACAAGTTGAAGAAGCACGGCACTGCCACATTGAGTCTTTGTTGTTGTCCTTAACGTCGAAGAGCCAAACGTTTCGCGAGGTTTCGCGCCTCTCTCACTCTGGTCTCCCAAGATAGCAGTGGCAGATTCTCGCGCCTCTATCATCGACTTCGTACTTGACGAACCAATCGACATATAGAACCGGATAAACAGATCCTTATCGCTCCCAAATCGCTCGGCCCTCCTGCTGAGTGCTCTGCTTCAAGTCTAAATCTGCCTCACACCAATATATGGGCACTCACGCGCGCGATGCGGGGCGTGGGCGCAGAAAAAAAACGTGTCGGCGGCCCGGCTGCACAAGAGAGGCGTTTTTCAAGCCTTCTTGAGCAGGAACGCGACAACCACTGGCATGATCTATGACTGAACGCCCACACCGGCCTCAATTCCCCATTCTCGGGCTCTCGTGAAAGCCCTTCGATTCGACTCGGTTCAATTGGCTTGGAACTGCGCCACACAGCCGCGACCTTGCTTTCTCCAACCGAGTCGTGCAATGAGGCGCACTGTATCAGCGGCATATCTCAAAGGAGTTGTGTTACGCATGCCGGGTCCTCGCCTCCTGAGTTCTGAGGTTGATATCATAGTCTTTCGTCCCACCGTGTACCTATATAAATAGGCCATGCAGGTTTCCTTGCAGCAGCAGCAGCAGCACAGTAAGTCAACCTCCGTTCGTACTAAACTATGCGACTCATTTGTGCTAGATTTAAACCATGAAGGACATGTCAAGTGTGCTCCCAGTTCTCTCCATACTTGCCGCTTTTCTGGTCTACCGCAAATTCCAGGCGTTGCGGCATGAGCACACGAAATCAAGCAGCAATGGCTTCAATTCTCGGGGAATCCTTGCAGCGCCGTACCATACCAATTTCTATCTCGGAACAGTGCGCTTTTTTCTGGATGCCCCGGCTTTCTTTTCAGGTTGCATGGCGTGGTCGGGTGGTCGTGTGTTCTCGTTCAAAGTTTACTCGGTTCGCACAGATTTCAAGCACATCGGGCTTCACTGAATATGGTTCCAGGAGCCTGTAATCGTTGTTCGGGGGTACATGGGACGAGATATATTTCTCAGGAAAGGGAGGTCCATCCCTTCAGCCAATCGAAAGTGGATCCGAACGTGGTTTCCTTGCTAGGTCTAGACTTCCTGGCCGGTTATCGGCTACTGGTTCGATGCTTTTCATCCATGCTCCCACCCGAGTCTGACAGATTCGATTCCAGATCCCTCAAATCAAAGAATTTATGCCCCTGACACCGGTCAGCGGTGACGAAAGCTGGGGAGCTGTTGTGGCTAGTTTCATTCGGACGGGGATGATAGAAAAATGTAGGGACACTGATGCTACGCTTCTTCTTCGCTAACATTCTCCAAGTCCATAGCACGATGCTCGGGGCCATAGCCACAGGATACGATGCATGGAACGATGAAGGCACTCTGGATCTATTCCAAAGCATAAACGAGGTACATGACATCCAAATTTCATCGAAAATGCTGGACAACTGAACACCAATCAAGGTCATTTTTGCCGTGTCTTTGCCGCTTGCCGGCTGCCAGCTCATTGCCAAAGATGCGAAGGCTATAAAGAAACTCACTGGTATATTTGCCCGCTTGGACGAAGGGTCTAAGCCAGCAGCCCTTATCCTTCCATGGGTGCCAACACCCACCAGAATCAGACGAATTGTCGCTGGAATACAGCTCTATCGCATGACCAAAAACATTGTCGAAGAACGAGAACGCATAGGCCTGGATGTGGATGACCCTCTTCAGACCCTCATCCGACAGAAGTACCCCATATCCGAACTTGCACGAGTACGCAGTCATCCTCGTGGATAATTCCTTGATCTAACGCAACCCCAGTTCGTGGCCACCATTCTCTTCGCATCGGTCACGAACACTGCCAATCTTTTTGCCTGGACGCTGGTCTTTCTCGAACATCACAAGGAATGGAAAGCTCGTGTGTGGTCCGAGGTCGAGGGCTTTCTCCAAGACACCGGTCTGCACGCATCCGAGAACCTCCGGGAAGATATGGCTGTCGTGCCCTTGGAATTCATGGATGAAAAAATGCAGGCCATAGAACTCGTAACCAACGAAGTCTTGCGGCTTATAGGAGCTGGTCCCTTCATACGAAGAAACATCGGGGATTCCATAGATGTGGGCGACCTGCACATTCGGCAGGGAGCATTCATTATGTTCCCTATCGTCGATCTCCACCACAACCCAGAATTGTTCCCTGATCCCCTCGTCTTCGATCCAATGCGATTCAGCGCGGAGCAGGTAGAAGAGCGCAAGAAATACGGAACAAGTTTCCTTGGGTGGGGAGGAGGTCGACATGCATGTGTTGGGAAGCACACTGCTTTACTCGAAATCAAGATGATGACCATCCTACTCATGGCCAAGTATGACTTCACACTGACCGATGGTGCTAATTCACCCCTCCGCGGTATTCCGGCAGTGCGCCAGGACCGACTCTTCAAAGTATGTGCGCCTGAGGAGCCGGTTAATATTCATTATCGACCGAGGGATCGTCGGGCTTCGCTACACCACTGAGATGTACATACCCCGTATATACTGTAATGCGTCGGCTTCACACACGTTACTATGTACGCTTGTACAACTATGGCACATATAGTATCGAACGCAGCAATAAAAAAGAAGTGCGTTGACAAACGAACGCGTTCAGAGTTTCGCGTGTTCGTACAGTATTAAGGCGTTAACGGCGGGATTGCGGCGGGGCCCCAGACATCGAATGATCTAATAAGTTTTGGCACTTGTAAAATTTGAATCTTGCATGGTTGCTCCGGACCGCCACTATGATGTTCCCCCCTGAAATTGTCGAGCAGATTATCCGCCACGGCTGGAATTGCTTATCGAGTAGCAGTCACCAGCATGGCTTCTCCATGTCGCAGTGGATGCTCGTCAGCCGTGACTGGCTGAATATCGTTCTCTCTGTCGTCTTCCGCGACCTCTGGATCACTTCCCGCGCGCACATCCAATACATCCTTGACATCTGCAACAATAATTCGTCCTTCATATGCACACTGGCTGGGGTATCAAATGTAAACCAGCACCTGACGGAAACTTGTCAATCCTTGACTATCTCGGTGTACCATTCCTATAAGGGCCAGTACGCTGACATGAGTGCACAACTTATCGAGTTCGCCACCACCGAGGTGCCCCGCCGGCGCAGCTACCTCGTCCCCGGTATGGATCCCTACACCCAGCACTATGCTATCCCACAACCGGACGTCGCCACGGTGATTACCATGTTCACTCCTCGTATCACATCCCTTCACTTTGTCTTCATCGACTGCAATGCGACCTATCGCGACTGGAACTCTTGGAAGCGACCATCATTTGAGGGCAGAACTGTTAGGAACTACCCACTCTCGCTAGTTGAGCTCCATGTTACCTTCGCCTATACTTCCCCGCCAGACGCTCGCATACTCGAGGCCCCCCGCGGCACGTTCTTTCCTCCGCCAGAACCTGGTGCCATGCCGCTGCGGTGTGGCTTTCAGGGCGTGAAAAAGCTTGTTGTGTGGGACGCCAATGCCGACTTCGTTGCGTTCCTGGTCACAGCGTGTCCGCGGCTGGAGACGGTCAACTCAACAGTGGAATTTGGTGCGGAGGATGTACCAAAGATTGCCTGTGCTGATGTCAAGGAACGTCTCATCTTTGGGCGGCTCTCGCGCACGACAGTGTGGCCAGGGGTGACGGGTGGCGACACGATACCTGTTCCGGACAATTGGCTGGAGCAGCGGCTCGCTGCATTGGGGTACCCGCCTGCCCTCCCAGCAGTACCCGTGATGGAAAAGAGGAAGAATTTCATCTGGCGCCTCACAAAGCGCGTCTTCCGTGTATTCAGGCTTTGAGGACCTCACTTCTTGCTCACTTCGCGACCCTGACATGGTTCTGCTTCCTTTCCTCGTCGCATCCTCATTCAAAGAGCTGATCCTATACATGTCCTTTGGCCTCGGGTTTCTTCAATCTCTCCCCCCGTGTTAGAGCTGTCGGTATCTGTTCAATCTCGTCCCCTTAACGGGAATTTCGAGCTCGCGTATCCAGCACAAGACACGGATGGTTCCAACCCCGACAATCGCCCTGATTATGCCCGCAAGTCTGTCCATCGCTTGTCAGATGCATGCACTCACACCCCTTGACCCAGATAGCGGTTGCATTTCAAGAGAATTATAAAGCATTATTGCCTTTCTATTTCGTCACGCTGACATCCACGCTACGAATCGCTAAACTTCAGTTCCGACGTAGTCTCGTTCCCAGACGATATAGGGCAGTCCGCTCGCTGCGCTCGCGGGGCAGAAATCCAAGCGCCCAAACGGGGATGTCCAGATGTTGACTTGACAGAATTTGATGCGAAATCAGAGTGGGGTTGTTATGGCGGTGATCTCTGGTACGTTTTCTCATCAAATTCTGCCAACTCAACATTTGAACATCCCCGGTTAGATTTCCGCCCGGCGAGCGCAGCGAGCGACCGCCATAACATCTGGGGACGAGATTACAGCTGTTTCCGAATACAATGAGACGCGTAGTTTTTTTTTACGTTGCTGAACTTTTTTTGGAGTGATAGGGATTACCTGTTTGGGCCAGCCGAGGGTAGCCGACCACAGCCGAAGCTGGCTGAGCCGGGCAAGCGCCGGGAGTACAGCGTTTTTTTTTTTGATGGAATGTTCACCAGGGCAATCCAAAGGGCACCCTAGCTCACTAGCGAGTCAAGTCATCACTTTCAATGTGCTTTCTGGACCTTCCAATTCCCCTGCAGCTTTTACAAGATTTTAGCGACAAGGCCTGGACCGTCGAGCCGAACCTAATTAGGAAATCCTTATCACTCGAACAAAAAGTTGAGCAACAGAAAAAAAATGATGCGTCTCATTGTTTTCGGAAACAGCTGTAGTTCCGACGAGGATATCGACGCTTTTGTTTCAGTATTCGTCAACATGTCGAATGGCGTTCGAAGACGCAGATGGCGTTGTTGACGAGGAGCTGAAGCCTGTACACACGGTGTGGAAGGCTTGTCGATTACCCTAGCATTTTCTGGCATTTTCCTTTACTTCCATACCCTCGCAAAATGTGCCGGTCTTCTGCAGAGTTTCCAGTAAATACCGAGAAGGTCTCACTACAAAATTAGTGAATATATTCGTGTTGTTTTGCTCTTTCTCCGACTGGCTCCGACTGGAGTTCGTCGTACTTGCGCGGAAGCTACAAATTTGAAGTTGATCAAATCAGCTCGATGTTCAGATGCTCACTTCCCTCTCTGAGTCTCTCCCATGAACGACCATCTTCATCCACGAAATACATGACGGGCTGGCATGGCGTACAAGCCCCCTCGAACCCGCAAACTATATCCCTGGCCATGGGGCCACCAAGGTATAATTGCTGAAGCAGCGGACCTCGAGGAGCAGCAACGGCTCGAAGCAAATTACTGGTTGGATGCGGACCTTGGGGAGGACTCTGACTCGGATGACTCTGATTATGTCCAATCTGAGGGCTCAGAAGGCGACGGATCCACGAGCGACTCTGACGAGGACGCCGACGATATCAGCGACTCCGAGCTGGCATGCGTCCTCGCAGATGCACAAACAGCATGGCGGCCATCCTCGCCGACATCTTCCCTGAGAGCGTTGGAGATGCAGGAAAACCTGATTCCGCAAATTGCGGACCTCGTCAAGGCAGAAGAAGCCGCCGCCGCTGCATATGACCCCGACCAAGTTGTTGACCTCATAACGCAATTCTACGAGCTCCTGATCACCATGGGTCAGTACCCCGAAGGCAGCCTCCGATACGCCCCCCACACGGACCCGCCCGTGGACGAGGCGCTCGCGGTGCAGCTCGGCTACGGCCCCGACGCCATCTCCCTCATGCTCCGCCTGCCGTACCTGGCCACCGACGTAAACTACAGCGACGACGACCACGCGATCCTCAACCGTACATCGTTTGCAGACTACACCTGCGCACGCCACCTTAAAGAGGGTCGCGCGCCTTGGCCGTACGACGACGGCTGCACGAGCATCGACCACTGGCTGCTGCCGCTCATGCTCCCCGGTCGTGATGGCTGGAACGTCATTCTCGACACGCGCCTGGGCGTCGTCCGCGCGTACTCCACTTGGATGTCGCCGCCGTCGGACACCGTCGAGTGGCGGCGGCACGGCGAACCCTCTGAGTGGGGTCACTGGACGGAATGCAGGCGGGCGCCGTTGGTCACCGCCGAACGCTACTTCTCCGACCTCATACATGCATATCGCTCGCTCTTGAGACTGCCTGTAGTCAATGCAGGCTACAATGATCCCCTGGAAGAGCCGGATTCCCGTTCTGCTGCCTGGTGCCAGATTCAGGTGAGAATCCGCTGTCGTTTCCCAATCATCAGCCACTACTAAAGAACTTGTAATAGGAACGAGAGGAAAAACAAACGGTGCTCGCGCTCTACCACGAGTGTGGATGGCCGGACAAGTGGAGACGGGCAGAGTTCATGAGCAAATGGGAAGCAAAGAAAAAAGAGATCGACGCCCGCGTCCAGGAGGCGTACCAGGCTTCTCAAAATGTCGCTGTTAATTGACCCTCAACACAAGCGCGTTACTGATACCAAAAACATTGCGTGTAGTGAATCACCGAAGTCCAACGGTAATCGTGTACAATATTGAGGGAGTAAGTACTTCGAATGTCAAGAAAGCTAAGGGCGCAAGATCAGAGCGCGAAAAGATAAACATCATCAAGGAAACTGTAAGCCGGGGCCATCCCGCCGTGGAACTGCAAGGTATCAGCCCCTCCGCCCATTGCAGTCACGGTGAATTCGTAATATTTCCATGGGCTGTACCCGACATGGACGCTCCCCACCACCGCCCCGTTCCACCAAACCTCCACAAAGGCGGGCTTCTCCAGCTGCTGGCCGCTGTACGTGCTCGAGAGGAAGAACTGCACGCTGTACACGCCCTTGTGCACGAGGTTCCCGACCGTCGCGGTGAGGGTGCCGGGCTGCGGGTCTCGCCCGAACGCAGACCCGAGCAGCCCGACGCCGTTTCCGCCATGCGCATACGGAGCGTAATGGAATATCGTCGCATCGTACGAACCGTTGGGGGCCGACGTGCCAACCCAGCCGGGCGCCTGCTGCGCGAAGCAGAATATCGAGCCGTCGCTGCAGGCGTACGCCTCGAAGTCGCCGTCCGTGACTTGAGTGGTGCGCTTGTAGCCGCGGGATTGGGTGACGGCCAGCGAGCCTTGGCCGGTGTTGGTGGCGGTCGACTGGTCCGCGGGAATGTAGTACTGCAGAAGGGCGTGGATTAACACAGGATATGCAGACAACAGCGGCGGACAAACCATGGAGCAGGTGTATGTCGTCGGCTTCCCTTCCTCGACGGCGCGCCAGATGTTAAAGTATTTGCATGCCCCGCCGGCGGCGTCGGGCCCGCGTTGATTGCACCGCACCGCACAGGCGGACGGGTCGTATTTGGACAAAAGTTCAAAGCCCATGTACTGCTCGTGCAATGTTGAGAGCAAGAAATGGAAGAAAGCAGAGTACACATACCCCAGGAGCGTTGTTTGCCGCCGAAATGGGACCGAAGACAAGTTCATATCCTTTCGGTACCGCGGGCTCCATTAACTCAACAGCGGCGTAACCAACACTATCCTGGATAGACATGCCATCGGCACCGTTGTTGGTCTTTTCAGCAGCCGTGTGGAGGTCAGCTAAAAAAATCCAGCATTTTTTGTTTCAGCATGTGGAAAGTAGTTGACGAGGAAGGGCTCACCAAACAACACACATCTCGACTCCTGTTGGCCATCGTTGCTGAGTTGAGTGTACATATTAACGAATTCTGCAAGGCTCGTTAGTACAAGTCTGTAGAAAGAGATTTCCGCGTACCACATCCCCCTGTTGCGTCGCAATAGGCAAGACACTCGGACGTCGTACTGACATTGTTCCAGGTGAGGTATGCCGTTCCATTGATGGCGGCATCCGGAACCGTTCCATTGAAAACCAGGCGGTAACCCGAACCCGCACCCAGCTGCGTTTCGGTGGAATTGGCATCGGGAATATTGATCAGCACGGTCTCGCCGTCGACGGTGGTCACTAGCATGGTGGGCGCCGCCGATGAACCAGGAGTGCCGTCAGCGCCTCCCCTCTGGTCGACCATCGCCGCCATCTGGACGATCGCGTCCATGTCAGTCATGTCACTCTGCCCATTGGTGGTACCGGTGCTGTTAGCAGAATCCTGGTTGGCTTGGTCGACGGGCGAGAGGACGTATGAGTTCTGTGCTAAAACAAGAGTTAAACAAGCGTCCAGTGACCGGAGGGGGCCCAGAGCAGCCTACCTGAGACGCAGAGAACAGCAGCGACAACGATGAGCAAATGGGAGGAGAGCATGTTCGTGCCAGCAGCAGAAGTGGGGCATCCAGCTTATAACGTGGGCGAGCTGTTGAGAACGAGGCTACATGAATAATAGAAGTGGGGCGTGTAGACGGATCCTCGGGAAGAAAGAACGGTCGCGAAGAGGAAAAGACCATACGCGGGCGATTTTACCAATTCCCGCGGTTCCCGATGCATCACGACTCGATCCATTGCACATTTCATCATGACCTGGGGCAATCCCGTCCAGGATAAGACTCAGGATAGTACAGTGGGGTACGAGGGTCCGAATGCCCGCTTGAAGCAAGGAATTGACGCATCCAAGACGCATTTACTGAAGCGAACAGACGACGACTTCCGAGTCCGAGGGAGTTGAAAAGACGGTGGCGAGTAGGGAGCCAGACGTTCAGATGGCTGTTGAAGATTCATATTCATTCTTATTCGAGGCTTCGAGCTGAAACTTTGAAAAGCCACGAAAATATCAAGTCAAGAGGGACCGTGAGAGAAGTTACGGGCCCGGGGTTTGCCGACGACACTAGCATCGCGGCCCAGAGAGAGAAAAGTCACCCTTATTTGACCCTTATAGCCCCATGGCTCGTGTATGCTCCGCGTAGGCCCGTGTAGAAAGAGCGGACGCGAATTTGGCGCCAGAAAAGAGAACAGCCACTTCCCAATGTGATCCATCCGACACGGAGTGCTTCCGAGCCATTTCATGAATTTTCCATTTGGTCCTCAATTGCAATGGTCACCGAGCATGCTGCATAGTAGAGAAGGCAGGGGCAGAGGCCCCGATTCGTTTAACAACGTGCGCAATACATGAAGGTGGTTACAAGGCGGCAGACGGCAAGCAGACGAAGCGTCAAAGCGGTCAGTGCTGTCAGTCCATCAGATTCGATGTTTAAGTTGGGCAAGGAGAAAACCAAGGAGGGAGCGAAGGGTTCCACTCGAACCGCGGAGATTGCGTATCACCCTTTCTGACCCAAAAACTCATCTGCTCATGGCTCGTCAGGGTAGGTAATCCTGTAGTCGCCATGGTCCTCCAAGTCACAGCAATCAACAAACTCGGCCTCAGCCTCCCCATTGCCACCATTCACGTGCAGCCGATATTCCAGCATCACAGAGGGGAGCGACGGGGCAGTCTGTCGCGCAAACTCATCGCAGGAATCACAGCCCGTCGAGTTAGGATCGATCCACCTTTGCCCCAGGAAAAGAAGATGAACGTCGGAAAGATGTGGTAAGAACGGCAGCAATGAGTCGTTGACGACCGCAGCGCATGTCGCCGCAGGGAATGTAATTGTTGCGACCTGCGGGTCCTTCCAATCCCGGTAGTCGACCACCTTGTCATACCGGATACACAAATATTCGAGACACAGAAGCGACGCGAGACTTGCGCAATAACGGCTCTATAGGTAGTGAGTATGAGCGTCGGTGACTGTGATTGCGGTGGTTTGAATACGTACCACGTCCTCGCAGATGCGGATGTCCAAGCGTTTGATGTTCGGAAAGGCCGAGGCTAGCGAGCTGACCGAATCTACGGATAGCTCACAATAGTACCGTTCCTCCTCAGGGGTACGGTATTCCAAGAAGGTGACGGCGGGGCCGCCATTGGGGGGGAAAATATCAGTTGGTGGATCGTCCGATTCGTCGTCATAATCGCTCGCCATCTTCAATGAAATAGACGCTACCTCGGGTGCACGCGAGCATATGACTGCAGCATTTTCTATAGAGCCATTGAACGAGCGGAGGCCGGGTAAATGTGCCAAAGGCGAATCAGCCAAGATGCGCAACCGACCCACACGCAGCGTGACATTGACGAGCAGTGGATGGGCAACGAGCAATGGAGAGAAGTCCGCTTCGGGCCCGTATGGCGTAAATCGAGAATTGACCGAGAGTCGAAGCGAACTAAGTGCGGGGAAATGCGTATGATTGATCGCTGTTATTAGGCGATGATATGCGTCCCAGGGAGGACTACCGGAACCTCGAAACGGCCGACTGAAGATTTTCAACTTGAGTGTGTGCAGCAAAGGTGAATACAGCGGTATGAGCTTGAGTGCCTCGCCCATGGCATCCCATAACGGCCGCCACGTTTCGTAATATGCAGCTGTTCGTTGAATGAGTTGATTCAAATTGAAGTATGTTCATAGCTCACCGTCATCGCCGCAGGCGTAATATGCAGCACCTGGTTTGATTTAGTTAGCGGATTGAAATGGACTTGATAACGTGAGACTCTCACAATCGTCACCAAGAATTAAAGAGCACTCGATTTCTTCCAAATATGGACAGTGGAGGAACTGAGCAGAGTTCGAGGTCAGCAAATTCTGGATATCGGACGGCACTGTCCCACACCTCGAAGCCAGCATTGCGTCCTTCCGATCTGACCGATATTTTTTTCAGGTTCGGAAAGTATCCTGGCGTTCGGAGGAGTGCTCCGAGCTCATCGATACCAGCCGGCGAATTCCACTCCAATGCTCGGAGCATCGCCCCACGACACGATGGCGAAGAGATATCAACCAGTTGTTCTATTGCCTCACGGCAATACAGATTGTTGACCTTGTAACTCCGCGAAGATCTGTTAATGGAAAGGCTGCGGATCAGCAGGGCGGGGTGCGGTTTGAGCGCCGCGCGTATCGTTCTCATGAGGAGAGAAGACTGCACCACCGTAAGCGGTGGGTCGCAGGTCATGCGATAAAGGAGGGGCGAAAATATCGAGTAGAAGCGGTGCGACACAGCGCAAAGGTGGACAATCGATGAACGACTTGACAGCGTTGCCACAAGGCCCCATATTTCGGGCGGGACTTTGAGACAAATGGCTGGTGAAAGGGCAACGACACTATCGGTTCTGCAATGATTAGATAAAGGAAGAACTGTGGAGAAAAACTGAAGTACATACCTGCCGGTGAGCTCGGAGACCCGTGGCTCGAGTTGTGAGCCTCGTTGGGTGGCAACTTGAAGGTCCATGGTGGTATGGCCAAGAAGAAACTTAGGGGCCACTATCCTGACTCACTTTGGGAGGCACGATCGGCTGCAGTGACCTCCCAGTCAGAACAACCAAGAGAAAAAGACTGGGGGCATGTTCGTCCAGCCTGTTTGCAGTCAACCCTGTCCATAGTCAAGCGTGGTTCCTGCCAAATTCATGTGGGCGAAGTCCCGTTCGAACCAACGCGCGAAGCGATGTAGAAAGCAGGCGACCAAAGGACAGCCAGCTGTAGCGCTGGATCGGGAAATAGCATATCATTGTTGGAGGCTTCAGCCAAGAAAGACCAGAAGAATTGAATCGGAAAACTGAACAAGAACTTGCTGAAAGTTCCTGAAAGACATTCAAAAACGTGAGAGACTGCGCGGGATTTGCCGACGCTCTTATTTAGCGCCGCGAAGTAGACTTGCGGTGTGAGCTGTCTATTGAGCGCCCGTTTCTGCTGCGTAATAGAAATATTCGATGTAATAACAGTGGGTGGAGTACAACTAGTCCGGATGTAAATCCATAAGATATGTGCGCGGGCTGCCTTCTTAGAATGCGGGAAAGGACTTCACCCTAGAGAACCAGAAACCACGCTCGTTTTTAAGTCCCAGCGGCGTCGTGTTCCCATTCTCCAGGTCCACAGAGTTGTATGCTGTAAGGTCAAGCTTGTTCCATCGTCCCAGCGGGCGGGAGCGGAGGGACAATATCATGCTGAACGAATACCGCGCAAACGGCTCGTCGCCGCTCGGAGATGATATGGGAGGTATCGGGTAGCGACCACTCGCATCGATGAGGTTGGAGATCGTGACGACGGACCCGGAAAGCGTCCAAGTGCCGATAAATAAGCCCTGCGGATTGTGAGCTCTCAGATATACGAGACGACGCGAAATGTACCTTCTTGCGTAATGATGGCTTTAAAGTGTGAATGACCTGCGCCGGGGAGGTTTCTTCATTGGCAAGCAATGATAGAACCTTTCCGTCAGGGAAGAAACGACTGGGGATGTGTAAGTTAGCTGGCAAGAAAGTACACGAACGCGCCACTCACAGGTACCGGTGGTATGTTATTAAATGGCTTATCTAGATGTCTAGTGAGATCACAGTGCTGAAGACCTCAGGCTTGTGAACCGAGACATACATTGACCCATGAATTCTCGCTAAGTCCAGGTCGCCTATGCGTGAGGAGTTAACATTTGCGCACACCGCTATTAGAAGAGCGTACACGTAGTGGCAGACGGCGATGTACACACCGTCCAAGCGCACACGGGGATGCTCCATGTACACACGTCGAAAATCGGACTGATATTGGGTAATGACGGGAATCATGCTTTCTATGCTGGAGACTTGTGGAGGCTTGTAACACAGCACGACCAGTTCTCTGGCATGCCCATGAGCATGATAACAGAGACGGCAAAGAGGCAAAGCGAACAAACCTCCATATACCCGGATCCAAGGTCAAGACCCGGGCTTTACGACTGACGGCAGCGAAGCGCTCAATGGACGTGTGGTCCAGCTTCCGTATGACGAGAATGAGCAGTTCCTCCGGGAGCATGGTCAGATGCACTGGCTGCGCTTCTTCCTCCGGCTCAAACACCAATTCGTGAGGAAAGCCCTCTATCAGGCTTGCGAGTGTGCCTGTGACAACCACACCTCGCTCCTCTCCGGACTTGATCACGATAGCGCGTAGAGTCGTCGCTAGCTTGTCTACGTCCTCGCCCGGTTTCGAGCTCGACACGGGTTTGGTCTGTGCCTCGTTGATGGACGCTAGCATCTCTTGCGTGTGGTACGCCCGGTCTACTTGAGGTTCCAGGCGGAAGGCTGAGCGGTAGAGCGAGAGCGCCGCATCTAGTTCCCCGTTTTGCTCGTGCTCCACCGCACGAGTATACAAGGCGAGGGCATGGCGGACGCCGGAAGGGACGGTCGACGGATTGAAGAACCCGGAAGTCGCAAAGGCGCTCGGAGTGCCGGAGATGGTCTCGCTGGACGGTCCTGGCGTAGCATTCCCAGAGCTGCTGGCGTCTGAGATGGCATACTCTCCGTTTGATTGCACTCGAGGTTTGGATGGCGCCGAAACAGGAGGCGGGTTTCTCTTCTTCTCCACTTCCCTCTTCCATTCCTCTCGGAATCTCGCGAGCTCCTCTGGGTCTGCATTTACCGGTTCTGCCATGGCTTGAATTAAATATTTGTTTTCTACTGCACAAATGGGTAAGGAAATTGGTGAGCAGTTGAGTAGCGGAGGAATGTACCGGCAGAATCTCTGCTTTGCTCGCGCCTCGCCGAATTGCCCTGCTGTGTGAGGTTGTGAGAACGGACGTTGAAGCGGCTCCGGTCATTATCTAACTTAGTAATCCGCATGTGATCTTAGCGATATCTAAGCCCCCAGCCAAATACATACACATTAAACAAAAAGTAATGTAAAGCAAAATGCTCCGACTCCACTTGCGTCTATGGTATCCTGCGTATCTAATTTCTTGCAGCCTCAGTACGCGACATACGCTGCAAAGTTGTCAGACAGCGCGTCCAAGTCAAGATGCTTTCAAGTCTACTCACCAACGCAAAGGAGAGGGAAGCCCGCATATAATCCAAGCCAGAACACGATATTCCCCATGAGCTTATTGCGTTTTATAATGGGCAAACGGGAAACCATGATCAGGGGAATTTGTATCAACTATAGGAAAGTTAGCGGCCAGTCAGGTGGATGGACGAATCATTCCACGCTGACCTGCAAAAGGAAAAGATACATTCTGCGCCAATCATCAGGCTACACACCAGCGGAAAGAGGAAAGAAACACACCGGAATTTTTTGGTAACCACCACCATGACTAGCTCGTGGACACATGCGCTCAATAGGAATGTGACGAACATGGCCGACGTGCGCGAAAGTTGGTAGCTATCGATGGTCGAAGCGTAGACGTGATGTAGAAGGAAGGTGTGCACAGGCTTGTTCCATTTCCTGGAAAATTCATCCCAGGACGTGGAATTCCACTAGCGATAAGATGAGAGGAAGCAGCTTTTTGAGCAGGGAAACACATACCCAGTCTTCGTAGAATTGTCTATCTGCGAAGCTAGAGAGGGAAACCGTCAGCGATGATCGCCTGCAGCTGAAAAGTACTCACTAGGAAAGCTCCGCAAATCCGTTGCATATACATTCTACAGATGGAGATTAGGGGCAGGGATCGGCGGCGAGAGAATGTTACCAAATATGATGTAGAACAGCAGCAGATACGCAATCATGAATGGCAGAGACAGATCGAGCAATGCTCGGGGGAATGATTCACCCGCATGTGGAGTGAGCGGGAGAATGAAGGATTCTGTCATGGTGTATAGCAAGGCGAACGTCCCAAAGGTCGCCACCGTCTTCTCGAAGACATACAGCGGTCGGATGCGATCCGTCCGCGGGTACTCCAGTTCGTACACAAGGGTCGGAATCAGCTGGTACACAGCGAAGTTCTTCATTGTTAGGTTGTTGGGATACGTGACTGGGTAAGGCCCGGAACTTGTAAGCTCGCCCTCGAGTTCTGAGTAATCCCTTGCCATGGCAGATATGGCTTCGTTCGGGTGATCGACCAGAATATGAGGGCTCATGGGCGAAGTGGCTTTACTATCCGGTTTACTATCCGGGTCGGCGGCCAATTTGGACGCCTCGGAAACGGCTACCAGGCGTTGGCGGAGTGCGGCCGCGGTTGGGACGTCGACATACGAGGTGGAAGCCCCCTCGGGAACCATAGGTGTTCCGCCCGGCGTGGAATCCTGCGTGCTGCGATTCGTGAGGAGGTCGAGTTCGGCGCGACGCGCTTGTGCAGCCTGGATAGCCTGGTCCCAACCGCCGACAGATTCGGTCGCCTTGCGGAGGTCGTCCAATAACGCTTGAGACAACTCAGAGACGAGTTGAAGATGGCCGTTGACGGTCATGTAGGAGTGGGTCTTCATGATCATCACCTGTTGAGACACACTAAGCCTGAAAATTATTTTGAAGAAACAGCGTCGTCACATACGAGGGTGTGCAGCGTGAAGAAACCAGACTGGACCCAAGGCCATTCCCTGTTCAAGGTCCAACTGATAGCCAAGACGAGAGCGCACGTCTGAATGGTATGCTGCAAGACCATTCCGGCCCAGTAGTATCGAATCCAGCCTTTACTGATGGCCTTTGCGAAAGGGACAACAAACGCAGTCGCGGAGACCATAACTGCGTCGCTGATCGCGAGCGTTATTGCGTCGCGAGAGAACATGGTTGCGAATCTCAAGTTGAGGGCATACCCACTGGTCTCTATGCTGCGGATGTAGGTGCTGAGGGTGAAGATAAACATGGATATCCAGAATAGGGTGAAGAAACCCTGGAAAATGTGAGTCTTGAAGCCACACGGCACGTAGAAAGCGCGTACCCTGAATTCATTGGCACCAGATGCCGCATTGTTGATGTCAAAGTGGGACTGGCGGGGAGCAAAGGTGATCATGGCGCGCAGCTTCTTGGAAGACTTTGAGCGAAATGGTTTGGAGACATAGATGGTGCCTTCGGGTGTCGAGAAACCTCCACTGTTAGTCCGGACTGTTGCCGTTGGGACGGTTATCTTTTCCATGTTCGCTGGTATCCTGCTTGCAAGGAGTATCGGTCAGAAAGTGCTCCTATCGAGTATCCCAAAAGAGCGTACGAAACACGTCGTGAACAAGGCAATTAGGAGAGGACTCGAATAAATAGACGGTATCCCAACGAGAAGGGGTGGATTTGGGCTGCCACGAAGAACAGCGCGGAAAGTCTCTGCGAAAGGAATAGTCGGCGGCCCGCGGAAGGTCCTTTCGCTACGATCAACCCGGATCCATCAATCCCAAACGCGCCAAGCCGACGCGGCGACGCGACTGTGTCTTCAATTTCTTCAACGTGCTCTCGACGTGCCTCTACTTCGACTCTACTTGGTCGCAAGCTTTTGTTCCAACATCACCCACATCGTTCCAGGAGTCCCAGCCCTCACAGGTGTAAATCCCGCTTCCTGGTTGTGTCTTGATTCGAGCCCGATTCTCAGCCGCTGATGCATCCGTTACAGATGTCACACGCTGCTCCTTCAAGTCCTTCAACGTCCGGGCTGGGGTCGCTCAGAGCCCTCGCCCACACAGTCGCATAACAACCAGGTGCGCATCCCCTCCCCTCCTCAACCGTCTCCCTCACTTCTTTCCAAGCCCCGCATCCACGACCCAGTTGAGCCAGCCGGCGCGCGCGCCTGCGCACTCGATGCTCCGAGCAACGGCAAGAGCCGGCGCAAAACGCAGTGCATGCACCGCGCTGGCCATCGCGACATCGGCGGCGCCCTCGAACCCCAAGCGAACCCCATCCCGCCCGCCGCCGCCGAGCTCCGTCAAGTTTCGCGCGCACGAGCACCGCAGATGCAGCACAGGCCCTGTCTTGCGCGCACACGCGATCGCGCAAGCACACCCCACTCGCGCCAGACACCGCCCCGTCTGCGAAGAGCCCGCCAAGTCTCGAGAACGGCGCCCGTGCCCTCGCCCTGCCAATACAGGTACATAAATCATCCCGCCTCCCCTCCCTCCCCCTCTTTCTTTCTCTATCATTGATCACTCTTCTTCCCCCAGTGCAGCTCGTACCCCCCGACCTTCGCGCCGCCACCGCCTTGATTCTACCAGAGTTACCAGAGAAGAAAAAAGAGTCAGCAGGGGCATCGGGAAGATAACGAGGTGCGTACCACTGTCTTTGTTTGTCGATATCGCGGTTGCGACGAGCGCGCGGACGTCGGGGACGGCGGTGATGCGCGCGCGACCTCCGACCGCTTGGCTGCCGAGCGCAGCAGCGAGTCCCGAGCGGACGGTTTCGCGGCTCGAATCCGCCCCGCGCGAACTGGGGATAGCGCGCGCGCCGCGCCGCGCCTTTCGCGCTCTTGTGCGGGAGGGTCTGACGCGTGGAAAGGGCGGAACCACCGGCGCCCCGTGCTACGAAACCCAGAGGACGCAGTCGATGCGCCCGACGTCGGCGATGGGAAGATCCCGTGTGCTTGGCTAGTCGCGTAGCGCATACGCGCTGACCGCTCGCAGCGTGCGCGTTGCATCGTAATGCAAGTCGGGGAGCGGAGGCGTTGGCGGGACGAAGTTGCGCGGCCGCCGCCGATTGATTTGTGCGAGTTGCAGCCGGCGGGAGCGGATGGTCGAGAGCGGTCGCAGGTGTGTGATGCGCGCGCGCAGGCTTGTGCGTTGAAGCGGCGTCGTGCGGATCCACCTGGACTCGGGAAACCGCGGTGAACGCGTCGAGTTTGCGCCGTGTACGTAGGTATCATTTTGAATAGGACTGTTGACGCCGCGAAAGCTTTTGTGATTTTGGGTGAGCAGGATTTGAGCAGGATTCAGATAAGGTTGCGTACCTTCACAGAGAGCGATATTGAGCTGTCCAAGATATGGAGTCAGAAGAGTACAAGATTGGAATGAACGAAGCTCATAGACGGGCATTGAACGTGAAACTTGAAGCTGGTCAAGGAATTGGAAGCTAGCGTCGGATCCTTGTGGGGGCCGCTGAGTTAAGTAGTTGACTTGAAGGAATTCGAGACGAGGCGAATCTGAACAGCAGAAAGGAATTCAATTTAAGATAGATCCGGGCTCGTCTGAAGGGACTCACGGATTGTAATTGCAAAGCGGTTCGAACGAGCAACTGAACACAATCGGAGTTTGAGCTGTACTGAATATAACCGGCGGGATGCCGGGGCAGCGGAATACAACTCCTACTGAGAGGGAGCGAAAGTCAGGAAAAGTGAAGATCCGTCGAGTGAAGACTTACTTGTGTACTTGTTGAGATTTTGAATGGTTGAACACGAGGATTCCGAGTTGAACGAACATCGACTTGGTTGACTTCGGACTTGCGGCATGAACAAGATTGGACTGCTACTCATTTGGTCAATGAAGCTTGACGATCGAACGGATGTAATAATGAACTTACCTGGCAACAGGGCTTGACGGATTGATAGACTGGGGATTGGGACCCGAAGCAAGATTGAGTTGAATCAACTTGAGGGACTTGAAGGTTGAATGAAGGCCGATTGAGGTTGAATTGAAATACAGCGCGGATCCTAGAAGTTCAAGGTAAGTAATTGAAGGTTGAACGAATGATGTTCAATATCGAACCAAAGTTCGTACCTTCCCTACTTCCGTCGAGGGGTTCAAGAAGCTTGAGGCCTTCAGGTAAGCTTGAAGTCGATATGATAGACCTTGTTCAAGATGTTGAATCAACACGTGAACGACTGAATATAAATTGGACGAACGTACCTCAACTCAAACTGGCATAGTTTCGGCGTTGGAACGTCGGGGTAAAGGGCCCAGAGCAAGCTTCTGAGTGAACGAGTCAGTATGAGGGGTCGTTGAGTTAGTCGAGCCATACTCCATACCTGAGTCCGATTGAAGCCCATCCTGTTTCGATCCTTGAAGGCATTGAAGCTTGGTTCAATATCGTGATGGTGGTTGAACTTGAGCGAGAATAGGTAGGTTAGTTGAATGTCAAATAGAAATTGAATCGAACGTACCTTAGAGTGCATAGTCATAATTCCGAGCGTGCGAGTCAGAAAACTAGAGGTTAGATGAAGTCAGTCAGTGAAAATGAAGTGAAGTCCGTGGTTTTGAACGCACAAGCATGCTGGTCAAGTCAATAGAGGCGGCATAGCGCAAGTGAATGGAAGTCGACGCTGGCAGCAAACCAAAGAGATAAATCAAGGGTAAATTGTGAATGGAACATTCAACGCACCTGAACAAGAACCCACTTAGCTTGACCTCAACTTCCTATGGTGGCTGCCTGCTTGAAGTCGAACCCAAACTCGACCAAGGAATCAGCAAGTTGGACGGAATCGTATCAAGACGGTCAATTCCGAACTGAAAACAAGCTGCGACCGTTCAAGTCAGTAAGAAGCTGAAATGAAAGTAGGCGCTCTTCAATATCAATGAGTATGTTATAATCGAGGTTCTATGGTAAGAAGAAATCCGATCAGTCGAGTTGAAAATGAAGGCGGAGCAACAACGCACCGAAATTCAACCACAAATTGAACCGCGCCAACCACGAGCTCTTGCGACGAATCCAGTCCCGGATCACAACCAGGTGAATAGGAAATGAATGCATTATCTGAAAAGGTAAGTGAGAATGGTTCAAATGGAAGGAGGAGCAACGCACCAAATATCAACACGGATACATCCGTGTAAGGAGTGTAAGTAGTAAACTTTGCTAAGAAATGCTGGAGCTTATTGAAGATTGAGCTTGCTGAGCTCGTTCAGGTTGATTCGTTCAGGTTGATCCAGGTGAAGAAACTTGACCTTGACGTCGAGTTGAACGTATAGAGACGATGTACGGCCAGGCTTGAAATGATAAGAAACGGGGAAAGATATTGTCAAAGGCTTACCTTGACTGTTAATAAATTCGAGCTGTATGCGAAGGCGAATCGGATAAGAATGTTGTATGGGTGCTTGAAGCGAAAGGACTGGAGAGGTTGAAAGGTAAGCACCGACTGACGAAGTGGGAGGGAATGAGAAAAGGTGGGAGAAGCTGCCCAGTCTTTATAGATTGGGCTTGGGCCGAACCCGTCATGCATCATGACGAATTATCCGTGCATCCGACGGGCATTGCGGCGACGGGGAGTCCGCCGCGACGGAAACCCTGTAATTGCATGATTCAGAAAAGATTGGCGTGGGGCGCCCATGAGCAATCCAGGGCAGCCGAGACGTATCTTACGTACCTGAAACTGATGCGGGGGAAAGGGTCAAGGTAGTGGGGGAAGATGCGAGTTGTCCGCATTCGGAACATGTTGAACTTTGGGTTTGCCGACATCTGGTGTATGTGCGACGGTGGAGGGCGGCGAGGGACCCAAACTCAGATAAATATGGTATATTATGAATTTCGGATCTGACCTGGGTCAATTCGTTCAGTACGGGGCGCAAGAGGAGGGATAATGGGCTGGTTGAGAATCTGGAAATATTCATAAGTGCCGGAAAACGTGCGAGGAAAAGCCACACACCATGCGGCACATCAATCGTTTCGCATTAATCAATCTCAGATGATCAGATCTCCCCCAAGTCTGCCGGTACTCTGCTGAAGTGCATATGTTGAATTCCGAGCAAACGCGAAGTGGGAGTGCTCGAGGGATTCCATGGGCACTGTGGAGAAACTAGAGGGAAGTATGAGTTCTAAAAAACAATTTCGGGCTATTCTCACCTCGGAATTACGGCCAGGGACACCGCAACTGGCGAGACAGCGCGGAAGCTCGCCGAGTCCGTTTCAACGTCAATTGTACGCGGACGGCCCCAAAAAAGCACCAGAAATGAAGCAAAGAATCCACCGCAGTTGATGGTGACCACGCGGCGTGATAGAGCGACCGCTAAGAGCTTTTAGCCGGAAGGCTTTGGAAATGCGTGAAAACACATTTGGCGCTGTTCCGGTGCCCCTGTGCTGGAAGACGGGCAGAAATACGGCAGAGTGAGGCCACAGATGCGTTTTGGCAAGTTTCTGAGTTGCTGGAGGGAGGGGGGAGCGAGAGGCTGAATTTCGATGTGGTGGCCGAAAGCAGGAGAGTTGACACCTGCCTAATCCGGAACGCGGGAGTTTCTTTGGATTTGTTGGCCAACGGCTTTTTCGGCACAGCCATCTCGTGGCTTTCACTCAGCCGCCGGCCACTTTTTGTTATCTTATCCTCTACCCACCCCGGGCCGTGCTCAATCTGACACCGACCTGAAATCGCCGCCCCGAAATCGCCCGAAATCTCGCCTAACTTACCCCCCTGAGTCAAATCTTAGCCGGCGCTTAAAACTTCGTGGTGCAACAACTATGCCGGCAAGTCGCGTCTGGGCGCCGTGTTCTTGTGTGCAGACGAGGTCCACCAAGTACGACGCCCTCGTCCTCAAACAACTCAGAGGAGAGGGACTAGAGCGCAGCGCGCCGTGAAAAAAAACAGGGTCCTCAAATTTCAACCGCGTCGCGGGCCTGGTTTCACCGTGTTTAACCGAAGCCCGACGCGGTGACCCGCTGCCCGTCAACGTAACTACACGCCGAATCTATCTACTCTAGCTTCCCCTTCGCGCCGTGCCTGAGCGCCTCTCAAAAAGAGCTTCTGTCGTCAACTTTCAGCATTCAAATCCCTCAACTATTGAAGGAGTTGCAGTTCAACTATGAATTTTTTGCCCGTGATCCCCGCACCGGAACGCGCCGTGAAGCAGATACTATCGTGCGCATCACGGAGGTACGCGTCCAATTTTCTTTAGCGAATTCAACGTTGAAGGTTTTTTCCAGTTCAACCTCGGGATTCAACGTTGAAGTACTCACATTCCGTGCAAACCAGCGGCCCAAATCCAGGATTCGAAACCCAACGCCCGGCGAGCATAATTCTCAAAACAAGATATCGCTTGCGTGTTCTTTCTCGCAGTCACATCAAGGGCCAAGTTGTGAATTACCAAAGGTACGTACTCCATTTATTTGACCGTAACTCACAACAACTCAACCGATCCCTGGAGACCAAACAAACACGTCTCTTCCGTACCACCACCATCCCCCCAAGTCTCTCCCTTCCCAAGAACGCGAAAACACGACGTATCGCGTTCCCGCAAGCCATACCAACCTTTCTGTATGTATACTTCCTCTTCATTTCTCTGACCACCTTTTTTGACTCCTTCTTTGGCTTTTTTTTCAGACGAAAAGGCCGTCGGCAGGCATGCGTCGCCTACACCTGCAATGCTCCAGTCCCCACCCACGTCGTCCATCTTCTCAGCACCACGGAGGCGCCGCGCAGCGGCGCCGAAAACCTCGACACCATATATGCAAACCAACTGAATCCTCGGTAAGCCTTTTCTTTCCAACTCTCATTCTGAGGCTAAATTCTCATTTTTTTTCAGAAAAAAAAGCCGCCGGCAGGCACACACCACCTCGACGCGCATTTCGCCGGGTCCCGCCGACGTTGTCCTTCTTCTCAGCACCACGGAGGCGCCGCGCAGCGGCGCCGATAACGCCGAGGCTATGTATCGACGTCCCGCGAGCAGGGTGAAATCCTCGGTGAATTTTTGTTTTTACCTCCCATTCTGGAGTCATTCTGACCCTAATTTTCGGCGTTTTTTCCAGAAAAATAACCGCCGGTAGGCACACGGCGCCCACACCTTCAATGCGCCGTGTCCGCGGCCCAATCATTTTCAACATTGTGATCCCCGCATCGTGGAGGCGCCGCGCAGCGGCATGAAATCATTCGTGAGTATCCCCTCTCAAGTTCATTCTGATGCAACTGTGACGCTGAAATCCGCTCTTTTTTTTTCAGGCAAAAGGCTGCCGGCAGGCACGCTGCCTTTTCAACTGCACTCGGCCGTTGCGTGCGCTATGCACGCCAACACCATCAACGCGGTTGAGTTTTGCCTTCACACTGACAGGTAAGTTCCCTCCCTACCATTCTTACTATTACCTACTCATCTCTTCCCCGGCAGCCCTGCGTTCGATTCTTCAACATCCGGCGAAGCTCAAATCCAAATTTGGGGTTTCGGTGTCCCGCGAACCGAGGCTTCGAGGTACGTTCCTCTGTTCGTTCTCCCTCTCCCTATACTCACATCGCCTATGTTCAGCGTTGCTCTCGGCTTGTCGCCGACCCTGCAAAGTTTCGATTCAAGATTTGCGCTTCCCACGAGCAAGATGACGGGCCTACTGTATGTATGTTCCTTCTACTTTGTATCGATCTGCACACTGACACAATCACTATAGGTTTCCTTCAATGCCGCAGTCCCACATCTGTCCACCACCGCCCTTGCTTGGATCGTTTGGACTTCCCGGGACCGTGGTTCACTGACCATGGGTTGTGTTCAACCTTCCCTTTCGCTAACTCCTCGTGCTAATCGCATATCCAGCTGCTACGCACCGTCACGCGGCGCTCCCATTCCCCACTCCATCGTTTACCGGTCCGGCACGAAGGTTCGTGCACAATTCCCATCGTTGGATTCTTCTGTCTGACCCCATCCCCAGTCCAATTCCGGGGCTTCACTCCATTTTCCGTTGAAGACTCTACGGTCCAATTCAAAGTATGTCGCTTCCATTCAAATCCCGAGTCCTTATTAACATCTATCGACCCAGATCACCCTTAACGTTCGAGTTGAACCACGCCTCGGCCATTTCGGCCAAGCTCGATTTGGCAGTAAGTCTTCACTCCTGTTCAATTCTTTCAGTTACTGATTCGGAAGTTGTCTAGTGTGCATGGGAGCACCCTTCTGACTTGTTCTTTTTTTCCAGCCCCAACTCCCCCTCCCTGTAGGCCCCTCCCTTTTTCTCCCATCCCCACCTCCCCAAATACCAGTCCCGCTGATTTCGACTGCCGCTGACCTTCGGGAACGCCGAGACTACGACTTGACGCGCAAGTACGTCTCGCAGCAAAGCGGTGATTAACTCACTACTACCCGCGCTGACTAAGCAGGCGGTGAGCGGGGAACCAGTTTATTCACAGCAGCGTAGAGATACAGGGAGTAGCGTAGTTGTGGTAGAGTAGATTGCGTAGTAATGGAATAGATGGGATTCAAGGAATAAGGTAGATGAGCTGGTGTGTGAGTAAGACGGACTCCGAGTAAGTGAGCCAAGAAAGAGGGAGTCGAGCGACTCGGAGTAGGTTGTGGTGGTAGGAAGAAAAAGACAATGATGTGACGAGTCACTTCGTGCGCTGTCAAGATACGCGAAGGTATCCCCGACCCAGTTCACGCGAACAATGTTTGGGAACAATATATATTCAGCTCTACATACAATACATACACATTAAACAAGAAGTAATGTAAAGCAAAATGCTCCGACGCAAGTGGAGTCTATGGTATCCTGCGTATCTAATTTCTTGCAGCCTCAGTACGCGACATACGCTGCAAAGTTGTCAGACAGCGCGTCAAGTCAAGATGCTCTCAAGTCTACTCACCAACGCAAAGGAGAGGGAAGCCCGCATATAATCCAAGCCAGAACACGATATTCCCCATGAGCTTATTGCGTTTTATAATGGGCAAACGGGAAACCATGATCAGGGGAATTTGTATCAACTATAGGAAAGTTAGCGGCCAGTCAGGTGGATGGACGAATCATTCGATGCTGACCTGCAAAAGGAAAAGATACATTCTGCACCAATCATCAGGCTACACACCAACGAAAAGAACAAAGCAACACACCGGAATTTTTTGGTGACCACCACCATGACTAGCTCGTGGACACATGCGCTCAATAGGAATGTGACGAACATGGCCGACGTGCGCGAAAGTTGGTAGCTATCGATGGTCGAAGCGTAGACGTGATGTAGAAGGAAGGTGTGCACAGGCTTGTTCCATTTCCTGGAGAATTCATCCCAGGACGTGGAATTCCACTAGCGATAAGATGAGAGGAAGCTACTTTTGGCGCAGGGAAA
Organism: Mycena polygramma; assembly: GCA_029449255.1. NCBI lineage: Eukaryota > Fungi > Basidiomycota > Agaricomycetes > Agaricales > Mycenaceae > Mycena > Mycena polygramma. The sequence continues at coordinate 134,155 of JARKID010000040.1, read as the reverse complement.
AACATACCCAGTCTTCATAGAACTGTCTATCGGCGAAGCTAGGGAAAGAACTCGTCAGCGATAGTTGCCTGCAGCTGTAACGTACTCACTAGGAAAGCTCCGCAAATCCGTTGCATATACATTCTACAGGTGAAGATTAGAAGCAGGCAGGAATGGGCGGAGAGGGAATCTTACCGAATAGTACGAAACACGTCGTGAACAAGGGAATTAGGAGAGGGCTCCAGAAGATAGAATAAATAGACGGTATTCCAACGAGAAGGGTTGGATTTGGGCTGCCACGAAGAACAGCGCGGAAAGTCTCTGCGAAAGGAATTCAACGTCATTCGGCGGCCTGCCCTTTGGCTATCCGTTCCGAACTCCGATCAATCCGGAACCATCAATTCATCAAACGCGCCAAGCCGACGCGACGTGTCTTGACTTTCTTGAACGTACTCTCGAGTCTCGACCTATGCGTTGACGTGCCACTGCTTGGTCGCAAGATTTTGTTCCAACATCACCCACACCGTCCAGGAGTCCCAACCCTCGCAGGTGTAAATCCCCGGTAATCCCGCTTCCTGGCTGTGTCTTGATTCGAGAATCGACAGACACCGCGTCACTATGAAACCGGTTCATGCTCTCCACTTTTGATACTTACCGTTTCTGATGTCGATGTTCATAACCAAAGATTCCTGACCTATCGGGGACGATATTGTTCAGCGTCAACTATCACCTTGATGTTGCCTTGATGATTGCTCGGCGACTTGTACGGGCCAAGATAGCTCGATTTCGGACGTGCTTGATTCCCTTCGCGTTGCGAAACGGCGAACTGACGGCGAACTACGAAACACACTTGGCCGTCTTGGACGTTGAACGAAAGGAACACTTGAACGCACTGAAATTTCCGGACAGGCCCTCTCCGCTCACTGGAATATTACCGATGTCTTTTTTTTCTTTGGGCCTCAACTCCCACCTCAAAAAGATCTGCTGTCACGGAAGCTACGACCATGAGCAACAATCATGATATTGTGGGCGTAGACGGAATGCATCCATTGCTATAAAGTCCTTGAAGTGTCCTTGACGATAACGGCCTCTCTTGAATGGCTAGTCTTTCCTCGGGCAGTAATGGGTTCGGCACGATTTTTGAAATACACTCTAACGAGTCCATTTAGCGTCGGGACCAGGGGCTCCGCCAGACAGTACCAACTCCCTGGCGGTCCTTTACTATTCTCTGGAAATTGCTGCGATTATTCTCATCGGAATCGGGATCCTTCCTGGCTTGTTCTCCGGCCGTGTCTCGCGCACAGCAACATGGTACAGCTTCATGCTCTCATGGATGTGGTACTCTGTCGCCAATGTGATCCTCGCTGGTCGTCGATCTTCAACGGAGCCGCCCTTCGCCCTGTGTCTTTTTCAGTCTGGTCTGGTATATGCATCCCCTGTATTGTGAGTATCAATTTCTTCATTGGCTTTCCGATGTGTACTCATTCTCTGAAGTGTTTGTGCAACGGGTCTAGCTTTCATAATTGAGGTTTGTTCAGCATGGAATATGCCGCCAGACCCTCATGTGTTCTCCCAGCTTTATCTTCGATTGGGCTCTCGAACGCCTGGTTTATCGACACCTAGATCGAAAGTTGTGCCGGTATGTCCAGCTTCTCAGGTCACATCAATCTGTCTGACGAATAATCAAGCTCATCGTTCTCCCACTGGTTATCAACTTGGCCGTCTTTTTGGAGGTGCTAATCGTGCGTGGCAGTGGAACTCATGTACATATTTTTTATTGATATCTTCTCGATGCAGTATGGGCTGCATCACAAATCCAGCGTCCGTCTCAACTCGTCACGTCTCTACTGCCACATGGAAACAAGCATCCAGTGAGCTTTACATATCGCTCCTTTGGCCTTGCAGAAACCTAAACCATCAGGTCCGACCTTGCATCAATCCTCGTAATTTTGCTGCTGGTCCCAGCGATTGTGATCGAAGGTACGGTCGACTTGTACTGCATTTCAAGCGGAGGCATGAATTTTCGACGACAGCATTGACCGCAACGACGCTATACTTCAAGTACAAACATATACACACGGGACCCAATTCACCTTTCTCGCTTACGCTCTTCGTCCGAACTGTGTTCTTCACCTTTGTCGCAACCATCGGGCTCACGATAGGGTAAGACAACTAAGACAATATATCTGCGATATCCCTGACGACCTTGATCGCAGCGCGATTAGCCTCAAGTCCCCCAGCCCCAACCTGCAGATGGGTCAGACGGCAGCTCAAGCTTCCGGTACTTGATTGTATCTCTAGTCGATGTCGATATTGACACAAAGAACAGTGCCTGTATGTTGTGCATTGGTCTTCTTGACACAGATGGTGAGTCTCCGGTGGCTCGGGGTATATTTCAGAATTTCTGACGCGGCTATGTACAAGGATATTGTTCAGAGCTGGTCTCTGCGTCGCCGTCCCAGACCAGGGGTGTCCCAAGCTACTGTCTCTGCCAAAGTCTCCGCTGTATAATGGTCTTCGAGTCGACACAATTTTGTTGATTTGGTCATCGTTGGATCCATCAGACTTGTATCAGACTCAGGGCTTAAGAAGACGCACAAACGCAAATAGGCACGCGGCGTCCGCGGACAGAAAACATACTTCCCTAAGTTCCATTATATCACCTAAACTTCCCAGCCTATGGGAAGGTCGCAACACGCCGCTTAAGTGAATGAGGCACGAGAAAAAGGCTATTTAAGGCGCACGTGACCGCGTTTAATATCAACCGTAACCACCAAGGCCGTCCTTCCTCCGCGCTGCCCTGGACGCTGCCTTAGACTCTCCAGCGCCGCTAGACCATTATCGACCAGTATCATGTCTCCATACTCGAATCGGCTACCTTGTCTCATCCCGAATGATGTGCTCTAAATAAAAAATCCCACCCTGGCACTCACTGTCTGCCAGCTTGAATCTCGATTCTCCCGTCTGCTTCTCCCTCGCATGTCCGCATTCTCCACCACCCGAACTCTGCCGCCTGTTCCCGACGGCCTTACTGTCGAGCAGTTCATTTTGAGGGACGGTGGGCATGATACTCGCCCTGCTCGCCCTCAGTCTGCTCCGTGGCTCGTTGCTGACGACACCGGCCGCAGTCTTCTGTTGCCAGAGGTGACACGACTTGATTTTGTGCATGCTTCGTCTTTTACACCTCCGTGTAGATCCAAGAAAGGACGTCAAATCTCGCAAACGGCCTACATAGCAGATTTGACATAGGTATGGCTTTCTCCAAGCTGCACATTTACACTGCCAACCGGACCGCAACTGGAGACCAGTAAACAAGTGACATCTGGAAAACATTGACCGATTCTGTGGAATTACAGTGATCGGCAAATCCCTGGCATCCACCGGCGCCTCCACTGGTTGTCAGGCTCTGACTTCTGGATATGGCGACTGTCGCTAATGACGCATTCGACAGCCGCTACCGTAGAATCAATAGTGATATGGTTCATAATTCATCGCGATTTCTTGCTCAGAAGGAGAGAGAGCCGACAGATATAATAAAAGATAATGCTAAACTACTTCAATCTACGCTCCGGCGTTCGTCGTGGAGGTGGAAGCAGGAACACTGGCAAATCCCGCTGGGACATCGTCATCCTCCTCCTCTTCATCAGAGCGGTCCTCTCCGAGGCCATCGTCCCCGTTGTTGTGGAGAGTGAGGTCCTCCGCAACGATGTCGCGCTCCCATCTGGCCAGATATCTGTCAGCAGTCCGCGCTCGGTGCACCAGGGAGTGAGTACTTACGCTATCCAGTTCGCCGCCGACCTGTCGGAACCGTTCTTCACGACGAGGGCTTTGAGCTCCTGCTCTAGCGCCGTCCAGAAGCCCGTGTCAGCGCCTCTGGTGTTTTTGCCGCGGGCAGAGAGGGGCAGCGCCACCTTGCGCTGTGGAGCGGGTTAGTTCGGGGAGGATTTTCAATCCAGATTCACGCACTTGTAGCGCAAGAACGGCCATGATTCGGGCACGATCTTTGACACCGGCGGGATTGAAGTGAAAGTCGGAGATCATGCTGTCAGTGAGCGTCTCGAGCCCATAATGAACACGCTTCCACAGCTGGGTGGCTGATTATCAATGCTCCTCTTGAGGTATGAGATGAAAAAGAGCGTACCGCTTTTCGATATGCACTTTTGATTTCGTTGATCTTGCTGCGCAAGAAAAGCTTGACGGTCGCCTTGATCACTTCTTCCGTACTGAAGTGGGACAGCGAGTACTTGCTCCGGTGCTGGGCCACATACTCCTACAAATATATCAGTGGTAGCATCATGACATGGACCGAGGCTTACCATGGCGGCGTCGACAATCCTTTTGTACGTTACCATCGGCCGCAAAAGGTAGTTTCCGAGTAACAGCTTCAGAGCTTCCTGCGGGAAGCGGTAAGACCACGACATTGAGGAGAAATCTGGGGAGACAGACCTCTTGCGCAGGGGATAGCGCCCAAGCCCCCTTGACGTATTCCTCGATCTCACTCAACTTCGAAACTATTGTGGTAACTTGGCCGGCGAGCTGCTCCATTTGCTGTGTCAGGTAAAGGTTCTGGACGTGGGCAACCGCGATTTTGGTCTCTGCATCGGGAAGGTACTGTATCGAATGGTCAGTACGGGATGATACACTAGAAGGGATCTTACTTTGTGAAACTTGTGGGCAGCTTGAAGCCGAGCATCATCGAGGCCCAAGTGCGAGCCGAATTTGGTGATGTACTGCGCCGTGTCGACGCTGCTGGTCCGAGCGAGGTTGGCCGATGGAGTTGGAGCATGGCCGACGGAGGAGTGGCCCATGGCAAAGGTGTTGGAGACGTCGGTAGCGAAATCCCGCTGGGAAAGAGGATAAGGCGAGCTTGAAAAAGGCGAGTTTGCACGATTTTCGTGCAGGGGCGAATCTTCGGAGTGGACCGAGTGGTGCTGAAAACCCCTCATATCCCGCGATGTCGAATACGGGGAAGGCCGAGGATGGTGAGGAGTGCGCTGCGCCATGACGAAGGCTTGCAGTGGATGAGAAGAGGTGGATGAGGTCGACTCGCAAAAAAATGTGACTTGCAGTTTCACACGCAAATGTTTGCGCGTCACGCTGGAGAGCCTTCCCACAATTCAGCCCAGCATGGCTCAACCTCGCTCCCGCACCCACTTCAAAGAGCAGGGACGTGCAGTCACTGCATAGTATGTCCTTGAATTTTTCCCGACGCCGTCCGCACCGTGACTGAATTGAAATCTTCCAGTTTGCTTGATCCAGAAGTCGGATGGCAGAGCTCGCAAGCCGGAGACACCCAGGCCATCGACGAGTACAATAAAAATACCGACTTTTGGAATGTTCCACGTTCGTCGAAGGAATCACATACCATGTCGGACTGCTGCTTATTGGTGACACTCGACAGCGACTGGCCGCGATTCCGCTGAGGGCACCGAGCTAACTGCGAGTCTTGGTGACTCGACCGGCATTCCTTCTTCACGACAACGGCTGGTTTGCGATATCGATGCCTCCGCAGCGCCATCCGCTAGCAGTCAAGGTCAGGCCCTGCTTTTATCACAACACGTTTTTGAAAGCCTGAAGGTTAGACCAGATCTTGCTGTAACAGGGCCAGTTACGCCCCGTCCAGCGGTGCTGAGAACAAGACCAGGGGGCAGAAAGACCTTGTATTCACGTAAATCGTTTGCGCTGTCATGATTCCGGTGTGTCACTCACCACGTTGCAGCTCACTGGGGATTGCGACGCCGCGCAGATTCAGCTTCAGGGTTCCTGACACACAGAATTCTCCGCGAACTGCGAGATCTCAGGAAAGCACAAGACTCACTTGACCGCGAGTTTGCAGTTCATCTGAGTCGGATGCAAGACTTGGTCAGCCTGCAGCGCCAAGTTCTCCAAGCCATCTCCAACCTCGCCGACTCGGACACAAAACCGGACCAAGGGATGGTGGCTGACGAAGAGGAGGATCCGATTCCAGGATCTGATTGGACCTTGGATCCCGAGGAGCAATCTCAGCTTCTCATTCCACGCGACACCGTGACGCGTCGTCCCATCGAGTCGCGTTCCCCTTCCCCTTCCCAAGATCCATACACACCCTCTTTGGAGTCGCAGGTCGAGGCGGCAATCATCGGTGGTCATGATGTGCTCGGGCGGCCACCGTGTGTCAGTCCCGGTGAATGGGTGAAAGGGCGAGACTCCGCGCAGTAAATATTCTAACTAGCGATTACTATAATAATATAAATATGGGTTTCCGCCTTCGTATTCTGGGTATTGAGTCGAAAAGTCCTGGAAAGAGGGGTCCTGAGGGTGTGCAACACCCTGGCTATAGAACAAGTTGGGGAATGGGGTATCGAGCTGAGGCTGATTGTGCTGTGTAGGACCGAAATCATAGGTCCATGGTGAGGGTTGAAGATGAGTGGGGTAGGAATGGGTCTGCGGCGGAAACTGAGTCGGGGGCAAATCATTAGGGGGTGCGAGATATGTCGGCCCGTGATGTAGACTGTGTGAACTGCCTTGCAAAAATTCAGGATGAGCTAAAAATGCTGGGTGCGGAGGAATGAATTCCCCGGACAACTCCAGACGAGGTTCTTTCGAGGCTGGTTCCTCAGCGACTCGTTGAGAAGCGGTACGCTTGTTAGCCCGTCCCCTCCCTCGTCCTCTTCCACTTGTTCCGGCGCGTGTGGTAGACAAAGTACGAATAGAAAGGTCGGTGGGTTGTGCTGCTGGCAGCGAAGGGAAAGAAGAAGTTGTTGGAATAGATCCAGTCGTAGGAGCCCCGAGAAATTCATTCTGGGCGACCGGAACAGCCCCGTCCAGGCCGTTCATTGACCGGTTGTTGTCGACGGCTTCCCGAATCAAGAGCTCGCGATCCATATTTGGATAACGGGTCAATGGCTGGAATTGTTGGGTGTACCGCGCACTTCGAAGTTGAGCGAGGTTCAACAGAATGTCGTCAGGAGATGTCGGATGCAAGATTTGTTTTTCAAAGCGACCGGTGTCCTTGCGCTCTTGGAAAATAGGTTTAGTCGCTGTTGGAGTGCATCCGTGGGCCGCACAATTGTGAATGGAGCTTGCAGTTGCGACGCAATCCTTCGGGGAATTCAAAAAATGTCGGAATCATAAAATGGATGCGGCGGACCTTCAAGCGATACCATTTAACATTGCGCGACGGTTTCGGCTTCAACGAAGGAAACCGGTAAGGAGCAACGCCCGTATCGCCCACAGAGTACTCGTGAATGAGCAAACCTAGAAGAATTCCAGCCATATCGTCTGCCAGTATTTCCAGAACTCGGCCAATACGTGGTCGACGAACAGCGGGATCTTCAGGTCTCTGAAAGAGTACGAAGCCTTGGACCTGTGCGATGTCTCCGCCCTGCAGAATAACCTTGCTACATCTGCGTATTGTGCATGTCGATAAATTGAGTCGAGGTGGAGGGACAATATCGAATCGAGAACTGGCGGCTGTCTCCGCCCAATCCTTCAGCGGTGCTGCGTGAGCTTCCAGCGTGTACTTCCCTGTTTGAATTCGATATAATCAGCATTTATACTAGATGTACCCGACTCGGATGTGACGCACCGGCCATAGAGTCGGTGAAAAAATCGGACATGCCCATTAATTGAGCAAAAACGGGATCCTTGACGAGCCCCCGAACAGCAGAACCTGCCTGCCGCACCTTGGGGTTGGAGATGTTAGTCGCATCAATGACGATCCAGCCACCACTGATTAAATGCCGAACAGCGTGCATGTGTTCGAAAGCGCGGCCAATGTCAAGGCTGGGAGCCTGACGATTGGAATGAACACTCCGAGCCCTGATAACATAATTGAAGGACTCAAAAGTTTCTGTCGCGCAAAGTATCGCAGGCCCAAACCTGCGGATATGGTATACGATGTGGAGGAGGATGTGGAATTTTGGTTTGTTGAACCATTGGGTGTTCCACAGTGCTGCTGCAGCCAGAAAATCATCGACAGCGTTTTGAAGATGTTCCTTCCGAGTGCGTCAGGATGTTTCTAAATTCTGATCAGAGGAAGAAATTGAACTCACCAGGTAAGTTGTTAAATCATTTATCTCGGGCTGAAATATGAGAGGTGCAAGCCGGCAGAGTGCTAGCCACGCCTCGTATGCCTTGTCAGGAATTAACCCGTATAAAACCGCCGGGGCCATTTGAACAATCAAACGGAAATCCCGGCCCGTCAGCGATCCTGCGTACTGAACCAGAGTATTCCCTCGTGCTTTAGCCAAACCCAGGCCCGATGTATCAAAGCTGTTTATGCGAGCCTTGAGAATCTCTTTTCCTTCAGGCTTCTGACGAGAGACTGCATCACGCCAAAAATATTTGACAAATCCGAGCAAGACGACGTGAAGAATTTCGACGGGAGAATCTGTGTTTGGATCGAAATCTGTGGCAGTCATTAGTTTAGATTATGTATACTCCAGTTCAACTCACCATCCAAGCGCAGAGCTGGACTGAAAATTGTATCATCTGGGGGCATCTGAGCTCGCAGCTCGGCAAGAACTTTTACGAGATGTGCTCTTCCGTGGATGGCGGGATCAGTTCGCTGCTTCTCTTTGATATCAGCGCAAGCTTCCGCCAGTTTGTCCGCAAAATGTTGAAAATATTTGTCTTTCACGCCCGAATCGGTGGCGTGCGTAGCCGCAGTTGTGGGTGCACCACGAAGATGGTGATCGAGCTGCGCTCGGAGCTTTGTCAGAGTATCGTCCTTGGATCGGGGTGTGGAAGTCTTTTGCACGTCAACTAATTGAAAAAAGCATCGCAGAGAGAATGTTCACCGAAAGAAATTGGGCAACACGCTGACGGTCACCCTCAGCACCGTCTGGCCGATTTTTGGCATCGGCCCCTCGAACGTTACAGACCCGACAAAAGCATTTACCGGACAATCCGATATGCGATGCAAACTCGCTCTGCATGGGATTGTCGCCGAGCATCGCAATAATCCACGGGATCAACAACACCATTTCGTCGAAATGGCAATCATAGGCTTCAATCCCGGTCTTTTGTGATTTTCTACAATACAATGGATCAGCAAACGTGAGGAAGGAGTAAGATAAATATTACTGTAGGAATGCAACAACCGCGTCAAACATCTCCAATGGGTGTGCGAGATTGGAAGTGGCTAGGAAAATAACATTGTACAGCAGATGTGCCTTTTTAGGGTCGAGTCCGGCAAGCGACATGAGTAAGGAATTGTGCTTGTTCCACTTTTTCGAGATGTTTCCTGAGGTATCATCACAGTAGAACCAAATAGGAACAGGAAGTACACGGCGTCCGGCGGCTGCAGTCCGAAGAGGGTTAGGAGCTTGAATGTCACAAGGCGTGATTTTGAGGTCCGCGACGGTCCAATCCTGCCCCCCGGTTGCATAGCCTGCTCCCGAACGTTGAAATGGAATGCAACGGTCAAAATTAGACCATACCAGTGATTTTTGAAGGATTCTTCAACTGATGGTATTCGTGAATAGCTTCGAGCTCTACGAAAGATGCGAAGAATCGCGCGAGAGGTAGTTCTTCACATTCATCGGAACGACTGTCAACGAGAAGGCAGTCCTTCTTGGGATCCGGATGCGACCGAAGCCGCTGAATCTTTGCCCAGATCTGATTGTCGCGCATAAACCACCGGGACGGAAGGACAGCTGCCCATTCGGCACCGTCCTCGGGCCCGATGTGCGCCAGTGCAGGCTCATTGACAAAGAAATCCTGTTCGCCGCGTCGGACCATAGGCCCCGAAAGATTGGCAGACACATCCGTGCGCCATTTTTCGGCTTGACTAGCTTCACGAAGGCTTTCCCCGGCGTCCTCACTGAGAACACGAATGAACGGTCGAACCAGTGGATTGGCAAATTCCTGATGTAATGGTGTGAGTACATGTTCCGAAGAGCAATGAAATACACCGACATCCGCGAGTATCTTACCCAGGTCAAGAACCGCAAATGTATTGCCCAGACGTCCGTCTACTGCTGCGAGTTTGGCGCCGCACAAATCAAGGATTTTTGACCGATGTTGTTTGACCTGTCGGATCGGAGGTAGATTGGCTACACCACATTTGGACGCAAACCATCGAGTTGCATTGAGTTCGCTCTCGGAGAATACTGATCGGGGGAAGGCTGTCATGATATCAAGCAACGCTTCCTGAATGAAACTGGATTAATGTTTTGAGCAGGGATCGAGAGCGCAGTTTACCTCCCGGGTGGCCCACGGCCACCAATCAGCATTGTCGTTGACATGTTCCGATTCATCTTCTTCTTGACCAGTCCCAAAAGTCGTGCTTTCATCTGGATCACCGATTCCGGAAAATACTGCCCCTTCCGTCTCGGCCACTGCGACTGGTGTGGTCTCATCTAATTGGTCATCTTCTGGCGGCGCCGTGTCCTGTTCATCGTCTTCGGGTAGCACAGGTACAGTGTCCGGTCCATTATTGTAATCAGGTATCTTGTTATCAGCCCAACCGTCATCCCAGTCAAGATCAGCGGGTTGCGGCATTCCAGGACCCCAGGTATCATCCCAGTCGTCATATATATTGTCTTCGTCGTCGCCGGGCAAGAACGGTCCGGGATTAGTTTGGAAAGGCGGAAAAACAGAGGGAGAGGCAGGACACGATGAATTCTGCTCAGGAGGGCTTGAAGCGTGGGCAGGACTTGACGGAGGAGTGGCGCTCAGTGCGCGTACCCGAGCAGTGTGGTCCGCCGACGTCTCGTGGCGACAAGCCTCGCTTTCATGCATCCATCTTGTGCCGTTTGTACATAGCAGACACAGAAACTGATTTTCCCGTTGAATGAAGGCTGAAAACAATCAATATTATGCGGACAATAGCCCATTTTCGCTCCGTACATTGTGGCCGCAAGATGGGCATAGCGCAAGTACCGAGATGAAGGTAGTTTAGTCGTAAATGAGCGATCAAATCGTTGATTGACAGGGGCCAGCGTCGGTTAAAGTGCGAAACTATGCAAACCAGCGGACGACACTACTTTCTACAGAATGCTCCACTGGAAATCAGGGATTTGCCGATTAGTGAATTTCTACCGGAGGTGTCAAATTTTCCACTGATCGACCCGCTGAATATCAGTAACACGTGTTTCACTGGTCTCCAGTTGCGGTCCGGTTGGCAGTGTATACTCCAATTGATCACTGTCAACTGTAGGAGAGGACGATGTCGGTGAGCCATCGCATACCATTGTCCTTTGCTATATCTCAGGCAATCCCGAAAGTGCTCATTTTCAGCGGCAACCATATCGGTACGTGACTGCGCTGGGCACCGTTCTGGTTTTTCACCTCCTCCAGACTATCCGATCTGTATATGGGCCGTTCACCGCCTGTGTGCGATCTTGACGTTTGTCGTTCTCCGAAACTGAAAAATCCACCGCTTATCTCTGCATGTCAGGCCGTGCAACCCAGCGTCCACGGTCTCCGAGCTAACGAACCAGCTCCTTCAGACGCGCGCAACGCTGATCATCGCAAACAGTCAAGTTCTTGATGTGGCTGTGGCCAGTGGGCGTGAGGCGGGAATCCCACAAGAACGTGTGATTGTTCTCGAGGACGTTGAAGGACAGCACCGTGGACAGTCCACCATCCCCGACCTGATGGCGCATGGCCGCCTTACAACCCCGGTTCTTGGTAGAAAGTTGCTTCCAGGTGAAGGTCGTCGGAAAACCGCGTTTCTTTGCACGTCAAGTGGTACCACAGGAAAACCCAAGGTGGCTACTACCGCACGCCACTTTCGCTATTCTAATGAGTATTAGATAGTGGCCATCTCACATTTTGCAGTTCTGGCAAGTGTGCTGCAGATGGCAACGCATAAGAGGGTGAACGAGGCATATACGAGCTGGGAAGAGCGAAGGTACCGCCCGGGGGACGTGTGTCTGGCATTGCTGCCATTTTATCGTGAGCATTCCGTGGAGCTGGTCCAGGGAGGTGTTAATTGCGGACCTTTTAGACATATACGGCCTCGTCGCTGTTGTAATTATACCCCTCAATGTGTCGGTTCAATGCTCATTTTTACTAGATCCATTTCATGTTGTTCAGCGCCGTGCGTTTCTAGTATCTCTGGGTTGGACTGACCCTCATACCGTTCATCAGCAAACAGTCGTTGTCGTGCCAAAATTCGATTTCGTCGGGATGCTGGAAAGTATTGGTCGCCACAAAATAAACCAGCTAATGCTCGTTCCGCCGCAAGTCGTGCTCTTGTGCAAGGTTCTTACCCGCCGTCCGACTGCACGTCGTACTCACCGCGAATAGGAGCCTATTGTACAAAACTACGATCTTTCCAGCGTGCGAGTTATTCTGTGTGCCGCGGCTCCATTATCAGGTTCGTCTCAAGTCACAAGTGGCTCACCTGAACGACGGTTGAATGACCACCAGCTGATCTGAACGCACAACTCATAAATCTATTTCCAAAAGCCCACATCGGCCAGGCTTATGGTGTGTTCGCAATAGGTGTACAATCAGCCGAATAACTGACTGGATGTGATCAGGTTCAACGGAGTGCACTGGGGCGGTTTCCATGTGGTCGACTCGATCCAAGAGGGGTTTCAATGGGGGCGAGCTCCTCCCGGATGTGGTTGCCCGTGTCACGAAACCGGACGGCACAGCGTGCGGGTATAATGAGCCAGGCGAAATGCTCATCAAGACGCCCGCCATGGCACTGGGGTATCTTGGCGATGAGAAAGCGTAAGTAATGCTTATTTCTTACTGCACGCACATCTAATTGTGAGATCTATAGTACGAAGGAGACTTTCGTGGATGGGTATGTTGTCCTCTTCGTGTCCTTGCTACTTCGCTGATAGGCATAGGTGGGTGCGCTCTGGCGATCAAGTCATGATCAATGAGGACCACGAGGTGATATACATAGACCGACTGAAAGTGAGTGGATTTGGTGTCGCATGGAAAAAACACTCACATATCCTCCAGGAAATTATGAAGGTTTCTAAGTTTGTGGACTTGCTTCTCGGCTGGGTCACAATATTTGCCTAGGTTCGCGGATTCCAAGTCGCCCCTGCGGAACTCGAGGGCTGCCTGCTGGGCCACGAATTGGTCGCAGATGTATGTGTGGTCGGCATGGCCGATAGCTTCAGCGGCGAGGTTCCAGTCGCCTTCGTGGCCCCGACGGCGGCGGCTTTGGCGACCTTCCAGAGCGATGCAAATGCGATCCTCAAAGCCAAGACATCCCTTATAGAGGTACAGCTCAACCGATGATTTTCGCCATATATAGGAGTGCTCACAAGCAATCCAAGTATGTGGCCAAACTCAAATCACCGTACAAGCATCTCCGGAGAGTCGAGTTTGTCGAACAAATTCCAAAGAGTCCGAGCGGGAAGGTTTTGCGGCGGATAATCCGGGAACGAGCCAAGCAGATGGTTGCTCACCCCGCGAAATTGTGACGGGACTACTTAGGGTCAACGTAGAGCTCTGGGCGTATATAATGAGGTCGAAACCTCTCCAGGAAATATTCGGATTATTATTGATAATTCCCAAATGAGGCGAATGGCTTCGGCACTGAGAGCAAACACCGGCAACGCAGGTTCCACGTCTGACCTTACCTCCAATTTTTGGGCTAAGCGACTGTGGTAGAGCTCCACCAGTTGCTCGGGGACGACTACCTATCCAGCCCCAACCAAGTCCGTCTGTCACTTGACTTCCGCGTCGACGATGGAAAGCAACCGCGAAGAAGCTACTCGGTGTCTCGCCATTGCGCAAAAGCACTTCTCCGCTGCCAACTACCCCAGCGCACGCAAGTTCGCGCAAAAGTCCATCTCCCTGTTCGAAACACCACAGGCGGTGCGGCTCTTGGCCTCCATAAACACCGCTGCGGCGGCAGAGTCCACTTCTTCGGCGAATGGTGCTGAGGGGGGCCCTTCGAGTTCTTCTTCGACTTCAACTGAAACCCACCCCTCGGCCGCTGGATCCAAGCACCGGAGTACGGGGAGCAGCAGTGCGAAGGGGAATGGGACGGCGGGGGGCATTGGCGGTGAGAAACGGGAGTATACCGCGGAACAGGCAACGGTGGTACGGCGGGTGCGGGGGTGCAAGGTCACGGAGTACTACGAGATACTCTCGGTGAAGCGGGACTGCGAAGAGGGGGAAATAAAGAAGGCTTATCGCAAGGTGCGTCGGAATGTTCACAGCTTGACTTTTCTTCCTTATTCTCAGCCATACATTTAGCTGGCCCTAGCGCTGCATCCCGATAAGAATGGTGCCCCGGGTGCGGACGAGGCGTTCAAATGTGAGTCCATGAATATTTAATGAAGTTTTTTTTTTTATTGACGCACGCGCTCAATCAAGTGGTGTCAAAAGCGTTCCAAGTACTATCAGGTTGGTGCTCTGTCTCCTGCTCGACAGGAACTCCACCTTATGGATGACGCGCAGATCCACAAAAACGCTCCATATATGACCGGAGCGGGTCAGACCCGGAAGACCGGTCTAGCGGTATGCCTTCACGAGCGTCAGGCTTCCAGTCGTTTGGTGGTGGTGGCGGCGGCTTCGACGGCGAGCTCAGTCCCGAAGATCTGTTCAACATGTTCTTCGGGGGAGGCGGTGGAGGTGGATTTGGGAACGGGTTTGGCGGCGGATTCGGCGGCGGCCCAGGTGCGTTTTTTTTTCGTGTTGGAACTCACACAATCAATGCTCATACGCCCAGTTTTCACGACGACCTTTGGTCAGGGTGGATTCCGTACGACTCGCATGGGCGGCGGCGTTCCGCGACAACAACAGGGCGGCAACGGAGAACAGCGCTCATCGCTGGTACAGTTGCTGCCTCTCCTCCTGCTCTTTGCATTCTCGCTATTATCGGCACTGCCGAATCTGTTCACAACGCCGCCGGTACCCGACCCGCGGTTCACATGGACACGGACACCCCCATACACGACCGAACGACAAACGGCTGGACTGGGTGTAAAATACCACGTCGACGCCAACGAAGTGATGCGGCATCCGGTTATCGGAGCAGAGCTGGCGCGCGACGGGATTGACTGGAGAAAACTTACTGCCGTCAAGGACAGCACTGACAACCGACCGCAAAAGCAACCGAAAGCGGGCCCAGCCCTCGCGAAGTTCGAGAGCAGCGTGGACAAGACATACACGAGCAAGCTGTATTCGGAATGCCAGGCGGGCCATGACCGAAAGGTGCGGGCCAAGGAGAACGAGGTTGGGCTCTTTGGGATTGGGACAGACTGGCAGAAGGTCGAGCGTATCGAGAAAGAGGTTGTGCCGAGTTGCGAAGAGCTGAGGAGGATGGGACTGCTGCGATAGTCACAGACGGATTAACTTATTCTTTTGCGCGCGGGATGTATTGGTTTCAACGTAGAACGCTTTTAATTCTCGACCATTCTCGACGCGCCGAGGCCCACTACTGCTGCGCTGCGGCCAGTTTCTCCTTCTCCAGCTTGAGGTAAAATGCCTCCTGGTGAGCTCCTGCGATAAGAAGGTCAAGGAAAGTTAATAAAACGGCTCGACGCGCTGGCTCACTAGCTCTCAATTCGTAGCCGTACCTGGTGAGGTGTGAGTTTGTATCGAAAGTGAGCCGGCAAAGACTGACCAAAAAGCCGCTCCGGCAGATACACCGAGCCCCAGGCCAGTGCTGATGTCGAGCCAGAATCGCTTTCTGAGCATTCCTGTAATGGGTGCGATGGCCATGGTGGTGGTGGTCTGTTAAGGCGTGTAAGGACCAAACAGCTGCAATCACGCATCATCTCCTTATTCATTTAATCCATGGACGATCCTTCTGGCTCAGGTGGATGGCGGTTCGCCCAATGCTTCGGCGACAAGGGCGAGGTCGAGGATATTACAGAAGGTCTCCATCCTCAACCCGTTCAATCCTGGCCTTACTGACGCTCTCCTGACTTTGCTGACCTTCTCCAGCCGATATCATCTCCACAGTCGAGTTTGACTCGACCGGAAATTATCTCGCCACCGGAGACAAGGGTGGCCGCGTCGTGCTCTTTGAACGAAACGAATCGGTGCGTTCCTGACTTTGCCCGAGGCCAAACCCGCTGACCGAGCATCTCGTTGCAGAAAAAGGGCTGCGAGTACAAGTTTTACACCGAGTTCCAGTCACACGAGCCAGAATTCGACTATCTAAAGTCGTTGGAAATCGAGGAGAAGATCAATAAGATCAAGTGGTGCAGACGACAGAACTCGGCCCATTTTTTGTTATCGACAAATGGTGGGCGACCCATATTCCTCGCCTTTTTCGTCTCGTCTTCATCTCCGCACAGACAAGACGATCAAGCTGTGGAAAGTGTTCGAAAAGTCACTACGCGTCGTCTCAGAGTCAAACCACCACGATGGCCAACGCCCTCTACCCGCCCCCACAGCATCCAATCACCTCAGACTTCCCCGCATGACGCAAACGGACAACATCATCGCCGCCGTCCCACGCAAAGTGTACTCCAACGCTCATGCGTACCACATCCATTCAATATCTGTCAACTCTGACCAGGAGACGTACATCTCCGCCGATGATCTCCG
Organism: Mycena polygramma; assembly: GCA_029449255.1. Taxonomy (NCBI): domain Eukaryota; kingdom Fungi; phylum Basidiomycota; class Agaricomycetes; order Agaricales; family Mycenaceae; genus Mycena; species Mycena polygramma. The sequence continues at coordinate 117,712 of JARKID010000040.1, read as the reverse complement.
GGTTAACCTCTGGAACCTGAATATCAGCGACCAAAGTTTCAGTCAGTCTATTGTTTCGCTCTCGCTGGCACCACTTTGTGGCTAAATCAGCGCGCCGCAATAGACATCGTCGACATCAAGCCGGTCAACATGGAGGAACTGACAGAGGTCATTACGGCCGCTGAATTCCACCCGTCGCACTGCAACCTTTTCATGTACTCGAGCTCAAAAAGCAATATCAAGCTTGCTGACATGCGGGATTCGGCCCTTTGTGACCGGAGTGCCAAATGTGTGTTGCGGCACTATTTTTAACGAGCTAAAGACTAATCGACGGGTACATAGGTTTCGAGGAGGAGGAGGACCCTACGACACGGTCATTCTTCTCAGAGATCATCTCATCCATCTCGGACGTCAAGTTCAGCCACGATGGACGATACATCCTTTCGCGGGATTATCTGTCTCTCAAGATCTGGGACGTCAACATGGAGTCGCGGCCGGTGAAAACCATCCCGATCCACGACCATCTGCGCGGGAAACTTTGTGACTTGTACGAAAACGACTGCATCTTCGACAAATACGAGTGTGTATGGGGCGGTGATGACAAGTACGTGACTTATCTATCCGATCCACCGATCGTTGATCTCTGTTCTGAAGACATGTGTTAACGGGTTCCTACCACAATTACTTCCGCATATACGACACCGACACCCTCAATGATGTCGTGCTGCAGGCGGACAAGTCCGCCTTTAAAGCCAAGAAAATTGGCGGACCCCTGCCGGGCAAGGCCGGTGCGAAGAACGGTATCAAGCAGAACGGGCTGAGGGATGCCATGCAGCTCGAGACGCTGGACTTTAACAAGAAGATCCTACACGCCAGCTGGCACCCAAAAGAGAACACGATTGCTGTGAGCCTACTCCTCCCTTGCCCGGTTATTCGTCCTGATTCGTCCCCAGATTGCCGCTACCAACAATCTGTTTTTGTATAGCGCCGCCTAATGGAATCCTGTTAATTTCTCGCCGTCTCCGCCACTTCTCATCTAGTCATCGACATCTTTTGCACGCACCATCTGAATCACACTCACGCGACGCCGGTTTTCCAGCCGGGTAGACTTGTCATCGTCAGGAACGACCCTCACGCATTCACCACGCACAACAGAAACGGACACGCACTGCACTCGCTCGCTTTCCCAATCTCATCTTACACACCTACATTCGCATGTGGCCTATTTAAGTAAAGTATTGGTACCAGGCATTAATTCCCTTTATTTTATCCCCGCCCCCGCGTTCCCCTCCCTCCACACTCTACGCTGTTTTGTGCGGTCATCGTCCTTGTTACTGTTCCCGCCCGGCGGTCGATCTGTCGCTGTCCCACCCTCATTCTGGCCCCGTCCCTCCCTCATTATTTTCCTTTGGCGTACCGAGTAGATGGGACCTGGATTTTGCTCTGGAATCCTGGAAGAAGTTGAAGTATACATAAGAATTGAAGTTAAATAAATTGTGTTTTTGTATCGTATTCAATAACGGGTTTTCGCTCTGCTTCAGAGACTAGAGTAATAGAACTGTGGGCCACATTGTGATGGCAACAATCTCGATCCTTGAAGTGACCAAGTGGACTGCCAACTTGTTTCCTTTATATCAGGCTTAGCCGGTCGAGTTCAACAGGGCTCCAGCCTAGATGATCGTATCCGAGCGGCCGCAGATGTCCGCGACGGCAGCGGCGGATCTGCGGTTTTTCTCTCTCCTTCGCCCACCGTGCCAGGAGCACTTTCTTCTTCCTTCGTTGGCTCTGGAGCATCATGTCGTCTATGCGTGAGTTGGCATCGGCCGTGGTTCCCCCAAGTCCATCTTCCCTGAACGACGCGACCAGAACTTGATGTTACACCGACTTTTCAGCAGCTGAATGCGTTCAATTCGCTGCTCGTGGCAGGATTAATCCTTCTTGTGGTGGTGATCCTTCCTCCAATCTTTGCTCGGAATGTCCGGAGAACGCCTCTTTGGTTCGCGTTCATTGGATCGTGGCTGCTCTACTGCGTCTCTTGTCTGCTTCTCGTTGGCCGACAACTTGGGCCTGATCCGCCCTTCAAGCTGTGCCTATTCCAGGCCGCATTGATTCACGCTGTGCCAGCCCTGTATGCGATTCCTCGAACTATCCTCTCCCAACTAACGCTGAGGGCAGCGCTACTGTATCTGGAGTCTGCTTCATAGTCGATGTTAGTTCTCCCCCAACAATTGCTCCATTGGCCTAACTTGAATCCCCGCAGGTCTATTGCGCTATGCGAATTTCCCTTTTACAGTCCTATTGGATCCCCGTGAGGCGCACAGTGGTGGTGGGTGTTCCGAGAAATCTCTCATCCCATTATTGATCTTCTCTCAGCTGCTGACCTTACCTACACTTGCGTTTCTAAGCGTGTTCATCCTTTCCCTCGCGGTGCGTGCGGGTTTTTCCCCCCAGTTCCTTAGTTCATAACCTCTTTTCCAGATTGGACTGCAAGACCACACCACAGTGAGCCGCGAACTCAACCGTTCGTTTTGCCATATCAACACTGGACTGCCGTACGTATGCGTAACTATCCACTCCACGGCTGCGAGTTCACCTCAACTGCAGAACGCTGGTTAGTTCAGTTCTGAGCGGCTGGGCGATATTTATCGCGATTGGTGTGGAAAGTGCGTTTCGTTCCTCTCGTTTTTGAGCCCGACTGACCGATCCCGCGAAGTTGCCGCTGGAATCATGCTCTATCGCAATGGCGCTCTCAATTCCTTGAAGCAACCGCAGTCCGAGAAATTACACCCGGAGAAGCCACGATCTGAGCCACCTATCGCGAGGGGGATGATGATCCGCATCTCGTTGTTCTCGCTGCTAACTGTCATCGAACTCATGTATTCAACACGCATTGCACTCGGTGTACATCCGCTGACGTCCGTTCATTTATAGCGTTAGCGCCATCATGTTGTCCCATTTCCAGAACTCGTACTTGACGTCGAACTTCTTCCTCCCGTTCCGTAAGATACGGAGTCTTATATGAATGGACCGCGCTGAACCTATTGTATCTAGTTCCCATCCTGGTGGCTCTCATGTTTGGGACGCAGAGAGTGAGTAGCGCCGTTTTTCTGTCGAAGTCTAACCGCTAAGTCGGATCTTTAGGACATTCTTATGGGGTGGAGATTCTGGAAACATGATTCAAAAGCCCCTCCAGAAGGCGCTGTATAAACTCGTCCTCGTCCTAAATTATCATGTATCACTAGCACCGCCCAACCTAATTATTCATCGCGCAATTTGGTGCTTCCCTCTTGGAATATGGGTTACGGTAAGGTGGTGTGCATGAGCACAGAAGGAATTGAAATCGGGAAGCATGTCTAATGGTACAAGTAGAATCCGACCACAAGCAAGCAAGCAAACGCCTCGAGCACAGTATATACAGACGCGGGCCGTCGTTCTGGGCTAGTAGATGATGCGGGATTTCTGCAACGACAATGAGACAATCGATCGGGATAGAGGAAGGAGAAACGCACCACCCAAATATATCGAAGCAAGAGATCCCAAGCAATCCGGATCCGGGGGTAGATGGAGGCGTTGAGCCCTTGAAGCAGATCCGAGCAAATAGATTGTGGCCGCCGGGAGACCTTGGAGCGATTCCGGCTAGATTGTGAGAGCACTTGTAGCAACCCTATGATCAAGCAGTGAATCGGTACTGAGTGGCATTTCAGATTTTCTGGAAACATGGTCAGAGCACAGTCAACTCGATAACGCAGAGCGACTCACCGGGGTTCAAGCAAATTATATCCGCAAATGATCTCAAGCAGTAGAGGGAGAGGGGGAGACAATCGAGACAGGGCCGCCGGCCCTCGACCTCACTGACCAGTACTTTGGAGCGGCACTTCTATGCGGGGTCAACTGGTAATGAACTTCTCCGGCAAAAGGACTTGGGATTGTAGTTCCCGGAACGATACGGGGGACGAACTCGGGAACGGAGGCGGTGAGGGTGGCGGGGCGAGGTGCTGTAATGCGCGTCGGACCGCCGGTCCATGGGGAGGAGACCACCCTGGGCGGCTCACAGCCCTTCTTGCTATGCACGACGGGATGAAGTGCCGAGTCCTGCGAGAGCGGGGTTGTAGCCGATCGAAAGGAGGGAACAAATACGGCGACCGTGGGGTTGAGCACTTTGGGCTGGCCCAGGTCGATTTCGAGGTCGTCGGCGGCGGGAGCAAGTACAGCGTCTGGCACGAGCACGGAAGGAGACGGGACGAAAACGGGGACCGAGGGGTCAAGTACTTGGGGCGCGATTGCCGCGAGATCAGATGAGGCGGACTCTGGGATGACAAGCGGCTCGCTAAGGTCGAGGTCGAGGTCGTCAGCGGTGGGAGCGAGTACAGCGTCATCATCGGCGAGCAGAGTCGCGGTCGAAGGAGACGGAACGAATATGGGGATCGAGGGGTCAAGCACGTTGGGCGAGAAGTCCGTCGAGGTCACGTCTGGGATAACAGCGGGCTCACTCAAATCGAGGTCGAGGTCGTCGGCGGTGGGAGCGGATACAGCGTCCTGCGGGAGCACGGTCGCGGCCGAAAATGGGGACGGGACGAATACAACGACCGACAGGTCGAGGGCATCGGGTGAGATTGGCGAGAGTTCATCCGAGAAAACAGCTGGCTGAGCGGGAGCAAGGTCCTGCACGGGCACGGACGCGGTCGACAGAGGGGACGGAACATATACGACGACCGACAGGTCGAGGGCGGGTTCGGGGGCGAGGTCGGTGGAAGGGCTCAAGTCGAAGTTGAAGTCAAGGTCGAGGCAAAAGTCGAGGTTGAAGTCCAGGTCGAAGTCGATATCGGTGACCGATTCAGAGAGAAGATAAAGAGGAGAGTCAGCGCAAGTCGAAGGGCTGAGTTCGAAAGGCTCGATGGTGACCGACGTCGACGGGGATATGGTGTAGTAGGCGGGCGGCGGCGACGGCGACAAATTTCTGGCGCAATTCTCCTTGTCCAGACCTTGACCTTGATTATCGTCAGCTACGAGGGTGGTGTTGCCCTCGTCGTCGTCGCCGTCGGGGTCCACTGACGAACACGGGCTCTTGAAGAGGCTCGGCGTGTTCAGGCTCGAATGGACGCTGACGCTGACCGACACAAGCGAGGTCCACATGCAGAACACCATTGACATCCCAAGATACCCCATGACGACGACCAAGTCCTTCTGTAGTTCGCAAGGCGGTCCTTCGTGAGCATCATCTGTCTTGTACTCGGCGGGAACCCGGTGGAGGCGGAGAAGAAGAAGGACAAGGCCGAGGACGATGAGGGAGACGGCGAGGGAGGCGAGCGAGTCCACGACTGGGAGGAGGATGGCGAGGAAGGGGGTGAAGAAAGCGTTGAGGGACAAGACCCAGTCGATGATGAGGTCTATGGCGGTCCAGCACACAATCCAGGCCAATACAACAAACACAGTACCGGACGTGGTGGAGGAGGGCTCGTAGGAGTCCATTGAGGGCGGAGTAAGGCTTTGAGAAAGGCTGGATTTCTTAGATGATGGTGGTTGAAGACCAAGAACAAGAATGCAGTCACAGTTGTCAGCCGCCGCCTTAAAAGGGCGCGTCACAGTCGCGATCGGCCAAAGTTCCCACGGGTCACGTTGAGCGCGTTGTTGCCTGTTGTTGACGCGCCGAATATCCCCGCTTGCATCCAACTTGCATCTGACATGTCCTTCCCAGAGAACTGGACCTCTCGGTCGTCGCTTTGGCAAGTTGCGCTGCGGACGCCACTCAAACCGACGTATCTTACAATATCTGCTACAAGTACCTTGTACGTGTCAGAACTGTGTCAGACCTTTCTTCATCTCGATGTCCAGGATGCTTTTCTGCTGCCCATTGTAACTCGGATACGATGACAATACACTGCAGGGCAATATTACAGGTGATATACAAGCTGGTTCTGAAAGCAAGAGAGTAATGGGATAATAGGACCGATGGCGGCCAGTCCAGCCATTCTCAGGAAAGCAACTGCGTGCCGGTACAGTACTATGCAAGCCGGTACATCGCGAACAGGCGGGAAGGGTTGGAGCCTCTTCATAAGATAAAACCTGCACGTATCCCGCAAAAGCGGGCGGAAACTCCAGGGAACGAAAACACGCTCAATCCAATTCCATTTCAGCTGCTGCTTCTGCCTCTGCTTCCGCTGCGGTTCGCCTATCCTTGATATGCCCCTGAAGAGCGAGCATCGCCTCCCTACTCCCATCTACGATCATTTTCTCCCTGCTGGCCTTGTAACTCGTCGGATCCACAGAGTTTTTGTAGCCGCCAAACAATCCTTCAAGCGACCAAAGATGTCCGAGGTCCATCATCGATTCGGGATCAAGCGGAATGACTTCGTTGATGTAAATCTTCATCAACGGGTGAGTGAGGATGCGAGGATAATATCGGCCGCTGATGAGACTAAGACACATGATGACTTCGTAGCCTGGGGCAAGAATCGGTCGGAATTTAAAGCCGTTCGGAGCAGGAGGTAGCGCGAAAGCGTCCCCGGACGATCCGGGGTTGGGTACTCTCGTAGAAGTCGCCGACGTGGCCCCAGTGGGTATGGATTCGACATTGCGTGGCAGATTTGGATCCTCCCAGTCATCGTCGGCCAATTCGTACAGCATGCCAGTGACCCGACATTCACGTCCACTGACACCATCCACAATGAAGATTGTGTCGATTTTCAGAAAGACGCCTCGCGAGATGGCACCGTACAGGGCCGGGTCTCTTCCTTGCGACTGAGCTGATAATTTGGACTTGGTACCAGGGCCGGACGGGGAAAAGATATGCTGGGCACCCATCGGAGCCAAGCAGCCTCGAGGAGGCTTGAGTCGGACCAGATCGTCTGCCCAGATGCGCTCTCCGCCCCACCAAAAACCTTGGAACCGCGTCTGGGTTACGACCCGTGCTGTTGGCGGCTGGAATTGCCCTCGAGGGCCGCTGGATATCGATGCGTTGTGGGCACCCGCGAATTCTATCGCGGACTGAAGTGATGAAGGAGGTGCCCGCGGCGCGGCTGGTGGTAAGGTCAATTTGGCATCCCAGTCGTCCGTGAGACACCAAAATGACGAAAGTGTAGAAGCTATCTGGAGAGCCACCGCGAAGGGAGTCAAAGTATCAGCAAAGGTGGGTGACGAGGCGGGCGGAGGGGGCATTGGATCGAACTCGGCCAATCTAGTAGGACTCAGGTCCCAATCATCGACAGGCCGTTGTACCATTGCAGATAATATGGGGTTGGGGACGACATAAGACTGGTATGGGGTCACCATGTGGTCCGCGAAAAGATACGTTTTTGAGATGGCCAACAATTGCACCTTGTACGTCGTGGATTGCTGAACAACCCATGGTGTCGAGATTTGATCGGGCGTAAGATTTTCAGAGGGAATGGGTTTGTGATCAATATGCAATTTCACTTCGTCTATTATCCCGGGCCAGAACCGTATGGTTTCGTCGGAGGAGGCCGGACTTGGCGTTACGATGGGTGTATCGAGCGGTGCGATGGGTGTATCAAGAGAGCACCAAACCAACTCGCCCTCTCTGAGCCATCGAGGCAGGGTTGCCCCCGAAGCAGGTCTGCACGCTTCCCGAATGTTGTTGTTTCGTTCGACCAACATGGTGTGCTTCGGCTGGATATGAGGCGATGCCTTGGGCAGAGTGGATTTTTGCACGGCGGCGTACAACTTGGTATCCTTCAAACGGTCTGCCAAACGAGGCTTCAGCACAACATCTTTCTTCTTCTCGGGTTTCTCTGCTTTTATTCGTGCAGGGCGAGAGGGGGACGGCGACGAAGAATTACGGAGAAGGTTCCCCATCGAGGAGGTAATCTCCCGCTGCGGTTTTTTGGAGCAATATTTGCATTTGCAGTCCTCGCTGCCGTCGCTCATAAGCCAAAGGGCATGAGGGATGAACTCCGGGACAGAGCGAAAGCGAGCCTTGCTATTCGAACCTTCAAAATTGTGCTGTTAGACAAAGTCGCGCTGAAAGCAAGAAAACGCACCGAACAAATACACGTCGTGTCGAGGGTTCCCTGCTTTGCCTTTGTGGTGGTCAAACATGCGGTAGCCGTTCGGAAAGCCTCTCAGCACGTAGGGTTGTGGGCCTAGACGAAATAATTACAGAACAGTTGAATACACGTCAAGTCGGAACTCACCTGGTAATTTATGCGCTACGGATATCGCATCTCCTGCACCCATACGCCATTTAATGGATATAGGCTCATCCAATCCTACTGGTTGCATGAAATTGACACATCCCTCAGAGTCGACCACTCTCGTGGTGTTCGAGGGCCATAGAGTCGAATCACCGTCGGAACGAGGGAAGTCGATGAAAGCAGGATTGTTGGGAAGTGTGTATTTGGTCGAAAGGCTCCGATGAGCAGACATGGCGGCCTGTCGCCGCTGTGAGGAGACCCGAAGCCTGGCAGGAGGCCGGCAGGTTGGTGAGTTTTGGCTGAGTTTTGGCTGGCCTTTGCACCGCCACTAAGGGTGCTATTGACGGCGCGCTTTCAACGCGTCTTGCTCGGTCCAACTCCAACTCGACTCTTTCCTTCTGACTTTGACCTCGAAAATGCCGCGCGGTATTCCAAATGCACGACGCGACGAGGACGGTCTTCGATACACGGCATTCAATGTCCCACTGGCGCCAAATCCGAAGCATATGCTCTCCAACTATCTCAAGTCTGAATCGCAAACCATTTGGGCGAGAAACGCACAGAGAAAGTCGAAGGCGGACGTGGCTCCCCCACAGGACGCCAGGTATGCCCTTACTTTCTTTCAGCAACTGGACGCCGACACAGCAGCTCCAGACGAGGGTCACAAATCATTGTCATTCACCCGGGTTCGCGCTCTCTCCGTATAGGCAAGGCTTCCGACGTCTTTCCTGTCACTGTCCCCAACGTCGTTGCACGAAAAATAAACCCTCCCTCCGAGGCCATAGCCCCGCCATTCATCCAAGGCATATATCGCCCACGGGGAGACACGGTCCCAAAGCCGGAGACTTCCCCTGCGCCCAAAGACGAGTACGCAGTGACTGTAACTTCTGACGATCCGGTAAAACTTGTATCCTCTCGAAATAAAAATCCGATATTTAGCGTTTTATTCCAGTTCGATGAGAAAATAGCTGAAGTGACCATTTCTCTGCGAGACAGAATGCGCTTTTACAAGCTGCGTGTCACTCCAAACGCTGCCAACGTTGCCTCGACGTTCAATGAGCAATTTCAGCCTGAAATTATCGCTGAACACAATGACCCGTACCAGCTGGAGTGGATCAAGGACGGCGCAGATGTTTTGGTGGGAGACAAGGTATAGTTGCTCGTTGTTTGCCATATTTCCCTGCATTCAACGCAGTAGGCGCTGCGTCTAGCCAGCCCTCAAGAGTCGGGCTACGTCGTGCGATGGCCCATCCGGGGTTCCAACTTTAACACTCGCGACTACGGCTCTTCGGTACAGGCTATCCTCGCGGACGTCGAGACCGTCTTGCAGCACACTCTTCGCGACAGATTGGGCATAAAACCGCACGACTATAAAGTAAACTTCCGGATGCTCTTTCCTTCTTCTGTTCTCACGGGCCAAAGGACTACTCAGTAGTTCTTGTCGTTCCAGATTTGTACGACCGATCCTATGTTCGCGAGTGTGCAAACCTGCTTCTTGTGACGATGGGCTTCAAACAGCTGTGCGCGCAGCAGGTACGATGCGGCGCGGCGATTTGAGCCGCAAACTGAATTCGTTCGTCTAGGAATCCCTCGCTGCCACGTACGGAGCCGGGCTATCCAGCGCCTGCGTCGTTGACATCGGTGCCGTTAAAACATCGGTGGCCTGTGTAGACGAAGGACTGATCATTCCCGATACGCGGTACAATCTCAACGTCCGTTCACTCCTTTCCGGCTCACACAAAGCACCAGATTAAATCTCAACATGGGAGGCGACGATATCACCGAATTCCTCCAGGTCTTGCTCGAGCGCATTCACTTTCCGTATCGAGACATTAATCTGGCGCGATCTTACGACTGGAGCGTTATGGACGACTTGAAGGCCCGGCTCTGTACTCTATCCGAGGTATTACTACTCTCATAGACAGGTGCTCGATATTAACCGCTTCTCATCAGAGCGACGTCGCCTTGAACCTGTACGACTTCGTGGTTCGACAACCGTTCAAACCAGCTGAGAAATATGGTCTTCGAGCCTACGACGAGATCATATTGGCGCCTATGGTGAGTTGGTTATCCCTTGTTCCTGAACATCAATATATTCGGTGTAGGTACTCTTCGAGCCTCGGATGGTCCAGTTCAAGAAAAAGCAAGAAAACCTGCGCCCCATCTCGCATCCCGACATATCCGACGACATCCTCGATAACTCTGCTGACCAAATTGTACTATACTTTTCCTCCGCGTGTTCCCGAGCTAATGCAATTCACAATTGCAGACCGCTGCTATGATCATCTCGACGCAGCATCTAATGCCAGCGCCTTCCACGGTCAAACCGCCAGCTGGTCGCGGAGGTCAACATATTCAGTCTTGAGTGCTTCGATATGCACTGACGGTCAGAAAATAGATGCAGACGGTCAGACGCCGATCGAAATAGTGCAAGTAGATGAAGAGGGTAAAGGTACCAAGACGCCCGTGCCGCCGAAGCATCCCGGCGGATTCGGCATCGACGTTTGCTTCGAGGCGAGCAAACTGCCGTTGGACGTTGCCATCTTCAACAGCGCGCGCGCCGCGGGCGGCGACGAGAAGATACGCAAATACCTGCAGGCCGTCCTGGTCATCGGCGGCACCGCCAATATTCCGGGGATGGCGCACGGATTGGAGAGCAGGTGGTTGCTGGCTCTTTCACCGTATGCGGGTCACTCACGTCCACGTCCACGCGTAGGCTGCAGGCTATAGCTACCCCGCTGGTGGCGGATATGGAGAAGGTGCAGATTATACCGCCTCCGAAAGAGGTCGACCCGACCGTGCTGGCCTGGAAAGGCGCAGCGGTCCTGGCGAAGATGGACGGAGTGTCGGAGCTGTGGGTGACACAGGCAGATTGGGTGCGTTCTATCACTTCTCACCCGTCCGATGTATTCATTCGGCTTAGGATGTACTCGGTCTACGTGGTCTGAAGGAGCGGTGTTTCTTCCTTTGAGATGTACATTTACAGAACGCGTGTAAACAACAAGTGTATAGAATGTAATGGGGGATGTCGTGCACCATCAAATCGTCGTCCCTGAGGTGTATGTAGAAGGTAGACGATCTGCAGGCGCAAATGCTTCAATATTGCCAAGTCGTTTAACATCCGGGCAATGAGAAGAATGCAGAGATGTAGATGAACGAGGCGGTGGGGGTCGGCTCGGATAACGCGGAAGTGCTGGGAGCAGGAAAGCGTGGACAGGCGGAGTGGAAAATTGGGGTCTCACACAGAAAGAATGAGCATTTGCCAGGACTGTGAGTTGAATAGACGATGGATATGGTGGGAGGAGAAGAGAAAATTGTTGTTGCCCTCTGTTGGTCTGCAGACTTGATGATTTTGACGTTCGCGAACTTCGAAGCGAGGCCGGTCCCTGCTGCCAGTGCTGGTCCATCGACACTGACCCACACTCTCGTCGTATAATAATTTATCCTCATCCTCATCCTCCTCCTCTCGTGAAAGGAAAAGAACAACATCGTTGCAATTATGCTATTTTCTTGGCGACTTCTAACGCCTGTGCCGTACCCTCACTGCAGGTTCCCTCACTCCTCTCAGGCGGCCCCCGTCTCACACACCGCACATCGTACACCCTCCCTAAGTCCCTAGGTGCCCGAAGCAGCCACCTTCTGAGGCAGATCACTCCTCCTCTCAAGGAGTCTGCTCGCGTGCACGCACAGTCTGGAGCGACGAGAGGACCGTGTCGTAGTCGGAATGGTCGACTATACTTTCCTGGATATGAAGAGGGAGGAACAGGAGTGACCAGACGAGCGGGGCACGAGCCGTACGTCCAGGATGTTCGGTCGAGTGGAAGATACATTCTCCATCCTGAGACTGGTCCGGAAGGCCGTCCGAAGGTCCCCGAGCACCTCCGGTATCACACCCAGAAGTATGTCCTTCTTGAAAGTCTTCGTCCATTCGTGTTTCTAGTCCAAAGGGGGGACAAACCTCTGGAGGACCTTCAGGAATACGTACACAGCAGACTAGGAGGCGCTGATTACCGGTAAAGAGCACATTGTTGACGGAGATATCGCGTTGGAGGATGCGACGGCGGAAGGCATCGATAATCGTTTCAAAAAGCTACTCTGCAGCAAGGAAGAGCTCAGGTGTAGGAACGTCCACTCGCAGCTCGCGGGCCAGCGAAACACCTTCATCTCGAGATGGTGGAGGATCAGAGTAGGGAGATGTCAACAGCACGCTTCCCAGGAGGTGAGCCATACACAGCAAACGCCGCGAGGAGCTTTGGGGCGTAGGCGGGGCCGGGGCGCGGGCCCGCAGCGTGCAAAGCGTCAATAATGATCTTTTCCCGCTAGAGCTGGGCTTCGGCGATGAAGCTCAGCTTGACGACTACCTCGGTCCATTGTCGTCCGAAGACTTTTCATCCAGCTCGCCCTGGAGCACGACCGTCGAGCGTTGAAAAACGGGCGAACTTGAGCGCAGTATCCACAGACCGGTCCCGCAGAACCGACGAGTTCAAGTCCGGGGAGGACATTCGAGAGGGTCGAGCCCGGCATCCGGAAGCCTGAGATTCCCAGCAATAAACCACAGCTGTGCGAGCTCGCCAGACAGCTAGCGAGGATATTCGGCGCGTCAACAACACCTTCGTATGAGGAGGGCCGCTTCGAAGCTTTCGGCTTGGGAAGCAAACACGCGTAACACGTCCTCAGTTTCGGACCACCATGAGCTCGGAGCATGCAGGCTATGAGGCACTCGTTGAAGAGATTTCCGCTCTGTTCTCCGCTCGAGCTCCACCGTTTATCTATATCAACGATCCCGTTTCGCCCCGCACAACTGCTTTTGTCGTCAATTCTGTCCTCTCGTCCCTTGCACGTTCATCGGACGCGTCTTCTCGCGTAAATCACGCTCAAGTCAACGCGGTAGCTTGCTTCAACCCCCGTATTCTCTATGATACGGTTTTAAACCAGCTTGCGGGATGGAAAGTTGAATGGGAGAAGGGCTGCACGAATTGGAGCGGAGAGGATGGCCAGCGATGGAACGATAATCTGGATGGCTTCCTGCATGGTCTAAGAGCTGTCCACTCATCTATTCGGCGGGGCAATGCCGAGGGCTCGAAGAAGGGGAAGTCCAAGCAGAATGGCGCCGACATTGCCACCGATATGGGCCAGATCGTTATTGTAGTGGAACGCGCAGAGAGGCTGTCCGAAATGGCAGACCTTCTTGTACCTTTGACTAGACTGGGGGAGCTGGTGCGTGCTTATCCCATCCACGGTGCCTACAACCGACGTGCTTTTGCAGGCCCAGCTTGACCTGAGCGTGATATTCGTCTCCGAGGTGCCTTGGGAAGACATGCGTCCGCCTTTCGGCGCATCCCCCGACCCCTACTTTGTGGATGTCTTGCCGCTCAACAAAGAAGGTGGATGCTCCCGCTCGATTTTTCTCGGCTAGACGCGTGAGTTCACATGATCTTAGCTCTGCTTCGGCGACTCGACTCTGCATTCCTTGCGGTATCCTCTCAGTCCGAACACACTGGCTTGGCCGGTCCTTACCATCCCAACCTGAGCTCTCTTTACTCTCATTTCCTCTCTCTCGTCCTGGATAGCTGCTCCTTGTACATTCAAGACCCTAACGAGCTGCAGTATATCGCTGCTGCTCGATGGCCCGGATTCGTGAAACCGGTCTTGGATGCTCACAACTATCAAGACGAGGATATAGACATGGATGCAGACGACGATTCTGAGCTACAACCGCCAGATGAAGAAGTCCGAATGCGTCTCATTCGGATATTCAAACCCTCCTTCAAGTCGGCTCTGGAGACGCTGTATCCCCGATTAGACCATGCTGCAAGTTGGGCGGCTTCGAATGATCCGGAGCCAAACTTGCTTGCGAAGCCTCCGAGGCTAGCACAACCCATGCCGGACGTAGGCGGTGTGGAGGTGACTGACGGCCGAATCGCCGACCTACCTCGCATGTCGAAATTCATTCTGGTCGCTGCATATCTGGCATCGACGAATCCTCATACTTCTGATCTGCGGATGTTCGGGAGAGGCACGGATGAGAAGAAGAGGAAACGACGGGCCCACAAACCCTCTGCGAAGGGTGGAACCACCAAGGCGAGTACGGATGGTATCCCCTCGAGTTGATTATTCATCTTTCTATAGGCCCCTCAGCGTGTTCTCGGCCCCAATCCTTTCCCGCTCGACAGGTTGATTGCAATTCTAGGGGCGCTCCTGGAAGAGAACGACGTCGACCACCGGTTGCCCGCTCCCGAATATCTTATTCCCGGAGAACACACTGACATGGAAATTGCCCGAATCGGCATCTACAATTCTGTATGCGTGTTTTCACGATTATCGTATACTTTGCTGACCACCCCTCAGATCATCGAGCTTTCTGATTCCGGCCTTCTCCACCGGACCTCTGCTCCGGAAAAATTGGATGGCCCGCCCACTTTCAAGTGCGGCATAACGTACCTTACATCGTCGGCTTTAGCTCAGCAGCTGGACGTTCCGTTGGATGACTTGTTGTGGGATCCTGCCTGATATTGGTGTGCATCGTCATTGAATATGGGACTATGGTACATCCGAAACGAAACGTTAAAGATCCTAAGGTCCAATCATCGTACTTGGCATGTATGCAGAGCAAACGCGTCCGGACTTGGTTTCTTTGATGTGGATCTGAATGTCATTTCAGAGTCAGCTGCGGAGCGCCGCAGCGCAAGCAGCGACAGTACTAGTATTCGCAGAGTCAGGTCCCGCATTGCCCGCACAATCGCGTCTGGGAAGGACGAATGCAAGCGGGGATATCGGGCGCGTCAACAACAACTAACAACGCGCTCAACGTGACCCGTGGGAACTTTGGCCGATCGCGACTGTGACGCGCCCTTTTAAGGCGGTGGCTGACAACTGTGACTGCATTCTTGTTCTTGGTCTTCAACCACCATCATCTAAGAACCCCAGCCTTTCTCAAAGCTTTACTCCGCCCTCAATGGACTCCTACGAGCCCTCCTCCACCACGTCCGGTACTGTGTTTGGTGTATTCAAGGCCTGGATCGTGTGCTGGACCGCCATACACCTCATCATCGACTGGGGCGTGTCCCTCAACGCTTTCTTCACCCCCATTTTCGACATCCTCGTCCCTGCCGTCGTCGTCTTCCTCGCCGCCGCCCTCATCGTCCTTGGCCTCGTTCTTCTTCTCCGCCTCTATCGGGGTCTCGCCGAGTACAAGACGGATGATGCTTTCAAAGAACAGTGTTACGGATCACAAAAGGACGTGTTCGTTGTTGTTGGGTATATCGGGATGTCCGTCCTGTTCTGCAGCGTGTTCGTGTGCATTTCGCTGCTGGTGTTGGTCAGCGTCAGCATCTATTCGAACCTCAACACGTCGAGCCTCGCCAAGAGCTCGTGTTCGTCAGCGGACCCCGACGGCGATGACGACGAGGGCAACACCACCCTCGTAGCGAATGAGAGTCAAGATGAAGGTCCGGAAAAGGAGAATTGCGCCAGAGATTCGTCCCCGTCGCCGCCGCCCGCCTACTACACCATATCCCCGTCGACGTCGGTCACCATCGAGCCTTTCGAACTCAGTCCTTCGACTTGCGCTGACTCTCCTCTTTATCTTCTGTCTGAATCGATCACCGATACCGATTTCGATCTGGACTTCAACATCGACTTTTGCCTCGATGACTTCAACTTCGGCTTGAGCCCTTCCACCGACCTCGCACCCGAACCCGCCCTCGACCTGTCGGTCGTCGTATATGTTCCGTCCCCTCTGTCGATCGCGCGCGTGCCCGCGCAAGACCTTGCTCCCGCCGCCGACGACCTCGACCTCGACCCAGCTCAGCCAGCTGTTTCCGCAGATGAACCGTCGACAATCGCACCCGATGCTATCGACCTGTCGGTCGTCGTATATGTTCCGTCCCCTCTGTCGACCGCGCGCGTGCCCGCGCAGGACCTTGCTCCCACCTTCGAGGACCTCGACCTCGATTTGGTCCTGCCATCCGTGTTTCCAATTGCACCCAAACCAGCCCTCGACCTGTCGGTCGTTGTATTCGTCCCGTCCCCTCTGTCGAACGCGTCCGTGTCCGTGCAGGACCTCGCTCCTGCCGCGGACGACCTCGACCTCGACCTGGCCCAGCCAGACGTTTTCTCAGATGATCTCTCACCAATCGCACCTGATGCCCTCGACCTGTCGGTCGTTGTATTCGTCCCGTCCCCATTCTCGACCGTGACCGTACTCCCGCAGGACGCTGTATCCGCTCCCACCGCTGACGACCTCGACCTCGATTTGAGTGAGCCCGTTGTTATCCCGGACCCGACCTCGACGGACTTCTCGCCCACCGTGCTTGACCCCGCGGTCCCCATGTTCGTTCCGTCTCCTTCGACCGCAACTCTGCTCGCCGATGATGACGCTGTAGTCGCTCCCACCGCCGACGACCCCGCCCTTGGTTCGACTCAGCCCGCTGTTATCCCAGACGTGACCTCGACGAACATCTCACCCAAATCGCTTGACCCCTCGGTCCCCATATTCGTTCCGTATCCGTTGACCACGACCGTGCTTGTGCCGGACGTTGTACTTGCTCCCACCGCCGCCGACGACGTCGATCTCGACCTGGGCCAGCCCAAAGTGCTCAACCCCATGGTCCCAATATTTGTGCCCTCGCTTCGTTCGACTCCGGCCCCTCTCTTGCACGACGCGGCGGCTGCTTCCACCGCGCACAGCAAAATCCCATGGACCCGCGGCGGACAGCCCACACGGATCGCAGCTCCCCGCCCCGCCACCCTCACCGCCTCCGTTCCCGAGTTCGTCCCCCGCATCGTTCCGGGAACTACAATCCCAAGTCCTTTTGCCGGAGAAGTTCATTACCGTTTGACCCCGCATCGAAGTGTCGCTCCAAATTACTGGTCCTCGAGGTCGAGCGGCGGCGGCCCTCTCTCGATCGTTTCTCCCTCTCCCTCTACTGCTTGAGACCATTTAACCGATACAATTTGCTTGAGCATTGGTCAGTCGCTCTGCGTTTTTTATTTGACTGTGCTCTGACCATGTTTACAGGATCTAGATTTGACTCCACCTTTGCTTGATCATAGGGATGCTATAAGCGCTCTCTCACAATCTACTAGCCGGGCTCGCTTCAAGGCCTCTTCTGGCACAAGCTATCTGCTCAGATCTGCTTCAAGGGCTCAACGCCTCCATTTACCACCCGATCCGGATTGCTTCCCGAAGGGATCACTTGCCTCGATACATCGTCACTTGCTTGAATGGTCCGTTTTCCATTTCTCTACCCCGATCGGCCGTCTCATTGTCGTTGCAGGAACCCCACACAATCTACCAGCTCAGAACGGCCGAATGAACTGCCCGCGTCTGTATATATTTTTCTCGAGGCGTTGCTTGCCTGTGGTCGTTCGACTTGTACTTGTACTTGTACTTTCCCAATTCCAATCTCTTCCTTGCGTTCATCATTTTTGAGGCACAGGAATAGTACACTCGGAGCAATCAGGTAGGAGTATTTGCCTGTCCGACGAGACGCCGTCGGCGCGAAGAGCGACTCTCGTTCGATCGGGATGCGCGTCCTTCCGGGAAGAGGACCGGGCCGCCAACACCGGTACCGTGCGAGTCTTCACAAGAACAGCTGCGGCCTGCGCCCACATTCATTGAAATTGCGCACTCCGTCCATTTCCAAAGTTCAATTTTTTTTATTCCACACAGCATGGCTGTTGAGCCTGCCGATCCAAACTTGGTAGCCTTCAATGCCTCGATCCGGGCTCTACTTTCCAATTCTGAACTTGTTCTATCGTGGACTCAAGCCCACCCGGATGTTCGCTCCTGCGCGTCGTCTCCGTCCTTAGCACCGAGCTGACGATGCGGCTGTCTTGCTTCACAGTCTTGTTCTGATTGCCTTCGTCTGCACCTCGTGTGTTGTCGTGAACAAGGTTCTGTGGGCTGTAGCGAGTGTGTCGCCCGCAAAGTCCGCTGTCCGACCCAGGACCTTTTTTTGTTTTCACAAACGAAAGATACATACTATGCCCTCTTCGCCGACTTCCTCGAAGCTCGAGCGAAACTCCGCACCAGGCGCGTCCGCCGCAATAGGCCTCGTGTCGCATCTGCTCGTGTGTTCTGCTGTCGCAAATGTCCGTTTTGAGTTATAAGCCAAGATAGGTCCTTTCTGAACTCTATAGGCAAACAGCCATGCTTATAAGGCCTTATAGTTGCTTATAAGTCCTTATCTCCACTTATAAGCCAAAAGGACCCCCTTCTGATTGCATTCCAAGTCCAATTTTGTTCACGTACACACAGATTGAGTTGAGCCTGGTCTATAAGGCTCAAAAAGGACTTATCTTGGCTTATAAGCCAAAAGCGACTTTTGCGACAGCCTCGGCACAAGTCATCTTCTTTTTTGACACTGTACTCAGCGGTGGATTCTGACCGTCCCTCGCCTGCCTCCGCAGGTCAGTCCAGTTCTAACAACCATGCCGTTCAGGGTACGCTTTCAGCTCCCGTTTCGACTCGGTCTTATTCTGGTGGGGATCCCAGGTCGCATTGGTTCTGTGGCTCCGCCTTCGCCTGATTGCCGTTCTATGAGTACACCTTCCTTTTTCTGCTGTCTCTTCTTCCTTCCTCACTGTGTTTGGGGTTATAATCACCGAACACACGCCTCCTCCTCATGAAGCTCTGCCTTGTCTAAGATCTGTCGACTGGGCCATGACGCCCTCTCCACCCCAGGTGTGTTCCCCTGCCTCAAAGGCACTTCCAGGCCGATTTTCTCCATTGCGTGAGTTTTAGGCGCCATGTCTCGCTTCCGGTTTACTTGATTTATGTTGCAGGTTCGGTCTCGAAAAGTCTCAGAGAGCCCGGTGCATTGGATGCTTTAACCCATACCGAACTTAAGCTTCTTGTTCATGCCCTGATCGAAAAAATATGGCGCCTCCAGAGTCTGTTACCACTCTCGAATCTCGTCCTCAACTAACCTCTGACCTGGTCTCAGGCGAGTCCGAGTCCCCCGACTTCTTTGGTGAAGTAGATTGTTCCTCTTACGAGGCTGAAATAATTCGACAATTGTTGCACAAGTAGCTTCCGATGCATCCAGTACTTGGTTCAGTGTACAGTAGTCCAGATACACGTTGCTACAAGGTGGCTTCGTGGATGGAATCGTGCAGAAACATTCACTTATACTGGACTAAACACAAACGCAGGGTTCCTCCTGTCAATGAAGCTCCACACCGTCTTGTCCTTCAAGTGGTTCGCCTTCCAGCTGTTCAGCGACTCGGGGAAGTACGGGATAGAATCCCTCAAGCTGATGTCATGAGCAACAACGACGAAGATATTTGGGTCCGCATCGAAGGTCGCCAGCTTTTCCAATGAAACCTGAGACGCGACGGGGTCCGCGTAGAACGAGTCTGGGAGGTCCGAGACGGCGAGGAGCTGCTGAGCGCGGGAGAGCAGGTCAAATGCGCCGTCCCGGGAGTGCGGAGACCAGAAGTAGTCGGTGGAGATTGAGGACTTGGATTCCTCTAACAGATGTGCGGGGCACGGGAAGTTTTTTTGGAACTGGGGCCGCGGGCGGGCTTCGCCAGCGTGGTGGAAAGAGTCGCCTCCAAGTGATACGAAGGAGGTTAGTGTAACACGCGCAAGGGCAGTGAGATGCCCGGGCAAATGCTGAATAGTTGTTAGGAAAATCCACTGCTTAAGAAGCCGCCACTTACTCCGGGTGTGTTCAAGAGATAGAAACTTCCATCACCAAAGTAGTCGATCGCTTTCAGGCCGCTGAAAGTGAGATTTGCGGTGGTGAAGTTCAGTTTGGTGACCTGGTGGCCGCTGCAGTGATCTGAGTATGGGGTAAAATAAGAGAATGGAGCATTTACGCAAAGTCGCTTGGTTGCAGACTTGCGTTGGGTGACTGCGGATAAGTCGCAGTGTCTGTTTCTAACCCAATTACGAGCCCGGTGGTGTTGGGAAATTTCGACATGTCCCCCTGGGGTTATTCAGTTCCCTTGGACCGCGGGAAGAGGCACATTAGGATAACGAACAATGTGGTCGAAATGTGCATGACTGTGAATCAGGTCAACGTGGTGAATACAACAAAAATTATAAGTCTCTCACCTCCAAATAACGGCATCTACTATGCTGGCGAGGTGGATACCTCCGTCTTGAAGCAAATCTACAATGTCCTTGTGCGGCTCGAGTCGGAGAACTCCCGAGGTGTAAAGACCAGCCAAGGTCGGAACCAAATTCTGAGGGTCCTTCCGTATGCCGAGGTCGAACATGAGACGCTTTTGCGAAGCTTTATGTTCCACAAGGAAAGAAAACATAGGGAACACGGCGGACTCGTATCCCAGAAGATCGGGCAAGAAGAACTCATGCGCGTCGTTCACGAGCGTTCCGTTCGCGACGTTGAACACCCCGACTTCGACGGTCGCGTTCGAGCGCGGGATGCCGAAGTCGAGATACGAAGCGGATGATCCTCCGACCAGAACAAGAGCAAAGATGGAAGAGGGGCGCATATTGGCCAATACTTTAGGTCGCATCCTACACCTGTATATAACGCAAGAGTTTAATCAGCAACAAACGGGTTTGACCGGCGCCGTGGATTACCGATTGCTAAGAATTCGGCCATTTCACCGGGAGCGCGGTCATTCAAGGAAGCGGGAGCGCTGGCCGCAGAAGTACCCGGAGAGCCATAATTCAGATTCGCCGTTCGAAATTGAAGCAGGGAGTCTCTTATTGCACAAAGCTTCCCGCAAGTAGACTCACAAATTTGGGGGGGGGGGCTTACACAGCCACGGACGGTGATCAAAACCGGAAAACGCGGTGTGTTGGGCTCGACACATCGGCTTTAATTCCTACTACACAGCTCAATTCGTCGGCATTTTCAAGCAAGTCGTCTTCAGCCCATCTGCGAAACGAAATGGATTGTCAACCAAAACAAATAACAAAGCGTCCGGCATACCTCCGCTCCACTTCGCCACCTCTATGAGGAGATTGCGCTTGTTCTCGATTGCGGTCACGGAGCGCAGCTCGTACAGCGTCGCTGGGTGAACTCTGAGTTGGAATATGCTAGGGAGGGCTATGGTCGCCTACGCACAAAGGTTGAAGAGGAAGGGTTCGGCGACAACGCGTTCGGGGGACGCCTTGAGCGCCTTTTCCATGACCTCGATTCCCTGCGTGGAATGTAAGCACACGACAATAGACGGTAACCGACGCGACGCACCTCCTTGAGCTTCCCCTGGCTCAGCAGAGTGACACATAGATTGTTCACCGCCTGCATGCTTTCATTTCAGCGTGTGCAAGCTAATCAAGACACGACAACGCACCACATAGTTGTCGGGATTGTCCACCAGGACCCTGCCCTCCAGGATCTCGGCCGCCTGCGCCCAGTCGCCCTCCGCGGCAGCCAGCAACGCAGCGTTCATGTCCTTCGTCGCGGGCAGCGCGCCCGGGTCCTCGGCGACGATGAGGAAGTGGTGCGCCGCCATGCCGAGGTTCCCGCTCTGGAGGTAGATGCGCGCGACGGCGGAGCGGAGCGCGGGGGAGGTGACGTCACCCTGGTCGCACAGCGGCTCGAGCAATTTGGCGGCCGCCGTGAAGTCCTGAAATCATTTAGATTAATCATAGGTGGAGGGGGAGGCAAACCTTCATCTCCATGAGCTGCGAGGCAATGATCAGACATATCCGGGCGCCGCGCTCCTTCCACATCGCGACGGCCGTCGGCTCGCCCATGGCGCGGCGCGAGCGGACCTTGCATTTGCGCAGCAACGCATAGAGGCTGTCGAGATACGCCATGTGGTCGCCGGTCCAGTACTTGAGGCGCGCGTGCATGACCTCGAGCTCGAACGGCAGGACGCGCTCGAAGAGCCATGTGCGCGTCGGCGCGGGCTCGATGGCGTTGAGGACCGAGAAGAGGTTCGTGCACTCTGCGGTGGTCTGGTTGAAGAGGCGCAGCCGCGCGAGCGAGGCCAGACGGAGGTACCAGAGCTGCCAGTGCGCATGTCATGTAGAAGATGAATATTGACGACGCAAAAAAAACCTACACCGAGGATGAGGGACAGGTCTTCTGGGTCGGATGTGACGATCCTGTCTCGCGCCATACGAGCGAGGGCGCGCCAGCTGTTCGACATCTATGGCGCGCAACTTAGACTCATTTCACTCGCATGATCTCACTAAAACTCACAACTAACGTGTGGAAGTCGGTGCGTTGCCAGTCGCCGGTGAGGTCTCGCACGGGGCGTTTCTCAGGAGGATGAATGTATTTGTTGAGCAACGTGGTCAGAGGATCGGTCTACACGCAGAATACAAAGTTGAACGCCTCAGCCACCACACCAGTAGGGGAAGCTCGTACATTAGGAATGGGGAGGAACATCGTAGGGATGCAGAGGGCGGGAAGGTACAGTTCGGGCGCCTCTTCTTCATCACTGTCGGACAGCGGCGGCGGAGGCACCTCCTTATTTCGGTTGGGCGGTGGTGATTGAAAAGGGCTAGAGAGGGGATTTGGTGAAGTAGAAGCAAGGGGAACGTCGTCGGTGGCGGCAATTGTCTGCTGCGATTGAGAAGTCGGCGTGGCTTCATCTTCGTCTGAATCAGACTCGTCGTCGATGAGGAAAGGGTCGGGAACCTCGGGCTCAACGTACACCGCCGGTGGGCTGGTAAACAAGGGCTCCGAGTCGAGCGCCGCAGTAGACTCTTCGTAGCCCGAACCGACTTTCGCGCCTAGATAATCCGCCATTTCCGGAGAGTTGAGCACAACGAGTAAAGGAGGGATAGAGTCCAGCAAGAAACCGCTGGCGGAGGCAGCAGCAAGGTCGAAATGGCGGACGGTGGATGGAAGTGGATGGGAAGAGGCAGGTTTGGCTACGGTCCGGGCGATGCCGTCTGAAGGGCTTTGCTCTGCTTTCCACGTCGCAACTGAACTACGCGCTTGACCACTCTGAAGAGGTTCCAAGAAAGATGGGCGAGTCCTGGCAAAGTCCTGGCTTTGCTATACATTGGCAGACCTTTCTCTATCCACACAATATTCACAAGGATTTTTATGGACAAAATTGTTCACTGCGTGCATTCCTCCTTTAGGCTCTAGCTGCCCTCCATCGCCCATTCCGCCGCCGCGACAGCATGAATCTTGGTCGTGTCGAAAACCGGCAACCCACAACGACCGTCCTCCGCCACCAACAGCCCAATCTCCGTACACCCCAAAATCAAACACTCCGCCCCCGCCGCCTTCAACGCCTCAATAACGCCATAATACACCTCGCGCGACTCGTCCCGGACGACGCCGTTACAAAGCTCCGTGTAGATAATATCATGCACGGCCGTGCGGCCCGCCTCCTCCGGAATCACGACCGTCAGCCCAAACTTGTCGTGCAGGCGCGCTTTGTAGAACTCCTTCTCCATGGTGAACCGCGTCCCCAGGAGCCCGACGGATTTGAAGCCCGCTTTGACGATGCGCTCGGCCGTGGGGTCCGCGATGTGCAAGAGGGGGAGGCCAGAAGCGCGCTCGATGCCGTCGGATACAAAGTGCATGGTGTTGGTGCACAGAACGATGCCCTCGGCCCCTGCGCGCTGGAGGGCGGCGGCGGCCTCGTTCAGCAGGACCCCCGCCTCGTCCCATTTGCCGGCGTGTTGGAGCGCCTCGACGTGGGCAAAGTCAAACGAGTAGACGATGCATGGGGAAGAGTGCAGACCGCCTTTGACGGCGCGAACGTGGCGGTTGATTTCTTGGTAGTATGTTACGGTCGACTCCCAGCTCATGCCTCCAAGGAGGCCCAGTGTCTTCATGGTGGAAAGCTAACGTTGGTTTGCGAATGACTCGGATGGCTCTTCACCATCTCCATTGCACCCGGACTTGATTTTCGGGAATTGATGCGCTGATGCAGGTGCCTCTTGACTGGAATTCCGAATGCTGTCGATGGTATCTTTGGGTTTGCCTCAGTTATGCTCGGACAGAAAACTCCAACTGGCAGCGTCGCGCTCTCTGGCCAGAAGCTCTTCCAGGAATGAATGGCCACTCTTCAAAAAGTGGTTCAAGAAAAAGTGGTTCAAGTAGCCGGAGGTCTCCGCACGAGGAGTGACGAGGATAAGACTCAGGATAATAAACTAGCTTGACGGGGTCCCGTTTCGTTTATCAGGAGGATAAATACATTGTATTTGTTGCAAAGTCACAGTGGTCAGACAATCGGTCTACACGTGGATTATACAGATGTCCGCCTCAACCACCACATCAGCATAGACGGAGAAACGGCGCGTACATTAGGGAGGGGGAGGAACATCGTAGGGATGCAGAGCGCAGGGAGGGCGGGGAGGTACACTTTCAGCGCCTCTTCTTCGTCGCTGTCCAACGGTGGCAGCGGCGGAAGCACCTCCTCGGTGCAGTCGGGGAGGGCGGGGAGGTACTGGCACAATTGCAGGGCCTCTTCTTCCTCGCCGTCCGACGGCGGAAGTGGCGGAAGCACCTCCTCAGTGCGGGCGGGGAGGACGGGGAGGTACTGATACACTTGCAGGGCTTCTTCTTCGTCGCTGTTAGACGGGGGCAGCGGCGGGAGGACCTCCTCATCTTCACTGCAGTCGGGTGGTGGTGATTGTAAAATGCTAAAGAGAGGATTTGGTGAAGCAGGCGTGAGTGTCGGCGCAAGGGGAAGGTCGTCGGTGGCGGCGGTGGACTGAGATGTAGGTATGGCTTCATCCGAATACGAATACGAATCTGAATCCGATTCCTCGTCGATGAGGAAAGGTTCGGGTACCTCAGACCCAATGTAAACAGCTCGCGCGCTGGGCTCCGAGTCCAGCGACGTCGTAGACTCCTCATAACCCGAATCGTGCCGGGTTAAGGCTTCCCCGCCCACATAATCGGGAGACTTGAAGACAACGACGGACGGCGGGGTAGAGTGCACGGCAAAGAAAGCACCGGTAGTCGCAGATGTAGGGTCGAAGTCGCGGATGGATGGAGGTGGTGGTGGATGGGAAGAGGCAGCCCGGCTCGGCAGCAATACAGTCCGAGGCATGCCGTCCGTCACAGCCGCCGGCGCCGCTGCTTGCCCTTTACCGCTCGTATGCCGGCCATGCAAATGACAGTGGCTCGCAACACGCTTCACCACCCTGAACAGGCCCTTGAGTGGCACCCTCGCGGGAAACAGCTGGCCCGGTATGCCTAGGAGAGGTTAATATCGTTGCAGCGTCGGTGCACGAGAGACGACGGTAATACCAGTATACGATCCTGGTTTGCGCCGGGCGACGAGCGGACGCGAGGGTTGTGCGGAGCTGGACATTTCTCTTGGGGTACAATGTCGTTCCCCACATCCTCCCCGCGTTCTTATTTATACGAGTCGACGGAGGCCTCGCTTTGCCCCGCCTCTCCTCTCCTCGAGGTCGTGTTCGGGTCATCCCGGGTTCTAGTGCTGCTATCGATACTCTAGGTCGCTTTTGTGGCGCCTTTGGCCTGGTCTCGCGCCGATTTAATACATTCTTGTGATAGCTTTGGCCTAGTAAAGTCCAGATCCAAATGGCTGTCCAACGTCCAACTCCAAACACCGATTCACCGCTCATGCGCATCTCATCGATGATGTCCAAAGCTAGTCCTAGTACTAGTATATTTTTAATGTAATTCCATACGACGAAAGCGACATAGTGAGTGCAATGTGGATACAGCTGGATATATGAATATGTAGGTAACAACGAAACGACGCTCACATCCCCGCCTGACGATTCAGAATGTAGTGGCTCAAGTCCTGCCACCCCCCGCCTACGCGGCACATAACCTTCTTCGTCACCATGATGTCCGCCTTGCCCGGCCGCGTGAGCGTCGTCAGCCGACAGGTGATCACCTTGCGGCTCAGCGCGTTCGAAAACGCATACTGCGCCTTCTGCTCCTCGCCCTCCTTCGGCAGTTTTTTCAGCGGCGGGTCAACGCGCTCGACGAGCAGCCCGTGCGAGATCGAGTTCACCACGAACGCCACCTCCGCGTCCAGCGGGTCTCGCGGGTTGCTCGGCACGTACTCGTGCAGAGGCAGGTCGTCCCCCGTCGGTGTATACGTGCCATTCTGCGAGCCGGAGCGAGACGGCGTACGGCTCGTCGATCCCTCGCGGCGGAAGCTCGACGGGGGGAGCTTTGTAGTCCCGATCGACGGGCGTGAAGGAGTCCCGGGAAACACGGGGAGTTGCTGCACCCGCGCCCGCATCGCGAACTCTGGCGTCTGCGCGCGTGTAGCGGCGCTCCTAAAGGCGTCATCGGCATTACTTGACATCGACGACCCCGGTCGCGAGACCGAGGACAGATGGAAGGTGGGAATTGGGATCATCGAGCGGCTCGGTGGTCGTGCGGGGTGGGTGGCTGATCCACCTGAAGCGGAGAACGTCGGAGAGAAGCTGCGCTGCCCGTCGGGGTCGTCCCACCCATCATCAGATTGTGGCGGTAAGATCGAGCGCAGTTTGTTGCTCGGTGCAGGGATCTGACTGGGCGTCTTTGCACGGGCACGGGCACGAGGTGTCATCGGCACCCCAGGCGTATACGTGCGGGAGGGGGTTTGGGAGCGAGATGGGGTTTGTGCTCGCGAAGGGGTTTGCCCTCTCGATGGCGGACGGAAGGTTGGAAGCGGTGGATGGGACGTAGCATGATGCATCGGTGGTGGGCGGGAAGAAGATTGTGTTGTGGATACGGAAGATGTCACTGGTGACCACGGGCGTGAAGACGCCATCGAAGTGCGAGAAAAACTTCGTCTGAATGCCCCACTGATGGAGGAACTCATCTCATTGTACGTCCCTGCAGCGGACGGAGAACGTTTGGGAGGTGTCCCCTTCACCGTCGACGACCGATCATCCGCCTCCACTTTTGTCGAGCTATTCCACCGTTGTTTGGGCCCTGGTGTTCCCGTACGTGTTTTGTCAACTTTCGTCGCGCGCGGTGATGAATCCGGTGTGACGCTCGTACTATATTTGTGTGAAGGCCGGTCAGGGGTAGTCGGTGTCGGTGTTGCTCCAGAACGGAACCCTCCGAATATGGATGTCCGCTGGCGACGAAGATTCTGTGAGGAACTGGGCGGTGGTTCAGACGACGGGGTCCGGGAGAGGTTGTTCTTGTTAATCGACAAGGGAGTGACGGTGGTGGTGCCGGTGATCTTACGAGCAAATTTTCTGAAGGGAGAAATTGAGCGCGAGATGGTGCTCGCAGCACTGCCTGCCCTCTTCGAACCACTAGGCGGAGTATTGAGATAACCATTTCGAGTAGACGCCCTTGATGTGGTCGATCCAGCCTCGCTGGGGGTAGTATCATTTCCGAGAAGCAATTTGCGCGCAATCTCCATTTCTGAATCAGTTCTTGTGATCCGTTCCTTCAGATTTTTCCATCGCTGCGCAGACTCTGCATGTCTGCGCAGCGTCTCGCCGTTCTTGGTAACGCGATCCCGCACGCCTTTGTCGATAATGGATAGAACCTTGGAAGTAGCGGGCATGTAGTGCCTGATCGGGGCCATTAGAAGCGCGTAAACAGACCGCGACAGATAGCCTACTTTTTCTTCGCCTCGAATGATTCGATAAGCGAAGTGTACACCTCAAAGGTAGGGAGCTTATCGTTCCGTTGGGAAGAGTCAGACGACGTGGAATGTGTCAGAGGATCTTGGGTCCGTTTGTGTACCTGCCATATGAATTCCTGCAGTAACATGATCAGATAGTTTTTCTACGGACATGCAAAGCGCACACACCTGGCAGCGGTTCACAGCCTTTTCCAGACTCGACATCATGCCGTCTGCCTGGTCAGTGACCGTCCGGAACACCGTCAACCACTTGTCCTCCTTCAACTCTTCCCGAAGTACGTCGCTCTCATCCTGGACAGCTTCCCACTCAGCGACCAATGTGGCATGCTTGCGCAGAATTTGTGCGTTCTCGCTCGTGTCCCCCGACTGCGAGCCGGTTGTTGTGGGAGTGGTCTGACGGATGGGCTCCAAAGAGTCGGCTATCGACTCCATCCCCTTTGTCACCGTCTCGATCCGCTCATCCAGACTCATGAGAGATTGATCGATAATTGTGGTGGTTCCAGCAGTGTCTCCCGAGGCCTGCGACTTGTGGCGAAGCTCCTGGATCTCTGGGGAGATGCCAGCGTCAGAGAACAATGCTCCGGGATATGGGTAGTAGCGCACCAAATATACGCGTCTGAATATCTGAAATTGTATAAGAGAGCTCCGTCATATGCGTAGAGACCGCTAGCAGTCGCAGATCCCTGGGGAAAAGTCAAAAATCTGAGGATAGAAGAGTGTGCGACGCGACGCACTCCTGGCTCTTCTGCTTTCCATGCTTTGTGGACGGTGGCAGTTTTGCGGTAATGGTAAGATTTTCTGGGGTTGTGGCATGAGATGGATCGATACGCGTTGCAAGGCACGGACCTTCATCATCCTGGCTAAGGGATCTGGACGACGAGGACGAGGACATGGGTGATGGCGGGGCCTTGAGACTGGCCTGAGAGCTCGAGAGGGCGAGGGAGACCATATTGTGTAGGAGAAGAGAAGAAGGAGCGAGCGAGGGACTACCTCAAGTAGCAAAAGCTAAGCTATAATGGAATGCAACAAGATTGTAATACAAGACTTCGAGAAATCCGCGTCGACTGGGCTCCGGTCGTGAAAGTGGTGTCGTGAGGGTATAAGGGTGTCGGGGCCAGACGCGGCGGATCCCTGTCCCCGCCGTTGTATGAGAATAATATTCGGGCTCGAGTGGGCGAACGGATGAGCACAGGGCTGTCACACCGCCACGATAACTGCCTCATGGTCACACAAATTCGGCTTTCTCAGCTCTCGCCCTCACTTTCCTATCAGCGCGGGTTTCATTTTCTTGTCATATCTCTCACTGAGAAGGCTAGAAAAAGACAACGAAGAGGTACACGTGGGGAACACGCGTTTCTTGTGATTGACTTTGGGAACACAGGTCTTCCGGAGAGCTCATTGCTCTCAAGCTCTCTTCTCCAAGTTGAGACCAACGCAGAGTTCATCCTTGTCCTCTCGCATGCACACTCAGGTTAATCTGGACTTTTGTGGTAATATTGCAAAAACTAGCCAAGACGTCAACATTTCTCGATCATCAGCGGACGACCCTGCCCATTTCCTATCTACCACCGTTTCCAGTTCGCCGATGGTCAGCTCGACGCCAGAGGTTCATGAAAACCTTCAATTAATTAATTAAGAAAACTGCTCCCAAGTCTAAATATAACACTACCGCCCATCAATTTTCATGCCGTCATCGCTCATGATCTTTTGTGGATGGAATTATGAAGGGTATACAACCAATAAAAATACAGTAAGTTACCTACATAGATACAATATATCTCACAGAGTGTGGAGTTACCAAAACGCACACCTAGGGGTTCCGTGAGTACATCACGGAAATACTCGGCAATAGCACGTACCACCCGGAAAAGCACTGGCAAAGGTTCTCTATCGACGTTGCTTGTAGAATTAGTTTTTCGACCTGAGTGTTGACAGGTAACACGACGTCAGGATCGAAGTCTCGTCCTAACGAGCTGTTAGAGGATGCGCATGCAGCGAGTTCTTATATTACCGGTCAATTTATTTTGGACACGACTGTACACCGCGAGCGCCTTGACGTTGCGGACCTCTTGGTTTCCTCCTCCCTCTGAAAATTTTATGAGTTTTTTTGGTTGTCCATACCAAGGTTCCGACGAACCGGCAAAGATATCGTTTTCGTCCGCTTTCAGCTTGCGCGACGGCCCTTGCGGATGTGCAGCAACTCGAGCCAGATCCGCAACACGTCTTGGATCCGAACCTGACAGGATGCGTGTCAGTTACGGTGACAATTTCCAAAATCCAAGACGCACCAGTCCGTCGCATCTCAGGACTTGGCTGAGTCAATCTCCAATTCATTAACGGATCGTAAATGAATGCTTCCAAGACCGCCATCAGAGATTCCTTATTGTCGCGCAGCACCCCCATGGTGATCTCGCACGTATTTCTGAAGCTGCCTTCAATGCCGCTGACCTGACAAGGGATGAGTACTTGGGTTTGCAAACAAGTGTCAAACATCACCTCCATGGCATGCGTGAGCATTCGCGTCAACCGGAACGGGATCTTCTCGGGGAACTTCTCCCGATGCATGGCGATTTCGAAACAGTCCCCAAAGTCAATGTGTATGACCTTTCCGGTGCTTCGCTCCAGCAAAAGATTGGAAGGATGCCGATCGCCGAGACCGAGGATGTGCCCCACCATGCTATTGACAGCAAGAGAGCGGGTGTATGTTGCCCGGCGTTCCAACCAGTGCTCAGAGTTGATGCTCTTGAGCCACAGAACTCGATAGAGGTCCTGGCCCGTGGTGTTCTCCAGGGCATATTCAAACACCTCGATCTTTTGTAACAGCATCAGGTTCTCGTAGTCCGGAGCCATCTAAGCGAGTGATGAGTCAGCTGCATAGCGTAAGCAATTTTGCATACCTGAATCATCATTCGGTACTCGATATTGAGTACGACCTTTCGCGCCTCACGGTGGTCGCGGACCAAAACATGGAGAGTATCGCTGTCTTGCACCCAGCCCAAGAGGCCCGCATTGGGCGCTAGTGGAACGACAGGGTACCGTTGGATGTGCAACCTTCGCTTGAAGCTAGGCGTGTCCACAGACAGAAGGTTGTTCACGAGACTGAACAACTGCATGA
Organism: Mycena polygramma; assembly: GCA_029449255.1. Lineage (NCBI taxonomy): Eukaryota > Fungi > Basidiomycota > Agaricomycetes > Agaricales > Mycenaceae > Mycena > Mycena polygramma. The sequence goes on along the minus strand of JARKID010000040.1, from coordinate 86,992 downwards.
CACGTTCATCCTGGCGAAGATCCTCGTGCCCTGGAGCAGATGGTCAGTTTGGAGGGATGGGAAAGGCTAAAAGATACAAACCTTTCAGGACATATTGATAGTCCCGACCGTCGCTACCAGTCAGGCACAGACGACGGGGACGTTGTTTCGATGCAATGACAGTCAGTTTGGGGCTAAACCGCTGTATTTGGATAACTTCTCGGCCGCTGCGATATGTTCCTGTAGCAGGATGAGCGAATCTTCCGATCCCGGCAAACCCATACATACCAGGAACGGCCAAATCTAGATCTCGAGCCTTCAATAAGCGGGGGGAAACATATTGTAGATCCAACGTTGTGAGCTGCGGTAATTGTTTCTCGACCTTCTTGAACACCGCGTAGTATATATCCCAGGCTTTGTCCAGTTCACTGGTTTCGCCGTAGGTACGGTACCGTCGGGTCGCTTCCCGGGCCTCGCGTAACTCGCGTCCGAAAACTTGAGCGAAGGATGTTTCGCGAGCCGTTTGAGGTCCCTGATGACATTTAGTGTCATGGTCCGAAAGCGATTAAAAGACTGACTTGGTCAAGCAAGTCATGCAAGGGTTGCAGAACAGCTATCATGCCGTCAGCATTCTTTTCCGTGAAATACAGGCGCGACGCTTCTTCCAGGCCTTCATGCCAGCGTTCATGCCAAAGGATTGCGACACGGATTAGTTCGGCGCTGACGATTTCGGCCTGAGATTCCAAGATGAGCAAGCGAAAGTGTGTTTGAATTCATTCTGCACCTGCTCGACAATGTTGCGGCTGTGCTCCTTCATCGCCATCATGATCGTATAGGCTGCCGACTGTCTCGTTTTGCTCGAAGACGCAAGAGCCACAACTAGAGGATAGATCAAGGCTTGTGGGTGGTTCTTGCCGACGTCGTGCAATATACGGTTGATATCTCTCCGAATGTTGGCATGAGGTGTTTGAATGCGGGCAATTATCTGGAAAGAAAGTTAGAGGGGTGAAGACATTCTCAGGTATCTCCGTACCTGAGGAATAACATCGAGCCAGGTATCCACTTCTACAATACCGAATCCTCTATTGATTTCTAGGCTGACGTCATCGTGGGCACCGAATTCAAACCACAGCGTCAACAGTCGGAGAGTGTCTTGAAGCGCCTCGTCTTTCTTGAGGGAAACAGAGCGGAAGAAGCCTGATATCTAGGGTAAGCGAGACGACACCGAGACGCGTGTGTTCCTAACCTCTGATAGCCTGAACAGCGTGCGCCGCAAGTCTGTCCCCACCGATGTCTACACTTCTAGCTTTCAGAATAGTGATGACATTGAAGTTCGACAGGGCCCATGTGTGCCACGCCTTGTACCATTCGCCATCGTAATGAGTGGCGAGCAGATAAGAGTCCAAAATGCCACTGTAATGGTGTTGCTGTACCGGAAATGAGTGGAAGCAATGATTTTGCTGAAACACGTAGACTGACTGAGGCCCAATCAGGTCGTAACTCAGCCTCCCACTCCCCCAACTTGAAATAACACCGCGCGAGCAGTTTGGAGAGCCGAGCCACTCGCGGGTTTGCTCCAGAGCGGGGTTCAGGGTCCTTGCTGGCCTCTGTTTCGAGGTCGCCGGCGATAGTGGAAGTAAACTGGCGGAGGAAGAGTAGACTATCGTGTTGGGCACCTCCCGCCCACATGAACTTGAGCTGAGTGTACACAACATCCGGCGGGGCCGATACATGCCGAGTGTGCGCATGCTGGAGGTAATCAGACAAATTGACACGAAGGTACCTGAGGAAAATGCACCGGTGAAAGCAGGGAGTTGATGGTCTTCTCTGCCAATGCCATACGCTCGGAAGAACGACAGAGATTGGCAAACTTGATCCACATATCTGGATCTGACTGGAAGCAAGGTCAACGATGCGAGCAGTTATAGAGTCAAAGCTATGGACTTCAGGGTTGATAACGAGCGTCCGGACTTGTAGAATGCGTTGCCAGACCTCCACATCCGGCTGGCAACCTTCTAATCTACGAGCAACGTAAATATGAGGAGAAAAAAATGCAACCGAGCGCACATACCGTTTCATCCATGTTTTCCGCATGGTTCTCTGGCGTTCGGGCTGGTCGGCATATTTCTTATATGCAATGATCTCCTCCAGCTCAGAAAGTAACTGTGCCCGAACCATCACACTAGGCAAGCTGTTAGCAAACAATGTCAAACAGAGTGAAAAACGTTCACTTGTATGACCGTCCATAGCCATCGCCGGTGAAAGATGTAAGTTCTGGATGTAGAAGATCCCGGGTTTTGGCGATATGGAAAAGGGCTCTCGGGAAATTGTTTTGGTGGACCGCCATGATGGCCTTGTAAAAGTGACGATCGGGCGAATCCTGCTTCATGGTGCCAATGTAGGCGTCCATAGAATCCCAATCCGCAAGAGACCACGCTGCTGCCGCGGCCATCGGAGAGATTTCGACACGGTGCTCGCCGTTCGCATCGCCCCAGCATCGTTCGACATGAACGGCCAATTGGTCCCATTCGCCAAGGGCATGAAGGCACTTCATCCTGCCAATCTCAATTTCCATAGATTGCGGATACTCTCGAGCCTTCTTGTCGTAGGCAAGCAACGCTTCTTGCCAGCGTCCGAGCTTCTCGTACCATTCCTCGTGCTCCTGGATGTCGTACTGTTCGCGAGCAGTAACCAGAGTGCCCCATGCAGCATCGTGTTGCTGAAGTCGGGTGTTTATGGATATAAGCGCCTCGATAGTCGCCTGCACAATAAACTTCTCAGAAACTGGGAATAAATTGAACGAACTAAACTTACGGGCGAACTGTCTGCAAAGAACTGGAGCTCTTTGTAATGCAAAGCTTTCGCGTAAGCGCCGTGCCTAGATAAGGATTTGAGAAGAGGGCAACAAAATAAAGTAAAGGCGTACCTGAGGGCGTGTTCGCCCAGAGTTACGTGTTCGATGGGAAGCGGTTTTTCCTGGTGCTCCATGAACTCGGCCAAGTCCAGGATGGAGTGGATTATCTCGGTGGAAGCAATGAGAGACTCGAGGGCAGATTCGAGAGACGCAACCAATTCTTCCTGATGAGAGTCTTGAGGTAACGTGGTATTAACGGATGAAAGTATCGTACCTGGTACTGATCATAGAGCTCTGTCCAGCAAGACAGGAATGCCGCGTTGAAAAGCTCCTTCGCAAGTGGGGGATGGGCGTCGACCAAACTCATACAGGCCCGGAGAGCGTGGGAAGGGGATTCTTTCATAAATTCGAGACGAAGCCGACGCATCCACTCGGTCCAATCGGCAGATGTGACGACATGACCTATATCCCATGCCTGCCTGAGATGCATTTGGTTTACGATCAGCTTCGTCGCCTCCGCCGGAGCTGAAAACTCGGGCATTCTTGAGCTCTCGTTAAGGCTAATTGATTGCATCAGCGGTGGCTGAAAAATGATGTGATACTGCTTACATCAACTCCAAAACATTATTCTCTTGGGACAAGCGTTCGCCGTTTAGAAGCTTGGTGATCAAAGTGTCGTAGCGGGGGTGGGACATTTTTGTTCGAACAAGAGACTGAGGCAGGGTCAGGAAATCCCTGAAGAAGCGGGAGTGGCACTTACCTGATTGATCATGGGTACAAAAACCGCAAAATCAGAACCCAGCTGCACAACAAGAGAACACAGAGTATCCAAGACGCAAACTCGCAGCTCATTGTTCGCGCCGTTCAGAACGCGGACCAGGGGGTGGATGATGCGCGAGGCATGGTCGGAGAAATTAACGTGTTTCGTTAACCCATCAATCACCTGTATGGCCCGCTTCCGCAGCGGTGTTGTACCCTCGACCCGTTCATACGTTCTGACAATTACAGGAATGACGAGATAGAGATACTCCTCGAGGATCGAACCGAAGGCTTGGAACGCGTCGAATATCTTGATTTGTGTCTGCGCTCGTTTGGGGTTGATCATATGCTCGCTATCGAACGCTCTGAGTAGCAAAGGGATAACGGTCGGTAAAAGAGGCTTGAAGTCCGCGGCAAGCGCGTTCGCGAGGGCTTCGATGAGAGATACGAGGGGTAGCTGAAGAGTGGTGTTGTCCCAGAGCTCCTTGACGAGACCGAACACAGACATGGTGTAGTTTCGGACGTGCTGCTTGATGATGCCGACGAGAATGGCGAGCTGCTGTAAGTGAAACTCTTGTAGGCGAGCCGGCGAGCTTCGAGTAACTGATGCAAATGCAGGAATGACCTGATGCGATTGTAAGGAGGGGCCGAAACACTGGTAGGGAGTCAGATACCTGCGACAAGAAAGCGACACACTTGAGGCCTTGAGTCTTGAAGATAGACATGATTGCCTCAATAACAGTGTGGTGGTGATTGTTCAGGGAGGGATCCTTGAGAATCGCTAAGAGGGCGGACATGACCACTGTTTGGAAGTAGTCATCCGAGGCGGTCGCAGCGCTGGGTTGATTCAGGGCGACCTGATTCACCGCTGTCATTGCAATCTCACTGGATCCAGATTCATCCGATTTGCTCTGCCAAACTGTCAAACCATGACCACATGAGGGAGGGGCGAGACGATAAACCTTTCGAGTGTATGGATCCAGAGCACCGATGATCCCGAAAACTTTGACAACCTCCCGTTGTACTATAGGTGTCGTTTCTGTCCGCAAAATCCGACCCAGCAATTGCAATAACTGAGGGTGATCTATGAAAGGCGCGATGACGTATCCAGTACTCGAGCACAGTTGCCCTAGAGTGTGAAGAGCGGCGTCTCTCTTGACGAGAGAGGGGTCGGACAACTGTGTTATGATAACCTGCATGAGCTGAGGAACATAAGGCAGCGCATCCTCGCCCGCAACAACGGTCAGCTCCCCAATACACATGATTATGTTTGCAGCGACGGTAGCGTTGCTATCGTTGGCTTTCAGCATAAGTGCGGCTAGTATTGGAAGCGCATATGGTTTCATGAAGTTTTGTGTGACGTTCACGAGCATTGTCAGTAACGACGTGCATTCCTCGCGAGCACGTCTGCAGTAATATAAGCCCGGTAAAAACGCGTGCATACGAAACAAGACTCACTTGACAGTTGAATATTCGAGTTCTGTCAACAACTGAATCAATGTCTTGCGCAGAGACGGAACTATGTAGGCTGGATTATTCTTCGAAAGTCGCTAGAAAATTGCGATTAGAATTCCTGATAGCTGGATGTAAGCGTCACATACTCCGATGAGAGCGACAGCGGCCACTCGATTCTCGAAGACTTCGTCGTTCAATGCTATAAACAACGATCTAACGTTTTCTGCTTGAGCCTTGATTGGAGACCATGAACAAAGATACGCGGGACGGAGCATGGATAAAGCTACCAAATGTTTGTCAAAGCCCGAGTGAAGTGAAGAAAGAACCACTTTGCGGATGGATGGGTCTGCAAGTCGATAAACATTTCTGCTCGTCAATTTATGAATAGGTCATACCTGGATCGGCGATTCCCACCGTTAACAGCTTGTTCAACACGTCGCTGATAACCTGGATGGCATGGCTGCTCGCGGAGTAGAAAATGGGATCCCGCACAAACAAGCGACAACACGTGATGGCGGCAGCGCGGCGGATCTCTGCGTTGTCCTCCTCGAGGTATGGCAACGCACAACTGCGAACGAACTCGTTCAGAACATGACCTGCAATCCTGCTTGGTATAAATGGAGCATAGAAGGCAGGAGGCTTACCACTGAAATCGAAGGTGCCGAGGGTGGTCAAGGCCAATTTGATGAGTTCAGGGTTCTTGTCGCTTGGTACAACCTGTTCCAATGTTCAAGGCTGTGGGGTCCGGAGAAGTTTAAACACAGTTTTACCTCATTCACGGTCGAGGTTTCGCCATCGGCTTTACGTAACGGTGGAGGTGCGCCGACTTCATTGTAATTTTTGCCGCTCAAAGTAAGCGACAAAAGATCCAAAAGGCGGCCTAGACGACGTCGTTAGGATCTTTTCTTCTACGAAACTGAAAGCTGACCTTGAATAGACTTCAAAAAAGGCGGGATATTTGTGGCAATTGCTACGAGCGCTTCTCGAAGAGGCTCGCTTAGCCCACAGTTAAACATCAATTCCAGTATATCGTGCAGCCACTTGGTCAGAGCAGGGCCGACTGCAGCGGCTAGCATAGTAATGCACTGGAATATGGGTCCTTCGACTTCGACGTTTTTCTTCCTGTAGAGGGATGAGACGAGCACAAGTTTTGCCAGGATACATACTTTTGCACTTGAAGGCCTTGTCTACAGGCAGTCAGCATCCAGAGAATCAGAGACTCGGGATGAACCCACTTGATGTGCTGCATCGTGGAATCCAGGTACGGCTTTATGTCGCTCTTGACAAAGGTCGCAGTATGTCCAATGGCGATAAATGCTGCAAAGAGTATTACAGGGAGATATGTCAAGAAAAAGAAAACTTACCCATATGGCGGTCGTTCGGCTTGTCCAGCACGCTCGCAAGGTGCGCCATGGATTTCTTGAGATAGAGATCGCAAAAAGTCTGCGTATCGTACGACGCAAGGACTGGGATGAGCGTCATGACCAGCTTGCGGATGAGAGTGTCTCGATGTGATCTGAATCTCAGGATTGTTTCCGCAGTGAGCGAGAAAGCATCCTTCATGTACTGGAGACGAATAAGCAAATGGAAAAAATGGCATGATACCCTTACCATCCCCCCGTGAAGCAACAGTTCGCGGTAAGCCAATAAAGACGCGTGAATGATCTCGGGCTGGGCTTGCCGTAGACCAGCCTGCGCGGAATGTAGGATGTTATCCAGATACACGGGGTTCTTGTTAGGGAGCTCCCGCTGAGCTACGATCTCCAGGCACGTTGCGAGGAGTTCTGCCGCCGCTTCCCGGACTATCAGACGTTGATCCCTCAGAGGTACGAGAATGTTGTCGAAAACAAGACCGATGTGGGCGTAGAAATATGTGGGACTGTTTCTGGCTAGCTCCTTTAGGATGAGAACGCCGGCATAGCGCGGAGACTCTTGCTTGTCGGGTTGGATCAGGTTAATAGCGGCAGGCACCTGGTGGTCCATGAATGACTCGTTAAATGCTCCTCCAACGGACGAGACATGATTGATGCTCTTCGAGGCCGCAAAGACGATCTTCCCTAGAGTCTCGGACGCCACGAGCATGAGGTTGACATCTGGGTCCGGCAGGAGATGTTTAACATAGTTGTAGAAGCGAAAGAGATTGCGTTTGGAATCAAGGGTTTCTTCGCCGTCGAGTTGGAGAAGAAGATCTAGGGACGCGTCAAGTGAGAGATTATTTACTGTGAACATGCTCACTCATGGCCAATAGCCCACCGAGCTTCCTCTCGGTGTGCTGGCTGTGCATGAGGTCGAAAATGCCTTGATTGACATTGTCCCAAACTTTCCCTGCGACGTCAGGCGACATTTCAGCTACAGTCGTCGCAACCTTGTTACTGAGCTCAGCATAGTACAACACGGAAACGAGAAGGCCAACATAATTGCGTAGGTCTATCGCGTGTTGCAGTCTGACGTCCGCATTCTTGCTTTCCAAACCGCGGAAAATGGGCTCCAGGGGATCGTTTTGGTCCATGTGTTCCGACATAGCGCAATTGCGTGTCTTGTCGCACTAGGATCGTTGTATGTCGCCGGCCAGAGCCTCAGAGCGACGAAACAGCCATTAGCAAAGGTGTTTGACGGCTAAAGCTGTTTGTTCGCGTTGAGATCGCACAACCTCGGGCCGAAAGGCCGTTTCGCTCGTTCCTCGCACCCATGGCGTCTGCCAGGCAAATAGCCAGTCCTGCTACCGAAATGCTCTCCGGGTCCACTGTCTGCGTGCCTCAGTCTAAACTACTAAGTATGCGTGCAGCACCCGACTCGCTTCCGAGCTGCAGAGGTATAAAATGTCCTCGCAAGGGAAGGATATGGAATCGGAGCTCACCCTAATGCCTTCCCTTGTGTTCCCGTCCGTTGGGCTCCAGTGCCTGAGCTCTTTGATCACCTTCCTCGGTATGCCGCTCATGAAATATACCTTCACTTTCCTGAAATCAACACTGCATCGTAGGAATCACTGTCTTGACGCATTTTCTCTCCCGGAGACTGGCTGCAGAGAATCTGACCTCCTGGACCGCCTTCTCTCGACTTAGCTGGCCACGATTATGCACACTCATCGTGCTCTTTGACTCATGGTCGTTTTTGTTCGCAAGTAAGTCCTTGTAAACTTGCCACGCCCTCGGGTTTCATATGGCCAAGGTGGTATCTTGATTTTTGGCGTCGGACTCGAAACATATGAAGCCGGATGCTCAGCTGGGATATACCTATGCATCGTGTTCTACTCGTCTTCTAAGCTCCTGATATACGTCTTCTTGATCGAGAAGGTATATGTGGTTTGGGCCGTCGGAGAGAAGCGTATTCGGTCTCCCGTATTTATTATCTGCGCCGTTACCGTGGGTCTTTATGCCGGGATAATCACTGTCCTCTTCTTCGGTGAATTTTAACTTCGTCTGTTAATCTTGTTTCGTGCGTTAATCTTATCTCAGGTCGCGTCTCCCAATTTCGGGATGGCGACAAGGCTTGTGTGTTCAGCGTCTTTGATCGTGGCGCCGCCTTCACTTATAACATCCAGGCGTTATTGGCCTCACTAGCTATGCATCAATTCCCTTGCTTTCGTACGACTTGTGAGTGAATGAGGTCCTCCTTCCCAATCAACTCCTTGACTCAGCCTCGACAGGTACATCAATGTGTTCCTGACTGGGCTCTTTTTGTGGCCCTTGATGCGTTCGAATCTGTCCACGCCGCGACTCAAACGGGTTGCGATCCGAACGCTCTTGTGAGCCATTATCTTCCTCCCGGGATGCCCCTTCTCATATTTATCCTGGAAGGTCATCAGCGGTGGCACTCACGACCTCGACGGTGAGGCGATGGAGACAAAAGCAACTGCGTCCGCTAAACTGATACCGACAGGTTAACATAGTCGTTCTGACAGTCTTGAAAGGCCACGAGCTTGGCTGGGTCTGTCTCGCCAGCTGTGGTATTGACGTGCGTAAAAACGCCTTCGGTTTTACGCTTTTTTCGAACACGTATTCTAGGTCATTCTCAACGCCTTTGCACTGTTTTGGGTAACGAGTGCATCACACCAGGGCACCACCACCTTTTCCTCCTGCGCGGAGTGCGATCGGCGTCTAACCGAAACCATCTCCGACGGTGTCGTTCTCAATATAACCTCCAAGAATGGTTCCGTCCGGCACCTTTCGAAAGGGCCGGAGTCCATGGGGCCCTGGGCAGGCGGCAACCGACGCTCCGTCCCAGAAACGGCGGACCGCAGGCACTCTATGCTGAACATCTTCCGTATGGGTTCTGCTCCACGCGAAGCGCAGGAGTTCCAGGTGTGCACTATCTCATTGCTACCGGTATCCTATTGATCTTCTACCAGATCCATGTCACTACGGAGTTCAATAGCACCACTAGCCCGCCCATCACCGATTCCGGCGAAACGGACAAAGCAGACTCTGATTCTGCTCCGGCTTGCGCTGCGGACGTCATTTAAACCGTCGTGTTGTACTTATCTTACATCGATATTTGCTCTGCCTGTTGTTTCGCGCTTCGCCTTTTCTTTCGCGTTCTTTTATGTCGCGATCCTAATACATATGCACGCAACTGCCTCTCGGAGGGAGGATATCCGATTACGGTCGTGGTCGTCGCAAGGTGTTTTAGATGAGCGTAAGAGAGAAATTGAAATATTGAAATATTGAAATATATCTAATAGTACATGCCGGACCCGACCACAAGCAAGGAACACCGCAAAATATATACAGATCCGGGCGGTTTGTCCAGTCTTTCGCAGTTCTGGGATAGTAGATTGTAGGATGAGGTTACTGCAACGACTATGAGAAAACCAATCGCGGTAGGAGAAGTATAAACGGACCATCCAAGCAAGTGACGATAGATCCCTTCGGGAAGCAATCCGGAGCGGGGGGTAGATGGAGGCGTTGAGCCCTTGAAGCACATCCGAGCAGATAGATTGTGGCCGCCGGGAGACCTTGGAGCGATTCCGGCTAGTAGATTGTGAGAGCACTTGTAGCGTCCCTATGATCAAGCAAAGGCGCACGCAAATCGGTACCGGAGGCTGATATGACACTTCAGATCTTCTGGCAACGTCGTCAGAACACAGCCAAACCAAAAGCGCAAAGCGACTCACCGAGGTTCGAGCAAATTGGATCGGTAGATGATCTCACGCAGAGGATGAAGATGGAGAGACGATCGAGACAGGACCGCCCCCGCTCGACCTCGATGACCAGTAGTTTGGAGCGGCATTTCTATGCGGGGTCAACTGGTAATGAACTTCTCCGGCAAAAGGACTTGGGATTGTAGTTCCCGGAACGATGCGGGGGACGAACTCGGGAACGGAGGCGGTGAGGGTGGCGGGGCGAGGAGCTGTAATGCGTGTCGGACCGCCGGTCCATGGGGAGGAGACCGCCCTGAGCGGCTCCCAGTCCTTCTTGCTATGCACGACGGAGTCAGGTGCTGAGTCCTGCGAGAGTGGGGTCGTAGCCGATCGAAAGGAGGGAACAAATACGGCGACCGTGGGGTTGAGCACTTTGGGCTGGCCCAGGTCGATTTCGAGGTCGTCGGCGGCGGGAGCAAGTACAGCGTCTGGCACGAGCACGGAAGGAGACGGGACGAAAACGGGGACCGAGGGGTCAAGTACTTGGGGCGCGATTGCCGCGAGATCAGATGAGGCGGACTCTGGGATGACAAGCGGCTCGCTAAGGTCGAGGTCGAGGTCGTCAGCGGTGGGAGCGAGTACAGCGTCATCATCGGCGAGCAGAGTCGCGGTCGAAGGAGACGGAACGAATATGGGGATCGAGGGGTCAAGCACGTTGGGCGAGAAGTCCGTCGAGGTCACGTCTGGGATAACAGCGGGCTCACTCAAATCGAGGTCGAGGTCGTCGGCGGTGGGAGCGGATACAGCGTCCTGCGGGAGCACGGTCGCGGTCGAAAATGGGGACGGGACGAATACAACGACCGACAGGTCGAGGGCATCGGGTGAGATTGGCGAGAGTTCATCCGAGAAAACAGCTGGCTGAGCGGGAGCAAGGTCCTGCACGGGCACGGACGCGGTCGACAGAGGGGACGGAACATATACGACGACCGACAGGTCGAGGGCGGGTTCGGGTGCGAGGTCGGTGGAAGGGCTCAAGTCGAAGTTGAAGTCAAGGTCGAGGCGGAAGTCGAGGTTGAAGTCCAGGTCGAAGTCGGTATCGGTGACCGAGTCAGAGAGAAGATAAAGAGGAGAGTCAGCGCAAGTCGAAGGGCTGAGTTCGAAAGGCTCGATGGTGACCGACGTCGACGGGGATATGGTGTAGTAGGCGGGCGGCGGCGACGGCGACGAATTTCTGGCGCAATTCTCCTTGTCCAGACCTTGACCTTGATTATCGTCAGCTACGAGGGTGGTGTTGCCCTCGTCGTCGTCGCCGTCGGGGTCCACTGACGAACACGGGCTCTTGAAGAGGCTCGGCGTGTTCAGGCTCGAATGGACGCTGACGCTGACCGACACAAGCGAGGTCCACATGCAGAACACCACTGACATCCCAAGATACCCCATGACGACGACCAAGTCCTTCTGTAGTTCGCAAGGCGGTCCTTCGTGAGCATCATCTGTCTTGTACTCGGCGGGAACCCGGTGGAGGCGGAGAAGAAGAAGGACAAGGCCGAGGACGATGAGGGAGACGGCGAGGGAGGCGAGCGAGTCCACGACTGGGAGGAGGATGGCGAGGAAGGGGGTGAAGAAAGCATTGAGGGACAAGGCCCAGTCGATGATGAGGTCTATGGTGGTCCAGCACACAATCCAGGCCAATACAACAAACACAGTACCGGACGTGGTGGAGGAGGGCTCGTAGGAGTCCATTGAGGGCGGAGTAAGGCTTTGAGAAAGGCTGGATTTCTTAGATGATGGTGGTTGAAGACCAAGAACAAGAATGCAGTCACAGTTGTCAGCCGCCGCCTTAAAAGGGCGCGTCACAGTCGCGATCGGCCAAAGTTCCCACGGGTCACGTTGAGCGCGTTGCTGGCTGTTGTTGACGCGCCCAGTATCCCCGTTTGCCTTCCCAGACTCGATTGTGAATTACATTGGTGACCGTCTGTCTACGACTCTGTGAATTTCGGATGTACCATAATCCCATATTAAATGACAATGTACACCAATGTCAGGCAGGCTCAGGCAGGATCCCACAACAAGTCATCCAAGGGAACGTCCAGCTGCTGAGCTAAAGCCGACGATGTAAGGTACGTTATGCCGCACTTGAAAGTGGGCGGGCCATCCAATTTTTCCGGAGCAGAGGTCCGGTGGAGAAGGCCGGAATCAGAAAGCTCGATGATCTGAGGGGTGGTCAGCAAAGTATACGATAATCGTGAAAACACGCATACAGAGTTGTAGATGCCGATTCGGGCAATTTCTATGTCAGTGTGTTCTCCGGGAATAAGATATTCGGGAGCGGGCAACCGGTGGTCGACGTCGTTCTCTTCCAGGAGCGCCCCTAGAATTGCAATCAACCTGTCGAGCGGGAAAGGATTGGGGCCGAGAACACGCTGAGGGGCCTATAGAAAGATGAATAATCAACTCGAGGGGATACCATCCGTACTCGCCTTGGTGGTTCCACCCTTCGCAGAGGGTTTGTGGGCCCGTCGTTTCCTCTTCTTCTCATCCGTGCCTCTCCCGAACATCCGCAGATCAGAAGTATGAGGATTCGTCGATGCCAGATATGCAGCGACCAGAATGAATTTCGACATGCGAGGTAGGTCGGCGATTCGGCCGTCAGTCACCTCCACACCGCCTACGTCCGGCATGGGTTGTGCTAGCCTCGGAGGCTTCGCAAGCAAGTTTGGCTCTGGATCGTTCGAAGCCGCCCAATTTGCAGCATGGTCTAATCGGGGATACAGCGTCTCCAGAGCCGCCTTGAAGGAGGGTTTGAATATCCGAATGAGACGCATTCGGACTTCTTCATCTGGCGGTTGTAGCTCAGAATCGTCGTCTGCATCCATGTCTATATCCTCGTCTTGATAGTTGTGAGCATCCAAGACCGGTTTCACGAATCCGGGCCATCGAGCAGCAGCAATGTACTGCAGCTCGTTAGGGTCTTGAATGTACAAGGAGCAGCTATCCAGGACGATAGAGAGGAAATGGGAGTAAAGAGAGCTCAGGTTGGGATGGTAAGGACCGGCCATGGCAGTGTGTTCGGACTGAGAGGATACCGCAAGGAATGCAGAGTCGAGTCGCCGAAGCAGAGCTAAGATCATGTGAACTCACGCGTCTAGCCGAGAAAGATCGAGCGGGAGCATCCACCTTCTTTGTTGAGCGGCAAGACATCCACAAAGTAGGGGTCGGGGGATGCGCCGAAAGGCGGACGCATGTCTTCCCAAGGCACCTCGGAGACGAATATCACGCTCAAGTCAAGCTGGGCCTGCAAAAGCGCGTCGGTGGTAGGCACCGTGGATGGAATAAGCACGCACCAGCTCCCCCAGTCTAGTCAAAGGTACAAGAAGGTCTGCCATTTCGGACAGCCTCTCTGCGCGTTCCACTACAATAACGATCTGGCCCATATCGGTGGCAATGTCGGCGCTATTCTGCTTGGACTTCCCCTTCTTCGAGCCCTCGGCATTGCCCCGCCGAATAGATGAGTGGACAGCTCTTAGACCATGAAGGAAGCCATCCAGGTTGTCGTTCCATCGCTGGCCTTCCTCTCCGCCCCAATTCGTGCAGCCTTTCTCCCATTCAACTTCCCATCCCGCAAGCTGGTTTAAAACCGTATCATAAAGAATACGGGGGTTGAAGCAAGCTACCGCGTTGACTTGAGCGTGATTTACGCGAGAAGACGCGTCCGATGAACGTGCAAGGGACGAGAGGACAGAATTGACGACAAAAGCAGTTGTGCGCGGCGAAACGGGATCGTTAATATAGATGAATGGCGGAGCCCGAGCGGAGAAAAGAGCGGATATCTCCTCAACGAGTGGCTCATAGCCTGCATGCTCCGAGCTCATGGTGGTCGGAAACTGAGGACGTGTTACGCGTGTTTGCTTCCCAAGCCGAAAGCTTCTGGCACCTTGAAGCGGCCCTCCTCATACGAAGGTGCTTATTATCGCACTCTCCTCAAATATCCCCTAATATTGCACACAGTCATGGAGAACAATCAATCCTTGAGGGACCGTTTGGCAGGAATCGATGCACAACTCGCTGTCCTTCAAGCGGAGCGACACAACATCCAGAAGAGGCTTAGCAGCCTCAGATACCCAGTTCTTACCCTACCCTTTGAGGTGACATCCGAAATCTTCACCTGCTGTCTCCCCGGGGACTTGGAGGACTTCGAGCCCATTTTCAACTTCAATCGGGATCGGTTACCCACGGCGCTCCTTTTGTCCCAGATATGCAGGTCGTGGAGATATGTTGTGCTTGGAACGCCAAAGATCTGGGCCCGGTTTCGCGTTTCTGTCGGATATCGAGACAGCGCTGAGCGCCCGTTGGATCCCTGTCACCTCGCCGAATGGATTGGAAGGGCAGAATCTTCGCCCTTGTCATTCGTTCTGGACAAAAACAGAGCCCTCCACAGCCCACACCTTGGAACCGATAATCCTTCAGATCATTTCTTTCTCATCGCGATGGCCGGAAGTCGACCTTCGCCTCCGAAACGACGGTCTCGTAGCGGAACCATTCCGATCCGGTTTGCGCAACAGACTGCCCTTACTGCAGACTTTACGATTAAAATCAAATAGCAACGTCCCAAGGGTAGTGGACGCGTTCGAGCACGCGCCGAATCTACACACTGTTATCTTGGACGGCGTTCAACCAACGTCGATCCTCTTGCCATGGGGGCAGCTCACCCATTTCACGGGGGAAACTCTCAGAGAACAAGACTGTTCCCATGTTTTACGTTCCGCCGTCTCCCTTGTTGAGTGTAAATTCCTTGAAGCTGACGGAGAGGTGGACCCAGAACTGCTTCCCCCTCATCGAAACCTCGAAGTTTTACATCTCACGGGACACATGCTGTGTGCTCATATACTCTGTATATTGACTCTGCCTGCCTTGCTGGAGTTGAAGTTTGATGACGGAAACGACAACGAATGTCACGAAGAGTTCAGCCAATTTCTATCACGCTCGCAGCCTCCGTTACACCGCCTCTCTCTATATCGTGGCTACCAGCTTCTGGTCCACGGTTTTCCCCTCCTACCACACCTCGCAGTTCTCGAAATTGACTTGTCGATCGCAGAGATGTCGGATCTTCTGCGCAAATTCCGAGATTTCGATGCGGCCGTGTTCCTCCCCAATCTCCGCTCCGTCGTCGTTTCAATTCAGGAACCCAACAGCTATGGATGGAATCTCACGAAAACGGCCCCGATAGATTACGGAGACTTGGCGGATGCTCTCGAGCACAGGTGGAATAGAAACAACGCCGGCCCTCGACTGACCTCTCTGCGGATGAGCCAATTTTTTGCAGACAACTATGATGAAGAGGCAGTGGCAGACAAGCTCCGTTTGATACCGCCTTCTGATTTTCGTATGCACCTTCCGCGACTCCTCGAGCTGGTTAAGGAGGGCATGCAGATAGCAGTAACCGTCACAGTAGTGAGCCTCCCTCCCGCGATGTGGATCTAATTTGTATGGCATTCTTCATTGGAATACCAACACTGATCGTTGTCCCTCGGTCATACCTCAGCGATGGTAGAATTTTTCTGGGACCTATCCCTACACTTCGATGAAAAAAGAGAACAAGCGCTTATAATTCTAGACGTCTCCACCGCGCGCAGATCCTCATACGCAGATGAGCGGCTGCGTCGGGACTCAGACTCGGCGACAACAACCACGGTCTGGGGCGACATAGCTCATTGACTCTTACAATCGTCTCGGACTTCCAGCGATCTCTTTTACCCTCAATGCCGGCCCCAGGTTCCTACGCCAAAGACCTGGGCAGTCAGACCGACGGCTAGTCCGGTCGCCGATAATTCTGTAACTTCAAGACTGTCTGCAAGATTTTGCCTGTGAAACTCTCAGGCAGACCGCAAGATAGGGAAGCCGCCTGCTGAGCCCACTTTTCCGGTATGTTGTTATTTCTCCGTTTTGCGTCAAACGGACGATGAAGAGCTGGGGTGTAACAACATTGGTATGGTCAATTCCACTCCAACGCTCCTCCAGAATGTTCACCAATGCAACAGTACTATATGGCAATTTCACTCGTTCAATCCAACGCTTGATCGAGACTGTTTGGCCCTGCGTGCCGTTTCTCCTCACATTCTCAGACAACCCCTGTCTTCGCACTATTTGTATCCGCGGACGCTTGTGGAAGTAAATATTCCTCTTCTCTCCTTACCACCACCATCCCTACCTGCCTGGTGCAGACAAAGCTCTTTCACAAATCTATACTCTCTGTCTTCTACTGTCTAACCAATCTTCCTCCCTCCCACCGACCTCTCTCATCTTTGAAACCATGGTCCAGAACACGACCCCCGTCTCCGCGCCTGTCGCCGTCCCCAACAGCAACCCCTGGGCACCGTCCATGCCTAACAGTGATCTTTTTACCCTCGTAAGCTCGACCGTCGTCTACATTGACCCTCGCTGACCAGTGCCGTGCAGAAGTCTGCCAAAGACGCCGCCCGTTTCATGTCTCCTAAAGAGCGCGGCACCGGTCTTATCCCAAGGCGTGTCGTAGCTGTGCGCACCTGTCCTCTCGTCATGTACCAGTCAGCGCCACCCGCATCGATTGCCCTGGCCGTATCTTCCTCTGCTCCTGCATCCCAGCCTCCCGCCACCGTTCAGTCAGGCACTACAACTCTCCAAGGAACCCGCGGTCGCGCCGCCATCGGGCTCGGGCATCCTTCGTCCTCGAAACGCGCTACCGCGCCCGTCCAGTCCGCCGTCCCCGTCCCCACCGCCGCCGCAGCCACAGAGCAGCTCCCTGCCTCCCGTGCCCGCATAAACTCTTCGACGATCAAGCGTCGTACGGAGCGGTTCCCCCGCCGGGAGCTGCACACCATCGCAGAAGACGCCGAATGCACCCAGACCAACACCTCGCGCCCAGTCCCCGGCACCCGTAAGCGCTCGTACGCGCAAGCCGTGACAGAAACAGACGAGACCCCCAAGAACCGCACCGGCAGACGCGTCACTCCCACCTCCGCCCCCGCTCCCCCCACTCCCACCCCCACCATCTCCGGCTCTCCCCGCTGTGCGGCGAAGCAACACCCCAGTGGCGCGTTTGTGTCGTCGATCGTCGCGCTGGCGCAGCGGTCTACGTCGTCGGGAGCCCCGCAGGCGGGCCCGACTCAGGTGCAGTCTCCGCGCGTTCTGTTCCCTGCGCGCATCGCAGGCAGTCCCTGCTTTCAGTCTCTCGACGGGGCGGTACAGTCCATCACTACGGCATTGAACGAGCGGGCCCAGAAGGAGCGGGTGGCGCACAGATTCATGGCACGCTCTAAGAACCCGACCAATGTGACGGTCGCGGCGAGCCCATTCAAGATGTTGTTCCTGTTCTGATTACTTTTTCCTTTTCTTTTTTTACTCGGCTCATGGACCGTCTCTCCTCTGTTTCTCTTCATTTTAACTGCACCAGTATATACGGCGCGAAAACCCGTAGATAAAAAGTACAAAATAGTTGTGCCATTGCCAATCAAAAATGTATGTGCATGGGAAACTCGGAACTCGATTATAAACCCTGCCCACACCCGGATGCATGAAATACACGATTCACGACACCGTATTACAATTATTGTACATGTAGATTCACTCTATGTAGTGGATCCTGAGCCGGTCAGGGATCAGTAAAAGTCTCGCGAACCAAGGCGACTACAGCCGTGACGCTACCATCCAACATCAGTAGCGCATCGAAGCAATCAACGAAGCACTCAACTCGTCCGGTTTCTGCGAAAGAGCTCAGTCAGTTTTTTCCGAAATCACAAACCATTGAGAGGAACTTACACCGCCTGGGAAAAACATGCCCAGTCGCGCTGCTTGCCCTATGGTCCGATTAATGGGAGAACTTGGACGAAACGACGAATCGCACGTTCAAAAGGGCTGACGCGCGATTTGGTGTCCATGCACTCTCGCGCGTATATTACGAGGCGGTCCGCCATTGACTGCGCTTGCGCGTCGTCCGAGGGGTCGGCGTCTGGGTCTGGGGAGCATATCTCGGCCATTTCATGCGGGAAAACATTGTCTGTTAGACCGTCCGTCTGCGAAAAAATCGTCAAGAGTGCACGGAGAGCGAGATGAGGACGTACATAAGCCACGATGATGTCCCCGTCACACAGCTGTGTTTGGTATGTTTCGGCTTCCCGAGGGGAGTCGACGCACGCGCGGGGGAGCCGCTTACCAGACGGCGGCGGTAATTTGGTCAATTGTCTACATTGTCTTACATCAACACACGATGCAGAAGGGCCAGGGCGGGTGCAGACTTGGGGCAATTGAAGAAGTGGGTCTGAACGGGCTGGCTGTAGAGGATCGAGCCGGACCGAATTATGGAGAAACCCGAATCACCAAGACTGTGGGCTGGTTTGCATGCATATATACCCCATAGCAAGCATGCACTTACTTTGCGGCCTTTAGTAGACCGTTTGCGGAATTCAAGGTGATGATACACGCTGTACTTGACCCTACAGCCGACGTTCACCGCAATACCAACGCATGAGAGAGGGAAACGCACCTGCTTCGACCAATTTCTCTCGTAAAACTCCGCCATACGCCAACTGGAAACCGGATAGTCAGAAATGAACCGGAGAGTTCAGGCAAGAACCACGCACATCCATACATTCGTACGGGGTCAACTCCCAGCCATCCGGCTGTTCCCTCTCATCGTAGTCCAACGTAGGATCCACCTCAGGGTCGGCTGCCCAGGCGCTCCGAGCATATCGGTGTGCATGGAACATCAAGGCTTGGGAGAATAATGCTGGTCGACGAAACTGAGCGCCGTGACCGAACGAAGCCAAGCGCGCTGACCTGGGTCGACGCCGCTTTCGAGCCAAGCAGTGATGCCGTCCGCGACTCCAAGACAAACGCCCTAACAAAGCCATGAGTTTTTCCTGGCCAATAACAGACGCCCGGCATAGCTACCGACTCATTCTTCATCTGGCCCGAATGAGATCAGCTTTGGGTATTGTTCGCAGAGGCACGCTGACAGACATTGACATGGAAGAAGAAATCCTCGCCGGCATCCTTGGTTTGGACCGCCTTGGGACGCGACAGCATCGTGTCCCGCCACGCGCCTATCTGACCATCTGAGGGAAACGGAACCTTCGTTTTCTTTCCTGCAAAGCGCGTGGATGGCTTTGGAGCAAAGCTGACGCCGACATGGAACGAATAAGGATGGGGGACAGTGTAGAATGAGCGCGACTGGGTTGACCGTCGTACAATTTTTTGTACTGGCAATTTGAGGTTCATGAGCGGCCTGGTCGAAGACGCGTTGTGGGCAAACTCAGCACAACATCGCGCGCAGCCGATCCCGGCACTCTCCAATGACCACCGTGCACCCCGCGCGTTTCAAGCTCACGCAGCGGGTAGCCTTGCCCGGCGTTGGATCCACGGATAGGCAAGGTTGTATACAGCCGTTCCCCTGGACAGTCGCGTCGGCCCATCAACTCTTCAATGGCAAATGGCGCGCGTCCGAGCAATGGTCGTCCCTGGTCGCCGAGTTCTCGGATGCCCTTGCCGTTGCAGACGGCGAAAGCAGCTTGTACATTACGCATACCCGTAGAAAATCCACGACTCGTTTTATCCTCGATGCCACTTCTCAAGATGCCCCTCAAATTGCATTTGCTCTCAGAACATCTCGGCCATTCGACCCACTGATAGGTAAAAAGTGTGTCTACAACTGCACGTCAGTCGGTCGACCATTGCAACAGTTGTAGCTGAAGGTCGGCGAATTTTTGTCTTGAACGTTCGACAGAAGAAATTCGTTGCTTACCTTCGCGGTCATGGAAACGTAAGAAATGGGGTCTTTTCCTTGCTCATTGGCCTGACGTCGACCAATTTTCAGCGGATTACTTCAATCGCAGTCCACCCTACGTCTCCCAATATCTTTGCCACAACTTCCTCAGATTTCACTACTAGGTAGCGGTCTTCAATGGCGTCCCATTCTCTCTCACCAAAAGCCTCTAGGATATACAACCTTGACCTCAAGGTGCTCGAAGAATCTGCCGAAAACCCTGCATGGCCACCTTGGGACGGACCTTCTCATGGAAGCGCCGCCCATGGCACAGACGGCTCTGATTCCACGGGGACCGGGTATGGTCGATGTGTGCAAATTCTCGTCGGCGGTCGGTCTGGCGGCCATTCTTGGGATGTTCTCGGCGCGGTAAGACGAAAGCTCTCCGCTCGCGATCGCTTCAACTTTTCAGTTTCACGCAGGCATTTCATTCTAACTTACCGCTCATCGCAACCTGTGGAGTATGGCCTCAACCGGATCCGAGTCGTCGCTCACTTATGCTTTTTATCAAGGCGGACAGATATGTCAAAATATGGCGCACACTCTCCAGCAAGGATGAGACTGTTATTCGTGATGACAAACCATTGTTCAGTGCTCGAATCACGACGTCGCGGGTTCTATCAATCGCCTGGTGGGTTTTCGGCTTCAATTTCAGTCTGGTGAGCCTGAACCAATATCCAGGTTAGATGAAGACGTTCTATTGATACACACCGCAACGACATATACCCCCATAGAAACGGGACCGGACGATACATACGGCGAAGAAGGAGACCCGACGTCCCGCACCGACCCAGGAACGCTCCTTGTGTTCCAATGGCTTGGATTAAAGCGTTTTTTCCCAAGACCGGACCTCCATCCTGATTCCGTTGTACGGGGTGGGGCATCGGTAGGCCTGTTGATTGATCCCTCATGGCTTGGTTCTGACATAGTTACTTTACAACAGGACTATCAGGAAAGCAGTAAGGGTTTTGAGTAC
Organism: Mycena polygramma; assembly: GCA_029449255.1. Taxonomy (NCBI): domain Eukaryota; kingdom Fungi; phylum Basidiomycota; class Agaricomycetes; order Agaricales; family Mycenaceae; genus Mycena; species Mycena polygramma. The sequence continues at coordinate 66,093 of JARKID010000040.1, read as the reverse complement.
GACCACCATGGCAGGAAGGCTTACGTCCCCACCAGAGTCCTACACTGTGATATCGACAGAGAACTTGCTTCAAACACCGCCTGAACCCATATCTAATATCTCCCATGCGAGCGGGATACCTGGATGCTTTCTTTTGGTTTATCCACATACAAACGAAGTCGTTCTTCTAAACGTCATCAAAGCGGCCCGCAAAACACTCCCTCCACTCAATGATGGTGACATCGTCGCTATGACAAAAAAGATCCGCTTGGATGACTCTCCAGAACCTGGTTTCCGTTCTCCGAGCACAAGTGCACGAGGGACTCCCTTCATGGAGTCGGTGCTACGCCTGGAGCAGGCCGAACGTATTGTGGCATGTGCGCTAACACCGTCGGGGATTGTTTGGATTCTAGGATCCAAGGGAACGATCTGGTCCTTTAGTAGGTAGGTTGACGTTCCGATGGCGTAGAAGACAGCAGCGCCGAGTCCAGCCAATAGTAGATACCTAAAATCATTTTATGTTTTGGATAGGATACTTGTAGTATGTGAGGAAAGGAATCCGGGTGAACAAACAACCGGAAGCAAAGTCGTTCAGAGCTTGGGTTTTGCCCCCCATACAAGATCTCTAGCCGCCGCCTCCGTGCTCTCGCAGATCTGCGAAGCGCTGGGGGGAATCTCCCTGTCGAACTAATTGTGAGCCAGTCTGCAAAGAAAGGACGGAAGGAGGTCGGATAATACCCTCGGGATTTAACCTTAACCCTTGTGTGCACAACCGGGTGGTTGTAGATCGCTACATCCCTGAGGTCTGTTTTGGAGGTGATACGGATGAGCCGAATGCGGCTGGGGCCCGGGGTGAAGTAACTTCTCGGTTGCCTGGTCGAGCGGACGGCGGGTGAAGGGTCCTCGCCGTTTGCGGGTCGGCTTCCTTGCTCAAGAAACTCCGAGACTTCCCTCAGCCGGAAGGCGAATTCGAAGACAGAGGAGGTAGATATTTGGTTGAAGAAACGTTGGGGGACAATGAAGGTGCCAGCGCGGATCCTATCTGCTTGCGCCTGGACTGTTGAAGCGAAGGCGGCCCTGAGTGGGCCTCTGCCAATGTGTCCTACTAGTTCAAGCGTGCTGGACGCCAAGGTCGGCGGATTCAGAGTTGATACTGAAGCATTGAATTCAGCACAATAGAGGCGCATCGCGGCCATTACGTACCGAGCATGGGGGCTATGAATGACCCATACCGAGACACCTCGTACCACCGTGTTCCCGCCTCGCCTGCGGCAAAATACGACTTGGAAGCATGGTCAGATGGGTTAAAAGAGCCCTGCATGAGTAGGGGGTTGCGGTATTGGTCGCCATGAAGCTAATGGATGTTATTTAATGGTCACAAGTGACATTCCGCGAGGCTCACAGTCGAGGCCACGAGGTAGCGGGCTTCATGGACGACAGCCTTTGCAGTCGCCACAAGCAAGACGTCTAGGCCAAAGCCGGGGTCGATTCCGTAGACGCTGGAGATTATTTTGCTGATCAAAAGGTTTTCCGTGACCGGTATGGTGGAAAATATATAGATGCGGTCAAAGCAATCGGAATGGCGGCGGTGCATGGCGAGGGTATGATCAAATTCTCCCTCATTGTCCTCCTCCTCCTTTTCGTCCTCACTCTCACTCTCACTGCTCTTGCCCTTCTCCCCGTGTATTTTCGTGAAAACGTCGAGGTCGGTGCTCGGTACCAGGAAAAGCTCAGCTTCCGCCAAAGCTTTCCTAATTTTATCAAGGACTTGAGCCTGGACGGAAGCTTGGGTTTCAGTCCGATACTTTGCGACCCATGCGGACTCGTCCGCCTTGCACTCGACAACAGTGCGCAACTGCACCCCAGCGGGCCACATCGAGATAACGGAGCCAAAGATCTCCCAGAGAATGTCGTCGGAGGCTAATGCCAGCTGGTCCAGGGTTGAGATTGCGACGTATATTGTTTTTGAATCTCGTATAGGCGGATAGAGGGGCGAGTTTTCGGGGAAGAAGTACATCGACGCTGTTTCCTGGGCGGAATTAAAGTCTAGATCCTGGTGGCGACGTGCGATGAGGGCTCTGATTTCCTCCATGTTGAGACCCGTGAAAGTTGAGGTAAAAGACTTGGTGCGGTGAAAGACTCAGTGCGGCTGCCCCTATTTGCGGACCCAGTTTTGTCATAGAGACTCTTTATGGATCTTGGCGAGCAGGTCAACAGTGCGCAGCAACCTGGTTAGTGAAAGAACTGCTTTGAGAGCCGACGAGTTAAATTAATGGGATTTAGACTTGGAGGGAACAGGCCTTGGAACAGGCGAACAGGTCTCCTCCTCTTCCAACCATCGCGACCTGCAGCCATCGTGGAACGCCGACTGCCCTGGAGTTGTTTCCGCCTTGGAGGTTCCTCTTTCGTCTCCTTTCGAGGCGACTTGGAGGGAACAGGCCTTGGAACAGGCGAACAGGTCTCCTCCTCTTCCAACCATCGCGACCTGCAGCCATCGTGGAACGCCGACTGCCCTGGAGTTGTTTCCGCCTTGGAGGTTCCTCTTTCGTCTCCTTTCGAGGCTGCCAGTGGACTCGTATGTGTCGCAAAAAAAGCTTGCGGAGGCATTGGAGGTTTCCGGCCAAGCCGCACAGTAGGAGCAATGAAGGAGCTGGACGTTGGCTGGACGAGTCTGGACGTCGCCAAGCTCATATTACGCCGATTTCTGGTGATGGAGTAGTGGAGGGCGGACCCAACGCTCGAAGTTTCAAAGCCCGAACTGGCAACTTCCGGCGCGCGCCGCCATCAAAGCCGCCCCAAGGCCTTTGGTGGCTCTACTGCACACTTCGGCTCAAAGCGCAAAGAGAGCGCGTAGTATCGCGTCCATGTCCGCTCAAGCCTTGGGATCTTATTGTTGCCATATTGCTCCATCGACTCCATACTATTACTAGCGTACGATATTTGCCCCGTATCGTGGACGCGAAACGAGGACTGCCAGTGCGAAGGAGCACGCCTTGCTTTTTAGCCACAATTTCAAGGACGCTAGCCATAATTCAAGGACGTAGGATGATAATGCGAAAGACTGTGTTGTGATTGCAAAAGAATGTGCTCTATGTGAGTGATTCGGATATTAATATATGCTAAATAGACCATTAGACAGGCCAGGACGAAGCCCGGACAGTCTGAACCCATGGTGCTGCTGCATCGGGGTATTCCCAGACCATAGCGCCTCCGGCTGTACAAGATCATTCGGTCAGTAATATTCAGCGAGGAAAAAGAACGCAACGCACTCCAACCCTTGGCTTTCGCGGAAGCGACACACCCAGCAAGGGTGTTAGCGTCCATGAAGCCATTGCTTGCGTCGGCAGGTCCAGCAGGCTTCCCGATGACGATCTTCTCGAGCGGTATGCCGTTGGCGGCCATCTCGAAGACAGAGCTCTGAGGCCACGCCGAAGAGGAGGCAGTCAGAAGACCGTCACAAGTGGTGTACTCGGTGGTTCCCTCTTCGGAAGGGAGTTAGCAGATTACAAAAAGGCACAACGGCATTTGCGTACGGTTGTAAAACTCTGCTCGGTTATCAGCTCTCGTTGTATCGCTAAGTAGAAGGAAACGCACGGATGTTGTACCAGTCAATAAGGTTTCCCACAGCGTTGTGGACCTTCAAGTAGCCTCCACCGCCCCATCTGCCGTTGGGGACAAACCAAGGCGCGACGGCTAGTAATCGGACAATGGTTAGTCTCAATCCAGAATCGTTTTAATGGATACACACGGGCATGAGTGATGATGAAGTCGCCTTGAGGAAGGACGGTGCGAAGCTGGGTCGTAAAGTCGATAAGCCACTGCTCTGCCTTTCCGTCTTGGGCATTGAAGGCACCCAGGTCCTGCGCAAAGTTAGCTCGCAAATTGTTGAACAAACAACATATATACCTCGTAGTCCACATCAATACCATCCAGATTGTACTGCTTGACCCAGTTCCCCATCGTGGTCGCCTGGGGGTTAATATTAATGAAAACCGAGCAGGGAAACACCAAAAGCCGCGAACCGTAGCAATAGGATCAACAAGGCTGGTCGTAGGCACGTCGGTTGACCCAAAGGCGGACAGCATGAGCTTGATTCCAGCGGCGGCGTACTGCGCCTTGATAGTCGCGCGTTCCGCGTCAGTGTATGTCGTCCACTCAAAAGCCTAAAAAAATGTAAATTACAAAACCTTGAACGACATAAACGGATTGTGATACCTTGTCCCAAGGTCCCTCTACGAGGAGGAAAGAAAGGAGGCTAAAGTTGGAGTGAGCTAGCGCATCGAGTCTGACGTAGAAACGCATAAGACGTTGAAACCCTGTCGCAAGGCATGAGTTAAAATGTCAAGGAATCTGACGTCAGTCGTGCCGTAACCTCAGAGACGGCAGGGGGGCCGCTAGTTCCGGAGACGAATTTGTCGCCGTAGAGGACCCAGTGCGGTGCAGCAGGGGTGGCGCGAGCCAGGACATCCCGGGCTTGCTGGCTCAGACCGTTCAACGCGGTGGCATTGGTGGGTACAGAGCTGACACGGGCAAAAAGAAGGGCAGAGGCAACGACAACGAGACGAGCCAGAGAGAAAACCATTTCGAGATCAGGGGGGAATTAGCAGAATACCATAACAGTCCGCGTTGGTGTCCTTCATATAGTGGTACACCGGCAGCTGAAAGTCGGAGCCCAGCAACGCTCGTAGCGCGTTTGAGCTCTGAAGCATATGGTCCCAGAGAATGACAAATTGAAAGTAGAGAGTCGAGACATCGTGGTCAACGCGTTCGTGAGAGAATGGAACTAGGCAACACAAGTCGGCCGAGACAACGAAAGTCGGCCGTGAAAGTCGAGAATCGAGACAAATCGAATGCGGTCGTCGGTCGTTGAGGATTGATGGCACTTGAAATCCACTCTCCGAAATGAAGAGGATTCAGATGTAAAAGTTCCAGGTACCTCCGTCTGCACACGCAGGCATCTTGAATTGGAACTTGTTAAAACTCGACGGGAATTGCCTGAGAGAACATAGCAACTGTACATTGACCGGAAGTACAACGTCCAAAAACTCGCCGTGTCGAGCGCTCTGTGATTCACGAGACATTGCACCCCAGTCGCGGCGGCCAAGGTCCAGTTAGAGCTAGCTATGGCCCAACGCTTGCCAGCTTTTGCAGGGAATGCGAGCGGGTGAACTTGGGAGAAGGCCATATGCTGATCTTCAACCTCGAAGATCTACCAGGATCCACCAGCGATCCACCTGATCCGCCGGATTCGCATTCGATCATGTCCAGCGCGGACCTACGAGCTCCTGTGAGTGGTATCCAGCACGGAAGGTTTCCGACGACGACAAGGATAACGACGAGACACAACGAGCACGCGTCGTGGTGCGAACCTGCGTGAGAAATATAGGTTGACGTAAGAATAGCACAGCCACCTGATTTTGCACATCGGAGGACGAAATCATTCGGAAATGGTCCCAAGTTGCGAAAAAATACGCAAGTACTCGATAACGCTGAGCGAAAAGTAAGGAATGTAACATGCACCGTCATCCGTCCCGTGTGGATTTTTTGGCCGGCACCATGTCAAGCGAACGAGTACCAAATGTAAACCCAAGGTCATTCTTAACGGGCCGATCGCACACAACCGCCTGGCCCACGGCAGAACACAACACGTCAGGATTAATGCCCGACTGTGCTCGTGAATCTCCGGAGTCTACGTCCAACGAGGCAATGCATTGCACTCTGTCTGCAATCACCTGCTGTCTGTGCCGAGGTGACCCATCCCCATGTCCCGGTCTGGGCGTATTGCGCTAACGCTAACACCGATATATCCCATGGCTCGTTCCAAGTAGCCACGTACCTTGGAACGAGTGCAAGTATCCGCAATGCGTCGCCGGTTTGTAGATACCATCATAAGATCGCGGCATTGACAGAAATGTCCAAAGATTGTAGCGCAGGTTCAAGGTGATGAATATTGACTAAGAGGTTCTTGTCGTTCCGGCAGCAGCAACGTAGTGTTGGCGATTCAACGAGCAGATGATCGTATGCAGACGGATAAGTATGGGCCAGACGATTATATGCAGAATGATGCGATGTTTTCCTGGAGATGGAGAGAAATGATTCAGAACTTGTGTTTCTTGTTGTCCACCTTCAGTGTAACGAGTGGAACTGTCTCAGGCTTGAAAAGAGAAAGCCCAAATGACACGAGCGAGTTGTGTTGGTCCCATAGCTCTGGACAACCAAGACCCACAGTGAGTGACATGCGAGACGGATAGCCAACCGAATACACGAGTAGAGAGGATGTTGGAGCGAGGGCATGGTTACAAGATGCCTCGAGAGGTTTTCAGCGGCGACGCTGTGTGATCTCGAAGCAGCTGAGATGCAACAATGTATGGCGGAAAGAGTGGGTTACAAGGGGACACTCCGTTCAGATGAAGTTGGCTGCTGAGCTGCTCCGAGTTTAGTCTCGTTAACCAGACTTTATGTCGCGCACGAAAGAAGACAGTCGTTCCGAGTTGAACAATCGGATTCGGATTCGGATCTGGACCTCTGGCAGCGTCCAAAACTGCACCTCTGGCAGCGTCGGGGACTGTGACTTGTTTGCAGAGACAGATGCAATACCGTCTGCATGGAGATCAACTCCGCTAGCCACTCCAGAACGATTTGATTTCGAAATTGGATGAGAAAAAGAGACACGATCAGGTGACATGACAGATGGCGCGTCAAGCGTGGTCGACTAGTCACCTGGGGCAGCGGCGGCGCGAACGCGCGCACGTAGGCGAGAGCCCACCGTGAGCGACGAGCAAGATGATCAAATACCCTGTGCTGATTTTCAAGGACTGCATTTCCCTATGCATTCCGGATCAACATTCCGCGAAATGATCTGTGCATGCATCGCCACAGGTCGTCCGTCGTCCTCCTCCTTTTACTTCTCATCTTCATACCTATGGACCCACGTCCGCCTATTCACGCATGGAGTCTGGACCCCATATCCTGGGAGTTCATTACAGAGCCCCTTGACGTGAGCGTGCGCTAGTTGCGCCCGAGAGTTGATGCTTACCAAAATATAGATACAGCGATTGGGCCTCAGTGGTATACCCGAGCAGCACCGAAAGGAGTATGGCGCGGTCCTCGCGCAGCCCTTCCACCCGGACACCCTAGCCGGTGCCGTCCTGGCTTACATCTGGAACCAAGTTCCTACAGACGCCGCCGATACCCGGCAATTGTTTTTAGCCTCGGTGGGAGTTGAACACCTCAACCCTACCGTTATCCAGATCTACGACGAGGTAGTCTCCTTTCCCGCATTCCCTTTATATTTTGTTGATCCAAGCCTCGCAGATCAAGACAAGCCTCTTCGGACCTGAAAATATTCCTGCAACAGCACTCGCTGTATCGGTTCTCCACCGGCTGCTGCTGCACAGAATCCGATTCGAGACTGGTGAGTCTTAATCTGACCATGTTACAACGTGCCGCTGACTGTTATTCGTCTAGACTTGTTGATCGGTCGTTCCGACACGGATCTGTTCCTCCCCCCCCCTCCCAATTTCACGTTTTACGCTTCCCTAAGACCGAGGGATGGATTCCAACCCATAGCCCCTCAATATTTCAAATGGCTCCCTTGGCTCCGGCCACAAGGCGACCGCGATCTCCGATATGTTTTCGCTAATCGCAACTGGGCTACTTTGGGCCTTTTTCGGGAGGTCGTCGACGCTATCATTGGGCGCCATCTTGCGGACGCGGGTAGCGCGCACATTCTGGCAGTGTTCCGAGACTCCGATTGTCGTGTATTGGCCGACGAAGATGATGATCTCAATGGCGACTTCTTTTTCATCCTACAGAGTATGTCTCAGCTTCCAACCTCGAGCTCAACTAAGCACCCAGGAAGCCACGGATCTAGCTGACATTCCGAGGCCAAACCTACTTTCGCCTGCCGGAAAGGTAAGTCGTCTGTTCTGTTACAATGTCATACTAATTCTATCTTAGCGGGACCCAAAGTTTGCCCCGGCTGTGAAGAAGCGGTCCGGGTACCGATGCGCTTTCACAAGATCGTCCGGACCTGTTCCTGAGGACGATCTCGAAGCAGCCCACGTCTTCCCCCGGTTTGTCAACCCCTCCACTCTCAATCCTACGCTAACGACCCATCGTAGACCGGGACACGCTGTGTTCGCTCAACTTTTGCGACGGTATTGCCCAGGTACCCGAATTACATCTATCGACCACTTCTGCAATGGCTTGGCCCTGTGGGTCGCCATTCACCGACCCTGGGATGACCACAGGGCCGCAATATCAGAACTTCGTCGCGTACGCTTTTTTTCATCCCTCTCCTTATTCTTCTAATACCGGCTTAGGTCCTCTTGCTGGCCAAAAATAACAGCCCCATCTCGACCCTCCAGCAGGCTGGTATCAGCACCGATTCTGTGGACCACCCAGAAAACGGCGCCGAGAAAGTCGCATTGCTCAAGCTGCGTTTTACGCAAACCATGATCGAATGGTTTGCGACTCGGGAGCTGCGCGAATTGTTGAGCCTATTAGGCCGACAGACGAACCTTCCACGACTCGATCGACTCGAGCAGCCGCTGCCGCCCCCGCCCCCGCCCCCCTCCGCACGGCGCGGAAGATCACGACATGGAGGAAGAGCATGGCGCTGACGGAGAAGATCTGGCGGAGGACGAATGGGAGGGCAACGGGGTGGGAGACGACGACGACGAGGAAGACGAAGACGACGAGGTCAAAGACGACGACGACGACGACGAGGTCGAGGAGGACGACGACGACCCCAATGCAGTGCACCTCGAGGGATGTTTTTGTGACATCGACGCGGATGAGCGGGACCCTTGCGTCCTGCTCCTCTATGGCGCGACACAGCTATGGACGAGTCTTGGCACGGACGCGCCCCCCTTTGCATAAGAGACAAAGTCCGAAGCAAAGTGTGTACTACAACCCCCTTGGTGTCCCCCCTCACTTTTTTTATTTATGATTCGTTGGTTTCCATTTTTTTTCGAGAACAATTTATGATAGTTCAACTCCTTTGATTATCTTTTGCTCGCGTTGGTGAATTATCTGATCACTATCGACGTCTCATCCCAGTTTTCGCTCAATTCGGAGTTCACGGCCTGGCAAGTCGTCCAATGTGTCCTCTCAAACGGACCTCTGTTCGTGCTGGGGCTCCTCCTCTCGGGATCCCTCTCCAAGCAGATATCCCACTGGCAGCAGTGGCCTATTAAGAGCCGTTTTTTGATTAAAAATGGCTTTTTTTCTTTTAAAATCCTTACGTGGTGTGGAGCACGGTTCACCGTCGGAGATAAACGTCCATGAGTGGATGGCGAGCGGAAAGTGGTCGGAGCAATCCGAAACTCGATTGGTTGTGGTATAATACGAAGGACGGCGGTCTTCCAGTCGCGTCGTGGGGGTAAGAACGCGTCGTTGTAGGTGAAAGTAATGGCCATGTTGATTGATGCCGTGACTTGACCCCACCGCTCGCCCGCCCACTGCCCGCCCTACTTTTAACTTTGGCCTTTATAAGTTGTTGACAGGAACCAAAGTGGCTTCGACCAGCCTCTATTGAGAAAACTGGAAGAAAACAATTGCGTTTGGGCTCTCCGCGGTTCTGTCCTTCTCCCTGCACTCTATCATCTCTGGCGTTCCCTAGTATTTACTGACAAGTCCGGAGTTGCGTCGGGGCGGCGGAGTGCGCTTGGATAGTCGTGGCCGCCAATCGGTCACATATCCCGGAGATATGTACGCCGCTTCGCTTGGATCTTCTCTGAAGATCTGAACGTCGACTCTGAACGTTGAGCAAACGGTGCTCTCCGTTTTGCTATTCCTACGACTGCCGCGCTGTATACCCCTCTCTGCGCCGTTCGAGATTTGACATTATACCTCGAGAACGGGGAGACAGGACACCGTCGACGTCCGGGCCGCTAATAATCGCTTGGGTCTCCCAGAAGAATCAGACCCGTGGCTTCCATTGCGCACATCGCAGCGCTCCAGGCGTCCCTCGTTGTAGAAATTTGGAATACTTGTGAGGGGAACTTGACAGAAAGGAAGTTGCGCTCCTGTAATGGGTTGACGTTGATTCGGATCTGTCGGAGAGCGCGAGCACGAAGCGTGGGTTGACTCCAGAGAGAGAAAAGGGAGCTCAGAATGGGCAGTAGAACTATTAGACTCAGCAGACCCCTGGTCGGAGTGATTATCTGCGTTCCGTCGAGTTGGCCGCGGCCAAGGCGTGGATCTCCCCTCTTCCGTTGATTTCATTTCGAGTTTAGGCGGACCGCCTCGTGCATATCCTTTCATCAGATGTAACCTTAGCACCACTCCTCCTTCTCTCTTTCTACCACCACCATGGCTGCTGCGAGGGCCCGCGACCCGCAGCAAGCGTGGAACGCCGACTGCCCTGCAGCAGTTTCCACCGTGTATGTCGACGCATGCTTCACTCTTTCCTCTTCTTCAAAGGGGCTTATAAGAACGGGTGTGTCGCAGAAAGCTCGAAGCGGCGTTGAAGAAGGTCTCCGGCCAAGCTGCGCAGTATGAGCATCAGATGAAAGACCTGGAGGTAGGTCGCTACGTGCTCCCCACCGATCTCTGCGATGCCGACTCGGGACTTGATTGTGCAGTCGAAGCTCGCGGAAAGCCTCAGTAACTTCCGCGCCATCGACAGCCTGCTGCAAGAGGCCTTTGCTGGTCTTCGGGTTCGTGGCTGGCTGCTTGCACTCCTGGCGCAGCGAGGGCTGATGATAATTATCTGTGGCAGAGAAACGCTCAGAGGGCAGACCAGGCGCTCAGCAAGCAGGTGTCGCATATCACGCAGGAGCTCGACTCGTCTATGGACTCGCTCACGCAGCTGGCCGAGGACCTCCCGACGATCCAGTCGCAGGTTGCGGCCATTCGCGCGGTGTATGATTCGGGGCGGAAGAAGGTGCGTGCAATCCCGTTACAAAGCGATGCGCCCCCTCTAAACCGAATCTCTGTGCAGGCGCAGTACCTTGTCGCTGACCTGACATGGCTCAACACCGAGTTCTACGAACGGTGGCGGCTGATCATCTTCACTTCCTCGAGCCCCGTCTCGTGGCGGTGGAAAGCCCTCATGCGCGTTTTCTTCGCCGTCTCGTTCGTCATATTCGTGTGGTTAACCTGGATAACCCTTTGGGGAGGTTATAGAGCGCATCGAGGTGGACTTGTCTGGGGAGAAAGACTGATGTCCTGAACGCCCGAAGCACAGCGCATACACCTCGTATACCTAGAACACCATCTTGTATATAACCTGCAATTGTAATTGTACCACTTGCTGCTTGCCTCTTGCCTTTGTGAATATTTTTGCTGCGGGGTCTGTTCCATTTCCTATTCCGGACCACTACCTTCATCATGGACGGATTCGACGACCTGCTTCATACGGCCTCGCAGCGCAGCCTCGAGGACAATCCGTTCGCGGATCCCTTTGCGAAGAGAAGCGCTTCGCCTGACCCTTGGGCTTCGCCGTTTGCCCAGCAGGCGTCGGACGATGTCTACGAGTACCAAGAACGAACCACAACCCCGCCTCCCCAAGAAGAGACCCCCGCTGTCGATACCAGTGCCCCACCACCCTTGGACCCATTGGACACTGCAGCACACGCGGACGAGCCCGGCCCCTTGACTGGGCCCTTGTCGCCACAGACGCCCGGGTTCCGAGAAAGCGTGCCCGAGTCTGACCCCAACTTTTCTGAAATCGCCACCATTCGGCCAACGGAGCCCGAGGAGCTGCAGCCGTCCATTCCTGTGCCAGAGGATGAGCGGCTTCCGACTCCGGTGCGGACGGTGACCCCGACGCCGGCCACGCCGCCTCCGCCACGCCTCTCGGAGAGCGTGCCCACGTTGCCGCTGCCTCCGCCGTCCCCGGACCGCTGGGGCCCGCTGAACGACTCGGCGCCTCTGAACAGGTCGTATCCGAATCTGGCGCTCGGCGGCGAGTCGGGGCAGGCGGATTGGTCGGGCGAGCAGGAGAACTGGAGCAACGACCGCTCGCCTCCGACGCGTTTGCCGACGGAGGACGACAGCGACGACGACAAGCCCGTCTTGCAGACTGTCCGCCACCCGACCCGCTCCGATACTCTCGTGCGTCGTGGTCGAATATCCATGATTATTCCTCACCGATCTCGTATTGCAGAAACCGACTAGAGACGGCCTACCACCCGTGTTCATGATTTCCGTCGACGACCCACAAAAGGTCGGCGACCCCATTCGCTCTTTCACCATGTACACCGTACATACACGCGTACGTTATTTTTTCATTGATTATTTTCGAATATACCGCTCACGTTCCCGAAGACCACCTCCCCCCTGTTCCAAAAATCCGCCTTCTCCGTGCTGCGTCGATACTCCGACTTTCTCTGGCTGTACGAGACGCTGTCGAACAACAACCCCGGCGTCGTCGTGCCGCCTGTGCCCGAGAAGAACCCCTTCGGCCGCTTCGATGACCAATTCGTGCGGCAGCGGCGCTTTGCGCTCGAGAAGTGCATCCACAAGATCGCGAACCACCCCGTACTCGGCAAGGACCCCGATCTGAAGCTCTTTTTGGAGAGCGATACGTTTGCGCTTGATGTGCGTCTGCTTCCTGTTCCCGTTTCTCAAAGAAATGTGTATTTAATGGTGGCTGTTGACTTAGATTAAACACCGCAAGGCGGAGATTGCGCAGGAGCGTGGGGGGCTCATGGCTACCATCGGGCAGAGTCTTGCGGGCCCGCGATTTTACGAGACGGACGAGTGGTTTGATCGGCAGAAAGCGTATCTCGATTCGCTGGAGGCGCAGCTACGCGGACTGGTCAAGGCTATCGAGATGGTGTCCAAACAGCGCGCGGGTATGTTGACAAGAATGTGCTCAATCCCTTGCTCACGCGTTTGGCAGAACTTGCGACGGCCATGGCTGAGTTTGCGCAGAACGTGACCGAGTTGTCGTCGTCTGATGTAGGAAAGCAGTTGGCGCACTCACTGTCCGGACTTGCGGACGTCGAGCGCAAGGCGCAGGATCTACAGAGTTTACAGTCGGATCAGGACGTGGTCACTCTCCTGAGCACCGGTACGCATATTGAGTGCGATTTTTCTTCGAGCTTCTTCCTGATGCACCTTCCCAGTCGACGAATACGCGCGGTTGATCAACTCTGTCCGAGTAAGCCCTCTCGAGTCTTCTATTACAATCTGATCCGAGACGCGTCCAGCTTGCATTCAACTCGCGCATCCGCACGTATCACTCCTGGCGCGCTGCGGACGCGGACGTCCAGCGCGTGAAACAGACGCACGAGCGCAGCCGCGCGCAGGGACGTATTCCGAACGACCGTATGGGGTATTCCCTTACACAGATCGCCGAGGTGAGTGCACTACATATTCCCCTTCCAAATATTCCTAGCGAAGCAATGTATACTAACGGGGCAAATGCATCTCTATCTCAGTCGGAGCGACGCGCGTTGGATGCTAAACACGAGTTCGACCAGGCGACGAAGCTTATCAAGACGGAGGTCGCGCGGTTTGAGCAAGAGCGGATCGAGGACTTCAAGGATTCGTTGCACGCGTTTCTGGAGGGCATGATTTCGCGGCAGAAGGAGGTACGTGTGGATGTGTTTCCACTCGAGCATTAAACCGACATCTCTGCAGCTTATTGCCGGGTGGGAGAATTACCAACAAATGCTGTTGAAGCGCGTTGGTGGCGGACGGGGACTTCAGCCAGCTCCCGCGTCGAATGCGGTTGCTGTTGCATAGGCTGGGATGGATGGAAGTATCATGTATGATGTATGTTCTCATTGCCGTGGATCAGATATGTTTTCATACGAGAGACCGGAGGAAGAAGCTGCGAGGCGGACAACTCTCCGCATGCTGCGGCCGGGAAAGGACATTAGCCACATTGGATGAGCCTCATCGCATGAGCCACAGTATTTCGCCACTGCATGTGGCTCGCACAAAATTCCTCTCATCGGCGGCGCGGATCGCTGCTTCGGCTTGGGAAACAAACACAGCAAAACCTTGCTCTTTGCACACCGCGGAGGACAATTGTCTACATACTTGCTTGGGCCCGCTCCTTTTCTTTCGTAGAGGCTGCCCTGGGCTGTACCTGTACCACCCCTCGATGTCTTCCGGTGGTACAATCAGCCTAAACCATTGTGCCCGCCCCGGCTGCCAAATGATGTCCTGAAGTCCCCAGCTGACTTCGCACGCATCAGCACACTATCTGGGGTTCTTATAAGAGCCTATAAGAGCTCACAGGTAGCTCGACATCTTCCCCCACCGGACTCCACCCATGGCTTTCGTTCTACCCGCGTCGACGCGCCAATTTGCGTTCAATAGGGCAGAGCATGTCGGCTCCTTCCTGCGCCCGCCTATAGTGCACGAATCCCGCAAGGCATTCAGGGAGGACAGGCTCGACGCGGCGGGCTTGCGGAAGGTTGAGGATGCTGAGATCGCGTCCCTAATTGAGCAGGAACGTGCGGTAGGCATTGGGAGTATAACAGATGGGGAATTTAGGTGAGTTGCACGCGCCACTGGGATTCCATGGCTCATGTGAGACGCAGGAGGGAGTACTTCCATCTCGGTGCGTCGTACCCGTACGTCCACCATGTTCGCACGATGTTAAGTCGCACCACCAGACTTCATCGAACATATTCAAGGTCAGACATTTATATTTGACGCGTGTGTGATTTTTTCTCAAGCCCAGAGCCAGGCATTAAGATTACGAAAAACACGCTGACCAGCGAGAAGGCTGAAGCAACCATCCCTACCATCTCGGTCGTCGGTAAACTGAAGCATGTGAAGCCTATCCAGCTCGCAGATTGTAAACCTCCACTTCTTAATATAGCCCCGACTAATCGCGCAACGCAGATCAATTTCTGCAGGAGCTCATCGATCCTAGCAGGAAAGAGGTCGTCAAAGTCGCGATACCTTCCCCTACCATGGTGCGGTTGCAACCGCTCCAAAAATAAAAATCACCCGCTGGAATTCGACCAGGTTCATTTCCGTGGCGGTCGATCCTCAATTGATTTAACGGCGTACCCCAATTTGGATGACTTTTTCGAAGATCTCGCCGCGGTATACCGGGCGGAGATAAAAATCCTGGCGGATGCTGGATGCAAGTATCTGCAGGTAAGAGAACCCCCTTTGGTAGAAGAAGAATAGACCTAAAGCGCCACTCTCCCCAGCTTGATGACACAAACCTTGCATACCTCTGGTATGTCGATAAGCATTTCTCTGACGCGTTACTCAATGAGGAATAGCGACCTCAAGATGCGGGAAGCCGCTGCTGGACGCGGAGAGGATTTGAATACCCTCCCAAGACAGTACGCGCAGCTCATCAATGCTGCCCTACGCGACCGGCCTGCGGGCATGACCGTCGGTTAGTTGAAGACTTGACTACTTCTGAAAATCCGTCAATCTTCGCCTAGGAATTCATCTATGCCGAGGGAATTTCCGCAGTCGCCACTTTGCCGAAGGTACGCGTGCATTCAGAGCTTTCCGATCCTGCGCTGACGTTTTATAGGTGGTTATGAGCCAATCGCCCAGGTTCTGTTCCAAGAGCTCAACGTTGACGTCTACTTCCTTGAGTGTATGATCTTGTTTCATCTGGATCGGATTCTGTGCTAATTGCAGTCTCAGTTGACACAGAGCGCGCCGGAACGTTCGAACGTGAATCACTTTCATTACTATCTTGATCTTATCTCTGACAGTCAATTGCAGCTTTGCGATTCCTGCCTAGAGGCGAGAAGGTCGTAGTTCTCGGCCTCGTTAGTTCCAAAATCCCCGAACTCGAGTCAAAAGAATCCATCAAAGCCCGTCTTGCGGAAGCGGCCAAGTTTGCTCCCCTGGAACAGCTTGCACTGTCTCCCCAATGTGGATTCTCCAGCACTGTCCACGGCAATGAGGTTTTTGCCCCATCCTCAAGCTCGTTTTTCTTCCACTGACGGTCTTCAGATCACCATTGCAGATCAGTGGGCCAAGATGAAGCTGGTGGGCGAGATTGCGTCGGAAGTGTGGGGACCTGCTTGAAGCGCCGTGATACCACGGATTCATTCATTTAGATGAGGCAAAGGAAATTATTTATATTATGGGTATACAAGAACCATGTATTTTCGTTTGTAAACTGTGTAACCTATGTGCGATGCGCGACAATGCTTAAAACATCCCCTCTCGCACATGGCACTCACTCCCAGTACCTCGGAACCTTGCTCTCGTTCCCGCCGCCGACTTCTAAGAAGTCTTCAGGCCGATCCCGCTTCAAGACCCGCCGCCGATTATTGACGGGCAAACGTTGATACGCCGAGTCCTGGCCGCCTTGTTGGGGAAACCCGTTGTTTGCCCAACCGCCCTGGTTATACTGCATGTTGTTGTAGTTCATTCCACCGGCACCGACGCTGTTCATCTGCTGCTGGTGGAAGCCGGCGACAGCCATGACGGTCGCCATCTCCTGCGCCTGCTGGAGCTGGACCTGCAGCTGATGGTACTGCATCTGCGTGTTTTGCCGCACTTGCTGGGGCAGAGCGGGATTCTGGAGCATCGCGGAGATCTGGCCGATCTGCGCTTGGAGTTGCGGTATGCTGTCGGCGACCATCTTGGACATGTCCAGGTTCGCTTGTTGATCGGCAGCATAGATGTCTTGCTCTCCGACGTTCGTGTCTTGGGCGGTGGACGACTGGAACAGGAGCTGTTAAATCACACAATGGGGAAGCTGTCAATTAAACTCACCGAACCCGCACCACTGCCACTGCCGCTGGCTGCTGCGCCCTCAACAGCACCGTCTTTTTTGCTCTCTTCAATTACACTTTCGATATAATCCGTGACTTTGGTGCGCATAGGCTTGTCGACGACAAGTTTATCAAGAGACGCGATTTTCTTGGCACAATTCGGACAGATAAAATCTCGCTCAAGCAGATGCGTCTGTATGCATTCCTCACAATAGTGGGTACCACAACATGGCGTTTTGACAGCATCTCGCAAAAGCTTGTTGTCGATTGGACACACAAGGGCCGGATCGTTAGACGTGCGTTCTCGGACTTCGGCGACTGTCAATCCTTTGGGTCGCGAGACTTGCTTTTGCCAGGACGCGCTGCGATGACACGATTAGGAATGTTTTAGTATCGGAGCACGACTTACGAATCTGGCTGAGCTACGACATAACCACCGTCTGGCGTAACCATAACGCCTTGCCCAAGCTCTGCGATATTGGGGTTTTCGACAGCCTTCAACATACTTCTCGGAATCCCTGTTGTTCGCTTGATACGAGGCCTGTGGTCGAATTCACGATCGTTGTTCGTTGGGCAATCTTGGATCCAATGGCCTGGTCAATGGGCGTCAATATATATGTTTCTTGAAAGAAAGAGAACGGCGACCTTTTTGGCCGCAACGATAACAAACGTAGCTGGGAGGCAGAGGTCGGTCGACTTGAGGAGGAGCTTGATGGGGAGTGAATGGCTTTCCGCCACGACCGAATCCCGTCCCACGCGAGTTGCTGTTGTATATACGCTGCGCACTGTTCAAATTGGACCGAAAGAGGACCAATGAAGAAAAAGAAACAAATGGGGTTCATTAGACATGCTACTACGTGGACAAGAAACCGCAAGCGGCAACACCAACTGAGACATCTTTGCCTGGGTTTCCTCCCAGTTTTCGGTTTGGGCTTTGAACATAGCCTCCATCGCGGACGCCTCATCGTCGTCCGCAGCTGCTGGTTTCAAAGACTGAGAAGCGGTCAGTACAGCACGGCTGAGAAGCTGTCTACCTACCATTGATGACGGTTTTGGCGCCGGTGCCGGCTCATCCTTCACATCGAATCGTTTTGACATGGCGCCCTTATGCCAAGAACTTGTGGCAGCGCCCGGGCCGCCCCTCTGGACAGGCTCGGAGGTTGGAACGGAGCTCGTGGCACCCGCAATGTACATGGAGGCCTTGCCCTTGCCAGGCCGGGATGCAGGTCTTCGCTTGACGACGACAGAAGATGATCTGGGGATTATTTCCGAGTCGTCGGTGTACTCTGCGAAATGGCGTTACGCTAGGTCTCCTCCGTGGAATCCGACGCACCTTTATTTGAGCCGCTGTCGTAGATGAACAAGTCGAAATCATTCGCCTTACCCATGTTGTTGGCTAGAATGATATCGCGTTTAAGGTCAAACACAGATATGCCAGTACCATCGAAGGTCACTCGAGATTCGTCCTTTCGAGAGTTGAACTTGTAAAAAACAGAAGATGCCATATTTATCGATTGACAGAGCAGTCGCTAAGTAAATAGAAACACAGCAAGTGCAGCCAGGAGCGGTCAGAGTGCAGCCAGCAGTCAAGTGCTAGTGGTGGTTTGTGAAGAGGAGTGGCGGTGGCGATGCAGCTTCCGTCACGGGTGATGAGTCGAGACCGCAACACGTGACAATAAGTGCATTATTTGAATTATGAAATAATTTCGTCAAAAATATCTACACTACTTAACCTACTCGACCGCTTTCAACTGTTCCTCCATCCAGTCCCACAGCTCCTTGCCAAGTTCCGGATTTTGTGAATCAGGATGAGGTTTTCCGATTCTGGCCCACGGGATCAAGTACTGAATATTTGTTTAGCACGCTGTCCGAAGAGACAAAAAATTAAGTGCACTTTGCCATTCAGTTGAGCGCCCTCTACAGTGGTCCCAGCATACAGTTGCGTGAGAGCGCCATAGGAGACATCGTGCAAGACGGTCCTCTCCATTATATTCTGTGCAGTTCGTAGATAAACGGCCTCGAGTAGAAGAGAGCTGCACTCACAATAACAGAGCCGAGGGCGCCCGTCATATGTCTATGCAAGTCCGTCTTGATAACACCAGGATGTAAAGATGTAACCACCAGATTCTGGTCAGCATATCTGCGAGCCAGTTCCGCCGAATAGGCTACCAATGCCTGTACACTATCAGCCACATCTGCAGAGACAAGGCTCGTCGACGTACAAATTTGCTGAGCGCGTAAAGCGACTGCGCTCCTGCTTTCTTCCTCTTTTTATCGTCCAGTATAATCTTGAAGTCGAGGCTGTTCATCAGGTGCATGCCACTGGAGGTGTTAACAACGCGCGCTTTCCCGTCAGAGCTGGACTTCGCCCCGGCCAACAACGCAGGAAGCAGCAGCTTGGTGAAGAAGAAGGGACCTAGATTGGCAAAGTGAGCGAGTGTAGCAAGGGCGTTAAGTCCACTCACCCAAGACATTCGTGCCGAACTGAAACGATTAAGTCGGTGGTAAAAATACTCCTCAAGAGATTTCGTACTTGTAGATCATAACCGTCGGCCGTGCGGTCTTCAACGGGAGGCATCATGACACCTGGATTGACGGAGCAATACATATCAAGGAAGATGGTACATGTCAAGGGAGCACACTTACCGCCATTGTTGAACAATACGTGCAATTCGGGTTCCTTACTGTCGCAGAGATTGTAACACAACACCGGAAACAACAAAAATGAAACGCGCCTAAGAAACTCTGCCGCAGATACTTTGATGGTCTTCAAATCCCCGAGATCCAGCTTGAGAAACAATGCATCCTTGCCCGTTTGTTCCTTTAGTTCCTTGATAGCAGCCTCTGCTTTGGATTGGCTTCGAGCCGCCATGTACACTTTGGAATTTTTGTTTAGTAGGACCTGGACGCAGATAGGTCGGTCCAAGATAACAGCCAATTGCAGAATTGAGATGTACCCGGATAGTCTCTTTCCCGACGCCTGTTTCAGGTCAGTTTAAAATCCCCAACGCAGAGGTGATGCCCGAGTTTCACCAGTGTTTCCGCCGGTCACTATGCAAACCTTTCCTGCTAAGTCCGGAACGTCGTTTGTGGAAAATTTGGTTTTGGGCGGGAAGCTTTGCGAGAGGATATCAAGCATGGCCATGGTGAAGCTGCGGGTCTGAACAGGAGCAGCGCAGGAGGAGGAGGAGGAACAATGGGGAGATAAACGCTAGAATACGGTGAGCGGACAGTACTTGCAACGCGCACAACTGGACATGATCGTCGTATATAAAGCAGTGATCGGCCATCAATGATTTTCAGAGAGCTCAGAACTCTGCCTGCTCAAGCTCTCAAGCTGTACTCGGGAGCGGGCTGGTATTTACCGGTACCGTCCAGCCGGCTAGCCGTCCGAACTTTTTTATTTAAGACTCGGTCTATTTCTTCAAAACTTGGGACGCACAGCGGACATCCGACGGATCTACCCGTCGGGGCCCAGGGGATCCGCCGGACGAATGCCCACCATAGAGAACTCGGTTACTCGGCGACGGCGCGCCAACCTCAGTGACGGTGTTCCGGTCCCTGCATCCAGCAATGGTCGGCAAACATAACTTGCACCTCGCCGATATCATCGCCCTGTCGAACCCGAATTTAATTTTCCTACGATTGCGCTATCGCGAAGCATACAAATTGGAGGACGTTGGACCGGACAATGTTCGTGCACCTGGAGACGGCCGTCCGACCGCCCTCCAAATTATCAAACTTGCAGGAGCAGAAGGGGCCTCCAAAGCAGACAAGCTCCGGCACCTCATGGTTTGGCGCACACGCGACAATCTTCCTGGGTGCGGGATACAGTCGAATTCCAGATAACCCATAGCCCTGGTAACCCATACCACGTGCGGTAGCTGAGCCTAGTAAAATACATACATATTATACCCCAGGTTTCGTCCCTTTCGCAAGAAAGAGGCCGACAATTTGACCATGGAACTTTGCTTTAGTGAACTGATCTATGCTGAATCCCTCGAGTCCAGCTCCAGCAAATGCCCGCTGTATGTCGTCCTCGGTGAAGCCCCCGTTGTTTGCGACATCCTCTGGAACTGGTTCCGCGCTCTTCATGAAATCGGCAACGAGGAGACATCCGCCGGGTTTGAGGAAGAAACACAGTGTGCGGGTAATGTCGCCGATGGACTCAAAGTGGTGGTATGCTGCGGAACACTGGAGATCGCATTATAAGTATATGATTGGTGCAGGCTGGAAGCGCTTCAACGTACCACGATGACATCAAACTTTTCACCATCGAGCTCAGATTCCTCGCCCTTGAGATCAGCGCAGACGACTCGCATTTCTTCCGGAGGTATACCTATGTTTTCCTGGTGGTTGCAATTCAAATTCACCAATTTGTGGAACCTGGCTTGCCTTGGTTGTGAATTTTTTCCGCAAAGAAGTTGACCATGGCCGGATTGATGTCAACGCCAACGATACTCTTGCAATACGGTGCCAACCCTCTGGCAATTAAACCTATAACCATCTCAGGTCGAGACGCAGGTCGAATGTAATCTGGCTACCTGTCCCACACGCAAAATCCATCACGGTCGTCGTGTCCTCATCAAAGGGATACGCCTTGCGCATCGCTTTGGGCACCCTGCACCACATTATAAGATCAGCGATGCATTAAACGGCAGACTTGGGTCGCATACTTGTCTGCAGTGTCAGCGTATATTGGTTGCTGCTCGTATAAATGCACGTTCTCCTCAGTCCACTTTCCCCCTCCCACCGCTTCCCCATGTGAATGGCCATGACCGTGGCTGTGGCCGTGAGCGCCGCCTGCTTCATGTGAGTGGCCCCCGAACATGAGAACGAAGGATGGTTATTGGTGGCCGAACTTGTCTCGTTTCAAGGACGCGTCTAGGAACTCAAGAGCGCGCCGCAACGCTTCGTATCCGAGTTAGATGATGATAGTGCCGCGCAGAGTTGGCATAGCCTGTATTCCGATGAGACCCAACTTTGTACGTTGAAACGGGGAGCTACGGCGAGCCTGAGCTGAGCCTGAGGAAGGTTCGGCCAAATGCGGGCCGATCTGCGGTGGCTGTGACTCGATCGGCTCGCCACTTGTTTCCTTTCACTTGTTGATTTGTTGCTCACTGGAGTGAAGTTGCCCAGGTCAGTGTGCAGGAATACGTGTTTTCCGTCGACTCATGAATCTCTCTCTCAAGATATGTACTAGCCAGCCAACTGCAGCAAGAATCGACGGGAAAGGAATGAGCTATCCTTACTGGGACCTCATCCACCATGCATCGGACGCAGCAGCTTGGAAAAACTCAGCCCGGAATATTGTCCGGGGGAATGAACTGGATGTTGGGGATTTCGCCTTTTGTTTCCAAAATACTCGGCTTCGCCACATATTCTACGACTTTCTTGTATCCAGCAACTCCAAGCTCACCCGCAAGGAAGAAGCAATACACAGGGCCCTCAGGGAAAGAGGGTACACCGAGCAATATGCACGGCCGTGCATTATCGTCGGACGTCGTGGATCCGGCTTGTTCGTCGTCTGCTTCTTGGTGTCGTTGAATGCGAATGTAGACGCAGCGGACTGGGCTTCTGTCGTTACCCTACTCTCAATTCCGTGCGGGAATAATCAGGAGGAAGGTCTGCGCTCGGAACCTCCACTACTATCGCGCATGCTTTTTGCGCTACCTGTTGTTCGATCCGGCCTTGTACCCATTCTTCGGCATGGTCGCCACCGTCAGCAACTCGCCTATGGGGAATTAGAGCGTGCGCGCACATTAATCCGCCAAAAAGTCGCGGTGCGCTGTCAGCAACCTTGACCTGGATTGAACTGATCGCCTCCTGTAGCTGCTGAAAACGAATGAACAAGCAATCAGGAAGAGAGAGTTGAGCATCCTGGACGATCGCAGTCACCCGGCCAACATACCTATCCTGCCGGGTCGCAAAACGTTGATTCCGCAGCCCTCTAGAGTTCCGAGGGACAAGTTAAAAGAAAACGTGAAACAGTACTGGTTTCACGAGATGCCAATGCCGCCTGTGCATCGCTTCCTCACACCACCGGCCATGTCCAGTAATATCCGAGGCGTTCTCAAAGCAAAGGACGAAATCTTTGCCGATGCTTCAAGGTATCTCAGCAGTCTCGACCGGGATCCTGTACCCGCGTTTCGCCTTCCGCCCCCAGTCTACTCCCCGTTGTTGCGCGCTAGCGCTGCCTTCATCCGTCGACGCATTCTCCCCTAGTCATCCGGGAAGACCTCAGAATTGTGGTGCTCTGCATGATTCTTAGCATTGCGACCAAGTGGACTTTCGTGCCCACTGGCAACCGCGGTCTGCATGCACTGTCGCTCAATGACGGTGGTTGACTGGGTTGTTTGGGCATTGCTGGTGCTTCGGTGCCTTCCTGCAACCCCCGAGTCACCGGAACCTGCAAGATAATGCATATGTCCCCGCACGACCTTTGCCGCGGATCCGGTGTGCGAGGGACGGTGCAGTCTGCGGACCCTTTTCGCTGCTAGCGCATTGTCCTCGAACTACCCCCGACCCAAGGGCGCGACTTCGAGATCATTCCCCAAGAGGACACGAGTCCGGGTTGAGTCCGGGCCATCGTTCGACGTTACGTGACTTTGGGTGGGCGTCACCAATCGCGTGTAAATCAGGTGATCGCGTTCCGGCTCGTTTTTTTTTTGGAAAAAATCGCTTTACGTTGGAACCGTCTTGTAGTACTACGTTCTGAACATATGTCGGTCGATATTATTGACATATTTACGGTGCACACGACGGCGATGTCACTGTGGCAGCGACACGGGTGCAAAAAATAGCATCGTACGATGTCTGATCCGTCACTTTTCGGTCCATTTTCGCAGGTTTTCGCTCCTTTATCCCAACACTCGAGACTATAAATTCCCTTGACGTGCAATTGACGCGCAAGACCCCCACACCATGACG
This sequence comes from Mycena polygramma, assembly GCA_029449255.1. NCBI lineage: Eukaryota > Fungi > Basidiomycota > Agaricomycetes > Agaricales > Mycenaceae > Mycena > Mycena polygramma. The sequence goes on along the minus strand of JARKID010000040.1, from coordinate 42,514 downwards.
GAAAAACGCGCCTCAACTAAGGCTACAAAACCTACCGACGGCAAGTCCGTCGTGACCGAGGCTGGCAAGGAGGTCGACCGCCGCCTGGACCAACATGACCAGTACGAGTTCGGCGGCCCATTCGGCGTCACCTGTATCATGCTGGGATTCCCGGCGCTCATGTATTACCTCTGGATTTGTCTCTGGTTTTATGACGGCCGACTTGCCTATCCCGAATCTCAGGCGGATGTTCAGCCATTCTTGACTAGGATGTGGGCCCATATCTGCCAAGTACGTGATTGTGGCGAACGAACAGGTCGTGAGTGCTAATCGCGTCGCAGGACGCGAATCCTTCTCTGTACGCATGGAAAGTGTACGGCGGGAATATCATCTTCCAATTCATCCTCGCTCTGGTCATGCCAGGATACCAACAAGAAGGACTCCCGGTTCCATCACTGAACTACAAGACCCTCACGTACAACTGCAATGCCCTCTACTCGTTGTACGCGACCATGGTCACTGCCGCCATCCTACACTGGACCAGGATATTCCGTCTGACGGAAATCCTCGACAATTTTGGCCATATCATGTCCGTCGGCATGATCTGTGGCTTTTCAATCTCGTTTGGCGCCTACTTCTTCGCCGTTGCGACTGGCAGCCAGATTCGCATGTCCGGAAACTTCATCTACGACGTTTTCATGGGCGCTATCTTGAATCCACGCATAGGGTCCGTCGACCTGAAGATGTGGGCAGAAGTCAGAGTTCCTTGGGTTATTGTGTTTTTCCTGGCCGTGTCAGGCGGTTGCAAGCAATATGAGGAGCTCGGATATGTGACTCCTGTGAGTCTCGCCTTTTTCGTCCTCGATTATCCCTGACTGTGGGTTAAAGAATATGGCTTTCATGATTTTGGCAACCTGGCTGTACTTGAATGCTTGGTACGAATGCTTCCTACATCCTGGTAAGCATTCACTCATTCTTCCTTGTAGTGCCAAAGGGGAGGAGTGTATCCCCCAGACCTGGGACATGTATCATGAAAAGTAAGCTCACTCGCCAATCTCTCCGTTTTTACTCATGATCATGTCCGTCGCAAGGTGGGGCTTCATGGTCATCTTCTGGAACTTTGCAGGAGTGCCCTTCGTCAGTGTTCTCTTCTGTTCCACAGATTTTCCTGACTCGCTTTGTATAGTCCTATATCTATTCTATCGTCTACATGGCCAGACAAGACCCAGCAAAATATCAGTTCTCGACGCCCAGATATGTCTTCATGTTCGTCACCCTTCTGACAGCGTACTACATGTCAGTCTATCGAAACTCTCCCCTCCATGTTCTCGCTGACTTGCCCCCCAGCTGGGACACTTCGATGTCGCAGAAGAGCCGCTTCAAGATGCAAACGCAAGGAATCACCACCTTCCGCACGGCGTTCCCCCAGCTTCCATGGTCCATTGTCAAAAACCCGACGTATATACAGACTGCTCACGGGTTCGTTTTCCGACCTCTCTGTTGCTCCACGCTTACGCATGTATCGCAGCAACCGTCTCCTTACGAGTGGCTGGTGGGCATATTCGCGCAAGCCCGTTCGTGTCTTTCTGCTCCTGTCGACTGCAGTCCTGATTTTCCGTCTAGAATTACGTCGCCGATTGGGTTATGAGCTTCTCTTGGGGCGCCATTATTGGCACCGCGACCCCCATACCGTACTTTTACTCCGTGTTCTTCATCACCGTTCTCGTGCACCGCGTCGGCCGCGATTTCGAAAGGTACGCTGAGACGCGCTTCCTGACCTCAACTGCTCACACCAAGCTGCAGATGCTCGATCAAGTATGGGAAAGACTGGGAACAATATTGCAAAGTCGTCAAGTATAAATTTATCCCTGGTGTCTACTAGGTTACTGTCGTCCTATACCTTCTTGCCTAATGAATACCAAGTAATCCGAAGCTGAATCGTTCCAGCCTCAAGCTCGTCCTATCTAATCTAATCTACATTCAGTTCTCACGCTCAGGGGCAAGCTAGGCTGACCTTTGACTTGAACTTCACTATGGCGAGTTGGACGCCAATTCCCTTCGTCATACCAGGCCCATTTCCGTTTTCTCCTTACCCGCATCCCTTGTCGGTCGCTTCCAACACTGACGCATTTGATACGGGCATTGACGCTCGAGATGCGGGCCAATGTATCGTATGCAGGTCGTCTCTGAACGTAGAACACACCCTCATCGTGGAAAAGGGGGACTGGCATAAAGTGGGTGAGCCACTCATCGATCCGTTGTGCTCAAACCTGTGAATACTGCAGTGGGGCAGGCTCAAGTATCTCGGTTTTATTCCTCAAAACGCAAAAGGCATTACCCACGAAGCCAGGAACGGGGTTTCGTTTTGTCTGCAGCATCGCACGGCCTTCGATAAGTTTAAATTCTACATCCGTTGGGTTCCCCGGGTCCGTTATTCCCCTCGTCTCGTCCCCTGCTACACTTATATTCACGGATTATTTCAGATCCAGGCATTCCTGTTCATAAACCACTCTCGGAAACCAGCTCTCGAGGAATATCACGGACACAGAGTGAATCTGGACCCAGACAATACTCGCGTACCCTTTGCAGGTGCTTTTATTAGCCAGGAAAGCATGGTACGGGCGAGTCATTTGAAGCTGGATCGCGCAATCCCACTCCCACCTGACAGCCTGAGCGGAGAAGTTGGGTATGTCAGTCCAGGAGAATGGATCGGAGACCCAGACTACAACGGTGAAGTTTCTGCTGCCATCTCGCATCCCTCAAGCATCCGGGACGGGGAATGGACCGGAGACTACGGGGGTGAAGTTTCCGCTGCCATCCCATATCCCCCAAGCGGCGAGTACTGGGGATGGACCGGAGACTACGGGGGTGAAGTTTCCGCTGCCATCCCACATCCCCCAAGCAGCGGGTACTGGCAATGGACCGCAGACTACGGGGGTCTAGTCTCTCCTGCGATCCCGCATCTTCCAAGCAGCGAGCACTTTTATGGCTACGGCAAATGGACTGGAAATTACGGGAGCGAAGTTGCTGCTGATCCACGGTGCCGACATCAGCGAAGCAGCGGGCAAAGTGTTGCTCAGACGTCCGCTCCCCCGAGCCATAGTTTCCTATTCGATCCATCCCATATTTTCCGATCCCCGGGTGCCATGGAGGCGTTTCGTCAACAGCTCCCTCAGCAACCGTCCTGGCGCGCGTCAGTCCTCGAAGGTGGGGGGTGGGATGGGTCGGCGGCAGAAAACACCCAAAGATATCTCGATCTCATGCACATGGAGTTACCATCCGAATCCACTACCGCTGCAAATCCCTGGCCTTGAAGCACTCGCCGTGAGTCTCTATTCCCGGAACTTGCAGCCCGCGTTAATTTCTTTTTGGCCTCCCCAGTCGTAGCTTTATTGCATTCACGCAAATCTTCTCCTTCGTCCGAAGGACACGTCTCGTTCTGTATCTCCGAAATGGCGCAGCGAGCATTTGCTCGCCCTGGTGTGAATGTTGATGAGGATACACTTGACATTTTATTGCCAGCTAGGCAGTCTTGTAAATGTGTACGCAGTGTGTACGTGCTTCAGCTTCTGTGATTCTCCGGGCGCTATCTGTGCCAAAACCACGTCGCTTTCATCGCTTTCATCGGCGACTACGAATTTTGGAGTCTCTTCTTCGAATACGATCAAGTTTCTCGGTCTGGTCATCGACAGCGTTACATTTTTGGCTGTTCTTGGGACTATTTTGTACTTTTTATCTATTTTCGCGCCGTATATACTGAGACCAATATCCGTGAAGAGAAACAGAGGAGAGACGGTCCATGAGCCGAGCAAAAAAAAAAAGAAAAGGAAAAAGACATTAGAACAAGAAAAGCATCTTGAAGGGGCTCGCCGCGACTGTCATATTGGTCCGGGGATGCGCATTGAATCTCTGCGCCACTTCTGCGGCGCGCTTCTTCCTCTTCTTCTCAGCCTCCCGCTCGCCCAAGGCCTGAATAATAGACTGGACCGCCCCGTCGAGAGACTGAAAGCACGGGCTGCCTGCGACGACGTAGACCGCGGCGCCAGCGCGACGATCGACGACACAAATGCGCCACTGGGGTGTTGCTTCGCCGCACAGCGGGGAGAGCCGGAGACGGTGGGGGTGGGAGTGGGGGGAGCGGGGGCGGAGGTGGGAGTGACGCGTCTGCCGGTGCGGTTCTTGGGGGTCTCGTCTGTTTCTGTCACGGCTTGCGCGTACGAGCGCTTACGGGTGCCGGGGACTGGGCGCGAGGTGTTGGTCTGGGTGCATTCGGCGTCTTCTGCGATGGTGTGCAGCTCCCGGCGGGGGAACCGCTCCGTACGACGCTTGATCGTCGAAGAGTTTATGCGGGCACGGGGGGCAGGGGGCTGCGCTGTGGGTTCGGCGGCGGCGGCGGGGACGGGCACGGCGGACTGGATGGGCGCGGTAGCGCGTTTCGAGGACGAAGGATGCCCAAGCCCGATGGCGGCGCGACCGCGGGTTCCTTGGAGAGTTGTAGGGCCTGACTGAACGGCGACGGAAGGCTGGGATGCAGGAGCAGAGGAAGATACGGCCGGGGCCATCGATGCAGGCGCCGCTGACTGGTACATGACGAGAGGACAGGTGCGCACAGCTACGACACGCCTTGGGATAAGACCGGTGCCGCGCTCTTTAGGAGACATGAAACGGGCGGCATCTTTGGCAGACTTCTGCACGGCACTGGTCAGCGAGGGTCAATGTAGACGACGGTCGAGCTTACGAGGGTAAAAAGATCACTGTTAGGCATGGACGGGGCCCAGGGGTTGCTGTCGGGGACGGCGACGGGCGCGGAGACGGGGGTCGTGGTCTGAACCATGGTTTCAAAGACGAGAGAGAGAGGTGGGTGGGAGGAAGATTGGTTAAAGAGTAGAAGATAGAGTATAAAGTTGTGAATGAGCTTTGTCTGCACCAGGCAGTAGGGATGGTGATGGTAAGGAGAGAAGAGAGATAGTTACTTCCACAGACGTCCGCGGATACAAATAGTGCGAAGACAGAGGTTGTCTGAGAATGTGAGGAGAAACGGCACGCAAGGCCAAACAGTCTCCATCAAGCAGAACGCGTTGGATTGAACGAGTTATATTGCTACATAGTACTGTTGCATTGGTAAACATTCTGGAGGAGCGTTGGAGCAGAATTGACCATACCAATGTTGCTACACCCTCGAGCTCTTCATCCCAAGATAATCCGTTCGCCCAGGTCGGTTTGACGCAAAACGGAGGAATAACGAGCACATCGTGCATACCGGGAAATCCGGTCGAGCAGGCGGCTGCCACAGACGTATTAAATGATAAAGCCGGTGTGTGTCTTTCGCCGTCTGCCTGAAATTCCATGAGGGCTGGCATTCAATCACGGAACCTTCTTGCAGACAGTCTTCAAGTTATTGCCGGGCTCCCAGTGGTGGAAGAAGAAATATATAAAGATTCCTTTGAGGGTATCTCTAGATTCTGTGGGCTGAATACCGCGCAGCGCATCCTTTAGCCCTTGGTATCGATGAGTTATCCTTCAAATTTTCATCACTGTACGCATTGAACGAGATTCTTCGAAGCCGAGGGAATTAAGGCAACCGTAATAGCCCCCAGTATGACTGCGCAGGTCCTCCGCGAGCTCCACTACACACAACCTTGAGACCGAATCGGAGGGAGACGACGCGGACACGACCAAACTTGCGAGTACAGGGTCTTGGACGCGAGGAATGAGACCCAGACCAGCCCACACGCAAGTAATGGGAGATGTGAGCAAAAAAAATCTGATTTGCGAGCAGGAAAGCGAAGGCTGAGACTCAGAGAGATTGGAGAGAGCAAAAGCGAGGAAACGGCACGGCTTGTGCCGAGGAAAGCTTTCGGCTTGGGAAGCAAACACGCGTAACGTCCTCAGTTTCCGACAACCATGAGCAAACCATGAGCTCAGAATATTTGGGACATGAGTGCATGAGCCACTCTTTGGAAGAGAGATCCGCGCTTTTCTCCGCTTGGTCTCCGCCGTCCGTCTACACCAACGATCCCGTTTCGCCTCGCACAACTGCCTTTGTCGTCAATTCTGTCCTCTCGTCCTTCAAGTTTGCACGTTCCTCGGACGCGTCTTCTCGCGTAAATCACGCTCAAGACTCAAGATCAACGCGGTGGCTTGCTTCAACCCCGTATCCTCTACCTAAACCATCTTGCGGAATGGAAATTGAATGAAGGGCTGCACGAATTGGAGCGCAGATGGCCAGTGATGGAACGACAATCTGGAAGGCTTCCCTTCTCCAAGGCTAGCTTCAAGTTCATGGTCTGAGAGCTGTCCACTCTGAGTCGTCTACTCTGTGGAGTGTGAAGAAACGGGAAAGCCACCAAGCATGCACAAATAAATTCCTGCCCTATCATGTCTCCTCGCACTCGCACCGTATTTTTCAGGCCGCCGCCTTGGGCTCTCAATAGGTCTATTGGGCTAAAGTGGATGCCTTGTAGTGAGACCAGCCAACCATTCCACCCCGAACATGAAGAGATTCCTCCGGCCGCGACGGTCGAACGACAATTCCAGTGCTGCGACACTCTGGATTCCCACTTGCTTGAATTTCACCAGAGCGTCAAGCCCCTCCTCACTATCCCGTCCTTCGACGACGCCTCCATCTGCACGTTGCATATCGAGTGTCTCTCTGACCAAGAGACGGATCGCGTCCGCATCGCCGACTTCCGAGGCCGGACGACGCAAGGGTTGGTTGCACACTTTCGGGCCTTGCCGCCAGACGCCGCGAAACTGGTCGTGACCGCAAAAAAACTCTGTGTGGACCCGGGATTGGACGACAGGGAACTCGTCAGGCAACTTCTGGTGTCACACATATTTTCCATGCGGAGTGAGCTGATCGAGCTCAGGGCATGGACGGCGGTATGTGTGCCGTTCTTTCTGTACAATTGTAAGTGACACTTCGCGGTTCCTTGCTTTTTGAGCTTACACGCCACGCTTCAGACAAGCGGGGTACCTATGTGGAGGAATTGCAAAGACGCCATCCTGCAGACCATCGATGTCCTCTGACTAAATCAAGTGAGCTGACCGCATTTTACCGTATAACTCGCCATCGTGACCTTTCTTCAGGGCCACGAGCTAGCCAAGTTCCCGCTCTGGAAGCCCGCGACTCAGCCTCAGACTCCGGCTCCGATTCATTGGGAGACTCGAGATTCCGCGGTGTAACCACCGCTTATCACCTGGGTTCAGCGAGACCGGCGGAAACCTCCCTTTTCTCTGGCGCTGCTATATATCCTAGCTCCGGGCTCGTGCGCCGGCGTAGACGACCTTCTCTGAGTGTAATCTGAATAGCAGAATTTTAACCTGGATCTCAATCTGAAGCTGTCGCATGCTCTTGCATCCCATTTCTCCTGACTCAAGAAAACCGACACCCTCATAATTCATTTGATTTCTTCACGAGCGGCAATGTGAATATAGTTCGAGTACAAGTTGAATGGTCGTGGACTATCTCGTCAGTTAACGACGTGCAAGCTCATTGGTGAATACTCTGGCAAAGCATAGGAGTGGAATCGACCGTGCCACTTGTACCAGCATGCATGCGCAGCTCCGTGTTTCGATAGCGGGGACATAGCAGAGTACCGGAAAAGTTTTCCGGTACTATGTCCCCGTTATTCAACAATGATTGATGCAACAGTAAGGACCAACTGGTTGTCCTTCTGGCTCCAGAGCTCGATCAAGCAGAACACGGCGAATTGAACGACTTATTAATTACTGTTTCGTCGGTGAATATCCAGGAGGAGCGTATAACGGAATCGGCCAGACCAATTGTGCGACGACTTTGGGTTTTTCGTTTAATCGCTCAAAGGCGGCGTATAATCGTCTGGCAGTTCAAATGCGTCTCGTCCGACCCCATCAACACGAATAACGGAGAGACAGATAACAAACACATACCGGAAAAGTCGGTCGAGGCGGCGCCTTCCGCAGGCGCTTTGGACCCATTCGCTCGCGCTTCCGCCACGAAGCTAGCGTAAAGCGCATGAATGTAGCCCGGCTTCTCTATCGGGATCGTCTCCGCCAGGATAATCTTGTGGAGCCGCGAGCAGAATTCCGCGATCACTGCTCGCCCGGTGTCTCCCTCCGTACGAAGACGCGCCAGCGTCTGCTGAAAGTGTTGGTTGTTGAACGCTGTGTCTAGAGCCAGGGGTACGAGCGCGTTCAGGTGTGCGGCCATGGCGTCGTCATTCTGTCGTAGCTCCGCGAGGTCGGGCGCGTCGGCGAGGAAGCGCCGGAGTTCGGCGACGCGCTTCTCGAGATCTTTCGCGATCCGCAGCAAGACTTGGTTGGTTGGGTATGAGCATCTCACGCGATGGATGAAGGAGCGGCGACGCACGGACGAGCAAACTCAGCAAAGCCACTGCAACGGCTGTCCATCCGAACAAATTGAAGCCCACGGGGTTGGCGTCGACAACCACACTGGGTCCTGGCGAGTTGAGCTGCTTTATGATATAGTCGACGGCTATGGGACGCGTCGAAGAATGCCTGTGGGTTGAAGGTGCTGGAGTTGGTGCAGATTTTGGTTCAGAGTGTTCGGTACGCTGCGCTGCGCCCGAAATGTCGATAGTATCGATGAGGAGGAGTTTCCCCGGGCGCACATTGCTGAGATGGCGGATGCCCGGCCTTGCAGCTCGCCGTAGGATGGGTCGGAGCATTTTGTCGCTGTTTGGCTGCATCCTCCCGACTTTCCCTTCTCTCCAAAAACTTATTCGCGTTTCTTTTATCTCCTGAGCGCGTTGTAGGGCTTTCTTGCTTGCGGCGGCCATGGCGACGTTTGCGAAGACTTCGGAAGAGAACGTTCGATGCGGCCAGGCACGCCGCCTCGCGCCGAACCTACCCGCGCAGCCTCTTCCAGTCCATCCTCACCTAATATAAGCAATCCCTCAACATGGCTATATGGCATTCTGGTACATCCTTGGTACATCCGAAATGTTGAACATGCTATCGATAAAGGCCCATTCCTTTCTCGTATACATACTTTGCATGTCATGGTAGTGCACATGCAAAGAATGAACAAACAATCCGGATGTCTCAACTGCGAGGCGCCAGGGGTAATCATAGACATACGGACACCGGTTTCGCCGCACAACAGACAACTGAGCCTGGGAGGGCAAGCGGGGATATTCGGCGCGTCAACAACATGCAACAACGCGCTCAACGTGACCCGTGGGAACTTTGGCCGATCGCGACTGTGACGCGCCCTTTTTTGAAGGCGGCGGCTGACAACTGTGACTGCATTCTTGTTCTTGGTCTTCAACCACCATCATCTAAGAACCCCAGCCTTTCTCAAAGCTTTACTCCGCCCTCAATGGACTCCTACGAGCCCTCCTCCACCATGTCCGGTACTGAGCTTGTTGTATTGGCCTGGATCGTGTGCTGGACCGCCATACACCTCATCATCGACTGGGGCGTGTCCCTCAACGCCTTCGTCGCTCCGGTTCGCGACATCTGCGTCTCTGTTGTTGACTTCGTGAAAGGCTCGCTCGCGTACCTCCCCGCCTTCCTCGCTGCCGCCCTCATCGTCCTTGGCCTCGTCCTTTTTCTCCACCTCTGCCGGGTTCTTGCCGAGTACAAGACGGACGGTGACTCCAAAGGACAGTGTTACAGATCACAGAAGGACGTGTTCGTTGTTGTTGGGTATATCGGGATGTCAGTGGTATCCTGCAGCGTGGTTGGATGCCTTTCGCTTCTGTCGGCCAGTGTCAGCATTTATTCGAACCTCAACACGTCGAGCCTCGCCAAGAGCCCGTGTTCGTCAGCGGACCCCGACGGCGACGACGACGAGGGCAACACCACGCTCGTCGCTGGCGACAGTCAAGGTCAAGGTCGGGACAAGGAGCATTGCACCAGAAATTCGACGCCGTCGCCGCCGCCCGCCTACTACACCATATCCCCGTCGACGTCGGTCACCATCGAGCCTTTCGAGCTCAGCCCTTCGACTTGCGTCGACTCTCCTCTCTATCTTCTGTCCGAAACGGTTACCGATACCGACTTCGACCTGGACTTCAACCTCGACTTTTGCCTCGATGACTTCAACTTCGGCTTGAGCCCTTCCACCGACCCCGCACCCGAACCCGCCCTCGACCTGTCGGTCGTCCTATATGTTCCGTCCCCTTTGTCGACCGCGCGCGTGCCCGCGCAGGAACTTGCTCCCGCCGACGACGACCTCGACCTCGACCTGGCCCAGCCAGCCGTTCTCTCGGATGAAGTCTCGCCAATCGCACCCGAACCCGCCCTCGACTTGTCGGTCGTTGTATTCGTTCCGTCGCATCTGTCGACCCCACCCGTCTTCGTGCACAACCTTGCTCCCGCCCCCGAAGATTTCGACCTTGATTTGGCCCTGCCATCCGTGTTTCCAATTGCACCCAAACCAGCCCTCGACCTGTCGGTCGTTGTATTCGTTCCGTCGCATCTGTCGAACGCGTCAGTGCCCGTGCAGGACCTTGCTCCCGCCGCCGACGACCTCGACCTCGACCTGGCCCAGCCAGACGTTTTCTCAGATGATCTCCCGCCAATCGCACCCGATGCCCTCGACCTGTCGGTCGTTGTATTCATCCCGTCCCCATTTTCGACCGCGACCGTGCTCCCGCAGGACGCTGCTCCCACCGGCGACGACCTCGACCTCGATTTGAGTGAGCCCGCTGTTATCCCGGACGCGACCGCGACGGACTTCTCGCCCAACGTGCTTGACCCCTCGATCCCCATATTCGTTCCGTGTCCTTCGACCGCGACTCTGCTCGCGCAGGATGTCGCTTTACTTGCTCCCGCCGCCGACGACCCCGCCCTTGTTTCGACTCAGCTCGCTGTTATCTCAGACGTGACCTTGACGGACATCTCGCCTAAACCGCTTGACCCCTCGGTCCCCATATTCGTTCCGTCTCCGTCGACCGCGACCGTGCTTGTGCCGGACGTCGTACTTGCTCCCACCGCCGCCGACGACGTCGATCTCGACCTAGGCCAGCCCAAAGTGCTCAACCCCATGGTCCCAATATTTGTGCCCTCGCTTCGTTCGGCTCCGGCCCCTCTCTTGCACGACGCGGCGGCTGCTTCCACCGAGCACAGCAAAATCCCATGGACCCGCGGCGGACAACCCACACGGATCGCAGCTCCCCGCCCCGCCACCCTCACCGCCTCCGTTCCCGAGTTCGTCCCCCGCTTCGCCCTGGGGGTTACAATTCCAAGTCCCGCGGCCGGAGAAACTCATTACCAGCTGACCCCGCACAGAAGTGCCGCTCCGACCTTCTGGTCATCGAGGTCGAGCACCGGCGGCCCTGTCTCGATCGTTTCTCCTACTGCTTGAGACCATTTATCAATTTAGTTTGCTTGGACCTCGGTGAGTCGCTCTGCGTTTTCTTATTTGACTGTACTCTGACCATGTTCAAAGGATCTAAATTTGACCGCGCCTTTGCTTGATCATAGGGATGCTATAAGTGCTCTCACAATCTACTAGCCGGACTCGCTTCAAGGCCTCCTCCGACGGCCACGATCTATTTGCTCGAATCTGCTTCAAGGGCTCAACGCCTCCATCTACCGGATTGCTTCCAGAAGGGATCTCTTGCTTCGATATATATTGTCATTTGCTTGAATGGTCCGTTTTTTCCATTTCTCTGCCCCGATCGGCCGTCTCATTGTCGTTGCAGGAACCCCACACAATCTACCAGCCCAGAGCAACCGGATGAACCGCCCGCGTCTGTATATATTTTGCTCGAGGCGTTGCTTGCCTGTGGTCGGTTGTACTAGTACTATTAGACACATTTCCAATCTCAATTCTCTACCCCGATCGGCCCTCTCATTGTCGTTGCAGGAACCCCGCACAATCTACCAGCCCAGAACGACCGGATGAACCGCCCGCGTCTGTATATATTTTGCTCGAGGCGTTGCTTGCCTGTGGTCGGTTGTACTAGTATAGACACATTTCCAATCTCAATCTCTCTATTGTGTTCATCGAAAAAACCTTCAAGTTACCGTCCGAGAGCGAAGCACCAGCTTGTACCGATACGCGATACATAAGTATGAGATCGCGAAGTCGATGAGCAGCAAAGGACGCGAAAGAACTAGCGAGGCGCGATGCTGAGTTTGCAGAAAAGCCCACGCAAAGTGCGATGGGAGACAGAAGGTAAATTGGAGTTTGAGCTGAGCGACCATTGATTTTCACCGTACAATTTCCTGTCTTCCTTTGGGAGAAATTCATCGGGGACCGGGCGCCAACACCGTGTGAAGACGGGTCTCTTGTAGTATACATCATCTGAACGACTGTCTTCAGATTTTCGTTATACGGAGAGGCTGGACAACGAGCCTAGGTCTCTTGATGCGCGGCGTGCGCCCAAATTCATCGAAACTGCATCGCCCTCCTTAATCGTTTTTCTACGCGCACATCCAGTTTAATTGGCACGACTATTTTGTACTTTTTATCTACGGATTTTCGCGCCGTATTCACTGATTCACAGCAGATAAATGTCCATGAAGAGAAACAGAGGAGAGACGGTCCATGAGCCGAGTATAAAAAAAGGAAAAGGAAACTAGAACAAGAACAACATCTTGAAGGGGCTCGCCGCGACCGTCACATTGGTCGGATTCGTAGAGCGTGCCATGAATCTGTGCGCCACCCGCGCCTTCTGCGCCCGCTCGCTCAATGCCGTAGTGATGGACTGTACCGCCCCGTCGAGAGACTGAAAGCACGGGCTGCCTGCCATGCCTGCAGGGTACAGAACGCGCGGAGACTGCACCTGAGTCGGGCCCGCCTGCGGAGCTCCCGACGACGTAGACCGCGGCGCCAGCGTGACGGTCGACGACACAAACGTGCGACTGGGTTGTTGCTTCGCCGCACAGCGGGGAGAGCCGGGGGTGGTGGGGGTGGAGGTGGAGGTCGCAGCGGGGGTGGGAGTGACGCGTCTGCCGGTGCGGTTCTTGGGAGTCTCGTCTGTTTCTGTTTCTGTTACAGCCTGCGCGTACGAGCGCTTGCGGGTACCGCAGACTGGGCACGAGGTGCTGGGCTGGGTGCAGTCGGCGTCTTCTGCGATGGTGTGCAGCTCCCGCCGGGGGAACCGCTCCGTGCGACCCTTGATCGTCGTAGAGTTTATGCGGGCACGGGGGGTAGGGGGCTTCTCTGTGGGTGCGGCGGGGGCGGACGCGGCGACGACGGACTGGACGGGCGCGGTAGACCGTTTCGAGGAGGAAGGATGCCCGAGCCCGATGGCGGCGCGACCGCGGGTTCCTTGGAGAGATGTAGTGGCTGACTGAACGGTGGCGGGAGGCTGGGATGCGGGAACGGTGGAAGATACGGCTGGGGCCATCGATGCAGGTGCCGCTGACTGGTACATGACGAGAGGACAGGTGCGCACAGCTACGACACGCCTTGGGATAAGACCGGTGCCGCGCTCTTTAGGCGACATGAAACGGGCGGCGTCTTTGGCAGACTTCTGCACGGCACTGATCAGCGAGGGTCATTGTAGACGACGGTCGAGCTTACAAGGGTAAAAAGATCACTGTTAGGCATGGACGGTGCCCAGGGGTTGCTGTCGGGGGCGGAGACGGGGGCGGGGACGGGGGTCGTGTTCTGAACCATGGTTTCAAAGATGAGAGAGAGGTGGGTTGGGGAGGAGGATCGGTTAGAGAGAGTATAGATTTGTGAAGGAGCTTTGTCTGCACCAGGCAGGTAGGGATGGTGGTAGTAAGGAGAGAAGAAAGATAATTATTTCCACAGGCGTCCGCGGAAACAAATAGTGCGAAGACAGGGGTTGTCTGAGAATGTGAGGAGAAACGGCACGCAAGGCCAAACAGTCTCGATCAAGCAGGACGCGTTGGATTGAACGAGGTATATGGCCGTATAGTACTGTTGCATTGGTAAACATTCTGGAGGAGCGCAGGAACGGAATTGACCATACCGAGTGTGCTGTAACTCCGGGTGCTCCGCCTCAAGATAAATGTTCTGGGTCTGTTTAACGCAGGGGAAGACAAAAACACATTCAGCATACGGAAAGTTGAGGTATTCTTGAGAACCTGATTGATACAGGCGGTCCGGCATTGTCTCCCTAAGTCAGACCAAATATACAGGTCCGGCAGTGAAGGCGTAACTGAGGTTGTAAGACTGGAGCTCGACCAAGCAGGAGACATTGAATTGAACGTTATATTGTGGTGCTATATATTACTGTCGTTTCGTGAATATTCTGGAGGGGTGTATAGCAGAATCGCCCATACCAATTGTACTACGACTTTGAATTCAGTTCTTGTTCAACCGCGCAACGGCGGCGTATAATCGTCTGGCCGTTCTGGTACGTCTGGTGTAGTTACATTAACTTAGATAAAGGGTGCCAGACAACGCATACCTGAAAAATCGGTCGAGGCGGCGCCTTCCGCGTGTGGTTTGGAGGCATTCGCGCGCTCGGCAGCCGTGAAGGTGGAGTAAAGCGCAGACATATGAGCTGCTTTATTCACCAAGCCCGTGTCCGCCAAAATAATCTTGTGGAGCTGCGAGCAGAACTCCGCGATCGCTGCGCGTCCGGTATCTCCCTCGGCACGAAGACGGGTCAGCGTCTGCTGGAGGTGCTGGTTGTTAAGAGCGGGGCCTAGAGCCAAGGGTACGAGCGCGTTCAGGTGCGCGGCCATGGCGTCGTCGTTCTGTTGCAGCTCCGCCAAGTCGGGCGCGTCGGCAAGGAAGCGCCGGAGTTCAACCAGGCGCTTCTCGGCGTTGTCCCCCATCCTCCGGACGCCCCTGATGACTTAACTGCGTATTAGCATTTAACGCCAGGGACGCAACGGACGACGCACGGACGATTATGGACGCTGCAACCACTATCCATCTGAACAGGCTCACGGGATTCACACCGACCGAAACAGCAACCACCTTGGGTTCGGACGAGTCCTTTGGCTGCTTTGTGATATACTCGACTGCTATGGGACGCGTTGACGAATGGCTGTGGGTTGAAGGAGCTGGTTTTGGTGCAGATTTTGGGTCAGAGTGTTCGGTGCGCTGCGCTGCGCCGGAGATGTCGATAGTATCGATGAGAAGGAGCTTCCCCGGGCGCACATTGCTGAGATGGCGGATGCCCGGCCTTGCAGCTCGCCGTAGGATGTCGGAGCATTTTGTCGCTGTTTGGCTGCTGCCTCCCGACTTTCCCTTCCCTCCCAAAAACCTACTCGCGTTTCTTTATTCCCTGAGCGCGTTGTAGGACCTCCTTGCTTGCGGCGGCCATGGCGACGTTTGCAAAGAGAACGTTCGATGCGGCCAGGTACGCGGCCTCGCGCCCAACATACCCGCGCAGCCTCTTCGAGTCCATCCTCACTTACCACAAGCAATCCCTCAACATGCCCGGCTCTGCCGCCCGCTGGGACCACGCCCTCGACCTAGGCTGCGGCACCGGTGTGTCTTGCCCGAAAAGTACGCGGTAAAATTTTAATTTTAACTTTTTTTCTAGGTCAAGCAACGGTCGAACTCTTGCGCCCCCCACCCAAGGAAGGAGAGATGATCCAACCCTTCTTCGAGGAGGAACCGCTCGGGTTCAATTTTGTCACGGGCGTCGACCCGAGCGCGAAAATGATCGAGCAGGCGAGAGCGTTCACACAAACCCTCGGCGAGCGCGCCGGGGGATTCGAATTCGTGCAGAGCCCCGCAGAGCAGCTCGGCTTCCTCGAGGACGAGCAAGTCGACATGGTCATTGCCGGTGCGGTTTGCGTTTCATATTTATTTTCCCTGTCCTAACCGCAATACAGCCCAAGCGGCCCACTGGTTTGACTGGGAACGTCTGTGGCCCGAGCTCTCGCGAGTACTAACCTACGGCGGCACCGCCGCGTTCTGGGTGCGCGTCCCGGCGAGCTAATCGCGTGCCATGCTCATCATCTACATTTCAGGTCTACTCAGAATTCCGGCTGCCGCAATACCCACATCTCACCCCACTCATAACAGAGTACGCGCAGGGGACCGACCCGCGCACGTCCCTCGGCCCGCACTGGGAAGCCGGCCGCAGCATCCTCAACAACCACCTCCTCGACATCGCGCCCCCGCCGACGGGCTGGACCGACGTCAACCGCGTGTTCTTCACGGGCAAGCACTTCCCGGAGCTCCCGCAGCCGCACCTGGACCCGATCATGCGCCGCACGATGACGTGGAGCGGCGACGGCCTGGACGGGTACCTGCGCACCTTCAGCGCGCTGCACCGCTTCCACGACGCGTACCCGGAGGACCTGCAGCGCGCGGACGGCGACATCGCGACGCGCTTCCTGCGCCAGCTGATGGCGGCGGCGCAGGTGCCGGCGGGCCCCGAGGGCGAGGCGCAGGAGGTCGAGGTCGAGTGGCCGCTTGCGCTCGTCATTGCGCGCAAGGAGCTCGACCCGAAGGACCCGTGGCGGCAGCGGCAGGTGGCGCTCGGCGAGCGCGTCGATGTTGTGCGGAAAAAGTACGAGGAGAAGCAGGCGGGGCTGCCGCCGGCTGTGACGCTCGAGGACACGGCGACGCGGCTCAACGACTGGGTCGCGGTACAGGGGGAGGTGCTCGAGATTGTGAAGAACGATCTGGACACGCTGCCCGAAGACGTGGATGAGCCGTACGACGAGGATGGGGGGCGCGAGCGGTACATCGAGGTGATGGACGACCAGCGGATGACGCTGTCGTGGCACCTGTCGTTCAAGGAGTCGTTCGACACGGCGCTGGAGCTCGCGCTCAAGACAGAGCGCGAGATGGGGCCCGGGAACGCGCACCCGCCCTCGGCGCTGGCCCGGTGGCTGGAGCTGATGCGCGCGCGGACAAAAGAGGTCGGGGGCCCGCTGTGGGAGATGGACGCCGCGCAGGCGGAGGAGATCACGCCCGCGCAGATTGCGGCGCTGACGGCGGAGCAGGTGCAGGGCTACGAAAAGGCAGAGGCGCTGGAGGCGATCGTGCGGGTTGCAGAAGAGCTTGCGCAGGCGGTCCCCAACGAGCCCATCTCGGACCTCGTGCGCGGGCTGTATATCTCGGCGTCGAAGGAGGTCACGAAGCAGGTCGAGTACGGCGACAAGCCGTTAGAGTAGTTTCCTAATAAAATAATACATTCCCAGCTCTGAGGCTCGGTGTGACACCGTGTAACGCAATGTAACTCTCTCTCCACCTCCATGGACGACCTGCCTGCTGAGATCGTGGACAAAATCCTCGGGCTTGCTATGGGCCCTCAAAGCGACTTCGCCGCGAATAGTCTCACCAGGGCAGCAGCGGTACGAGTCTGTCGCCGGTGGAGGGACTTTGTCTACGAGAACTCGTCCTTTTGGAGAACAGTTACACTCTTCCGATTCATGTCGCGCGAACACATTACCTTTACGCTGCACAAAGCACTGCAAGCCCAGGACATCCGCTTGGTCGTCGACGCGCAAGAGTACGACTCCATGACGGACGGCCACCGCACCATAGCCGTCGTCTGTCGGTCCCTCACTGACTGGAATGCCGTTGTATCAGACGTGATGGCGGAGGTGTTTGACGCGGTAGGGCAGCTCCGGGTGGAGGCCTCCAACTGCGCAGACTGGGCCTCCGTTATGGCACCGTTCATGTGCTTACCGAGCGCCGCTCTCCATCGCGTCGAGGCCTACACAAGGGGCTTGGCTTCCAGTCAGCGCGACATCGACATACCACGCGAGGGCGCCGTATGGAGCTCGGTGACTACGATGAATCTGGACGCAGTCAATCCCATGTGGTTTGGCGCACCCGTCTTTTCCGGTCTGACGGAACTCGCCTTGGGAAGGGTGTGGGGTTCGTTTCGCGTTGACACAACGAGTCTCCTTGCCGTACTGGAGAGCGCGCGCCAATTGACGGTTCTCAAGCTCCAAGACGTCGACTCCATCCCGCAGCAACGGCCGCGGACCACAGTCACGTTGTCGCGTCTCACACATTTTTGTTTCGTATACAGCCGGAATCCGTGTACCATCCTCCTGCGCCACCTTCATCTACCCCATGTTCGCCACTTGCGCGTGCATGCCGTCAACAGGGCCAGCACTTTCCTAGACGTATCGAGCAAGTGGTCGCTGGTGCCTAGCAGGCTCTCTAGCACGTCAGGCTTTTCGCGCTGCGTAGACATTATAAGCGAGGTCGCGTCCAGAGACTTTGGACACGAGGGGCCACGCGCAATCTCCGTCATGGAGTCCGAATTGGTCCACCAGCGTGACGTCCTGTTCAACGTCAACCTGCACTCATTGAACGACGACATGGGCGGACCTAATGTGTTGCACGGCCCTCGATGCAGCTTGGAGTACACGGTGGAAGTCGAGCATAAACGACATAGGTACACAAGAAAGTCCAACGGTGAGGGCTATATTGTTGAAACGAACGCGGAGGCCGTGGATTGTATCTGGAATAGCTATCCGACGAGAGCTCTGCCGGAGCAGTGGCTCGAGTAGGAGAGTGGAGAAGAGCGGGAGCCCCGCTACAGTATGTAGTTTCAAGAAAATTGTAATAAATATTATTCCCAGCGCGCGCCGTGTGCTCGATCTTTCTCTTTCCTACCATCTCCTGCACGGTCCATGAAGGTGGCGATTGTCGGCGGAGGCCCGTCTGCATTCTACGTCGCGTCGCGCCTGCTGTCGCGCAGGACGGACGCGAGTCTACGCGTGCACCTGTATGACCGACTGTGGGCGCCGCACGGGCTTGTGCGGTACGGGGTCGCGCCAGACCACCCCGAGGTCAAGGCAAGTCGGGTCGCGCACGGCGAGGGGACGCTGACCTCGTCCAGAACTGCACCCATAAATTCGACCAAGCCGCCGCCGACCCCCGCTTCAGCTTCTATGGGAACGTGAACATTGGAATGGCGCCGCCGCCGGGGATGCCGCATACGGTGCAGCTGCCTCTGCAAGAGCTGCAGAGGCACTACTCGCACCTCGTCTTTGCTACGGGCTGCACGCTGCCCACCCTCCATACTGCGCTGGCTGACTCGCCGTGGTGCATGCCCGCACTCGGATTCGTGCACTGGTACACCCAGCACCCGTCTGCCCCGCCGCCGCCAGCTCTGGACACGCTCACGCACGTCGCGCTGATTGGGAACGGGAACGTCGCCCTCGATATCGCCCGCATTCTCCTCACCTCCGTGTCTGTGCTCGAAAAGTAGGTCTCAATCCCGGCTTCGATGGCCAACTACTTATTATACAAAGGTACGACGTGCCGCAGGCAGTCCTCGACGTCCTCGCGCGCTCCACCGTCCACCACGTCGACATAATCGCCCGCCGCGGGCCCCTCCACGCCGCGTTTACCGCCAAGGAGCTCCGCGAGCTCACGAACCTCCCCGACGCCGCCATGCGCCCCATCGACCCCCCGCTGCTCGCCATTCCCCCTGGCACGCTCCCCACGCGCCAGCAATCCCGCATCCTCCAGCTCCTCGCGCAGGGCTCGCGCAACGCCTTCGGCACGACGCGCAAAACCTGGGCCCTCGAGTTCTTCAAGAGCCCCACGGGCCTCGCGCCCCCAGACGCCGACGCACAGCCGCGCCTGCTGCTGTCGCACACGGCCCTCGACGCGCACGCGCGCGCGGTCCCCGCGTCGCCCGCCCCGCCGCTGCGCACGTCGCTCGTCATACCCAGCCTCGGCTTCCGCGCGGAGCCGGACACGCCGTTCTACGACCCCGCCGCGGGGCACCTGCGCACGAGCGCGGGGCGCGTGGTCGGCGACGATGGGCGGCGCGTGAGGGGCGTGTATGCGTCGGGGTGGGCAGCGAATGGCGCGCGCGGGGTGCTGGCGACGACGATGATGGACGCGTATGGGGTTGCGGATGCGGTTTTGGCGGATGTGGATGCGGGTGTGGATGCGGATGTGGAAGCGCACGCTGAATTCGCGATGAATCCGGCGCCGGCGGACGAGCTGCCCCCGCTGCTGGTGCGCGATGCCGCTGCTGGGCGTGTGGTCACGTACTCGGACTGGAAGCGCGTCGATGCGGAGGAGGTGAAGCGCGGCGAGGTTCTTGGTAAGGAGCGGGAGCGGATGCACTGGGAGGAGGCGAAGGCATTTTTGTGGGGCGGTTGGGATCTACTGTAACTTAGACTTGAATAATATGCAATGGGAATGTGTACACAAGGCTCCTCTCATTCATGGTCAGCTCCATGAAGCTATGGCTCAAAAGACCTCAAAGGGAAATACAAAGCTCCAGAAACACCCTACGACCTGACCCCGAATCGAACGGGGATCCTCTGCTTAAATCACTTTCCTCATACAAACAACTATTGCAGAGACACTAACCATTGTGCTATCAGGTCAACGCTACTGCAGGAAATTGTAGATACAGCTGTACGAGTTGTCAATGGAATGACCTCGACACAACTTGGAAAATTCAACACAGTGCTGCAGCTAATTAGCCGCCTTCTGGCTTGCAGGAACACGAGGCCGTTCGAGGTTCATCTCATTCCGTGCACATCCTCCAGCATTTTCGCAGACCCAGAAACGAATCTATGTGTTACATGTACTTTGGCACCTCCTCCTCATAAAGTGGACCATTAATCGAGATGAGAGTCAAACAACCAGCCCTCGCCCTTGGTCCCTCCCATGTCGTACGTTCCACTCCAGGATCCCACCTTGCTTTTCTTTACCATTTTCAGTGCACAACAAGCAATAGTCGCGACTCCTTCATTCCCAGCAGAAATCCTCGGCGAGGTCTTTCTCGCCTGCATTCCTATCCCAGGCAACCGAGATAACCTCCCCACATATTTCCCGTGGACCATAAGCCATGTCTGTCACCACTGGCGCGCCTCCGCCCTCGCCTTCCCGAAATTATGGTCGTTTCTCGAGATGGAGCAGACGCAGGAGAACCAAGAGCCCGACGACGCGGAGCTGACGCTCGATTTCATGCAGACGTACCTCGCGCGCTCGGGGCAGCACTCCCTCACGTTCCACCTGACGTACACCTACGAGACGCTCCACTACCAGCCGTTCCTTGAGTGTCTCGGCGAGCACACCGCGCGCTGGCAGAATGTGTCGCTACAGTCACCGAACTTGTACGCGCTGGAGTACCTCGCGCAGGGCGAGCCGACGGAATACCCCATGCTCCGCAGCCTCGAATGCTCGTACGCGAACATGGACTCGGACGCGGTCTGCGAGGGCCCGATCTTCGCCCCGATCCCGTTGGCGCAGCTGATGCGCTACCGCGAATACGAGTGCTCGTGGCGGCCGGACAACGAGCGTCAATGGGAGATCATCGCGCAGCTCAGCGCCGTGGTCGATTTCCGCGCGTCGTTCTACGGCGAGCGCGACAACGATGAGGCGGTCGAGATGCCGCACCTCCGCTTCGCGTCCCTCGCCGTCGACTCGCATGCGGAAGAACTGGGCATCGAGGAGATTATCAACTGCTTTGCGTTCCCGGGCATCCAAGGCCTGAACCTGGAGCTGATGTCGAACCATTCGCTGGACGTGCTGTTGCCCATGCCGGACCAACTCAAGGGCCTCAGGATCCTGCGCCTCTGCGGGGCGCTCGTTATCTCCAACGCGTCACTCTTGAATATCCTCACGGAGCTGGAGCTGCTCGTCGACCTTGCCGTGGAGCTGCGCGGCATCGACGCCCAATATCTATTCAACCTCCTTACCCCGTCAACCTCCCCATCCCTTGTGGTCCCGCAATTGCGCGCGCTGCGGCTACACCGCGTCACGGAATTCGAGCGCGAGCAGGGGACGGTCGACGCACTCCTCACGATGCTCAGCCAACGGTTTGGGGGCGTAGATGGGAAGGAGTTTAAACCGCTCAAGCGCTTCGAGCTGTCGCTGCACGGGGAAGGCCCGTCGGAGCTGAGCGACGAACCGACGTTGATGGAGATTCTCCGCCTCCGTAGGCCGGCGGATGGACCGACGACGACGGCGGAAAGCCCTGTGTCGATGCTGGAGAGCTTGGAGTCAATGCGGGTGCGAAAGGGATGGGATATTCGTGTTAAGGAGTGGTGGGATGAGTATTGGAGTGCGGAGATGGATGGGGAGTTTTTGTAGAATTTCGTGTACATATCTGCGTAATCAAAACCCTGCCTATGTGAACGCGATGGACACAACCCTTCCCGCAGTCGACAGTGCAGTCTAGCGAACCTGAACCAAGCGGAGGGTTTGTACATCCTGTTGCGCGTCGGCCGTCGCCTTGATTTTCAGCATAAGTTGTTCATCTATCCACCGAGGTGAGCACTTGTTTCCTGTGAACAGGAGGCAAGTGAGAATCTGTGAGATGAGATGAACCAGAAGCGCGTGTAGACGATCCTGGAACTTTAATGGAAACGTGCAGACACCACAGTGTTCACATATTGCACTAACCATTGTGCTCTCAGGTCGATGCTTTTTACTTTGCATACCAAGTGTCTGAACAATCTCATTTACCTCGACGCGACTTTGCACCCGCAGTAAACAAATGGTGCCTGGGGCCTGTACATATGCTTGCAAGAGTGCGAAGCTATCCAATTCATTCCCCACGTGTACATTCTCAAGCAGTTTTCCTACAGCAACGTATCTACTTCACAGATTTGTGCGCTTCGAGTTCAGAGAAACAGAAAGATTTCACCCCAGAGAAGGTCGTCGACTACGCCGGCGCACGAGCCTGGAGCTAGGATAGCTCACAGCGTCAGAAAAAAGGCTGCTTTCTGCCGGTGTCGCTGAACTCAGGTAATACGCGGTGGTTACACAGCGGAATGTTGGGTCCCCCAATGAATCGGAGTCGGAGTCGGAGTCGGAGTCGGAGTCGGAGTCGGAGTCGGAGTGGGGGGCTTTCAGAGCGAGAACTGGGCTGACTCGTGGTCCTGGAGAAAGAGGTTACGAATGGCGAGTTATACGGTAAAATGCGGTCAGCTCACTTGGCTTAGTCGGAGGACACCGATGGTCTGGAGGATGGCGTCTTTGCAATTCCCGCACATAGTTATTCCGCTTGTCTAGACCGTGGCGTGTAAGCTCAAAAGAGTAAGTAAGGAAGCGCGCAGCGTTACTTACGACTATACCTAAAGAGTTTCAAACATACCGCCGTCCACGCCCTGAGCTCGATCAGCTCGCTGCGCATCGAAAATATGTGCGCGATGACAAGTTGCTTGACGAGTTCCCGGTCGTCCAATCCCGGGCCCACACAGAGTACTTTAGCGGTCACGACTAGTTTCGCGGCGTCTGGCGGCAAGGCCCGAAAGTGTGCAACCAACCCTTGCGTCGTCCGGCCTCGGAAGTCGGCGATGCGGACGCGATCCGTCTCTTGGTCAGAGAGACACTCGATATACAACGTGCAGATGGAGGTGTCGTCGAAGGACGGGATAGTGAGGAGGGGCTTGACGCTCTGGTGGAATTCAAGCAAGTGGGAATCCAGAGTGTCGGAGCACTGGAATTGTCGTTCGACCGTCGCGGCCGGAGGAATCTCTGCATGTTCGGGGTGGAATGGTTGGCTGGTCTCGCTACAGGGCATCCACTCTAGCCCAATAGACCTATTGAGAGCCCAAGGCGGCGGCCTGAAAAACACGGTACGAGTGCGAGGAGACATGATAGGGCAGGAATTTATTTGTGCATGCTTGGTGGCTTTCCCGTTTCTTCACACTCCGCAGAGTAGACGACTCAGAGTGGACAGCTCTCAGACCATGAACTTGAAGCTAGCCTTGGAGAAGGGAAGCCTTCCAGATTGTCGTTCCATCACTGGCCATCTGCGCTCCAATTCGTGCAGCCCTTCATTCAATTTCCATTCCACAAGGTGGTTTAGGTAGAGGATACGGGGTTGAAGCAAGTGTAAGGATCGCGCCTCGGTCTCGGTACCGAAGCCCTGTTTTTCCGCAGCTCTGCTGACGGCGGCGCAACGGCAACGGCGGCGGCGTAGTTATTTGCCGCAGCCTCAGTCATTGTTCGAGTCTTTTCCGTAGTATTCCTAGTCATATGTAGTCATAATTAGTCAGTTCCCGGACCCGTAGGGTCCTCCAGTTAGGTATAAAAGCCAGTACTTACCTTGTAGTTCAGTATTCTAGTCCAACACGGAGTTTTACCGACTCAAGTTCTCAGTCCAAGTAAAACTCACCTCGATTAGGATCACCGTGTGCTACGACTTTCTCTCAAGAAACCCCGTAGCCTCACATTTTTTTTGAGTCGAATTTTCTTCGATTTTGTGTTGACCGTTCAGTCGGACTGATCACCCGTTTGAACACATAGTTAATTCCCCACGCGACGTACAGCAGGGTGAATATGCGCGAGAAGATGTACGCTTCCGTCGCGCAGTCACCACGGACTTCCTCAGACAGTACTTCTGGGGAAGTGGCCGTGGTTGAAGCCGCACTCCACTTGAGGAGCGGCGGCGCCGCAGCAGCAGAGGGCGAGTTTGAGCCGAATAACTCGCCGGCTGCAAGCCTCATTAGTCCTGGCGTCGCAGAGAAGTCGACGCCGGAGAGCCAGACCTACAGGGATTTGATCCAAGAGGTGGCCAGGAATGAGAGGCCGCTCCACGAATTGAGCGGCATCAATGCAGCGGAGGGCGCGGCGATAGCGCCAGCTGCAGAGGTGGTTGAACTGGATACGGCAGGCGCACCAGATAAGCTAGCCTCCCTTGTGTGGGAGGCGGTTCAACCGACCGAGTCGCCCGTTGATGAACACGGCGGCGAACTTCCAGTGGAGGGCGGGTTCGACGCACTGAACCCGACCACTGCAGTCCCAGGCGCAAAGTGCGCCGTGGGAGCGTCCGAGATTCATAGACCTGATCTGCGACAATGCCAGGGACGGCTGCAGATGCAGAGCAAGGAATCGACGCAGGGCCGAGTGGGTAATCAGTGCGAGCCGCGTACAGGAGGTTGGAGTATGAACTCACCTCGCACACCGGAGTTGATGTGCCGTCGCTCGCTCAGAGCCGAGGACGCAGAGAGTCCTGGGGATGAATTTATCATCCCCACACGCACGGCTAGACAAGTGATTAAGCCCAGTTCAGTACCATTGAATGTAGGATGTAAAATTTTCCCTGCATGGTTTGAAAAGGCAGAGAGTAGCAATCAGTTTGAGCTATCCACAGACGACGAGATTGTCCCAGACTCATCACGAGAAGAGTTTGGTCTTCAGGATGCTATATGGCGCTCACTGAGAGATACCAAGAGTGCTGGCATTCAAGCAGAACGTGTCAGTTGTATGGCAATAACTGTCGAGAATTCAGAGGACTCACCGGAGAATCACAGCGGGATCACTGCGAAGGAAAGGAGCGATGGATTTGCTCAGTATCTTCGCACTGCGACAATGAAGGGATCAGCTGGCACCTCGAAATCTGGAAAGAGTAAGGCGGCGAGAAAGCAAGCCACGAAAAGGACACATACGTTCTCGAGGCCTATGTCGCAAATTCCAGAGGGCGGCTGGTTCAGACGCTCGGTCAGCGAGGTTTTGAGTCCCCCAGAATCGTCAGAGTCTTCTAGTTCTGATTCGGATAGTGATTCAACTTCGGAGACGGACTCGGCGTCGGATGCCAGATCTAGTGACTCAGACATGATGCCAAAGCCCAAAGGCAAAACATCGCAATTCACTAGGAGGAACACAAGCAGGCATCAGAGGAATGTTCTCAAGCGCACCAGAATAGCAATGGAGGGAATAAAAATCAAGCCTCCATTCCGCTGGGACGGCAAGCCCGATATCGAGATTTTCGATATGTGGACGTACCAAGTGGATACTTGGATTGAGCTCAACGGTTTGAGCGACAGGATTGCCCTGAAGGTGATGGTTAGCTTTATGGGCGAGCAGGCACGGAAATTCTTCATGAATCATGTAGCCACTTACCAGGAGCAATGGACTGTCAAAGATGTCTATAAAGCGTTATTCGACTACTGTTTTCCCGCTGATTTCAAACTGCAGCTAAGAAAGCGACTAATGAATGCGCATCAAGGCGAGAAGACAGTCCGAGACTTCGTTCGAGAGGTTGATTCTTTGGCAAAAAGATTTCCGGATGTTGCTGCGAGGCAGTTAATCCAGATATTCTGGGAGGGCGTCGAGCAGTACATACGCATCAGATGGCTCGATAGAGGCCTCAGCCCAGAGGACAATAGCCTGAAGCGACTGGTCAAATGTGCGTTGCAGTTCGAGAAGGCGAAGGAAGTCCTGGACAACGAAATCCGCGACGGAATGTCCACCGAAGGCAGCCAGTCTGGCCACAGCCAGAACGGCGTCGAGAGAAATTCCAGGGAGTATATAGACGACCTTGAGACAGATGGCAGCACTTCTGGTCAGCATACAGATGCGAAGCAGCCCAAAGTAAATCGAGACGGGGCTGAAGATGGAAATGTCTCGGTTGGTGCCACCCGATATGCAGATTGGGTTTCTTCAGACTCGGAGGATATCGAGAGTTCCAGGGAACACAATTATGCAGGGTGGGGCACAGATGAAACTTCAGAGGAGCACGATTTAGCGAGTGAAGATCGCGATGATGAGTGTTCTCCGCAAGAGAGTTCGGATCAATCCGAGGAATCAGATGGGGATGATTCCGACAGTTCAGATTAAATTTCCCGGGGCACCGAGACCGCGACGCTGTGAGAAGAATCGCGTCGCAATCCTTGAGGGCGAATGTCAGTAATATGCCCGGAGGGCATCAGGTCGATCGGACCGCCGGTCCGTGGCGGATTCCGCTGATCTCCGTCAGTGATCACCGGCGCCTACCATCCACCCGTCGAAAACCGCCGGCTGCAAGAGCTAAAAACCGGCAGCGCCGCAAAACCCGCCGGCGCCCGGTGGCTTTATGTAGCAGCCGGCGGTTTTCAACGCCTGAACAAAGCCGGCGGTTCCAAGTTCAGATTGAACTTGTAAAAGCTCGCAAAATCAACGAGTCCCCGAGCCAATTCAAACAAGCATCGGTTCTTTCCCTCCTCTCAAGCCCGGCAACAACCAGCGGTTTTAAACAAGTACTGGAACCACCAATGTTGTGGATTTGTACCTATAGGAGATAGCCTTGAATCAATGTCCGATGTTGGCATGTTGCCAATGTCTGGAAACTGAGGCCTTGGAGTGTGCTTGCTCAACCTCGGAAAATAACCGTTTTTCATCAAGGCACCACCGGTTCTGTCAACTTCATAAAACCGGCGGTTTTTGGCAGCTGTAGAAAACCGCCGGTTCTTGGCGGTTTTTCTCCTTCATTTTCTCCTTAAAAAAATGTTGGACGATACAAGTTCATAGATAATAGTCCCCTTCGTCAAGTGTCAGAGACGGGGATAGAGGTCACAACATCTGCAAGGTTACCAAATTAGAACCGCCAAAAACCGACGGTTTTTACAACTATACCACCAAGAACCGTCGGGGCATAAGTTAAACACAGGCAAAGCCGACGATAGCCGTTATCTAATCATCAGTGACTGGTGGTGATCGCCGGTCACCGGTGGTACCCGACAGCCGCCAACAACCGCCAGCGACCGGTGCTCATGCGGGCATACAGTATAGTAGGGCCGGATGGATCACGACATGCACTTGGATCAAAAAATTATACAGCGATGCCCCGTGCATGGATTGCCAATTCCTCTTAACAGGGGGATGATATACACCACTTGCATGTCCAGTATTAATTTTGGAGCTTGATTCATACTTGTCGCTCAATACGACACGTTTTATGCTGATCAGGATGGGATCAAGTCATCAATTGACTTTGCTTTTCGTCGATTCTCGTCCAACCTCGTATATTCAGGTCCATTTTTTTTTTCTGTGTGATAGATGAGAGTCCCTGCTATGACTCTCTATAAACATGCAAGATGATCCAAGTCGAAATGCGGCCGGCAGAATTTACGGAATCGGTGCACGTGAAGAGCGTGACATGTTGGTTGATGCGTCGATCAGTCCTCCTCTTCTCTTCTCCCTGCCGTGTCGCACATCGCCTGCGGCAATTTGTACAACTTCCCATGGTCGGACGCGCCAAATCTAATCGTGTCAAGGCACACGAGAATGCCCGAAGAGCCGAGTTGCGCATCAGAGCTGCACTTCAAGAACATCAACTCGAGCAGGCCAAACCGGCCGCATTGGGGAAAGCAGCATCTATTAGGGCTATTGCAGCGAAACACCAGGTATCCTACGGGACACTACATCGACGTATCAAGGGAGGGAAGAGCATTCGCGAGGCCAATCAGCAACGACAGAAGTTGACGGCTGTCCAAGAGTGGTCCCTCGTGCAGTTTATGCTCGAATCCGCGGAGCGCGGGTTCCCCCTTGGGCACAGACAGATCGAGCAGTTTGCGGACGCGGTCCGCCAGTCCACCCTCGGCCCAGATTGCGATCCGGTTGGCGTGAAGTGGGTCTTCGCGTTCTTGGATCGTCATCACGAGGCGCTTCGGATGTTCTGGAGCAAGTCGCTTGACACGCAGCGCGCACGCAGCCTAAATCCCGAAGCCGTCAAGTCCTGGGTCGATTTAGTCCAGAAATGGGTGGTGGACATGGGGGTCTCACCAGACAGGGTGTACGGAATGGACGAAAGCGGCTTTCCGACAGGGTACACCGGAAAAGAACGCGTTGCCGGCGCGCGGGGCACAAAGACCCAGCATAAGCAGGGTGGGGCCAGCCGACAGAACATCACCGCACTGGTGACGATACGCGGCGACGGCGAGATGATTGTCCCGCCCATGATCATCTTCCCGGGGGTGAATTACCAGACAACGTGGGGCGCGGGTAACACTATCAACGCATTGTGAGTCCTTATCGCAAACAGAGTCTGTATGTCACTCACCGAGATTGATCTAGCATTGCGAAATCCATCAATGGATGGACGAACGGCGAGCTCGGATATGAGTGGCTCACCAAGGTCTTTGACCCCGCCACCAAGGAGGCCGCGAACGGCCTCCCGCGCGTGCTCCTCCTCGACGGCCATAGCTCCCACTACACCAAACAGTTCCGTGACTTCGCGCGCGAGAACAATATCATCTTGCTGGGCTATCCTCCGCATTGCACGCATGCCCTTCAGGGCCTCGACGTCGTTTGCTTCGCGAAGATGAAGGCCTGCTGGCAGTCAGCAATCGTGGACTTCGAGGCGACGCACATGCGTGACGTCTCAAAGGCGGAGTTCCTCACCGTGTGGGCCCCGGCGTACGTGGATGCCTTCGACAAGTCAACGGTCCGCGCCGCCTTCGAAGTAACGGGTGTCATACCATTCAATCCGAACTTCGTCAGCGAAGCACAGATGAAGCCAAGCTGTGCGACATCGACGCGGGCTGAGTTCCCGATGCCGCAGCCCAGCCCAGTCCGCGCTATCACAAACGCGATGCGTGTGCAGCCCCCGACGTGTTTCGACTTGTCGCCGTCACACCTGGGAGCAAGCACGTCGAGGGCGCTGCAAACCCCGTCCAGGCGACGTCCAAGAGACGACGACAACGACGAAAACATCGACCCTGCACTGCGTTCAACACCTTCCAAGAAAATGCGGACACTGTATGCGCACCTGGGTAGCACAACGGCTGGTTCCCTCCTCCTCCGCACCCCCAAAGTCAAATCATACACCAATCCCATCGTTCCACCGGTCGTCCAGCATGTCCCGCAGTCAATCCCGAAGCCAGACTGGTCGCTCGCAACGCCTGAGGCAGCGCATGAGCCATACAAGACTCGGGGTCAGCTGGAGGCAGAGAATAGCGCGCTTAGGAAACAGCTCGCGGTCGCGCACCAAAATGTGGCCGTCCGGGACCAGATCATCGAGGAGGGGAATGCTACGATGGTGTTCCAGAATATGGGACTGCGGAAGACAAATGAGGCTCTTCACCAGCAGGAGGAGAAGGCTAAAACGGACCGTGCACAGTTATTCAAAGGCAGGGCACAATGCCTGTCTTCCGACGAATTCCAGCAGACTGCCGATGAGATCGAGGCGAGGAAGATGGCGAAGGCGGCGAGCAAGGAGGCCAATAAGGTGGCGAGGCAGCGCAGGAAAAAACTGAAGGAGGAGATGGAGAAGGAGTGGGTGCGGATGAAGCAGTGTCATGCTGCTGAGGTCGAATTGTGGTCCCTCCGATGCTCGGATTTGCTCGCGGGAGGGAGCAAGAAGAAGGATTTGCCCCCCAAGCCCAAGCTGGGGAGGAAACCACAAGTCCCGGCCGTGGACGACGACGAGGAAGACGAAGAGGAGGAGCCGATTGAGGAAGATGATGTGTGACAGCTGTCAATCCAAGTGACGCGATGGTGTGACATTTCGGCCTTGCGCGTATTATTTTCTTCTAGCTAGATTTTACTTCCTTGGTACCTCTTTTTTTGTGTTAGTCTAGCTTATTATAACCCCTAGTATCCACTGATTTAAACTCAAAAAGTTCTGTGCTCATTTGCGAGGTCAACAGCGTAAATATTAAAGTTGTGATCCATCCGGCCCTACTATACTGTATAACTCGCGAATGTAAGGATCGCGCCTCGGTCTCGGTACCGAAGCCCTGTTTTTCCGCAGCTCTGCTGACGGCGGCGCAACGGCAACGGCGGCGGCGTAGTTATTTGCCGCAGCCTCAGTCATTGTTCGAGTCTTTTCCGTAGTATTCCTAGTCATATGTAGTCATAATTAGTCAGTTCCCGGACCCGTAGGGTCCTCCAGTTAGGTATAAAAGCCAGTACTTACCTTGTAGTTCAGTATTCTAGTCCAACACGGAGTTTTACCGACTCAAGTTCTCAGTCCAAGTAAAACTCACCTCGATTAGGATCACCGTGTGCTACGACTTTCTCTCAAGAAACCCCGTAGCCTCACAGCAAGCCACCGCGTTGATCTTGAGTCTTGAGCGTGATTTACGCGAGAAGACGCGTCCGAGGAACGTGCACAGGACGAGAGGACAGAATTGACGACATCGGACAAAGGCAGTTGTGCGAGGCGAAACGGGATCGTTGGTGTAGACGGATGGTGGAGCAGCGGAGAAAAGAGCGGATACAGTATTTAACCGGGAAGCGAAACGTAACCAGGAAGCGAAATGGCCGTCATTCAACCGCTCGCACCGCACCGATGATCCCAAATTTTTGGGTCGTGGATTCAGGCTATCTTAACTCCTCGTAACCAAAAGGAATTGTGAAAGGAGCTACTACGGCGCGCGCGCGGAGGAGTTTTGTTTGAGGCCTCATTTGGCCGTCGATTGATCCGATAAATGGGGCAACAGGTCTCTCAACATAATTAAGCTCTTTCCTGTGAGCAGAAGGGATCAAAGAGGCTGTTGGGTCAAAACATGTACACCACAGGCTTAAAGGCTGGTTGCATTGCTCGAAATCCGCGAGTTCAAGCAGTTTTAAACCATTTCGCTTCCTCGTTGTTTGGTCGAATTTTGCTCGTCCAAAGATTTGACTCGTTCTTCACGAAGACAAGACACAATGTCACACTTCTTTGTACCATCAGGTAGGCAAGAGTGAAATGCACTGGTCTACAACAAAAGATCATATCAGTAAGACAATTTTCAGCTCACAATGCGCCGCGCCGTCTGAGCATTTCGCTTCCCAGTTAAATACTGTATCTCCTCAACGAGTGGCTCATAGCCTGCATGCTCCGAGCTCATGGTGGTCGGAAACTGAGGACGTGTTACGCGTGTTTGCTTCCCAAGCCGAAAGCTTTCCTCGGCACTCCTCGGCACAAGCCATGCCGTTTTCTTGCTTTTGAAATTTGCTGAGTCTCTCTCCAATCTCTCTGAGTCTCAGCCTTCGCTTTCCTGCTCGCAAATCAGATTTTTTTTGCTCACATCTCCCATTACTTGCGTGTGGGCTGGTCTGGGTCTCATTCCTCGCGTCCAAGACCCTGTACTCGCAAGTTTGGTCGTGTCCGCGTCGTCTCCCTCCGATTCGGTCTCAAGGTCCTGTGTAGTGGAGCTCGTGGAGGACCTGCGCAGTCATACTGGGGGCTAATACGGTTGCCTTTATTCCCTTGGCTCTGAAGAATCTCGTTCGTACAGTGATGAGGATAACTCATCGATACCAAGTGCTAAAGGATGTGCTGCGCGGTATTCGGCCCTCAGAATCTAGAGATACCCTCAAAGGAACCTCTATCATTTTACTACTGGGAGCCCGGTAATAGCTTGAAGACTGTCTGCAAGCAGGTTCCGTGATTGAATGCCAGCCCTCGTGGAATTCCAGGCAGACGCACACCGGCTTGATCAATCATTTAATACGTCTGTGGCAGCCGCCTGCTCGACCGAATTTCCCGGTATGCACGATGTGCTCGTTATTCCTCCGTTTTGCGACCTGGGCGAACGGATTATGTTGGGATAAAGAGCTCGAGGATGTAGCAAGAATTGGTATGTCAATTCTGCTCCAACGCCCCTACAAAATGTTTACCAATGCAGCAGTACTATATAGCAATATAACTCATTCAATCCAACGCGTTCTGCTTGATCGAGACTGTTTGGCTTTGCTTCCCGTTTCTCCTCACATTCTCAGACAACCCCTGTCTTTGCACTATTTGTATCCGCGGACGCCTGTGGAAGTAATTATCTCTCTTCTCTCCTTACCACCACCATCCCTACCTGCCTGGTGCAGACAAAGCTCATTCACAAATCTATACTCTCTTAAACCAATCTTCCTCCCACACCTCTCTCATCTTTGAAACCATGGTTCAGAACACGACCCCCGCCCCCGCCCCCGTCTCCGTCCCCGTCTCCGCCCCCGACAGCAACCCCTGGGCACCGTCCATGCCTAACAGTTATCTTTTCACCCTTGTAAGCTCGACCGTCGTGCATGTTGACCCTCGCTGATCAGCCCCGTGCAGAAGTCTGCCAAAGACGCCGCCCGTTTCATGTCTCCCAAAGAGCGCGGCACCGGTCCTATCCCAAGGCGTGTCGTAGCTGTGCGCACCTGTCCTCTCGTCATGTATCACTCAGCGGCACCTGCATCGATGGTTCCAGCCGTATCTTCCTCTGTTCCTGCATCCCAGCCCCCCGCCACTACATCTTTCCAAGGTACCCGCGGTCGCGCCGCCATCGGGCTCGGGCATCCTTCCTCCTCGAAACGGTCTACCGCGCCCGTCCAGTCCGCCGTCGCCGCCCTCGCACCCGCTGTCGCCGCACCTACAGAGCAGCCCCCTGCCCCCCGTGCCCGCATAAACTCTTCGACGATCAAGCGTCGCACGGAGCGGTTCCCCCGCCGGGAGCTGCACACCATCGCAGAAGACGCCGCCTGCACCCAGACTAGCACCTCGCGTCCGGTTCCCGGCACCCGCAAGCGCTCGTACGCGCAAGCCGTAACAGAAACAGACGAGACCCCCAAGAACCGCACCGGCAGACGCGTCACTCCCACCCCCACACCCACCGTTTCCGGCTCTCCCCGCTGTGCGGCGAAGCAACAACCAAGTGGCGCGTTTGTGTCGTCGATCGTCGCGCTGGCGCCGCGATCTACGTCGTCGGGAGCTCCGCAGGCGGGCCCGACTCAGGTGCAGTCTCCGCGCGTGCTGTCTCCTGCGCGCATGGCAGGCAGCCCGTGCTTTCAGTCTCTCGACGGGGCGGTACAGTCCATCACGACGGCATTGAGCGAGAAGGCGCTGGTGGCGCAGAGATTCATGGCGCGCTCTGCGAACCCGACCAATGTGACGGTCGCGGCGAGCCCCTTCAAGATGTTGTTCTTGTTCTGATGTCTTTTTCCTTTTCTTTTTTACTCGGCTCATGGACCGTCTCTCTGTTTCTCTTCATGGACATTTGTGTCACTATATACGGGGCGCGGAAAATTCGTAGATAAGAAGTATAAAATAGTCGCAAGAACAGCCAAAAATGTACGCTATCGTTGACCAAGAAACTTCTGATCGTATTCGAAGACGAGACTCAAGAAGTTAGAACTCGACTAGTTGTCGATGAAAGCGATGTGGTTTTAGCACAAATAGCGCCAAGAATGAGAATCAAAGCAGAGTTGAAGCATGTACACACCACAAGACTATCTGCAAATAAAACCTTGTTCAAGTATATCCTTAACAATATTCGTATCGGGCGAGGAAATGTTGGTTGTTGGTTACCTTTAGCGCCGTTTCGGAATACACAACGAGACGTACGTATCCTTCGGACGAAGGAGAAAATCAGCGCTCGTCAGTGCAATAAAGTTGTGACTTCAAGGCTGGGATATTCGCGTTGCTGAATGGTGGAATGAGTTTTCGAGTGTAGAGATTGATGGGGAATTCTTATAGAAGAATTTCATGTACCTGTGTAACCAAAACTTGTATACCCTTCCCTGCAATGCAATGCCGCGGTGGACATTGCAGTTCTGGTCAACCACCGGACCACATCTTTTCTTTCAACTCAAAACTCGCTCAAAAGCTCACACAAGATTCCTTCCCAAGAAAATTTATTGTCGTTTAGGTGTGTATAAAGGGGGGGACCACAGCGCCCATGGTATCCAATAGAATAGCAATAAGTACTTATGACTCGTTAATTATCCTAGTCGTGTTCGTTCATTGGAGGGCCGCGATCTGCGCCAAGAAGGTGGTGGACGACGCGGGGCAACCGACACCGGCGGCGTGCAGGTTCTGCAGGGTAGTGACGGAGGTCTGGAGACGCGCGATCTGCGAGGCGGCGGAGTTGTCGGTGGGGAACGGCGCGAGGACGCCCGGGTTGTTGATGTCGTGGCCGGCGGCAACGTTCGCGGAGAGCGACTGTGAAGGGAACCATGTTAGCCGTCGGAACAATGGGGCAGAACGTGGGGCATACAGCGATGAAGGAGTTGCGATCAGGGGGGCAGGCGCAAGGAATCTTGATGCCGTTGACACCGTCGCAGTCACCAGTGCCGGTGGGGTTGGTGCCAGCCACGATACCGAACTGGGGGACCAGGTTGGGGTCAACACCGCCCGCAGCGGGGGCAGGCGCAGGCGCTGGCGCGGGTGCGGGTGCCGGTGGGGGTGCCGGTGCGGGCGCCGGCGCAGGGGCGGGGGTGCCATTCTGGAGCGCCGCAATCTGTGCCAAGAAGGTGGTGGCCGACGCGGGGCAACCGACACCGGCGGCGTGCAAGTTCTGCAGGGTCGTGACGGAGGTCTGGAGACGCGTAATCTGGGATGCGACAGAGTTGTCGGTGGGGAACGGCGCCTGGACACCCGGGTTGTTGACATCGTGGCCAGCGGCTACGTCCGCGGAAAGCGACTGTAAAGGGAATCAGATTCGCCGCCGAAAAATCGAGGTAAAATGTGGGGACGTACAGCGATGAAAGAGTTGCGGTCAGGGGGGCAGCTGCAAGGGATCTTAATGCCGTTGACACCATCGCAATCACCGGTGCCAGTGGGGTTCGTGCCAGCGACAATGCCGAACTGGGGGACGAGGTTGGGGTCGACGCCGCGCTTCTGGACGGGGAACGCAGACACGCTGACGGCGACAAGGACCGCGGAAACGAAAGTGGACGTGAACTTCATTTTGCTGGATCGAAAGACTAGCTTTAAAAAAATGAGGGTGCGGTGGTTGCTGTGGCTAGCCGACTCAGTCGGGAAAAAAGGTGGGCGGGAAAGAAGGGAACGGGAGAGGAAGGAAGAGAAAGATGAATTAGCGCAATCTGCTTGCGACTGTTAAAAGGGACACCCAAAATAGTCGCTGCCGATAGTGATCCCGTTTCATGAGTTTCATCAGGTGGTCGCCATCAGTTCATTCAAAATGGAACAGTAAGTTTCGAAATCTAGTGCAGCTGTTGGGGGACCTTGCATCCTCGAGTCGGGATGGATTTCTTGCGCTTTGGAAAGGCAAGTTGTTGCGTTCGAATCTTGGGTAGACAATGGAATTTCGAGGCAAAGATGGGAACGATTCTGCATGAATCTGTACCGCCCTTGTGATACTTTCCCGTTGGTACCCCTTGATGCGATCAAATTGCTTGGCTGCCGGATCGGGATAATTCTATTTGGCACCCCAGGTGCCGTCACCACCCGGGTGCCATACAACATTTTTCTATTTGGCACCCCGGCAAGCCCGGCAAATTTGATGAGAGAACAGTTGCCGAAGGCGAGCCGAACGCTTTCCCCCGACATTTTTGAGGTAAATGGCGCGGCGGCAGCTTCTGAG
The DNA here is from genome assembly GCA_029449255.1 of Mycena polygramma. Lineage (NCBI taxonomy): Eukaryota > Fungi > Basidiomycota > Agaricomycetes > Agaricales > Mycenaceae > Mycena > Mycena polygramma. The sequence continues at coordinate 6,709 of JARKID010000040.1, read as the reverse complement.
CGCATCTACAGCGAGCATGCAGTGCATGAATCCTGTTTTCTGGCAATTCTTGACCGTCTAGGGCAAGTCTACATTGAGTCTACACCGGTTTTTGAGCTAAACACGGCCAACGATGCTGCTTTCGTCACATTCCAGCCACAAAGTGTGAATTATGGCCCCCAAATTGAGGGGGATACCTAAGGAGTACACGTATGTACAATCCTATTGATTACCCTTCAACTACAGGTGGAGCTACGGCCAAAATCGTGCAGTGCGGGCTGTCCCGCTCCATCCCGCCGCACGCGCCATCACCCGATGGCATCAAATATCACGGCACAAATCACGGGTGCCACATAGCACCACCCGGGTGCCAACGGTACCTGGGGGTGCCAAATAGAATTATCCGCCGGATCGACCTCCTCGCATGTCAGCATGTGAGAAAACCCCTGTGCGGTGTGAGCAGCATGGGCCGCCATGGCGACCGCGATAGGCGCCGCGGGGCCGCAGGAGGAACGAGGAAACGAAGAAAACTGGGGACGACTGCAAGCACTTCTTCAAGAACAAGTACACTGACGAGGAGCGAGAAACAGCCTCTCAGGATCCCCTCAAATCCCCGAGACTGGAGAAGGCTTGGAAACTTGAAGGAGACGTCCGCGTCAGTAGCAACCGATTGCGATGCAGGGGCCAAGAGGGGCATGGCGAGCGCGTTGCGTGTTGTTGCCGAATTTCCGAGGCCGAAGAAATGTCAGAAGTGCTTATGCTTCAGTGGGTCAAGGCGGGCGTAGAAAGAGCGTCGAGTCCGAGCAAGATATCGTACTGGAAGGACCATTGTGGTTGGGGGAGAGAAGGAGGAGTATCATTTAACCGCGGTCTTCCACAGTGGTTCATAAAGGGTCCAACGTGTGCAAGCAGGCAAGCCCAAGGCCAACGCGAGGCGACGATGTTTCTCAAGTTCGACTGGTCGCACTTTTACTACAATAATCTGAAGCCCACAAGCGTGGAAGCTGTTACGTCTAGTTGCCCCACGACGGAATGGCCTCCGATTGTTGGTGTCCGACCGCCACTGTTCACGGAAGGGCAGTCACGACTGTGAAGAAAGCTGGCGTTCTCTCCTGGCCAGATCTGACAGACAAATTCAAGGCCGGGTGTCTATATAGTCGTGGGTCGGACGTCCCGACGCGCGCTCAATATCGCGAAATTACTTGCTGGCTCTTCGGCGCACGGGCTACCCTATGCGAAACTTTTTGCCTTCGATATTGACGAGGTGTCGGAAGTACGCGTCAAAAGATAATCTCTCGACCAGCTTGCAGGCGGCATTCCCACAGACTCGCCAAAGACTCGTTGAACCAGGCGTCGCGCGTAAGCTTACATTTTCTTTCTAGGAATGTTATCCGCCGCCACAGTCGGACAGCAAGGTGCGAAATTCTGTGTATGTATGAAGTCCCACCGAGCTGAGCAGGTCCGGAACTAAAACAGCTAATCCTCTGAATCCCGATACGAATTTTTCTGGCGCTCAATCTCCTCACAGGCGGAAGCGACGCAGGACGAGAGGCGCGGCGTCCCGTGTTACCCGCCTTGCCGCCTAACTTGCCGCGTAGATTCCGAACCATCCTCCAGAGACTCGTCCGATTTATGGCGCCCCCGGTTCCGCTGTGGAACCTCGTTCGAAGCGCGCAGTTCCGCGTCCAGTTGCTGAAGGCATGCGATTCTGGAGACTATGCCCTACATCTGCAGCACTGCTCCGAGTCTTGGCTGATTGGGTATAGATCCCGTCAGTGCTGCGACGCGCTCCAAGGACGGCGGGGCATTGTGCGGCTCTTCGTTCCAGACAGTTTCAGGCTCCCGAGGAGCGTATTCCGTTGAAGGCGCCCTGGCTCCTTGTAACACTCTGAGTCTCTGAACCATTATTCGGGGTGTCTCGCGCCTCGAAAAGGAGGTAACTCGGAGGTATTCCTACCTATCGCGCATCGCTGAAACGGATACGCGTGTTCCGGCGGGATTTCGATAGTGGGGTAGACTGGCTCCGACATGAACTCAACCTCAGACTCGGACGCGGACGCAGACACAGAGTCGACATCGGACTCGACTCTTGGTAGCGAGTTGGATGACGAATTTTACATGGCAGAAGACTGGCAGATCACGCATGACGAGGCGTGAATATTATTTCACGCCTTGATCATTGGTTTATCGATATATGGCTCGAAATTCGGACGGAGCGCTGTAGTACACATTGATTTGAGGTGGTACTTACGCGTTTATTGCGCGTTTACATAACGCGTTATGTACGCATATTTGTGCTGCCATCACCTCCCCAGCAGCGCGGCTGAATATCAACGCGGACTACCACCGAACCACGACTTGGGATGACCACCATGAACATCGACGCCGCAGCGATTGCCAAATTCAATGCACTCCCCCGTCCGCCTAGAGCGCCCTCGGGACTTGTGGGCAACCATTGGCATTTCGATTTGCGATTCATCTACTTGGACCCACCCGGGCATGTCCTATTCCTCGTTCAACCTGAAAGCGCATATATCCACTCAGAGCGTTTGCCGCTTGGAATCCCCAACAAAGCAGAAACACTGTTATTCTTCCCCGAGAGCGGCGCCGAAGCGGCCCCTGAAGTCGCGAAAGCTCTCATCCACTCATTCCTCGATAGCTTTGGTCTGAATAAAGTCATGCCCAACGCCCCGCCTCCCTACGCACCGTGGTCCCTTGCGACAGACGATCGTGAGCTGGCCAGCGCAGTCAGCAAGGAATTCAAACGGTTAGGCGTCAAAGAAGAATTGTGCTCCATCAGGGCTACAAAATGCTACTTGAAAGCTGCGGACAAAGCCTTCACAGGTTATTGGGAAAAGCTCACCCAGGTCAGTTCTATCATAATCAAGGATTCATACAATATGTATCGTTCAATATTTCAGAGCATGGGACTTCCCGCGATTACTCGAATGGCCATGAACGCGCCAGAGGGCATCAATTTCTCGATTTTGAAGCCAAAACCATGGGGCGAGAACGATATGGATTCCATGAATCAGGCGTTGAAGTACGCTCAGACATGGAGCCAGGTCGAACTCGAAACAAGGCGACTCTCAAATTCGGAGATCTCCTCCAGGTTGACGGAGCAAGTGGGAGCGGCAATGGACCTTCTGAATTCTAAGCCCTCTCAAGAGGTGCAGAAGGAAGCAGATGCGGGAGACGATGCGGCTGCTCTCAATTATGCCATCCGGTAAAAATGTTCTCGATTCCTGCTGATTTACTTTTGACCCTTCACGTCTAGAATTCAATGCAATATCGGTGTCAAACCGAATCGCTCCCTTTACCATTATTATCTTCTTAAGGTCATTCAGAGCGGGACCGCGACCAACGTACAGAAAAGCCAGGCTCATGCGCTCCTCATCGATTGGTTCATGACCGCTCATGAAGTCACCTATCGCCGTTACATGTTCGCCGCTTCCCATCACGCGAACCAGTCCATCATCTTAGCCGGGGATGCATGCCCAGCTGTGCTCTGGTTTGGTCACCGTATCTTCGAAGTCCAAGCCAAAGAGCTCCCCGCTCTCAATGTGCAATACAAACCACTGTGGATGGCGTTGGAAAAGAGAAGTCAAGAAGTAGCAAAGGAACGAGAAAAGGCTGAAAAGAAACGAGAAAAGGCATCCAATCGATATGTTTGTGCCGCGCCAAGTTGCTACATCCAAGCAAGCAAAGGCGGAGGACTGTCCCAGTGTAAGTTTTACTTATAACTTCATCCTTTCGCTCAACCTCGTGTTTTCGTAGGCGCGGGTCCTTGTGACATCCCGGTGAAACCTGCTTACTGTAGTAAAGCGTATGTCTTGTCTCTCTACTTTCTTCTTACGACGCTAACCAACCTCGAAGATGCCGTAAGTCCAAACCTATCGTGCGAGCCATACTAATTTTATTGCACTTTCGATGAACAGAGAAAGCGGTCAGTGTATCTACGGAGCCTTGATTGTTCAGGGACTGAGCCTTGTACTGCAGGATTGGAAGAACCACAAGCCGTTCTGCAAAGCAGGAGCCCCTTGCTCGATCATAGCAAAGGAAATGGATCTGCCTGCATCCGGCCAGGGCCAATCCGGGGACGTCCTCAGCATCCCTGTTGCTGGCCCGGATGGCAATCCCATGATGCTGAGCTCGTCGACGATGCCTCCTTCTATGCTCAAAATGATCCAATCATTTAGTCTCGGCGAGAAGAATCCAGAAGGTGCCGACAAGACGCTGGACGAGATGATGTCGACCCCTCGCGGGGGATCCCAGGTGAGGGCGAAAGTCTCATGCAGTTGTTCGCTGATCTGAAATTCCCCAGTCCGTCCGAATCATGGAGCTCAGTGATTTGTGATTCGACGATTGAAGCTCGTATTTCGCGGAAGGGAAGCTCTCATTTGAACGTCCAGATGCGCCAGCTGCGTGGGTGATCATGCCAAGGGGGGGAAGTTGGGTGGAAGCTTGATGGGGAAGAAAAAGATGCGATCACGTGTACATCTTTCATCTTAGACATTGAGATCGGGTCCCAAGCTTGAAACTTCCTCAAATCGCGCAGGCTTTCTGAGAAAAAAAAATAAGATCAATTCTGGAGATAACTAGCTATACATATATATACAAATTGCTTCCGCCGAAAACGAAAGGAAAAGAAAATAGTTTTAACGTGTATTTAGTTGACGCGCGCGCAAGTGGTGGGTAAAGCCAAATACGCGGATACTAAGCCTGCGACCCACGGCAAGGGAGCACGAGGATGGAGCGAAGCTCTCACCCTTTCGCAGGAAAGGAAAAAACTCACCTCAAACTTACCATGACTAAAGAATGCCGCTCGGTCTTGACGTCTTCACATCCCAATGGCCGGTAGTCTTGATCCGGGGCTTGAGGGCTTGAAGCGTCTTGAAGCCTTGAGACTTGACAGTATCCCACTGAGGTCTTGCACATAGTCAAAAGGTCGGTAGACTCGATCCGGGGTTTGAGGCGCCTTGAAGTCCGAGTCTTGATGCGTCTTGAAGCGTCTTGAGGTCTTGCAGGTATCCCACCGAGGTCTTGCACATCCACAGGGCCGGTAATCTTAATCCGGGTCTTGAGGGCTTGAGGGCTTGCGGTCTTGATGCGTCTTGAACAGTATCCCACTGAGGTCTTGAAACTTGATGAGTGCAAGACGAGCCTTAGACGACGAGCAACAAAGGCGAGGACGCAGAAAACAATGAAAGCGAGAACGATAGATAGTGGCGGGCGGGGAGAAGAGTGAGGACGATGGGAGGCGGCGAGGCAGGGAGCAAGGAGAGAATGGGGCTGAGGGTAGGATAAGAAGGGGAGGAGATACATACCATGTTGTCCGTGGCGAGTTGGACAACTCGAGGCGTTGAGGCTGTTGATAATCTTGACCTTGAAGCGTCTTGAGGTACCTTGAGATCTTGAGTCTTGAAGCCTTGATGCGGCTTGAGATCTTGAACAGTTTCCCACTGAGGTCTTGAAGGCCAGAACTCAAGGAGTCCGCGACGGCGACTAGCACCGGCGAGTAACGACGGCGACGACAACGGCGAGCAAAGAGGGTGAGGGCGACGGCGAGAGCGGCGAGAAGCGACGACGAAGAGGACAGGATGATGGCGAGCAGCAAGGGGAGGACGGCGAGGGTGGAAGGAGGGAAGATGAGCGGTGGTTGGGATGGGGGAGGAGAGGGACAAGGCACTGAAGGCGTTGAGGCGTTGAGGAACCTTGAGGTCTTGAAGTTGAGGTCGACCACATCTTGAGGAGGGTTCGTCGACGGCGACCAGCGACGACGACGAGAGTGAGCAGCGATGACGAGGGCGGCGGCGAGATGGCGGCGAGGACGATGGCGGCGAGGACGATGGCGGCGGCGAGGAGGACGATGGATAACGGCGAGGATGGCGGCGATGAGAACGGAGAGCGGCAAGGAGGACGATGGACAACGGCGAGGAGGAAGTGGATGGAGAGGATGGAAGTCAGGATTGAATGGGATGGGGTGGCTGACACGATGGGCAAGTGGAGAGACGATTCTGTACACGGGGAGCTCGTGAAACAGTCAGTGCGAGCAACAGCGAGCAGCAGTGAAGACGACGTACCTGTCGACCAAGCAACACAGCGAGTGGGCAGCGGGACACTAGGCGATGTGCAGACGCAGGGACGAGTCAAGGGCGAAGTTTCGTACTAGGCGAGCTAGAGAGGAAGCCACAATGTCAGCGTCGACGGGGAATGGCAAAGCATGCGCGGGAAGTCACCATCCAAGTCAGACGTTGAGCGATGTTCGAGCCTTGAATCGAAGACCTAGCTCGAGTCGAAGAAGGGGATGGTGGGAGTAGAGGATCAAGAGGCGAATGAAGCTGCTTACCTACTTGGCAGGCTTTAAATGCAGCGGTTCCGGCAACTTGCGGATTTGGCTGTGTTTGCCCTCGATCAAACGCGAGTCGCGTCCGCTCACATGACCGCGCCTCGTCCGCGTCCACCTTTTTTCGGTCTGTGAAACCACCCAACGACCTCGGTTTCTTTGGAATCGTGCACATCTGCGAAGGACAATAGGTAGAATAGAGGATCACGATCAAGACGTGTAATGTGGAACACACTGAGTGCTAGCAAAGATCCTGGATGGTCGTTGCAAGGGGGAAGCCTGTGCGTCAGCTGGTAGAGCCAGAGACGTTCTTGTCATACACGTTGAAGCTTTGGCGCGTCACTGAATTTTAGCACCGGTGCATTAGGACGAGTGAGGGCGGCG